>JANBWZ010000024.1:0-612788 GCA_026743855.1 Pleurotus sapidus | reverse complement strand
GAACGAGCAATAAGTATGAGTGCGAGTTCTCAGCTGTGGACGATGTAGTCGAAGCTATATATATTTGTGGCTGACCTGTAGAACGAGCAATAAGTATGAGTGCGAGTTCTACAGTAAATATAAGTAATGAGTATCATAGTTATTACCGGGCATAACAGGGGATTAACATACCTCAGCTGTGGACGATGTAGTCGAAGCTGAGGTTGTGGAAAGGGGTTCGAACATATTTTATACCTA
This sequence comes from Pleurotus sapidus, assembly GCA_026743855.1. Lineage (NCBI taxonomy): Eukaryota > Fungi > Basidiomycota > Agaricomycetes > Agaricales > Pleurotaceae > Pleurotus > Pleurotus sapidus. The sequence continues at coordinate 612,551 of JANBWZ010000024.1, read as the reverse complement.
GTGATCGATCGAAAAGGAAAGTATCCTACTGAAAAGGGAAAGGGGAAATGGCGCTTAGGCGCTTAGCAGTCGTTGTGCTTGATCCTCGTTCTCAACAAGAAGTGATGCCTTGGAGTTACTGCACGCAGTCGAAATTAGTGGTAAGGTTGATTTTCCATCTGGAAAGCAGCGGAGGCGATGATGGGTAAACCGTAATTCTGAATTCATTCAACGACAATCCTACTATAGTCGCCAATGTCATGAGATCCCAGGAAACACAACCAAATGGAATTCATCATTCCCGACAGCTTTCGGCTGTGCCGCCAGTTGTATCGATGAACATTCAAGCTCAAGTACCTTCGAATCGGACACTGCGGATGCCCACCAAGTCTACTCAGTCAATGCGCCGACCAACACCACAGGCAGCCACTTCCCAAAAAGCTACAAAGGCTCGATCATCAAATCGAGCCAAGTCGCTGCCAGCAGCAGCGCAACCGTCGCCTCAGAAAGATACCCGTACGGAACGGCTATCTGCAGCGCCAGCGAAGCGCGCTGCCACGAAACGGAAAGCAATCGCGGCCTCTACACTTCCTTCCGTCCGGAGTAAACCCACGGCACAGAGGCCAGCTGCAGCGCAACGGAAGCAAACCCCTGCGGCTGCTAGCACTATGGTCACCCGATCGAGTGCACGACGCGCCTCGGCGCCACCAGAGGTCATCACACACCGGAAGAGGAAGGTATTCGACGCGGTGGTGATAGATAGTAGAGATGAAAGACAGATTAGTGCGCCGTCCGCACGGGCCAAACGTCTGCGCATCCAACCACCACCTACCGCCCCATGCTCGCCCCGGAAGAAAGTGTTCGACGGGGTTGAGATACCGTCTACTCGATGGATGACCACTTGGGTGGCGTCCGAAGTTACCGTCCGACGCGCACAATGCCCACCACGCCCATCACGTCTATCACGCCCATCACAAAAAAAGATATTCGACGGAGTGGAAGTTGACTGTCTTCGCAGATGCTATGCCACCAGGGAAGCGAATTGGCACGTCATGGGGGGATCCTGGGAGAGGATGTCTACTCAGGTAAGTCCTATCTCTGTCCATCCGACTTTCCGTCTTTGCTCATCCTTGTTATAGACCACGTCAACACCCCCGGAGCAGAATTAGAGACGGACAGCCAGAGCGTGCATTCAGATGACCTGGTTTACATGGGTAGCGTGGACACAGCGCAGCCCGCATAGCTTGAGATTGTTACAGATTACGGTATCGTACATGTATGGTATACTTACATTGCTAGGAATATGCTTGATATATACTTGGATTGGGGATAATTTAGTGCCATAAGAAATATACAGATCGTGTATGCGGAGAGCAAGGAAAGCGTGATAAGAGAGCGACGAGACAAGCTGTTCACAAGTTGTCTAGGGTTCGCAGCATCGAGGCTGCCTCGTGCATACTTGGGCGCCGACATGGATCCTGATCCCAGCATCTGTTAAGAAGGCTCCACAGTCCGGGCTCAGCAGCAGGCTTGATGCTTGAAAATGTCGAGATGCCGAGAGAAGGTGGCACCCCCGCGGAGGATATCGACTAGGACCGCATGATCATTTGATCTATGACAGAACGGCAGCTTCCCTGTGACGACCTATAGTTCCACAGCATGTCCTGGTCAGCTGGACCTCTAAGGATAGCCAGTCGAATGATTGCTTACCTCAAAGCAAACGGAAGCGAACGAGTACACATCACTCTGCGTAGTCACTACCGGGGGTCTCCCATCGTCCTCGACCAATGTAAACACCAGCTCGGGAGCCATCCATCGCGTCGATCCCGCGAAGAAAGATGTCCCAAGGTGCAGCGAGTCGCTAAGATCTTCAACGACCTTCGAGAGACCGAAATCCGTGATCAAAGGTTGACCATCGTCTCCAATAAGAATATTTCCCTATTGATTCACGGCATTAGAAGTGTAGATCTAGGAGATCAGTTTGGGAAACACCTACCCCTTTGAGGTCCCCGTGGATGACTGCTGGGTTGAAGCTGTGGAGATAGGCCACGCCGGAGGCTACCTGCGCTAGCTAGTGGTGCATCCTGGCGTCAACAGTAGGCCGCGGGATACCCAAGCTGGTACTCACCAAGTTGAGACGATCGACGTTGGGGTTTCGCCGAATATAATGTGCCATGGTCCCGTTCTCGCACCAGGGAGACACCATTCCAACGGTGTTGGGGCTCTGAACGATCCCGAACAATGGGAGTATGTTTGCATGATCGAGCCGTACCAAGCCACAACTTCATCTTGCAAACGCTACAGGGGGCTTGAGATATCGAGGCGGGCGGCCTGTCATACCAAGCACTGACCTTGAGTAGTTTCTCCCTAACGTTTTGGACCATGACTTGGCGCAAGAACTTCAATGCAACCTATCGACGGAATAAAATGTAAGAGCGGATGGGCGATGATGAGTTGGTGGGCACGTACAACTCGCCGCTGCTCGGACGCGGTGTCATCCCATGTACCCTTCCAGACATCTGAGAACGAGCCATGATACAAAGGCTCCCTGCCTGATCTGACAACCTCGTCTGTAAGGTCGGATATAACCACCCTCCCCTTCACGAGCAGCGTCTTCTTCACGCCTTCGATGGTATGTTTCTGCCGACATCGCTGCTTTAAACGACTATAGTCTTGGTGTTCGGGGATCCAGCGAAACTCGTCGTACGACGAAATGGATTGCGTGACAGAAAGAAGGGTGCAGAAGTACAGCCGCTGTGGATAGGTTTGCAGGAGCATCGCATTGCGTAGATGGATGTCAGACGGGGTCTCGAGGCCGTAGTCGATGGCTACTTTGCTTGCCGTTGGGTTAGTGTCGAGGTCGTGATCTGGGTCAGCGAGAATGTACACCGCCAAAGTAGGAAAGATCGAAAAGAACAGGTCGGTTGAGCCGCTGACGCGTTCATTAGAAGCCGGTCTCCGAAGTGCACGCTGGGTACTTACTCGTCGTCGACGAATCCCTCATGCAGCGTTCCATAGCATTTGTCCGTCATCATATATTCCTGCTTCTCGGACGCCAGACCAACGCATACTTCAGCTTCGCTGAACTTCCAGCAATAGTTCTGCATAGCTCTGTGGAAGTCGTCCCTCTCGTCATTGAAAACAGTTGGTCGCCTTCGTGCTTCAGGCTGTTCCTTACGAGCCGAGACGCCTGGACAGAACCTGAAGAACTGGAGCATGCCCTCCAGAATGACTCGTTGGCGAACCTGCAAGAAGAACGGACGCGAGAAGATGGAGTTACCCACGGAGCGAGACTTGGGTCGGCACATCGTCGTTGCAATCTCAGCGTACTTGGGGCTATTCCTGAATCGAAGGAACACCAGGTACGTCCTAATCTGATCGACTTGACGCCTATCCAGCACAACTTGGGCTCTTCGAGGAGAATCTGAGGTAGGTGATGGGATATTCCGCATGAGCTCCAGCAGCGCTTGTTCCGCCAGCGATTCTAACCTCATGAAGGCTGATTCGACCTCAGCAAGCACCGTTGCACATTCGTCCGTCATCGAATCGTCCCGAAAGTCTTCAAAGGCGGACCTAGGACATGCCGGCATAGTGCGAGTCTCCGTGAGTTCGTTCTCGTATACATCGTAGGTGTGGATTCTTGGGTCGCGTAGAACATGGGAGACGTGACATCTGCGGGTGAATTGCTGTGATGAGCACATATGACGACAAAGGGGGAAGAGGGGGAAAGCGCTCACATATCAGCCAGCCAGAACTTCCACAGAAATGTCGGAAAATAGTGTGGAATTTCCAGGGCGCTCATCCTGTTGATCGCAGTTATGATTAGCCGCCATCCGATGAAGAACGAGCTGAACTGACCGTGGCGTGAAAGATGCGTCGCTATGGGCGGTGCATTCCAACGAAAGAGGGATTCCTTGTGAGAAACGGTTGGCGATAGAGGGTTCACTGCCAGGCTAAATAGTCGACGGTTTCGGTAAAAAGGTCCGCGAAGAAGTGATGTCAGTGGGGAAGCTGTGCGTTGGGAAAATTCCGGGCGGCAGCAAGGTACATCGCCTGGCAGCTAGTGGAGCAGACTGATGGTCTGCGAGAACCCAGAACCAATTTGCATGTACCAAAGACTGCGATACATACATGATGCAGCATCAAAATTTTACCCAAAATCGATGAGCTGGTGAGGTCCCCTGCGCATGCAACCGTTTCGGGCTACGCCGTAAGTACTGCGCTTGATTTCCAGGCGAGTTCAGGAGGTTCTCAGGAGGCGATATCCTCTGAAATGAAGTGGGAGGGTGCATGGGGTATGTGAATTGCAGCGTCTGCGTGAGGTCTATGTTACAATAAATTAGATATTAGTTACACCCGTAAAATACTTGTCCTCTGCGGGAGAGTTATCCAATTCTCTGAGTGCCGTTCAATCCGATGACCGCGACGCGTCCGCGTGCCAGTCTCTCATTATTGCAGCACGTTTTTCATCGCGGACAACAACACCACAGCTGAACGGATGTGCTGCTAGCTCCACCCCGGGCTAAACGGCGATGAATGCGGATTCAATTGAACTGTTCTAGGGATGAGCCGTTTAGGGAGCACGCACCTTCTGGTAAGCGTCAATGTCCATGCCACCCGTACCTGAGGCATCCTGCGAAAAGGTGAATGCCCAAAGGAGGTTCATGGCATTGATGGCCTATCACGATTGGCTCGCATGAGTGTACCTTAGAGATAATCAATGCATGACCCACAATCGTCTTCGAAGCCATCTCCGCACCCGGACATATCCTCTGAAGTACAGGAACAAATCAGTATCGGCATGAGAGGATACTAAACATGCACGGCTCACTCGGCCTGACCCAAAGGGAAGGTTTTCACGGAATCCTTCTGTGTCAACCTTGATATCAGTTCGTGTGCCGAACTCAGACTGCAGGAATCGCTCGGGTATGAATTCGTCCGGATCAGTAAAAAAGCCTGCGAAACATGTGGTGAGGTTCCACTAACTAGTCGTGTTCACTTACGCGGATCATGGTAGATACCCCCTGCAGAATGGTCTTCCGGGTGAGCGAAGGAGGTGCAAGGATTGAGCAAATTGGACTTACACAGGTTAGTGAGGATTGTCGACCCAGCGGGAATGATGTAGCCCTTGTACTGCGAGTATAATTTCATCGAAACGTGTCTAGGATAAAGAAGGATATTCGCTACAAACCTTTACGTCTTGCGCAGCAGAGTGAGGCAAACCAAGGGGTACGACAGGGCGGAATCGATGGACCTAAAACGAAGATTTGAGTATTAAGCACTTCGCAACGAATCAGGACACTTTACTAACCTCCTTGATGAATGCGTTGACATAAGGTAGATTGGGGAAGTCCTCAAATGTGGGAAGCCGGTCGGTTCCTACAACTTCATCTAGTTCTTTCTGAGCTCTCTTTTGACATTCTGGGAAGTTGATGAGAGCCAAGACGAATGACTGGAGATACGAAGTCGAGGTTTCGGCTCCTGCATCCATCAATACCTTCGCCATCGCTCTATTATACACAGCAAATAGAACTCAGTCAGAGGTCGGGAATCAGAAGAAGTGATGGAACTCACTTTGCCTCGTCCATGTTCATTTCCAGTTCGTCGAGGTTCAGGAGGATATTTCCCAGATATGAGCCAACGTCTGTTCCAGATGCTACTTTCTGTTCGACCTCGGTGAATAGTCCGGTGTATAGCCCGTCGCGCAGTGCCTTCGCTCGTGCACACAGACCCTTCCAAGACGCCCACCGAGCGGGGACATACTTCAGTGCGGGGAACAAGTCGATTGGCGGATGCGCTGTAGGATCCATGACTTCGTTGAGAAGTTTAACCCCTTTGAAGTATGTTTCGGCCTCAGTGCCCTTGTATTGAGGCAATCGCTTGCCGTACACGAGGGTTGTAACGGTGGAGACCATGGTGCGCTTCAAGTGAGTAAAGAGATCCTGTTGCCAAGTGTCCATCTTTGGTTGATTCGCTAGAATGCTGGAATCGTACCTCTGGTTTCTCCAGAATGTCAACGAGGAACTGGGCAAATTCGGCTTGTTGAGTGGGCCAATGGGCCTTCAAGCCATGAGATGTCAGGAACGCGCGAGCAGCTTTCCGTCCCGACTTCCAGACATGTGTGTCTACATCAAGTGAGAAACGAAGCGTCGGCACGAACGAAGCCTCTACCTACCCATATTTTGATTCGGCATCGTCGGACCATCCGCTCTTACTAACATATGGAATTCGGGTCGATTCCCAGTTAGGACCCCCTGCTTGTCGAGGATCTCCTTGACTGCGGCTGCGCTGTTTATTACAATGATTGTGTTGTTCAAAATCTTGAGCTACACGGCGGTGGCGGTAACGTTAACTTCTTGAATAGACTTGCAGGAGATATGACATCATACCGAGAAGACATCCCCGTAAGTCTTTGCCCATTCAACGAACCTAGAAGAGTGGTGAGATATCGTAGCAAGCACGAAGTATAAGAGGAGCTTACTTGAAATAGGGGAAGACCTTTGGATACTGGGCAGCGTTGCCAATAAGGAACTGAGTGGGGGGTCCTGGAGGTAGGTGCTTCTCCCTTCTCCCCAAGCGCCACGGCTTTGTGTGAAGGACAACGGCAGAGAGCACCAAAGAACAGAGGTAGTACCAGTTTGGCATGCTGAGATGCGGTGGGAATAGATGGCACGATGAGAGGGTGGAAGGATACTGGGGGTACATGAATAGAACGCTCGTATTAATACTTCGCAGTTGATCCACAGTAGGTCCTTCGAGGAGAATGTTCGTTTGATTGGCAATGGAACCGCTTCCATGGGAAGCACCCTTCCCCTTGCGTTAGCGCTTTGGGACATATCTACAATGCAGCCATCGAGCAGTGGGCTTCGGACCAGGCTCGAACATTAGATGCCTTCGGTGGGGCTTGTTGCGCTGGTCCAGTGAGCGTATCTCCAGGCGGCTAGATGCGTGCAATGCAACAAACAACCTGTTTTACTGCCGTTGCTGCCAAATTAGACACGTCGGGAATGTTGTGGAAACCTCCAGTAAGGTTCTCGTTCGGAATTCCCCTGGAGGACGTGTTCTGGCGTAGTATCTAATTAAGGGGAGAATATGGTCGTCGGAATTTGGAAAGATAGGCAAGGTAAGTCCATACGAGCCCGTGGTTCGACGGTCGCGCACATGTACGGTAACGCAGCCGTGGAGTCTTTGCCGAATGTGGGTCGCCTAGACCCGTTTCGTGTTCAAGTACTATGTTTTAGGCCACATTGACCCGAAGCTCACTTACCGGTACTCAAGTTTACTCGTTCTCGTTTATGGCCGACGAGGTATAGTATTTTTTGACATGTTGTGGGTTTGATGCTATGTTTCCGTTGTTTCTTTGACCATACCGCTAAGTTGAGCTCCACTGAGAAGTCTTAGCCAGACGCTCAGAATTAGTAGTCTTCTGTGAGCTAGCTGCATTGAGTCGCCATTGCCGTGTCGCTTTGGTACTATCGGGTACTAGTCCCACTGAAAACTGAGATGTGCCCCTGCTTGCATAGGGGCTAGCACGTGCCAACTTTCGGCGAGGCGAGCTTCAACATGCAGACTGCCCCCACTGGAGAAAAATTCCGGCACTCTCTGTTATTCCACATCTGTGCCCAATAACATACAGACTACTTGCATCGAATCTCTCCATGGAGGCCGATTGTAGGATGCGGAGTCGACAATGTGCTCAAACCAATGATTCCGCCATAACTCCTTTGCTGCCATATGCAGCATTGATACCCGCTTGACAGGTAAGGTTGTTTAAATGTATGCATTCAGCAATCACACGAGTTTGATGTACGTGCCATCTTCACGAAAGCTAAAGATACGCCCTCTGCAGATCACTTGATTGTGGTGTGCCCAATGCGTGTGCTCGAAACACGGACTTCGTGCTGGTATATTAATGCTCGATGCTCTTGAGGATTTGCAGCAAAGTTTATAACCCCCTTTGTACTACCTCTACACCTTCCACCTTCCTTTGAGCCCCCATCATCGTCTCAGAGATGGATGTCAACAGCAATGTTGGTATGGACATGAGTGGTGTCTTCGGACCCATATACTGGGGTGAGTAGTCAACTTCCTCTAATCAGTTATCAGTGATGTTGATCTGAACCTTGCAAGGGACCGTTATATCTCTGGTGTAAGTCGGTGACAAGCAATCGTCCCAGAGACATGTCGTTGATCTACTCCAGGTTGGGTGGAATCACCGCGCTGCAAGCATACAACTATTTCCCTCGCCATTCAGACCGCCTCATCATCCAACTTGTTGTATGTAACGATCCTTATGCTCAACTCATCAAACTCACGGATTTTCCAAGGCGGGAGCTATGGTGTAAGTCCTCACAATGGTCTTCGCCACTTTCCTTCTGAGCGGTCCGATTACCCAGAGTCTTTGACTTTGTATCATCAGCACTTGTCGTTCAATCCGTGTATTACTACTTGGTATGTGATTTCAAAGCGAAGTTGTTGCTTTCGCATGATACTCATATTCCATCCGTTGCTACCCAGGTTCCGCACTTCGGATCGTTATCCCCTCTCGCAAGCATAACGCCGTAAGCACTTACATCGCGCCATCGTGCATAACGGCAGCCCTGATCGACCCATTATTAGAGAGCTCTCTGCCGAATGCCTGCTCTCGACCTTAATCACGTTCATGTGAGCACTGTCTCTTCTGCACCGCTGAAGCAAACTCACCATTGTGTAGCTCACAACTGTATTTTGTTGCCCAACTATATGCTGGTAAAGAGGACACCCTCTCTTCTCGTCGACTTTGCTGAACAGTCTCGACAGTCACCAAAACTGGTAGAGGAAGTTGGATGGTCCCAGTGTCTGTGGTAAGACTCGCTGCTTGTCTTATTTGTTGATCTTACTCATCGAAATCAGGCTGTTTGTGCCGTCCTTGCATTTGGTAAGTTTGACCATTCAAGCACGATTATAATAACGAATTGACAACCCCGAACGGCGACAGTTTTCGGAGTCGGTAAGCGCTACGTTCGCCGATATCTGCTTTTCCATTATATTCAACGCCCAAACCTTCTTAGCGTGTACGAGCGTGATGTTTGTATATGATCACCACGTTCTGGGGGAGCGTCATCACAACTTCTCAGTAAGTAACCGTCGACTTGTGTTTCATCTAAATCCCCGAATATTGATTTGGTGAATGTAGATATTCTTTGGCCTAGCAAAGGGTTTTGGTGCGCTCACCGATATCATCGCTACTATCGCGATGTGCATCTTGCTCTCCAGCGCCAAGACTGGCATCCAACAGTACGTAGGCATTTGATGAAGTGTATCACTCCTTGGAATCAACACTGATGGCGCTGCCTTCGATTAGGACAAATGGGCTCCTGAAATCTCTGATTCATTACGTGGTTCACCGAGGCGTGCTAGTCACCCTCATCCAAACGTTACTCCTCATCACGTTCTATGCGGCCCCTTCGCGCCTCTATTGGTGAGGCGACTCAGTTGTCTCTCATGCCAGCTTGTTGACGGCTGCCATGATGTCGATTAGGCTTGCCTTCCACGTCAATGTCACCAAGCTCTACGCCAATACTTTCTGTGAGTTTTCTTTCCGTTCCCGCTTACGAACCAGGATCCTGACTATTCCTCTAGTTGCTATGTAGGGATGCTCAAGTTCCTCCCTTCACATAATTTATTTACTGTGGATCAATCTATCAGGCTAAACTCGCGCGACCAGCTCAAGCAAAAGCATGCCCACACTGTCAGTACGAGTTATGCCACCTACTCCAAAGGCCGGTACGCATCCAACAACGCCACTCATGACAAGGACACGGAGACACAGGTATTTTCACCCTTCCCATCTCGAGATTGTGCATATGTCAACCTTGATTGACGCTTTAGACTGCTGAGGAGGAGGGGAAAAACTTCCCGATGAATGGGATGCCCACAGTGACCAAAACCGTGATTATATCCGACTTCTGATCGCTGAACATCCCGCACCCAATCCCATACCACTAGAAGTACCATATAATATTCGACTGACGTATGTTTGTTTTCTGCACGCACAATCCAAGACGGCGAGGTTCGAACCCAGCCGTACTTTCCTTTTACGCTTTATGTCCTTTATCTTTGCCCAGCGACCGGCGGTAACCGGTTGGAGTTTGTCTTGACCTACACGATGTTGTTCTCATGACCCACAGTTTTTTTTACCACGGACTTTGTGTGGGGTACTCGCGCCAGTCGTACGAGTAGCACGAGGGGCCCACACTTCATAGCACGATGCTATTACTTCAACTCCCCGCAGAACTGCTGCTGATTATCTTGGAGAAGTGTCCCCGCACCACGCTTTTCCAATTACTGCGCGTCAATAGACAGATCTACGACCTCGCCATCCGGGAACTCTACGCAACAATCCCCCGATTGCCCCTCGATGTCTCGACCAGATGCCTCACGTCCCTCTGCTTCAGCGACCTCACGTGCCAGCTCGTTAGGAATCTGACGATAAACTGGGAAGATGTCTACCTGAAAGACCAGATACCGAACCAGGGGCTGTTCAAGGCGATGGTGCGCTACGGTGCACTCCCTGCCATGGTCAACCGTCGCCTCTTCAGGGACCGCTTCGCGCTTCTTCGGACCGTTCTGGGCCGCACAACCAATCTTACGAGCCTGAGCCTTGTCGTTAGCGGACGAGACAGCCAGTCGGACGTATACGCCGCCGACGTTCTCGCCTTCGCCTCGTTCTCCCTCACGTACTTCAAGACGACGTTCGTCGTCGGGCCGCGCGTGATGGCGTTCATAGAGCGCCAGCAGGACCTGAAGGAGCTGTGTCTAGCGTCGGAGTCGCGTATGGTGGGGGGTGTTACCCTGCCTGAGGATGCGTGCCCGCGTTTGGAGAGGTTCAACTGGACGTGGGGCAGTGATGACCAGCTTGAGCTTGCTGTGAGGATTATGAGCCCCCGCCCGATGAGACACATTGGCGCAGTCCTGAACTCGCAGAATGCGATGGAAGGGGTCGACAGGATCAGTCAGGCGGCGCCTCAGCTCGACTCTGCCGTGTTCACTATGCGAGATTCCATGCCCAAGGACTTTCTAAATCATGTCTCGTCCCGTCTCCCCCACTTGATCCATCTCAAGCTCTCGCTGGCTAGGATTCCTGCCAAGGTAATGTCGTCTCCTCGACATCGCAACAAGCCCTGCGCCTTAATGTCGCACTAGGAAGCCTTGGATGGGATCGGGCAGTTCCTACTGACGCCGTTGGGGCTGCGGTTGAAGTCTTTGTGTTTCCTGGTGCGGAGCCTGAGGGTCAACCTGGCCATGGAGCAGCTCGAGGACCTCAAGTACATCGTGATGCGCTGGGTGCGGACGTGCAGCAAGCACTCGCACGGGGTGGAGATCACGCGCTCGTCGCCGATGGCCAGGAATTACGACTACATGCAGGCGATGGCAAAGACGTGCTGCAAAGGCAGCTTCGTCACGACCAAGAAACTCGCCGGTCCGGACAACAGGCTTGCTGTGGTGACCTTGACCAGGGGGCGATGCCCCGACGGCCGCGAAGCAAAGCTTAGCTCGGTCGTCTTCGATGCGGGATTGCCCTCTTTGGGCAAGATTGAAGTCCGTTCGCTGGAATTTGGGGGGTCTGAGTGAATGGAAACGAGGGGGGGGGATATGGCCACGGAGAATGTAATTGTTGGATTGGGAGTGCCGCCAGGAGCGCTCGGCAAAGCTGGGAAACTTTTGCCTGGCCACGCTCTTTGCATCAACTCTGCATCGTGGCCTCAGCTCACCCCAACAGGCGAACAGTGTTGTCTCTGTGTGACTCATTTGTCGCCATATCCACCGCATAATCACCCTAAGTCTATCCATACTTTACTACTTCCGGGATAGCTGTATGGGCTGAGGACCCCGGAACTCCGAACGCGCTGGAACGCCTCCGCCTTCCGCAGTGTACACTGTAATTAAGTACTAGTCTATGGACAATTTCCACGTTTGCCGTGCACTCAATGTGAGCGTCCGGTCCCCAAAGATTGGTTTTCACCGGCGGCGCCCAAAACAGTGTTCGGGGTCCTATGCCCGAAATGGATGATAAGGCGCGAGTTGCATACGCAGCCCTCTTGACTTCGATCCACCACCATCTCACTCGACCACCTTTTGACGCCCCATCTTCCAGTCTTTCGTTTCATTCACTGCTGTGACTGAATTCCAACTATCGTCTTCTTCTCTTGTCATGCGTACATTCTTCGCAACGTCGCTACTCATTGCTGGGTTGGCGGGAGGTGTATTTGGGCACGCGCCAGTCAGTGGGGGCGAAGTTCGTCGACGCAAGTCGCTCGGGTTTGGCCCAGAGCTTCCCCACGCAAAGTTCCACGCAACCCCATACCAAATTCAAACGAATGGCTTCATGCCTATGGGTTCCGCGTCAGACCCGTTTGAGGTTGCAACGGCGTTCCTCGACGACTTGTTGAGTGGCCAGTCAGGCCTCAACTCCCGCTATAAGATTCGCAAGGACTCGTACACCGACGCGAACACCGGCGTCACCCACGTATATGTTCGTCAGATGGTCAATGGGTTAGAGGTCGCTGATGGCGACATCAATTTGAACATCAAAGATGGTATGGTTTTGTCATATGGCAATTCCGTAAGTGGTTCCCATCCAGCGCAGACCATTGGAGTTGACTTGACTACTTCTTAGTTTTACACTGGCCCTACGGACGACCTTTCGAATTCTTTGACTGGTGATGTTCGCCACCCTCATCGCGAGCACTGCGAAACTCTTCTCGCAGAGCTACAGCTCCGTATGGCAGAGCGCCAGTTCTCGGGCGAACAAGTCCCAATGTCCTCTCCTGCCTTTGTGGATGACGAGGAGTTGACTCATCTCCACGACTCGAACTGCGCATTCGTTGATTTGCCCTACGACTTAGCCTCCAAGGGCTTCGCCTCCCAAGAGGCCGTCGACGACCCACGCGCTGCTCTTCTCCAATTTATGGTCGCAGCCACCCCCAATCAAGACGTCGTCCAAGACGTTTTGAGCAACTTCGATGCGCACTTCGACAAGATGTCCGTGTCCGTCGTTCACCACTTCGATGACCCAGAGAGCGCTCCCCCTTTTGAAATCAGCAATGTTCCGGACACCGTAAACCCGGTCAAGGCCCGTCTCGCCTACGTTCAAGTTCCCAACAAGGCCGGCGACTCTACGGAGCTTAACCTCGTATGGAAGTTTGAGGTTGAGATGTCAGACAATTGGTATGAGACTGCCGTGTCCGCGGCTGCTCCCCACCGGATTGTGTCCGTAGTAGATTGGGCCTCGGACGCTCCCATCCCCAAACCAAAGCCTGGTGCTCCAGCTACCTATAATGTCTTCGCCTGGGGCATCAACGACCCTTCAGAGGGTAAGCGCTCCATCGAAACAGAGAACGTTGATGCACTTGCTAGCCCATGGGGATGGCACGCCCTACCTGTTGCCAACGATCCCTCAATGAAGGGTGTGCGACCAAGCTCTCCGAAGGCCATCAGGAACACCACGAGCACTTGGGGTAACAACGTAGGGGACTATAGCACGTTTCATTGGGTATTGCTCACATCTTCGTTTGCAGGTCTTCGCTCACGAGAACTGGGAAGGCCAGAACTCTTGGATCAACAACTATCGTCCTGAAGGACACGAGGGGAATGTTTTCGACTTCCCGTACGACCCGCAGCCCACGAATAAGACAGCAGCCCTCGGTGAGGCGAAGAAGTTCATCGACATCGCGGTGACGCAACTCTTCTACACTTCCAATTTGGTTCACGATCTTTACTATCGGTGAATTCCTTTGTGCAGTTATCTTAGCTTGTAACTGATCTGCAAATAACCTCAGGTATGGATTCGATGAAGTTGCAGGTAACTTCCAACAACACAATTTCGGGCGTGGAGGCGCGGAGAACGACTGCTGTCATCGCCAATGCTCAAGATGGTTCCGGGTTCAACAATGCCAACTTTATGACACCGCCCGATGGTCAGAACGGCCGCTGCCGTATGTATCTCTGGAATACTGCCAATCCATATCGCGATGGCGATTTGGAGGCTGGTATTGTTATTCACGAGTTGAGTCACGGTCTCAGCACTCGGCTCACTGGTGGCCCCTGCGAACTCTGGTTGTTTGGGCTGGGGTGAGAGCGGTGGAATGGGTGAAGGGTGGGGAGGTCAGTTGCCCTAGTTCAAGCAGTGAGCAATCGTATACTCACGAAACACAGACTTCCTCGCTACCACCGATCCGAAGCACGAGCAATTACTCTGATTACTCTATGGGAGCTTGGGCTGCCAACCGTGAACAGGGTATCCGTAACTTCGTCTACTCTCTGGTGAGTGCTCTCGTTCTCGAAGACTTCCGTAGCTTACGTTATGGACAGAACGAGACCTGTCAACCCTTCGACCTACAAGACCCTCGACAAGCCAGGATACTGGGGTGTTCACGCCATTGGTGAAGTGTGGGCAGAGATTCTCTGGGTCGTGTCGAACGGGCTTATCGATGCCCACGGTTTCTCCGATTCGTTGTTCCCTCCCGCTCCTTTAGAAGATGGCACCATCCCTGAGGGCGACTTCTATCGCCCCGTCGAATACACATCCGCTGGCAAGAAGAAACCATTGATCCCCAAGCATGGAAACACGCTCTCTGTCCAGTGAGTAGTCTTCGCAGTGACGACGTCTCTATGATACTAACCAAGCTACTCATAGGCTCGTTCTCAACGGGATGAAGCTCCAGCCTTGTCGCCCATCGTTCTTCGAGGCCCGCGATGCCATCATCCAAGCCGATCAGATCCTTGACCTGGCGGCGAGAACTTCTGCACTCTCTGGACTGGCTTCTCCAAGCGTGGTTTGGGTCCCGATTCGCGTGTTGACGGCCGCACTCCATGGGGTGGAGGAATCCGCACGGATGTAAGAGACTTTGCTTGTATTGTTCGATGCATGTTGTTGACCTTTCGTTTAGGACTACGATCTCCCATCGAAGTGCAAGACGGCTTAAGTTTGTGCATCTTAGATTGCTCCCCTCCGTGCATTTTTGGCATACCTTATGTTCTTTTTACGCTGTCATGACCTGGTGCCTTGTAAGATTAGTTCGTTGATGCCATTTGTTTCTAGTATAATAGTACACGATATTGCATGAACGCTTGTGTATTCGTGAGCAGTGAGATGCTCCAACCGATCCGTTGTACGTTGGTACGTTGAACTTCGTGTTCAAAGTCCTGGTCTAAGGGATTAATCTCGATTACGGCAACACCTCCGTCGAGCCCAAGATTGAACGATTGGACAACTTGGATTGGAAATTGAATCTTTGAATTCATTCGAACCCTTGGTTCCTTGTTCCATGAGTTGTTCCATGAGTTGTGCATGAGGCGAAACATGTCCGTACCAAGAACTTGTGTTACTCAGAACGCCCTGGTGTCGACACGACTCATCGATAAAGCGATGGACTGCCATAACATATAACAGCTCAAGGAGTCTCCCGGATGATAATCCTGCCTCTCATCCAGCAATGTTTCCGTGGGGAGAACTCAGCACATCTACACTACAAAACGTGTGTAGGGATCTGAATGCACGACGAACAGCCGACAGAGCAAGAGAAGATGCTCTGGAACTTCTGCACACATTGGAGATAGGCGGTAAGCCCTGTTGCGCTCTACACATGACCGGAAACTGATGGACTTTACAGTTGCGAAGGCCCTCCAAAGGCAGCAGTCGATGCCGCCGCCTCCCAAACGCAAATACCAGAGGCGGACCCCCGCCCCCGTTCGGACCCCCGCCCCTTTCCCGATGCCGCCTCCCAAACGCAAATACCAGAGGCAGACCCCCGCCCCCGTTCAGACCGCCCCTTTCCCGATGCCGCCTCCAACTCCTACTACGACCTTCGTTGCATCTCGAAGACGTGGAAGGCCACGCAAGGCAACACAGGCTCCTGTGGTTCGTGTTCGGGTTGATGCGCCTCAGCCGAAAACACCCAGTCCCAACAAGAAAAGAAGAGTGTTCGACGGGGTCGAAGTTGACTTTCCACCTGCCCTTCGCCGCCATTACTATCAGCGATGCTTGTCGTCGCGCGAGGCTGCCAATGACCTATATTCAGGTGCGTAGCATTTGACACTATCTGCTTTCTCGTTTTTTATTAATTTATACAGACCAAGTTAGCACTCCTGGTGCTGAATTGGAGGAAGATAGTCAGAGTGTTCACTCGGATGATATTCTTAGGTTGGGTCGCACATGAATAGAGACGAATGCATTATGGTTGGATTGTAATACTAGTTAGCTGCTTTGTCGTCCAACTCTGTGACATCTGATGCTGCCAGCTCTGGTTGTTCCGCGAGTCTGGCGAGAGAAATCGTATCGCGATCGAGGTTGGTTGAAAAGTACACATTCTTTAGGAAAACATCGCCAACCTAGTTGGGCAAATATCAATCAATCGATTCACTTTAATCAAACATTCAACACGTACCAGCCAACTTGTGGTCTTGCTGCCAGTCGTGTTGATATTCGTTCCTTTTGGCTTGCTCACCCCGCGCATCTCGCTGATGGTTGACCAACAGTAACCTTTCAATCTCCCCATGTTCAGAGGGAGGAAAAGGAGGTCCCGCGAGTCTATCGGGAATTCCTGACCCGATACGACGAGTGAGATAGTGGCGTTGGTGGTACAGGGGATGATCCATCGAGCTCCGGTATACAGGGAGCCCGGAATGAGCTTGTGGATGGCCGACACGTCCTGCACGCGTTATCGTAAATTAGAAAGAGAAACATAGTCATACAGAACCTACCTCCTTCGGGGCCACTAGAAGGGTCTGAAGGCATAGAGATCAGCTCAAATACTACTCAAGAGTGAGCTGCTTACCGAGCCTGTGTCCAAAATAGCCGACCTTCTTGGCAGGCCTAAGCTTGTTCCGTTTATCCTCACTTCGTCGATCGGTGCTTCCCAAAATCCGGTAGGACTGACATTCCGCACCGTTACGAGAGTGCTAGCGTTGAACTTTGCTGGATTCATCGCGCCTAGCGTAAGTTCCCCTACGTTCTTGACTGGCGCGCCGGCTGGACACGGGGGAAGGGTTAGCTACGAAGAAAGGACATACGGAGAGTCGGAGAACCTTTCATGGTGTCAAGCGCGCGAGGGATATGGTAGGAGACAATTCCTTCTGTGACGAGACCCTCGTCGCGAAGAGCCTCAACGAGGGAGGGAGCATGTTGTTGCGAGAGATGCTAACGGAGTGTGACGTTCAGCGGATACTTGAGCAGGAGCTCCACCCACCGACTTAGCGGTTCCTAAGAACCCGTCATAAGGCACCTTACTCCTACCATCGGAAGATCAGTCTCCCATAGGCAGCCCAAGTGAGTGTACGCACGACGCGAACTCAGGACTCTCTTCCATTGCCACGCCAAACTTATGCGGAGCCTTGAGCTGAAGGCCAGCAATGCTGACGAGGTCTCTGACGATTTTCCCTAATACGAAACCTGCGCCGTAACGAATGTGCCACGGGTCGCCGGTGTTGTTAAACGTCGTGCTTGAGTTACCGAGGAATGTGTGTGCGCCCTTGTACGGTGAGCACGTTAGCCCGCGAAATGTCAGTCAAAGGTATTTGTGGGCTTACACAATCGCCAACGTCGTAACCCTTGCAGTCTTCATGGCCGACCCAGAGGTCCGAAGAGCCAGAGTCCACGAACAGACTGAAGTTCTTAGGAGGCGTCCCGATTTGCACCGTAGCGATATCTATTGTATGTCAATTCGTCACCAAGCAAATGAGTAAGAGAGTTCTCACAGCCGATATCATTCGCCCTTCGTGGACAAGGACGTGAACCTATGTTCAACTTCAGGCTGATTTCCTACTTACTGGATGTCCAAGCCAATGGAATTTGGGTGTCGAGGCTGCTCGGCCCTGATGACAGGTTGAACCAACGCAATTTCCAGGCCGATTGGACTGAAACCACTGCCTTTTGGGTTAGGGTTGTCGCTTTCGTCCAGTATCAGGAGGTTCGCTGGAGCAGAAGCATTGGCTTGTGTATCTTGTAGATGCGATACTGCATGCTCGATCACAGCCTGATTGAACCGCTTCTCGACGGACGACCCCAGCATCCTAGAGTAGCGCTGGCTAGCTCTTTGGACATGCTGATGATATATCTACAGCCAATGATCAGAATCACGAAGAGCCAACGTCGACAGAAAGGCGAAAACGCACCAAACTCGTGTCGATGTCCTTCGTGTGATGTTCGCTGTGGCTCGGGGACGTAGTAGGCCAATGACCGTCCCGACTCAGAGGGCTCGGGCTACCTTGCACACACGCTGCGAGACCAAGGACACAAAGCAAGAGAACGCATCCCGAGGGAAATACCGCCATGATGAAACGGTGGTAGTAGTCGAAGACGAGGCGCGCATGTATCTGTGTGCGCTGTCAATGTGACCATCTCCAAATCCAAGTTCCCGACGGCTGGAATGATTCCAAGGACGGTTAGCCTCGTCAACCGAGACTAAGGGCAGTCGTGAAGGCGTCTGTTCCTCATCTTAGGTGCGCCGAGTACCTATATTCGCTGGGGTGAAGAAGCTTTGGTGATCATTCTGTTTGCAAGTTTACTGCATAACAGACGGAGATGGCCAACAGCCTCCGTCCACGGACCATAGCTTCCAAAATGGAACTGGTCGCAGTTGAGAAACAATCGAACGAAGTAATAAGATGTTGGACTTGTTTTTTAGGCTTGTCATCTGCGTGAACAGGGCGACGCGACCTGAGGCGACATACGGCCCTTGTGACTTTCAACCAGATGTTGAGATGCGTGACGTGTGACAGAATCGTCAGAATCGGAGTCGAATCGGAGTCCATCTTCTTGGACAAACGGCCATCTTCACACACTCAACGCCAGCATCCAGTGTAACGACTGTCGAGGTATACCAGTTCAACGGCAGATTGCTCATTATGTATAAGCTATGGACAAGAAATCACTCAAAATCCCCAGTTTGAATTTTAGCTGCTTCCAAGTTCCGAGCTGAAACACGCGAAAGGCAATATAGACGACACTACCCAGTGTTCGGAAGTTCCTACTCTTATCTCTGAATTTTAATCCAGTATGCATATATACGAAAAATTATCCGAGCCAAAGTCACTGAAATGTGTTTCCAGGATCGCGTCAGCATCGTCGGCATGCCATATAGAGATGATACCCATCAACGTACAGGACTCGCGCTTGTTGCGATCCTTATCACCACTGAGCTTACGGCTTCCCAGTCAACATTTCCGCAAGGGCGTTGAAGATCTGAGTTGAGTCTTCAATCGACAACCCCCCTGATGCCATGGCACAACTGCACTCTTTTAGAGGAAGACAGTCTCCGTAAGTGTTTTGAAGGGGTCGGGAAGGAATTATAGCCGCTGATGCGATGTTCCTCTACCAGGATGTTGAGCGAGCTTTTCGGAGGATGTCGAATCGCGTACCTCGTTCTTAGGCCGTCGGTGCCCCAGAATGGCTCGGAAACCCACTTCAGACCATGGTGAGTGGGTACGACAATTCAACAAACGTACAAGGAATGGTGGGTCACGTCGCTGTCTCCTGGAGCACGAATGGGACGCGGCGTTATTCTGACGAGTATTTAAGGCAGTCTGACAAGAGCCTTGGACATCATTCTATCATCTCATCCTTGCTACTCTTACACAGTTCTCAGTAATAATAAACACGACAATGAAGTTCCAGTCTCTTGCCGCTCACATCTCTCTTGTCCTCTCGCTGCTTTCTCTGCCTCTCGGAGCCTCAGCTGCCTTGTATCAGAACGCGGCAGATCTACCAAATGTTTCCTATGATTTTGTCGTTGTCGGTGGTAAGTGACACTGTCATGATAGTGATGGACGCAGGCACTGACTATTCGCTCTAGGTGGTGTAGGTGGCAGCGTACTCGCTAACCGCCTGACGGAAAATCCGTCAATAAACGTACTCGTCCTCGAAGGAGGCCCTTCGTAAGACCATATCAACGCGTCATACAGTGTGTTTTTGCTCACGTGTTGGTTTCACAGAAATGAGGATGCATTCGAGACCAAGGTCCCATTCTTCGTGACAAGGATACCCGCTCAATACACATGGAACTACGTAAGTAGATTGTGGTGTCTTCACCCACCAATCTGAGAATAGATTCATAGACGACCACGCCTCAAATTGGAATGCACAACGCTGAGGTCCCCTTCGCCAGAGGCTTTGTGCTGGGTGGCAGCAGCTCCATTAGTGAGTGGATATAGCACATCATCTCTACTTTTCGTGAATTTAACACGGTCGCAGATGGAATGTTCTACACTCGAGGATCTTCGGACGACTTCGATCGCTATGCAGAGGTCACTGGTGACTCTGGGTGGTCATGGAACAGCGTCCAAACCTACTTCGCAAAGGTTGGTCGTTCGGTTACATCGCGTCGATATTTACCTGACATCTGTGTACAGAACGAGAAATGGACACCTCCAGCTGATGGTCATGACACCACTGGACAATATAATCCGTCTGTCCATAGCACAACGGGCATCAACTCCTACAGTCTCTCTGGCCACCACCAAGCTCTTGATCCACTAGTGTTCCAAGCTGGGCAGGAACTGGGCGGCATCTTCGACTTCAAGCTCGATTACAATGACGGTACTCCCCTTGGCTTGGGGTGGTTGCAAGCTGCTATCAATGGGTCTCATCGGAGCAGTGCAGCGACATCCTACCTTGGCCCCCAATTCATCAGCCGACCTAACCTCCACGTCCTCGTCAATGCCCGCGTGTCCAGAATTCTCCAAACCGGCTCCGGGTCCACGTTCCAGGGAGTCGAGTACACGCAGGACATCAACAGCGGCGCGCTGCGGACAGTCACTGCGACGAAAGAGGTCCTCCTCGCAGCAGGTGTCATCGGCACACCTCAGATTCTTCTCAATTCTGGGATCGGCGACTCCAGCTACTTGTCATCTGTTGGAATCCCGCCGCTGGTCAACTTGCCTAGTGTTGGCAGGAACTTGACTGATCAGCCCACGACGGGGTGTCTTTGGAATGTCAGGGCCGATGCGGATACGTTCGATCCTGTGTTCCAAGAGCAGAATGTGCTCGACGATGCTATGGACGAGTGGAACCAAGACGGCACGGGACCTCTCGTCGTGACTCCCATCGGAGAAGTTGTCTTCTTCAGACTGAACGAGACTGAGCGAGCCAATCTGGGGCTTCCCGCGGGTGTGGATACTGCGGCAGGCCCGAACACGCCGCATCTGGAGTTGGCCATTGGTGTATGTCTAGCATTGTGTTCTTCTATCAGCGTCTTACTGATATTCCCTCGTAGAACGGTTTCGTCTCGCCCGCGCCACCTCCAGGCAGATGGTTGACCATTTCTACCAACTTGGTCTCAGCTACTTCGCGTATGTTTCCCCCTTCTAATCGAGAACCCTCCGCTAATCTTCCCTCAGGCGGGTCCGTCACACTTGACACAACTGGCGGATTCAATGCCTTCCGTGCACCCCTCATCGATCCTGCATTCTACACCACTGATTGGGATATCAAGGCGATGCGTGAAGCGGTCAAAGCTGCTAAGCGTTTCGTTTCAGCACCTGTGTTCCAGAACTACATAGTGGAGGCTTTGGGGACTCTGGCAACGGCTGAGACTGACGAGGAGATTGAGGAGTATGTCAGGAGCAACAGCGGGACCACGGCACACCCGGTTGGGACGGCGAGCATGTCACCCAAGGGAGCTCAGTGGGGTGTTGTGGACCCGGACTTGAAGATGAAGGGAGGGATCAAGGGTGTCAGGATTGTCGACGCGTCTGTCTTCGTAAGTGTTTTGTTTTGCCGCATTTACAGTGTATTCACGCGTCTATGTCAGCCTTACAACCCCAGCATGCACACGATGGCGCCGACGTATGTGATCGCTGAGCGCGGGGCGGACCTCATCAAAGATACTTGGAACCTATAATCCATTTCCTATTCGCATTCCTGTGGGACAATCTTATCTTATGGACCTTCTCATTTAATTCGTTTTGTGTGTGCATTTGTAAACTACTATTTATATTATATATCTCATCAATACATCCGACCGAAGTTCTCTATTCCGAGGATGCATCAATATTCCTAGGGCTCCCATAAACTGAAGGTAGCCAGGGAAACGTCGTATTTGACTCCCTGAACTATTGCACATACGGTATCCACGATGATACACCCCTTTGTGAATCGTTGACTCTGTAAAGCAATTTAGCTCGTCTGAAACTCGCCTAGCAGATGCTAAATTGGAGAAGATCCTGATTTTACGATGAGATGTGGGGAGTGTAGTTGATGAAATCCTCTCTATATCTAATCCCCTAGACAAGTGACAATGTGATGCGATCGATCGCAGGTGACGTTCTTGTGAAACTTTCAGTCGCGCCCGGGAATTTACAAACAAGTAAGTACGGAGTCAGAGTAGAAGAGAGAGGACGTGAGCAGCTCTTCTGCCTGAAGTCGGCAAGAAAAGCCCTTTAATGCACACCACAGAATTAAGGCTTGACGATTTTCTAGACTGCAGAGGCGAATCTTCCGAAGTAAAAATAATGATAATGGTACATCTACAGAACAGAGGAACCTACATATGACCTAGAAGTGAGCGACACTATGTAAGTACGAGCCCACTAATACTGGTTTAGCAACAACAACAACCAAAGAGTGAACTACATAACGGAGTAACAACGAAGGATGAAGTAATGTAATCACAAACAACAAGTGATGGGTCGAAGTACCGAACGAATGTGAATGGTAGATGAGGAGTTTATATGACTCTAGGATCTTTCTCCAGCTCGTTATGTTGATCAGCGGAGGAGGTCGCCGAGGAATCACGTTTTGGCTCAGGATGTTCTTCCATGACGACATCGTCGTCGTATCTGGCGGGTTCGCGACCCATGATCTTCAAGATCCAAATTGGAATGAGTGAGCCAGCGGGCGGAGACCATTCTTCTGCGGCATCGTAGTTAGGGGGTACGATACGACCACCGGAGATCTTCTTGAGGGCTAACGGAATGCCGTTGAGGACTATATAAGATAAGATGCCAGCAATGACACCATATGCAATGCTACAAGTTCATCAGACTCTGATGATTCTAGCAAGAGCGAGTGTATACTCACTTGTAAGTCAAGGGGATGATAATCAAAGTCAGGAAGGCAGGGACAGCATCGCCGTAGTAATCCCAGTTGATCTCTCGCACGCTGAATGAACAGAAATCAGAACGGAGGGCGTCGCAGAAAAATGCATCAGAAACTCACTTGCGAATCATCAGAGAACCGACGATAACCAATGCACCACCTGTCGCCCATGGCGGGATGGATGCGAAGATGGGGCGAAGAAGACGGAAATGAAGAACATGATGCCGGTCATCATGGCAGTTAGGCCTGTCTTGCCGCCATCTGTGCATGATGATCAGAAACAATGGCGATGAAGAGATAGGCAAGATGAAAAAAGTGAAATGATGATACTTACCACTGATACCAGTAGCACTCTCGATGAACGCGGTGACGGGACTGGTTCCCAGAAGGGAGCCGATGCTGATACAGAAGGCGTCTACACAGTAAGCGATCGTGGAATTTTCGAAGTCCAGCGTGACAGGATCACGAAGGCCAGCGAATTTGGCCATGGAGTAGAGTGTACCGGTTGTATCTAAGAGAGCGTGGGTATAAGCAGCGGGACCGGTACGGCGGTAGGGAGTGAAATACCGAGGATATCAACGTAGAGGAATGTAACGAGTGCATACCAAACCTGGCCGTTGCTAAGGAAGAGCAAGAGGTATCAATAACTGTCATGCAGGAGAATGGCAGGAGACTAACCCATAGTTGAACTAAAGGCAGTTGATCAGACACGCGTTATTTCGATAGGATGGAGGGAAACTTACATCAAGGACATTCAATGTCCGGGTGATTGGGTGCCAGGTGACGACCTTTTTGAAGTAATCGAATAGCGCGTCACCAGCGGGGGTATGAGGGAAGTATGTCACAACAGTAGGTCGCGGCCACGAGATGATCGCGGTCAAGAAGATGCCGATCAGAATAGCACCGCGGATTCGATACATCATCAGGAGGACGGTGAAGATACTACGGACAACTTAGTGACAGCACAACGGAAGAGAACGACGGACCCACCCTCCGACAAATATACCCAACCACATTGTTGGACTCTGGAGGGGGCCGGCGGCGCAGTAATTGGGAAGATCAGGCATGAAATCTAAAATTAAATATGAGGGAGTTGGTGCGTAGCATCAACAAGACGATAAGTACCTTCAGGTTTGCAGCCTCCGAGTCCAACGAAGTTGGTTGTATCTCCTCCAATGACACTCAGCCCACCGGAAGATAGACCAATGAAACTGTAAGTAATGGTCAGTATAAACGTTGCATGTGACCCTCACAACTAACGCACGCAATGAAAAGACCGATCCCAGCGCCGACAGCGAGTACAAGGGATTGAGGCATGATGCGAACAAGCCATTGTCGCAAGCCGATTAACGACAGGAAGAAGAATATCCAACTAGAGACCACGAACGAGAGTCAGTAAAATGGTTGGAGCAAATATCGATAAAGTCAACGTACCCCTCCAAGAACACGGCCGAAAGAGCTTCTTTGTAAGTAATAATGCCACCTCCGTGAAAGCCAACGACGGAGTAGGCAAACTGTGAAATGATTGGTGCGATATCAGCTTCGGAGTCCCAGGGGAGTCTGGACGCCACAAACCCACTCACGTAGGCATTGAGACCCAATCCAGGCGCCATCCCCACTGGAAGATTCGCCAATAAGCCCATGAGGAAGGATGACAGTGCCGCGATAGCGGCTGTAGTTGTAATCAGGTCCAAGCGTACTTCGGCTACGCATGAGAGATATGTCTCGTCGGTTACACAGAGATCAGGTAGGTTGCACTCGCAAGTGCCTCCTGAATCTGACAGTATTGCAGCATTGACCGAGATCTACTTAAAAGTTAGCCACGTTGGTTTGAAGGCAAGGTCGATTTGCGCTCACAATATAAGCCATAGAGGCCCAAGTGGTTACTCCCGCACGAAGTTCGGTCTGCACACGACAGGTCTCTCAGCTCTCGGTCATCCTGTGATCCCCACATCGATGACTTACCAAAAATCTGGACCCGACACGTTCTTTAGGGTGACCTGAGCCCTCCAAATGAAACCATCTTCCAACGAAGGAGTCCGCCACCTAGTCATGAATGTGGATTCAACTTCAGCATCGATTTCGATGGCGCAAAACGTACGTGGGCATTGAGGAGGTCGAAGAAGTTGACCATTTTCACTTCGCTGAAGCGCGAAAGCTATGGAAAACTGTTGGGGGGGACTGGACGAGATAGAGGACTCCATATGTTATTTATTTATGGCCTGTCAGTTTACATCAATCAACCGAGCCCGCAGGGTCACGGTCGGAGTATGAGTCCGGATATGGCAGGATGCTACACGCGGTACGCCAGGGGGCTGACTGACACCTCGCTCGTCCACCACTTATCTCCAAACAATTTCCAAACATATTATATCGTGCCCGGAAGGCAGGAATGTTTTGTATTTCAGAACCAAGGCTTCTGGTCAGAGTGTCGGTTGGGAAACCTGAAAACTGTCTCAGATCCTCGTATATATACTTTTTTTGCTCGGGGAGTCGGCAGTGACTGTGGGATGTTCTCGTCGCCACATCCATGCGCTTCCAGCAATGTCCGGCAATAAGCGTGGTTCCTTTAGCCAAAGAAACTGCAAACTATTGTCCATCACGCCGGCGCCCACGATAAGGATTCAAGTATTTAGTGAGAGCGTCGTAACTGCAACACAATGGCAGAATCAGCTGCTGGTTATTGCTTCGATGAGATGCCAACAAGATGTTGCCTTGGAACCCTGACCGTACATATAATCCTTTCTGG
This sequence comes from Pleurotus sapidus, assembly GCA_026743855.1. NCBI lineage: Eukaryota > Fungi > Basidiomycota > Agaricomycetes > Agaricales > Pleurotaceae > Pleurotus > Pleurotus sapidus. The sequence goes on along the minus strand of JANBWZ010000024.1, from coordinate 586,749 downwards.
TCACTGTCACCCCGAAAAAGCGGCCATGAAGCGACCCCTGTCCTTCGAACACGAACAGTTCGCTGTTACTCCTTGTGTACCCTCTTGCTTATGTTTCGTCGCTTAGCTCTTATTTACTACGCGCCAACCTACTACCAATCTGCTGCCTGCGTCTTGCTTCGTTGGCGATGATGTCCTTGTAGTGGCCTAGCTGATTGCATTCTTGCAACCTAGGTTCGAGGCTGTTCGCGATCGGGGCCACAGAAGTGGTGGCCTCCGTGTTCGCTCCTGCCCTACCCCCCAGGGCAGCCAACGACAAGTGCACTGGAGTATTCAACATATGCATCTTGCAGAGAACTTCTTCCATGTTGACTGGCGGCGACCACAGGCCATATCATTCCTTCGAAAGCAGAAGATTACTCAATTGCTCATCACAGAGAGCAGTAGCTTTGTAGTTACCAGTGGTCGCGCAAACGCGAGTGCCGGTTTCTTGACGTATACACTTTGTATATCCTCCCAGTTCAGACTCCCATTCCCTGATGAGACAGTTACCAAGTATAGGCTTACTCTCTGCCTCGAGCTCACACTCAATGTTACAAGCATTCAACCACGGCCTCATGACCAACAGTACTTATCATCTTGTGTGCTTATTTGTACATGACTAAATGTACGATCTGACTATTTATTGATGTCGACACACGCATCTGGTGAGCAAGGAAGGATACGACAAGGCCGTACAGGGGTACAGGGGGCACGTGATGACTCCAGGCATTGGGGCTGGGACAGTCATGCACTAACTGTTCTCTTGGACGTCGCATAACTCGAGCAAGCCTCCTCCTCGTTTACATTTACAGCACCCCCACATGGATCCACTCATGCCGCCAATCGAAATTGCTAGTTCAGCCGAACCGTGTCTGTCGACGACTTAGACACACACAGCGCGTAGGATCTCGTTGACTCACTTTACTCTCACCAGCTTACGCCTCCTTGTCTCGCGACTTTGAACTGACCCCGTACCGTAAATAGCCTGGCAGCTGCGTAAAATTGTGTCGTTGTTGGCAGTGGCTCCATGAACAACGTGGCCATCCGCTGGAGCTACAAGAAGACCCACGAAATTGCTTGTCGCATGGATGGTGAGCATCCCAACCTCATCTGCTCATGTAGTAACGCAACTAATTGTTTCCAGCACGGCCTCACTCCCACCGCCAGCTGCATGCAAGAATGTGAATAGCTACATCCCCCTCACCGCGAAATTGGTCGTGGTCGGTAAGCATCTGCCGTGCGTAAGTGAAATTTACGAACCTCTGAGCCACTGTGCTCGTTCATTTCCATCCTCCAAATCCAACTAGGAAAAGGAGTAGTAAAGGGGCGGCATCTCGAGACGATTCACGTGCTACGGACTCTTTGAGTCCGCGCTTCGACGATGTCAACTGAAATTCTGAAGGGAAGACTTGCGCTCATTACAGGCTGCACGTAAGCCCAGACTCGGTTCGTTCGATATAGTGACATTCACGATTGCCGTGATTAGCGGAGGAATTGGCCGCGCTACCTCCCTCGCCCTTGCTCGTCTCGGATCCTCTATCGCAATTCACTATCATTCTGCCAAGGAAAAAGCCACGGTGTTAGCAGATGAATTGAGGAGCACCAATGCTCACATTCACGTCCAAGTATTCCAAGCAGATCTCAGCGAGATGGACGATGTTAAAAGGCTCCACGCCGAAGTTGTGGCCCAGATGGGAAATCCTGACATCCTGTTCAACAACGCTGGAATTACCGGCCCAGGGGCGAGGATCGGACTCAGATGCAACATAGAAGATGCAAGTTACGAGGGGTTTGAACATACTTGGAGGACAAACACGGCGCAGGCATTTCTGGTCCGTCGATCATCATATTTCGTTCCGTCAATGACCCCTGAATATTCCTTATCGTTATCGCCCCCGCAGCTAACTCAACTATGCGTGCCACACATGGCGCATCAGAGATTTGGGCGGGTTATCTTTTGTTCCAGGTACGCATGGGATTTGGATTTCACTGTGCGGCCAATCACCCTTGCTCCCCCTGATATGTTTAGCGTTGCAGCAGGTGAGTGCTCGGAAGCAAGGAATATGTCGGAATTGATTCCATCTTCGTAGTATTGGGAGGTGTTAGTCCTCATTATGCCTCATCCAAGTCGGCTCTTCATGGGTTAATGCATTGGGTTGCTTCTCGATATGCAAAGGATGGAGTCGTACGCCCATGCCGTCTATTCTTCACCATTAAATGTCTCACAACGGGCTTCGAATTTATGATGTAGACGTGCAACGCAGTTGCTCCTGCTTTGATCACTGGTATGTTCCACTCGTACTGCTCTGTAAATATTTGTAAGGGATTTACATCTAGGAACTGAGATGCTCGCGAACCCTCCTGAGGATTATCGGGTACGAATTTTCGCATGGTCCCAAACTCCGACGTGACGAGTCCACGATCAGAAATTGCTTCCAGTTGATCGATTTGGGGTGCCGGAGGATGTCGCCTCGTGTGTGGAAATGTTGGCGTCGAACGCGTACATGACGAACAAGGTTAGCTATGGAATCCTCTCCGGCGCTTTTGTTCACTGTGGATAAATATAGATCATTGTGATGGATGGTGGGATGACAGCGTCGACGTTCTGAGTAAAATGAACGTGATGGTCGAATATTAGAATGGTAAGTCTAAAATTACTTCTCGTGGGTGTAAATCGTACGGAATGACCGCATGATAGGAATAGAAGACTCGGATAACTGTAAAACGACATCCCAAGAGAAAAGCGAAGTGAGTCGCGAAATATTTGACTCTCCACAGGGGGTGTCGCTGCTTCAGTGCCTATTTTACTCCTCCATCGGCCTTGGTGAGTGCTGTTCAGCGATATCTCCAAGCGGTGGTTAAAGACTAAGGCGCAACTCATTTGAGAGTCATTCAATTTTGGAGTCAATTTCACGCCGTCAGTGGTTCTGAGCTGCCTCATCTTCAAAGCGGCTTCATGCATGGACCCCGTTTTACTTTTCTGCAGTTGTGGTGCAAGTAATAACTGCGCGTGACACGAACTAGCGTGACAAGGGGATTACTTGGGCGCTCTGCCTGTGGTCAGTTGCGATGACTTGCTCGATTGTCTTATGGTCCATGGCGAAATTCTTTCGATTACGAAGACCGTAAAAAATCATAAGTTGGCCTTGCAGATGCCAAATTTTGAATATGGATTGTGGTAGGCTCTTTGATAATCTGAATGCCACAAATCTCGGACGCTGACTGTTTGCTGATAGTTTTGCTCAGACTAACAAGCCACCCCCACGCGACTAAGTTAGGCAGCTGGGTGTGTGTTTGGATAGCGACTACGATCCGGCCGTGGATTTGCCCCCTGAGCGTATGAAGACATGGCGCCAAAGCGTCCACATCAGGCTTCGAACATCACAGAAATACTTTCGACTTGGAAGTAAGAGAATTTAAGTATTAAATATGCAGCGCAGTTACGCCGCCGTTTCTCATCGCAGAAACCTAACGGTCGCAACCTCAGTTAAGCAACTCATGATTTTGTGGCTTTGCTTAGACTCGTAAATGGAATATGAAGCATTTGCTGGGAACCACGCCCCGTAACGGTGGGATGGGGGCATCGTGACGATGCATGGGGCTGGGAATTTGTAAAACATGCGGTCGCTTCCAGTTTTTTCCCCCTACCGTACCCCATTTTCACTCGCACTCAAGGTAAATATCATCAATCTGAGGCCCCACCTTACAAGCTAAGTACTAAACCTTCAGGCGTAAAGGCCATATTGTTGGTTGCTCGCATATGAAGCAACTCCCCAACGAGATCATCCGCCAGATGGCCGGCATCCTTCGCGATGTCAGCGATTTTCCTGCCCTCCTCGAATGTTCCCTCGTTTGCCACGCATGGAACGATATCTGCCGTCCACACACCGTCCACACTGTCGTCGTATCCGCCCAGAACTTCTACACACGGTTGGACTTCCTGAACTTCACCGCCCCCCACCTCAGCAAGCATATTGTCGAGCTCACCCTCCAATGGGACGACTGCATCCTCGATACCCCCGCATGGATCTCAGAATGCCTCCTCAGACTCAGTGGCCTGCGAGCCTTACGGCTCAAGAATTGTCGGGCTGCACCTCCGCCAGTGGTCCCGGCGCCGTTTGCATTGGCTATCCTGTCACTGATCGCCGCCGTCCCGCTCAAAGCTCTTTACCTAGAAAGCTGGAGCTTCCTGAAGGATGCCTCCGACTTACTACACATCCTCTCGCGTTGTTCGTCTAGCCTCGAGGATCTGTTCATCCAGAAGACGGCTTACGATCACGGCACGATAGCGGATGATGGGGGAGCAGTGGATGGTGGAGGAACCGTATGTTTGGACTCCCTTCAGATTCTGCGGCTGTTTGACTGGATTGGGAGCGCTCCGCTCCCCCAAACAGCCCTTGTAGAATGTCCGAATTTGGAGCGCTTGGAAATCACCCGTACGCACGCGGGACCTTGGGATATTCCGTCGTGGATTCCGGCTGGGTTGTCAGAGCTCGTGTTGCAAGGTACGCCTACTGCGGCGAGGTCTCTATGATTCATTGCCTCACTTGGGCATCCAGTGGAGCCTGGGACGTGGATGCCAGGCCTGGGGACTTCCATCCGTCCCTCTCGGCTCACCATTGATATAACCAACCAGGGATATTCAATCGCTACATACCTCGAGGTCATGGAATGGGTGGAGGACTGCATTGACCATCATATTCCGTTCCCTGATCTCCTCCGATATCTCACCGTCAAAATCAATACCTATCCTCGTTCGCTAGGCCCACAGCATTCCCCCGGGCTCGAGGACTACGTAGCGATGTCCGCTGCCTTACAGCAGATCCACGAGCGCCTGAATCTAGAGCGCATCACGGTGAACATTGTATACACGACGGACGAAGGGGACACTCGAGTTGATGGTGCACTCGAACTCACGAAGCTGGACGTTGCATTCTCGCAGCTGGTGGACACGGGCCTATTCCACGTCACGTTTGAGTGGTCTGACGGGCACGAGCGCACACTGTTGCATCATGTCTTTCATAACCTGGGGGTCGACATGCCCCCTTAGTGTGAGGCCGCAATATCTACCAACAAGTGTTATCCAGATGTGGATTCGACACGGTCAAGCGGACGGCTTCAAGTAGACCAAAAAGGCCTATATTGATTAGAGCGCCCAAAGCGGGTGTATGATCATTGATCCAATGGGACCAAGACCTCAAGGCCTTCCCGCAGGCACAACTCGTGCGGACCTAGGACCTTGTCGTGAACTCGACCTCTGAAGCGCTGGTATCTTAAGTTTGACCGATGGTCAGTGCGACATCAACACTGAATCTACTGCAAATTCGCAGTCTGTCGTTGCGATGCATGATCCTCTTTTAGCAGCCCCAGTGAGTTAATTCCGAACTGCGTACTGTCGATTACCGTTTCCTGTCCTATGATGATCAATCCATTGGTTTCATTGTTGGTGCATTGCCTCGTAAGATGCCTCCGATGAAATGTTTTGTTGGTTGTAAACTAGGCGAAATTGGGGACAACGAAGCCCAAACCGAGAGGGACTTGAGTGCCTTTGAACCAACGTGGATATATATTCGCATCGCACGGGGGTTTCAAATTACTAAAACTTTCAAACGATCGGTTGTCTAGTTCCACTCAGACCCGAGGAAAAATAGAGGCAATGCTCTTGAGCGGGGAGTGCCTTCTGGAATGATGGAACCCTTATCGAACACGTGGGTAGACAGGTATGGGAATGCGTTGATCTTACGATCTTACGACCCGGAAGGACCCTACTACCAAGTACTGTGTGAATTGAATCTCAGCTCACTACGGTTGTTGTCAACACTGGCCATCGATACTGAAGGCTGCACGGCTTGTCGGATTCATACCCTCTCCTGTGTACAGAATCTTCATTTACAAATCGAACTTGGAGACGGGAGTTAGCTCCCGAATTCCAGCCCTAGTCCTCGCAGGTTCGCTGGCCGTGACACGAACCTGACAAAGAAACACTCATGGAGACTCCGTCTTACACCCTACAACATACTCCAAGACATTTGTAGAACTGTGGCCAAATTCCTGCGACTGCGAGGACGGTAAAAATGAGCCCGACGGAATGCTGAATTCTGGTGAGGTAGACTTTTTGGTGGTTTCTCCACGGTCCTACAAAATTGCGGACTTTGATTGTTTACTAATAGCTATCCAGTGCTCACCCCGTATTCACATCGATATACGTGTTGCCAAAAGATGGGTGACTTGGTCTTGAATTACTCCCCTGAGCTGATGGGGGCATCGACTCCATTGGGCTTAGACCTTCAGCTTCAGCATCGAATATTGTTTACGTATCTGGAAGTAAGAAAACTCCAGTTATCATAGACTTGCACTGTTGCTTCGCTATTCATCTAGCGGTCAAAACCAGAGTTGCAACGATATATCCCTTGTGGTTCTAAATGGGTACGGAGCATTTTCCGGGAACACGCCCCACAGGGGGCATCGTGACGAGGAATGGGGCTGCGAATTTATAAAACATGCGGTCTCTCCTGGCTTTTTACCATCGTCACCCCATTTTCATTTTTCACTTAAACGCTAGGTAAACACTGTCCTTGATTTTGCCCCAATCACAGCAGCTAAACACCAAACCTCCGCATAGGCCTGTCGCAGCTCGAATATGAAGCAACTTCCCGACAAGATTGTCCGCCGTGGTTGGTTTCCTCGATGATGCCAGTGATTTTCCTACGCTTCTCAATTGTTCCCTTGTTTGTCGCATATGGAACGATATTTGCCGTCCACAAGCCTTCCACACCGTCGTCTTACACTCCCGGAACATACACGCACGACTAGGCTTCATCCATTTCGTCGCCCCCACCTCGGCAAGCATATCGTTGAACTCGCCCTCCAGTGGGACGACTGCATTCTCACCTCACCCGGACTGCCTCCTCCATGTCAGGAGCCTGCGCGCCTTGCGGCTCAAGGATTGTTGTCCCGTGCCTCCGCCAATGGCCCCAGCGCCATTCGCGATGGCAATCCTGACTTTAATTTCCAGCATCCCGATTGAAGCCCTTTATTTAGAAAATTGGAGCTTCTTGATGGACGCCTCTGATTTGACATATATCCTTTCATGCTGTTCAGCCAGCCTCGAGGATCTGTTTATCCAGAAGACAGCCTATGACCACGGGACGATAGTGGCTATCCCCAGTGTCGGGGGGAAGAGCACCGTCCGCCTGTGCGCTTGGAGGCGCTTCGAAACCTGCGGCCATTTGAGGGAATTGGGAACACTCAACTCCCTCCAACCAGCCTCATCGAATGCCCAAACCTTGAGCGCCTGGAAGTCACCCGCACCAAAGCAGGGACCTTGGGATATTCCAGCATGATTCCGGCTGGGTTGTCAGAGCTCGTGTTGCAAGGTACGTCTAACACGGCGAGGGGTCTGATTCATTGCCTCACTTGGGCGCCCAGTGGAGCCCGGTACGTGGAATGCCAGGCCTGGGGACTTCCATACGCCCCTCGCAGCTCACCATCGAAATAACCAACCAGGGCTACTCAATCGCTACATATCTCGAGGTCATGGAATGGGTCGATGACTGCATCGAGCATCACCTCCCTTGATTTACTCCGATATCTTACCATCGAAAATCACCACATATTATCGTTCGTTAGGACCACACCACTCCCTCGAGCTAGATGACTACGTGGCGATGTCCGCTGCCCTGCAGCAGATCTACAAGGGCCTGAATTTAGAGCGCATCACGGTGAATATAGTATACACGACAGATGAAGGGGACACTTGGGTTGGTGGGGCGCTGGACCACACGAAACTGGACGTCGCTTTCTCGCGGCTGGTGGACACGGACCTGTTCCATGTCACGTTTGAATGGTCTGATGGGCACGAGCGGACGCTCCTGCATCATGTCTTCTACAGCATGGAGCTCGACATGCTCGGCTAGTGTGGAGCCCCGAAAATTCGCGAACTCGACGTTGCCTTCTTAATCTGCCACACACTGCCACACACCCGAGATAGTCGACGACAGGCAACATTCCAGTTCCATAAACGCGACGTCACTGAACTTACATCTTATGTCATTAAGGTACAACGTCAGGCTCCCAGCGGCCACTCAGTTCAAGCTAGCTATTTACGTACTACCACTTGTATCACATCGTAGTCCTATGTATAGGCCTTGGCCCAAACGATAAATGTAATGTAGCTCAAACATGAAATGGGCTGCCAGATCTTCATATGTTTTATCTTATTTTCTAATGTAGCAAGTCTGACAAAATACATAGTCACGCGGACATGTAGACTTGGAGTTTGCTTGGAGTAAGATTTTGACATACGTCTTGAAACGACGTCCGGATTTACAAGAATACTGGACGATTAAGAATAACACTACAACGACTACAACAGACTACAACGTCCTCAAAAATTCGATTGCGATTCTTCTTTCTGTCGCGCCCCTGGATGGTGCAAGTTCATCGTTCCTCGCAGCTCCACGTCGACGCGCTAAAGTCGCCGTCCCTGTGCCCACACGAGCATCCCATCCTCGTGACAAAGCATCCCTCCACTTCCCCCTCCCGTCGCCACCGAGATGTCCCCAGTCCGGGGGGCCGCTGGGACCGTGAACGACCTCTTGAACCACACCTGTCCCCTCGGAAGCACAACCGTTCGGAGCGACGGGCAATACGAGCCCCACGCCGTCACAACGCGCAGTTCCGCTTCTCGGATACGCTGGAGCTGCGCTTCCTCGCTCTGAGACTGGGCGGCCGCAGAGCCGTCCGGAGGAGTCGGGGAGAAGAAGGGGTCTGTGTTGGCCATGTATGTCATCGCCTATGAATAAGTGGTTTGGGAGTTAGCATAGATTATGATGATGACTATGATGATGAAGGCGACAAACATGTAAGCGCTTATATTGTGCCAGAAGCGGAGCAGCGGCTTCAAGATCTCTCTGGAATGGCAGTAAACGTCAGGACCGAGACGAAAGTGAGTGAGCGTACGGACTAACCAAGCGACAAGGCGTCATCATAAGAATAACCTGCAAAGTTTCCAGCTCGCCGCCGAGTGTTGCGATTTGGGTGAACAGCGCCTCTGTAAGACTCGGTTTCTTCTGATCTGTGGTAGATTCTGCTGGGGTTTGATCAACGCTCGTGGCGTTGCCATTCAGGACATTGGCAACGCCAGCAGCAAACGAGGCCATTGCGTCAAAGCTGAACACCGTCAATCGGGTGATCGGCGTCGTTGATTCTCGCAGCACTTCTAGGGTGGGATATATCGATGGCTGAGACACCGATGGGAGGATCGGGAGCGGCTGCCACGCCGACGACGACATCTGTGGATACAGAGGGATGTAGACGGAACGCACTGGTCGGCCGGGGATGAACTGCTTCAGCAAGCTGGGCGTGCCGTGAATCGCACGGAATTGTTGCAGCTTCGGTAGCGAGGACGATGGAAGGACGAATTTGACCTTGTCACTGCGCACAGTCAGCGCCTGTGGCTGTGTCTGGCCGACTGCTGCGGCGAGAAAGGGATGGGTAAGCCCGCGCGACGAACCGTCACCCGGCGACCACGATCGGAGCGTCAAGTCGGTAATCGCTGGTTGCGATGCCAAGAACAGTGCTAATGAGGTATCGATAGGCGAGTTGGTCTCGAAAGTCGTCAATTGAAACGGTGCGCCTTCGAGCATAGTGTACGGATTGTCGAGGATCTTCTCGTACAGAGACATGCTCTCCCTTGGCTTGCTGCTGGTGTTGTTCAGGGAAGCCGGCGCAGCCAAAGTCAAGCCGCGCCGATTCTTGGTCCCTCGCAGCGACAGTGTGATCGAAAGTGCTGTCAAGTTGGTTGTTGCGTGGAGGACTCGCGCAAGCAAGAGGTACACATTGGCGAGGGGGATGTAGCTCGTCCGAGGGGTGCTACCTTCCGGGTCGAATAGCCTTTGAACACCACGATCGGGGGAAGAAAGGTCAATGAATAACGAACGAACATGGCGCGCATGAGTCGGCGAACGCGCAATAGCCAGAAGACATTTGACTGAGCTCGACAAACACTGACAAGGGCCAGTATTCAGCGATGCATTTGTCGAGATCGTGATGGAGCGGTAAAGTCGTCGCCTTGCAATAAGATTCAAAGTTGAATTGACGGTAGAAAGAGTGGCAAGGTCGGTGGAAGTAAGATACGAGATAATGTAGTCTTGGGTCTCTGTTGGAAGTTTTGAGAGTAGTCCACTGGAATTCAACATACCGACACAGCAGACATCGAGTCGATCTTTCGGGTGGCTTGGGCGCTTGCGTGTCCGTGGGAATCTCCCGTCACATTGACATATTTGGAAATAAACGCTGCCACCACTCACCTCCGTCTCTCGAAAGACCACTATGACAAGTATCGTTTCAGTTGGTGGGTCTACCGTCTCGACAGCAACCTCCGGGAAGTATCACGCGCAAGTAATGAATATGGTCGCTCCGCTACCATAGGCATATTCTGACAACCATCTATGTACGTGAACCGAGTCGACGCTTGTTGCGATGACTATCAGTGCCTGAAGTCTACGGTATCCCAGCCAATACCTGGTTTATGTCTTTCATCAGTCGTTATTCAATTAAGAAGCTTCGCGCACGCTCTGCAGCTACCCCTGTAGGTCAGGTCTGGGAATGAAGACGACGTGGTATCCATGGTATCCTAGCGAAAGTGCAGGAGCTATACTATGAACCTAGGCCGACGCGATGGTATTACTCCGCGATGTAGGGCGAACCCTTCGGGAGGCCTTGACTCGCGTACCTGTTCCTGGACCGTCGGTGGCCCAGGATGGCTCAGAAACCCACCTCAAATGATCGCTGGTGGATATGGCAATTCAGCGAATGGACATGGAGGAGTGGGTCATGTTGTCTCGCCCTAGTGCACAAGTGGAACGCGGCGTTATTCTGACGAGTATTTAAGGCAGTCTGACAAGAGCCTTGGACATCATTCTATCATCTCATCCTTGCTACTCTTACACAGTTCTCAGTAATAATCAACACGACAATGAAGTTCCAGTCTCTTGCCGCTCACATCTCTCTTGTCCTCTCGCTGCTTTCTCTGCCTCTCGGAGCCTCAGCTGCCTTGTATAAGAACGCGGCAGATCTACCAAATGTTTCCTATGATTTTATCGTTGTTGGTGGTAAGTGACACTGTCATGATAGTGATAGACGCAAACACTGACTATTCGCTCTAGGTGGTGTAGGTGGCAGCGTACTTGCTAACCGCCTGACGGAAAATCCGTCAATAAACGTACTCGTCCTGGAAGGGGGTCCTTCGTAAGACCTTATCAACACATCGTACAGTGTGTTTTTGCTCACGTGTTGGCTTCACAGAAATGAGGATGCATTCGAGACCAAGGTCCCATTCTTCGTGACACGGATACCCGCCCAATACACATGGAACTACGTAAGTAGATTGTGGCGTCTTCACCCACCAACCTGAGAACGCATTCATAGACGACCACGCCTCAAATTGGAATGCACAACGCTGAGGTCCCCTTCGCGAGAGGCTTCGTGCTGGGTGGCAGCAGCTCCATTAGTGAGTGGATACAGCACATCATCTCTACTTTTCGTGAAGTTAACACGATCGCAGATGGAATGTTCTACACTCGAGGATCTTCCGATGACTTCGATCGCTATGCAGAGGTCACTGGTGACTCTGGGTGGTCATGGAACAGCGTCCAAACCTACTTCGCAAAGGTTGGTCTTTCTGTTACATCGCGTCGATATTTCCCTGATATCTGTGTACAGAACGAGAAATGGACACCTCCAGCTGATGGTCATGACACCACTGGACAATATGATCCGTCTGTCCATAGCACAACGGGCATCAACTCGTACAGTCTCTCTGGCCACCACCAAGCTCTTGATCCACTAGTGTTCCAAGCTGGACAGGAACTGGGCGGCATCTTCGACTTCAAGCTCGATTACAATGACGGTACTCCCCTTGGCTTGGGGTGGTTGCAAGCTGCTATCAATGGGTCTCATCGCAGCAGTGCAGCGACATCCTACCTTGGCCCCCAATTCATCAGCCGACCCAACCTCCACGTCCTCGTCAATGCCCGCGTGTCCAGAGTTCTCCAAACTGGCTCCGGGTCCACGTTCCAGGGAGTCGAGTACACGCAGGACATCAACAGCGGCCCGTTGCGGACAGTCACTGCGACGAAAGAGGTCCTCCTCGCAGCAGGTGTCATCGGCACGCCTCAGATTCTTCTCAATTCTGGGATCGGCGACTCCAGCTACTTGTCGTCTGTTGGAATCCCGCCGCTGGTCAACTTGCCTAGTGTTGGCAGGAACTTGACTGATCAGCCTACGACGGGGTGTCTTTGGAATGTCAGGGCCGATGCGGATACGTTTGATCCTGTGTTCCAAGAGCAGAATGTGCTCGACGATGCTATGGACGAGTGGAACCAAGACGGGACGGGACCTCTCGTCGTGACTCCCATCGGAGAAGTCGTCTTCTTCAGACTGAACGAGACTGAGCGAGCCAACCTAGGGCTTCCTGCGGGTGTGGATACTGCGGCGGGCCCGAACACGCCGCATCTGGAGTTGGCCATTGGTGTATGTCTGGCATTGTGTTCTTCTATCAGCGTCTTACTGACATTCCCTCGTAGAACGGATTCGTCTCGCCCGCGCCACCTCCAGGCAGATGGTTGACCATCTCTACCAACTTGGTTTCGGCTACTTCGCGTATGTTTTTCCCCCTTTTCGTTGATAGCACTTCGCTAAGATTCCCTCAGGCGGGTCCGTCACACTTGACACGACTGGCGGATTCAACGCATTCCGTGCACCCCTCATCGATCCTGCATTCTACACCACCGATTGGGATATCAAGGCGATGCGTGAAGCGGTCAAAGCTGCTAAACGCTTCGTCTCAGCACCTGTGTTCCAGAACTACATAGTGGAAGCTTTGGGTACTTTGGCAACTGCTGATACTGACGAGGAGATCGAGGAGTATGTCAGGAGCAACAGCGGGACCACGGCACACCCGGTTGGGACGGCGAGCATGTCACCCAAGGGAGCTCAGTGGGGTGTTGTGGACCCGGACTTGAAGATGAAGGGAGGAATCAAGGGTGTCAGGATTGTCGACGCGTCTGTTTTCGTAAGTGTTTCCGAAAGTTTTGCCACATTTACAATCTATTCACGCGTCGATGACAGCCTTACAACCCCAGCATGCACACGATGGCGCCGACGTATGTGATCGCTGAGCGTGGAGCGGACCTCATCAAAGATACTTGGAATCTATAAATAAAACATCAATCACCTTGCATTTCCATTTCTCTGGGACATTCTTAGATTACCACCTTCTAATCCATTCAATCTAAATTATTTCGTGTATATGAGTTGACTACGATTTGTATTTTGATACCATAATAATCCATTGATATTCCAAACTTTGAGCAGGAACAGGAGCAAGCCGGCAATCCTTCAGTCGTAAGACACAGACAGACGCTAGACTTGGAGGCAAGCCCTCATGTATTGTGATGGATTGATTCTACCTCCAGCGGGAGAGTCGTTAACATGGCTCAGAAGCACTGCTGTGTTCAAGGTCTTCCGCCAAGGAAGGTTTGTGCGTTCATGAATATATCCTTTCCAAAAGGCCTCCCGTTGTATAATATCCTAGTTCTCCATTATTCTATGACTTCTATAGCGTATGTTACATCACCCATAGCGTTATCCATCGATATACGGATCATCACTGCTTCTTTCCCTTTATGCCGTTCTCGACCTCGCGCTCCGCAATCTGGCCTTCCTTCTCCACTTCTTCCATCAGCTTCTTCTCCATTCTCTGGAAGTCTTCCTTGTTCGCGCTCTTGGTCTTCATCGCCTTCACGCGGGCGCGGTATTCCTGGTACTTCGTGTCCGTGCCGAACAGCCTGTCGCACCAGCGGAATGAGGTGGAGAAGTTGTTCGTAAAGGCCATGTGGTGGAAGTCGTGGTGCTCCGCGCCGGACCAGAAGGGGACGATGTGCTGCAGCGACCAGGGGAAGTCTGCGCGAGGGAAGGAGCTTCGTTAGACAGCAAGTAGGGCATAGGAGAATCATTGATCATGCGAAATGCTTACCATATCCGCTGTGCGAGTCGATGGCCTGGAAGAGGCGTAAAGTGATCCAAATGTATACGGTGACGATATGGAGGTTGCCGAAGAAGAAGCAGTAGAGGAGGGGGCCTGCGATTGTCCCCGTGCCTAGGATGAACACTTCTGCTGGATGGGCGTACTCCGCGGCCAGGCCGAAGGGAGCAGAGTACTTGTGGTGGATCTTGTGGATGTGCTTATAGAGGGGGCCATAGTGAAGCGCCTGGTGTGCTATATACAAAGCATGAAAGTGAGTACTGCAGTACCGTGGGTCGAAGCGATTGTGGAATGCTTACCGACGTAGTGGAAGAAGTCCTCGAAGACGAAGCAGAAAGCGACTTGGGGAAGCATGGTGCGCCAGTCGGGGAAGGGGACCTGGTACGTAGCCATTCCGATAGACTCTGCCATCGGGTGGAAGAGCCAGATCTATACATAGGAGATGATTTATTTGTCGGAATGTATTCCGAGGTAAATAGGGAAAGAAGACGTACTGCCGGTAGTTCGATCGTGAAGTGGGAGAACAGAACTTGCTTCGTACATTCCCATTGCTCTTTTGGGGTAGGTATCTTGTTAGGCTGCAGCTTCCACCGTCTGAAGTACGGGATAGCGTCGATGATTATCCACGGAATACATCTCCCGAAGTAAACAAACTAAGAATTTTCAGTCAATTAGAATATTGCTGGTATATACATGGCTGCGAACTCACTTCGTGCAGGAGAAAGCTCATGAGGCCGGTAGCGATGACCGGATTCCCAATCCAGATATACCAGGCGACCCATTGTTTCTCAAACCAGTTGAGGGCAGCGAGGTCCGTGGCGCCGTAAAGCGTCTCGAATAGCTGCGGTGTGCTGAATGTCGCGTTCGTCGCCATTGACGGTAATGCTGGATCTGGGGTTCCTCTGACGTGCCGGTCATCGTGGTTCTTTATATACGAAATGCCTAAGCGCTGAGTGGCAGAAACACACCACTTCAAAATGAGCGGATAAAGAATGGGGCGATTTATTCGTGTGGGACATTCTGGCTCTCGGTTCTCGACATCATAGACCCTTTTGGAGGGATCTAGGTGTTTGGAATACTACGACGTTCGGGGATCCCGTATTATGCATAAGTTTTCAGATGCACGAATCACAGCGTAGATATTATGAATACAGAGTTAAGTATACAAGAAGGTACGCCGACGGTTTATAGACTTGGAAAAAGTATTGGCAGGATACTCACTGGAGCTACCAACCCATGTCGGTCCTCGCGAAAGGAGCAATCATATTCCTATAGCTTGCCGATGAATGGCTGAGAATTAGGATGTTTTGGGGTGGACGACGGAAACGGTTGGATTGTGCTTGCTCCCGGTTGTTGCAAGACCTAACGACCTACTTGCAGATCCTACGGGGGACTTGCGGTATGAGACACATACGAGTTATCCAACGAGAGGCAAACGAGAGCCCCGTTCAGTGCTATGCAGAGGCGGTTGTTCTCCAAAGGTTTGTAGGGAGGGCGTTGACGAAAGGCTTTAAGTTAACTGTGCGGAAGTAGTAGAGGAAACGGACCCCGAAATTGCTGGTAAGGCGGTCTTGTGAATTCCACATTCCAACAATGACGAGTCGTGTTATGAAGCCGCTGCTCCCTGCTAAGCTAATGCTCGCTTTGTTGTCATATATCAGTGTCGCAAACATTCATTGTCATATTTTCTGAGTGCCGAGTAGAGTGTCAGCATAACCGTGACCGTGAAGCTTACTGCAGTGAGGCCTCAACGTTCAACCATAGAGGACTCTCAAGCCTAATGTGCCATCGTTGGAGATATTGCTGTGAATGAAAATGTCCCTTGGGTGAAGAGCGATTCAGGAGAGCTCGAGAGGTACTCAACGACGCGTCCGTTGATGTGGCAAAGCTTGTGGGTGCAGAGTCTCAATCTGAGAAATCAAGAAATGCAATGATGTACATACTGTCTCGTTGGTTCGAAGTTCAACGTTTCAACGTTCAACGTTCAACTCTTACAAGACCAGAGTCCATCGCATGAGCGCCTACTGGGACGGAATTAGCCGATCAAGAAACCAGGAGCACCAAACTTCAGCAAACAAAGTATTAGCTTCCTCAACTTTGCCAACATCGTTCGTTCTCATCCTTCATCATTATGGCCGCCCCCATTTCTTCCGTCGATGGCATTGGTATTGCGAACTTGCCGAACCAGGTCTGAACGTCTCTTTTTCGCTCCCTGTAGTCATGTTTGACGCCCTCGCGTCCACAGAAACACAAGATTGTCGCCAAGCGTGGGGCGCATTTTACGATGATGGTAGTGGGTCAGTATATTCAAGTTTGAATGGAGTAGCGGTAGCTGAACCCTGTTTGTTTTTGTTCGCGCTGTAGGGGAATCTGGACTTGGTAAAACGACGCTCATCAACACCCTCTTCTCGACGGAGTTGTCGCCCCCAAAAAACTACAACAGGCGCCACCATAAACAGCTCGACAAGCTCACGGAGGTCGATATCATCAAGGCCGAGCTGGAGGAGAAGCAGTTTAAGGTGAAGCTGACCGTCATCGACACGCCTGGATTTGGCGACTACGTCAACAACCGCGATTCCTGGTCCCCAATTGTCGAATTCATTGATGACCAGCATGAAGCATACATGCGCCAGGAGCAGCAGCCAGAAAGACGCGAGAAAATCGACCTGCGGGTTCATGCTTGTGTCTATTTCATCAGAGCGACGGGGCACACGTATGTTTTTCTCACTCGTTTCTAAGACGCCCATCTAAACGTCCGAACCCTCAGTTTGAAGCCGCTCGACATTGAGATCATGAAACGATTGGGAACGCGTGTCAATCTCATACCCGTCATTGCCAAAGCCGACACTCTGACACAAAATGACCTTTTCCTGTTCAAACAACGTGTATGTATGCTTTGCCGACGTTGGTTCGCCCATGCTTATTTCGTGTGTAGATTCGGGAGGTCATTGCTGCCCAGGGAATTCGTATCTACACACCGCCCTTGGACAATGATGATGCCCAAAGCGTTGAACATGCTCGTATCCTCACCGATGCAATCCCATTCTCCATCATTGGTTCCACGGAGGACGTGAAAACGCTTGATGGCAGAATAGTCAAAGGCCGCGAGTATCTGTGGGGTGTCGCTGAAGGTGCGTTTCTTCAACAGCCTCGATTTCGGCCCTCGATCTCAAATAACCTCCTTCATAGTCGAGAACGAGAACCATTGCGACTTTAAAAAGCTTCGTTCGCTTCTTATTCGCACCCACATGCTGGACCTCATCTCCACGACGGAGGAGCTGCACTATGAGAACTACCGCCAGCAACAGATGGAGACCCGCAAGTTCGGCGAGCCCAAAGTCAAGAAGCTCGACAACCCCAAATTCAAGGAGGAAGAAGAGCAGCTCAGGAAGCGGTTCACCGAGCAGGTCAAGGCCGAGGAAGCGCGGTTCAGACAGTGGGAGCAACACGTACGTGGAGTCGATTTACCTTCGACTAAAATTTGCTGATTGGGTTCTGTTTGTGTAGCTCATCGCGGAGCGCGATCGCCTCAACAAGGACCTGGAGATGGCTCACAGCGCTATCAAGCAGCTCGAGGCGGAGCTGGACAACCTTCAGGTTGGCTACGGACGCAGCACGGGCAGACGATAAACGCTTTGCCTCCCTTTACAGCGGTCGTGGTTTCTTGCGATATACGTTTCTTGTTGCACCATCTACACGCGTGGTGGTGATGATTGATATACCCTACCCCTTGACACTTGACATCCTGTTCACTCGTTTTTTTGCTGTCATATCATCTTCGCTTCTTAGAGCGAGAGGTGTCGGGACTCGGATTTTTTACTCTCTTTCTGACGTCTGAACGAACTCTCATTTTATTATGTTCGGTGCCCCGTTGTTCAGCTCAATGGATGATGTTCCTTCTATGCGCTTTTGAGCCCGTCAAACGTCTGTACGCTGCATATCGATCATATTCAGTGACTGCACCATGCAATGCTTTGAAAGTGAAATTGTAGAAGGATTTGGGAGCACTGCTCCATGCTTTGAAGTTGATCACGTGCATGGAAGTTCGCCTTCAAGCTGAATTTAAGTAAGCTTCGACCTGCATCGACGCGACTTTGAGTGGCCTTTTTATGCTGTTCCGCGCAACTCCTGCGTGTCGCAAAGCTTCAGCATCGTCGAAAGTATGGCTGGCGCGTCAGAGCCGGGATCCATTCGTCCGCGAGCGTCTCGCAGACCCAGCAGCATATCGATCGCGTTCTGCCTTTAAGTTACTCGAAATCGACCAGAACCACGGATCGTTTCTTAGCCAACCGCATGTGCGCTCTGTCGTCGACCTGGGTGCTGCGCCTGGAGGCTGGAGTCAGGTAGTCGCTGGAAAGCTTGGCTGGTCGTCGACGCCGGCGAATGACGCGCCGCCTGCTGGATCGCCCCAGGATATCGATGTGGAGGGGGAACTTAGGCCTCTGGACGGCTTCGATGCAGGAAAGGACGACACGTCCAGGAGAATGCTCCTGCACGACGTCGATACTGGAAAGCTCCCACGACGATGGAAGCGCAAGGACAAGAAACGGGTCTCGAAGAAAGCGTCGGACGCTGAGCTGGATTTCTACGACCCGCTTAACGTCGAGGACACGCCGTCTGTAGGCCAAGGAACCATTATTGCCGTCGACCTCCTCACTATCCCTCATATCCCAGGCGTGCACACCCTGAAACTCGACTTCCTCTCTCCGGAGGCAGAAGCCTCGATCGAGAGCTTGTTGCGGACCGGGGACGGGAAGGTCGATGTCATTCTCTCGGATATGGCCGCGAATATGACGGGAAATACTACTCGAGACACGGAGAGTAGTCTCGAGATATGCCACGCTGTTCTGGAGTTTACGAAACGGAATATACGATCGGCGGAGAGTATTGGGAACCGCAGAGGCGGGGTGCTGCTGTATGTCTTCAAGTTTTTTTATCTTGCTCTTTCGTGTCTGTATTCCGTATGACTCATGTCGGCCGTTTATTCAGGCTGAAACACTTTACGCATCCTTTGCTGCAACGATTCCGTGTTGATGCTCTAGAGCCGAATTTCAACGATGTGAAGTTCATCAAGCCGGCTGCCAGCCGTTCACAGTCAAGTGAAGGATATTGGCTATGTCAAGGGTGGCGTGGTTGACGTGTATACCGTCCTTTTGAGCCGTCATTGATAGTAGAATTGTGGTCTAGTGGGTGTTGCTGAATTACTGGTTAGGTGATATATTTGTCACCATCGTCTCCATCGTACCTAATAGTTTTTGTAGGCCTTGTGAATAATACAGAGTGCAACTGTCAATCTTAGAGGTATACTGTGGACAAGGTAATCATGATTCATCAATCGCGCAGTTCAAATATACAAGTACATGCAATTCAAGCAGTGGCTAGTCGGTAGTTCAGGATTTCCGATGTTACACTATAGTACAGCAAGAGAGATCACCTCAATTTGTGACACATATACCTATGCTCCAATATGAACGAAATTCACCCATCTATCCATTTCCGACCTCTTCAAGGTGTCCTTCATCTTCCGAGTAACCAAACTTAGTGCAACTGCTGCCTTTGTGTATTTCTTATCCATACTTTCATCTCCTTTGAGCAGTTCTTCGTAAAACATCTGAGCAACATCTGGCCCATCCTTGTCTTTCATCTCCCATAGTGTGCCAATGACACTTCGAAACCCGCTAAACTGCATGGCACCGGCAAGGTGAAGGATTTCATCATGCAGTTCAGATTCACTTTTCTCAGCAGTGTGACATGCAGCGAGAAATGCAAATTGAGCATTTGGCAAATGCGCTTTGATGATGTCATTAAGAGTCAGTTTGTTTCCATTGAAGAGATGCAGTGATGATTCGAATGGACTGGCACTTGATACCTCTCCATGGCAAATGAAATGGGCCCAGTGGCACGATGACAGTGATTCCATGACTGATTCACTTGTTGCAAGGTGATTCTCCAACACAACTGGTTCGAGGTGACCGGTGATACTGTTGATAATGGACAGTTCCCTTCCAGCGGAAGGCAGTCTGGTGTCTTGAGTTTGAGCCACAATCAGCATCTCTGGTGTTCCAGCATCTGATGCAGTAGGTTGCAGACGAGCATCAACCAAGGCCTTGAGTGTGGGAGTATATGAGGAAACATAATAGTCCATGACATATTCTCTGCCATTCCCAGCAGCATGGAAGGGAAGTGTGGTTAAGACTGAGGTTGGACACCACCATATGCGAGACCCTTTCCTCACATTTTGATTTTGAAGCTCAACAACAACTTTTTTAACCACTGAATTCCACAGCCATTTTGTAATGGTAAAAAGTTTCTGCCCCAACACTCTTGATGACTTTGACATCTTTGCCTCTTGTCGTGCTGTGATATACAGGTAATAGATTTCCTGGGCCTCGTCCATGAAAGACTTGCCAAGTTCAATGACACATGGGGGTTCATTTGCAAGCACAATGATAACATCAGAGCGATGACTGCTGCAGTTGACAATGATAACTGGCCCTTCATTGGCTGCTACCTTGAGCTTGTCAAAAGACAGAGGTTTCAGATAGTTTTCACACCCAGGAGTATGTTGTATGAGATGAACTAATCTGTCAAACTCTTCCAATAGCTTCCGCCTTCTAGACAGAAGAGCATTGTAATATTTGCTGTCCATTAGATGAGAACCTATGGTACTGGTCAAAGCAGAGGTGTTCTGTTTATCTACTTCATTGGAAATGTTTTGGAGTTCATGGCAAGTTGAAGTGAACTTCTCAATGAGATCATGAGAAAGCATCTCAGATGAAGGCAATGTGGCACTCAATCTTTGGGAGTGTGACCAGAGGAGAGATCGTCCTGCATCAAGCCATTCCACAGCCATTTTTACGTTCTCTGTGTTCTGATGCTCCATTGCTTGAGCTGAAACATTCATTGGGATGGAAAGAAAGTTGGCTTGTAAGACCAAAGAGCTATACTGGTGCTTCATAGTTGGTGCCAGTGCAAGGTAGCGGCCCAGAAGATTCAGAAAACTCTGATAAGCATCTTGTAGTTCAATTCCTACAGACCATTGGAGCCAAAGATGGGCACAACGGAGTGCATCATGTGGGTGTGAGAAAGGGTCTTCAGAGCCCTCCTTTACCAGTTTGGTCATATCACTTCTTGATGACACAGACTCATTTGTGCTTGCCAGTGTCACTGCAAGAGTGAACAAAGAATGTGAACGATATGGATGGCCAGGAGGGCGGAGCTCAAGTGCCTCTGTGTAGAGTTCAATGGCCCTCTCTAAATCATCCTGTGCTTGACTGTGTAGATATCTATCATGCAGAGCACTAGCCAGGTTGACAAGAAAGATATCCCGAGCATAGTGGCCAGGATGGCAGAGCTCAAGTGCCTCTGTAAAGAGTTCAATGGCCCTTTTTAAATCATCTTGTGCTTGACTACGTAGATATCTATCACGCAGAGCACTAGCCAGGTTGATAAGAGAGAGACCTCGAGCATGGTGGCCAGGATGGCAGAGCTCAAGTGCTTCTGTAAAGAGTTCAATGGCCCTCTTTAAATCATCTTGTGCTCGACTACGTAGATATCTATCACGCAGAGCACTAGCCAGGTTGATAAGAGAGAGACCTCGAGCATGGTGGCCAGGAGGGCGGAGCTCAAGTGCCTCTGTATGGAGTTCAATAGCCCTCTCTAAATCATCTTGTGCTTGAGTTTGTCGATATTTATCACACAGAGCTCCAGCCAGGTTGACAAGAGAGATATCCCGAGCATAGTGGCCAGGAGGGCGGAGCTCAAGTGCCTCTGTATGGAGTTCAATGGCCCTCTCTAAATCATCTTGTGTTTGACTGTGTAGATATCTATCATGCAGAGCACTAGCCAGGTTGCCAAGAGAGAGATCCCGAGTATGGTGGCCAGGAGGGCGGAGCTCAAGTGCCTCTGTATAGAGTTCAATGGACCTCTCTAAATCATCTGGTGCTCTACTGTGTTGATATCTATCACGCAGAGCACTAGCCAGGTTGCCAAGAGAGAGATCCCGAGTATGGTGGCCAGGAGGGCAGAGCTCAAGTACCTCTGTGTAAAGTTCAATGGCCCTCTCTAAATCATCCTGTGCTCTACTGTGTTGATATCTATCACGCAGAGCACTAGCTAGGTTGACAAGAGAGATATCCCGAGTATGGTGGCCAGGAGGGCAAAGCTCAAGTGCCTCTGTGAAGAACTCAATAGCCCTCTCTAAATCATCTGGTGCTCTACTGTGTTGATATCTATCACACAGAGCACTAGCCAGGTTGTCAAGAGAGATATCCCGAGCATGGTGGCCAGGAGGGCAAAGATCAAGTGCCTCTGTATGGAGTTCAATGGCCCTCTCTAAATCATCTTGTGCTCGACTGTGTTGATATCTATCACACAGAGCACTAGCCAGGTTGTCAAGAGAGATATCCCGAGCATGGTGGCCAGGAGGGCAGAGCTCAAGTACCTCTGTGTAAAGTTCGATGGCCCTCTCTAAATCATCCTGTGCTCTACTGTGTTGATATCTATCACGCAGAGCACTAGCTAGGTTGACAAGAGAGATATCCCGAGTATGGTGGCCAGGAGGGCAAAGCTCAAGTGCCTCTGTGAAGAACTCAATAGCCCTCTCTAAATCATCTGGTGCTCTACTGTGTTGATATCTATCACACAGAGCACTAGCCAGGTTGTCAAGAGAGATATCCCGAGCATGGTGGCCAGAAGGGCAAAGATCAAGTGCCTCTGTGAAGAGCTCAATGGCCCTCTCTAAATCGTCTTGTGCTTGACTGTGATCATATCGATCATGCAGGGCACTTGCCAGGTCACCAAGTGCTACGTCACGATCAGGCTGGCCAGGGGGGCAGAGCCGTAGCACCTCGGTATATTCCTGGATTTGCATTTCCAAGTCGTCCTCAACAGCCGATGCCATTCTGGCAGTAGTTATGCTGGAATATAGATTCTGGATGAGATCTGAGTGGCATTCCATATTAGCGAACTCTATGGATAGTTCATAGAAACGGTATGAGGCTTACGATGCAATCGATGGACAATCGCGAGTCGTTGGCTATGCTCAAGTTGCGCGGAAACGGTGGTCAATCCCGATAGAGTCCACTGTTATGGGATGAATAACGAGAGATGGTTTCAAACGGGGGAATCTACTCACATACGATGCTGTTTGCGATGTATAAGAGTGCGGTGAGGGCGGTGCGTCGACGTAGCTCAACAAGAGTCGTGGGGATGTGCGCTTACAGCCATGATGTGAACGATGGGAACATGAGGTCAAGACAGGGGCTTAGCCAAACATTCTCATCTCGAGTGAACACATGCCGTTTTGATCTGTAAAGAGGCAACAAACCATGTCGACGTAGCCAAGCCGTAGTGGACTTCCGCAATCCATGCCATGGGTGCAGCCTGGTGACAGATTCCTAATGTGCATGCCCCCATCCCGATAACACGGTCATATGGTGTACTGACTGACTTGAAGTCGTGCCTCAGGACATAAGTTGCGAGGTATGTGTCATGGCCTTCTATTAATCATCGTCCACTGAACAGCCATCGTTCCAGCATTGAGAAGAAATCCAATGATTGTTGGAAAATACCTCGTTCTCTCGTTCTCCCAGAAGGAATGTCTTCGAGCTTCGCGGTGCATTCTCGATGTTGAATTTGAGGCTTATGCCCGCCGATGCTACATGCTGACTGTTTGATTCGAAGAGGGGCCTATACGACATGGATTTGCTGTAGTCTCCGAACTTCCAGTGCGTGCACAGTGGGACAAGGTGTTGCTATGGTTCGAAAGCGTTGTTTCGTGGTACTCACCCCTCCTCCCTTATGCGCTTCCTCGTCCTGTGCTCATCCATGGGCATAGATACTCGCAAGCGTGACAGCTGTCGATGCGATCCATGGTGGTCGATGAATGACATGCGCTGCGATTGACGGAGTCGTCGATCGTCCGCGGTTCCGAAGCATAAAAAGGCAACGAGCGCATCATCGGGTTTCATTCTTCCCCCCCACCACAAGCCCTACGCTTTACGCTCATTCCAACTCGCACTCGTTTTGACATCCTACCAGGCACATCACTACCACACAGCTCTCTCCTAGCAATGACGGATCGCCCAGCCATGTACCCCTCGTCGGCTCTCAACCTCGGAATACGCCAATCGGAAATCCGCCTGATCGCCATTACGGTCATATCCTTCACAGGCGGCACGATCCTCATCTTCGTGCTCGGATGGGCCGTCATGCAAGTGGTCGACCGCGTAAGGGAGCATCGCACCGCCGACACGAGGCGAACCGGGCGAATCAAGTCCTTCGCATACAAGTGTAAGAAAGCCAAGAAGTGGAATCATTTCTTCAACGAACGGCGGTGGCGGAATGGCGAGCGCGATGGACTCGAGGATCCTCTGGTCGATATCGAGGCGAAACGGACCCGGGCCGCCCTCTACCCACTCCGAGGCGCCGACCAGTTGCAGTATCTCTACCCGTCAAATCGTCTTGCTGAGCTGCAAAGTGCGCGTTCTTCGTTCGGAGGCGCTGATTCGGAATACAGTCTGCCGAGGATGCCGCTGCCTACCTACTCACCCGCCGCCTCTTTTTCTGGTTCTTCACACTCCTCTCCCCAGTTCTCACCTCCGAGCTATAGGACGGACCCTTCTTGCGAGAGCGCCGAGGAGGACAGCACTAACCCGACCCAGTCGAACACTAGGTTTCAATATTTCAGCAACGGCGTCGCGCTGGATGTCGCCGCTCCCATACCCAGGCCCTTGTCTTACACAACCAGGATCCCTGCTCCTCGCGTGGATGACGAACTGGACCCGGCTTCATTTTCGCTGTTTTCTCCACCGCCTTTGAGAATACCGTCTCCCCCGCCCCCGATCTACGCATCTCCTAGCTCTAGTGCAAGCCCTCGAGATTCGCCGAGCTCAACCTACTCTTCCCCGCCATCCTGCTCCACGCCGTTCAACAGCAACCCTGGTGATCTTGGTATCGATATAGATTATTACATGATGTTCTGTGACACGGACAGAATAGAAGCCCCGCCTCAAAGTCCAGAAGCTATAAACCAAGAGCCCCGTGGCAATCCACGTCGGTTCGGGTGGGCGAACCTCTCATCATGTCTATCGTCGAACCTCAGTCTTTCATCCATGGTCCGCCGCAAAGATGCTGGGAAATGTATGCCTGGATCGCTCCCTGGTTCTCCGGTTCTTGCTGGCCGCCCAGCCGGGCCACTACCTTCGGTTCCAGCGAACGGCCCGCGGTTAACACCTGGCGCCTCGGGCCTTCTCCCAGTCTCTGGCCTTGGGTTGCGTGCAGATGATAGCTCGGGCTTAGGCTCCAGAAATCCGCCCCCCGCGAAAGGTGTTGGATGTCCTGATGACAACAAGATTTTGATTTGCAAGGAGGCGCCTCAACCACGATCCATCCTCGTTGCCACGGGCTCAAATTCTGCTCAGACTGAGCGTCCGAAAGTGACCTTTGTTTCTCCTGTACTTCCCTCGGCCCCCTTCCCAGATGATAAACACGACCAGGCTCGTCACTCTCTCCCTAGCTCAGCGTCTGAATACTCCACTTCAGCGTACTCAAACGAGTCTCAAATTGAAGATGGTGAAGAGTGCGATTTATCGGCGATCTGGGAAGAAATGATGAGGAACGTTGCTCCGTTGAGCCCCCGCAAACGGGAAGAATCGAGCACCGACGATGCGAGGAGAGTGCCAGGGCTTGCAATTTGATCATGGTCTGTCGAAATGTCTGATTTTATTGGCTGTAGCCATCGGTAGAGAATACCGTAGTCTCGGAATGACTTGTACGAAGCGTCGAAACAAACATGTACACGTTGTCTTTACTTCATCACTTCAAACCAACTCGACTTCTTCTCGAAGGATAAGGTTTTCTACGGCAGAAAAAGGCACAAGGGAGATATGGTCTTTCGCCATTTCGAGTGATGAACCACTGAAAGAGAGGTTTTAGTGAGCCGGACATCATTGTTCGATGCTAGATGTACGTACTCAGGCAAAATGACTGGTGGACACTGCTTGAGAGCGTGAACGAATACGGCGCGCGATTTATCTGGCTCTGTGACCATCGGGGGCATAAATATCGGGGTGTCGTCAAGATGCGACTGGGCTTCGGGCAGACTTTGGAGCACGGTGACCCAGAAGTGATTGTCTAGGATCCTTGCTTGTCTGATATGCGCTGAGTGACATCCTCCCCAAGTGATATTGTACTGTTAGAACGTACTTGCTAGCATACGTGCGCTCCGATGCGGAAATCCGCGTCTGGATATCTACGTTGGAAACGATGTACCGGGCGTATTTCTCGATCTGCGCTGGAAGTCAACGGGGAAGTCGTGAAGTGACGATCGCGCCGAGGTGAGAGGGCATACCTTGAACAGTCTGGTTCGAAGATACGATCGCACGATGAACTTGATACGCTCGATCTCTGTTTGAACGAGGACGATTCGGAAGTGCTCTTCCTGTGAGGCTCCGGGATCCGATCGTATTAACTGCACTGCTTCGGACTAGTGAGTAAGCTGTGAGTGTGCATCTGTACGATATAGAGAGACACGGATAATCGTACCTGCCGACGAATGTGATCCAGGATGCTGGCTAGGAGCTGTTCTTGTATTGGCAGGATATCAGGCGCATGGCGTTCGTTCATCCAGTGTCTGATAAGCTGCTGTATAGGTGACTCTCGCAGAGCGGACGAGTCTCCAAGATCGAAAACCCCGGCTTGTACGCCAGCAGGTGCCATGAGCTCGTCGATGTCGATATCGTCGTCATCCCGCGCCGCGTCTCGTATGCGCTCGAGGAATGGATTGGAAGGAGCCGCGCTGCCTGATGCTACCGCAGGCTGTCCGGCGCCAAATGTTCGATCGTATTCTTCGTCCCAGTCAGCCATGCAAGCAAGCGATACCAGGATATCGTTCAACGCGAGAGTCAAAGGGATCAGGGTCAAGTTCGGTGGACGCGATCACGTGCGGCTGGCTTCCGTTTCTGGCAGTGGCAACGACTCAGATCACGACCGTCATGGCGGTTTGGCCACCATCGCCTGTGGCCACTGTGGCCCATTGTGCACGAAATGGTCAAATTGGCCACAAAGGTGCTGAGTTTCAAGACGAATGGTTAAAGAGCCTCTGCCGCTTTCGTGCTGCCACACGTATAGCAAACACGTTTAATGACGGCCGACAATCTTCTACAATCGACGACCTCGCTCGGGTTCACTCCTGAGGATCCCTCTACTGGTGCACCGCAACCTTCAACATCGACACCTCCTACCACACTAGGCAAACGAAGAAGAGGGGAATCGAATGCGGCGGGTCAGTTGATATGTTCTGTGTGGGTCGACCACTACTGAATGAGTTTATTAGCCACTGCCATCCCACAGAATCCTTCAAGTTCAGTACACTCTACTTCCCCTCCAACTCATGCTCTCAATACTTCCAGCTCGCTGGGATATCAATGTCCGGTTTGGTTGCGCGATGTCATCTCATACATCAAGCGGCACGAAGGAAATATAGAGAGCAAGGTCGTAAACGCAGGCGCCAATGAGGATGTCAAGGAAGCCCTTATGGACGGCTTCATGGTCATGCTATTCATATCGGCATATATGAACAGCCCTACCGAGTCCGAAGAACTTGACAAATTAGCAAAGGTGTTTGACGACGGCAGAATTTCTCGCCTGCATACATTATCCAGGGACAGGGTTTTGCGTGTGAGCCCCCTTATCATGGGGTACTTGTACGAGATCCAGGAGGCCGCCGGCTTGGAAATGATGACGCAAATGAGACTGGAAGTCCATAACCTAGTGCTTGCAAAGATAGAAGCGCAGAGAAAGGCCAGGGAGAAACGCGACAATGACAACCGCCGCGCCTCAGAACAGCCCCCGAGCGGTGTCGATGGAGTTCCGAATGATACTGGGGATGGCACAAATCGAGCCAATCACCCTGGCGCTGACCCAGGAGATGCAGTACGTCGCCAAGCTCCTCAAGCCAATGTTACTTCTCCAGGGTATGCACCTTCGTTTTCGATTTTATTTCACTCATAATAGCACTCCATCTTCGATTGTAGCCTAACTCGTGTCTGCAGCCAAAGGCGCGTCTTCATCGCTGAGTCAATACATAGTATGCTATGTTCTGTTGTTTGTCGACTGACATTCTGTCAATCTCAGCTATGTTACGGGACAGCTCAGATACCTCGACGGGCACGAGCAAGAAGCGCTTGCGCTCCAGGATCACTGCCGCCGCATCGAAGAGGGGGCGCAGCGAGTGGAAGCGCAAGCGCAAAAGGTCGCAGCGCACGGCTCTCGCATCGCCGAGCACAATCGCAAAATCGCAGAACGCGACCGGGTGATTGCAGAGGAGAAGATGGTCGAGCAGGCGCGCAGGGAAGCCGATCGCGAATGGGTTGACAGTATGACCGAACTCATGCAGGGCGCGTCCGGGCATCCACACTCATACAATTATGCGCCCGAGTTCCAGTCTGTTTACGCCAATGCTCCGCCGCAGGTGCCGTACGGTTATCATCCTCAACCGGGCTATTATGGGCAGGTCCCTCCTGGGTACGCTCAGCATGTCGAGCCCCAGCCAGGACACGTCCCACACCCCCACATCGCGTACTACACGCCCGCCGCTGGAGCGCAGGCGCCAGCCTACGGTATCCCTCCTTTGACGTATTATTACCCACCCGGGCCAAGCCTGACTAGCACGCAAGCTGAAGCACGCGAATACGTGAGTTTTTCTATCAACCGCAGAGTTAGTTGTCACCGGTCACCGACTATGTTATATAGTTGATCGCGCGGCTGGTAGAGATGTTTGGTAACAGGTCCTGAACAGCGACGCTACATATTTTCTGGCTATCGGCTCCTGGATAAGATCTTGACCTTGTAATGTGATCTATTGACCATACGCTACGATATCCAAGAATGACAGTAAGTCCGTACGAACGGGACAGGGTTTGACTTAAAGGGGAGTCGCTTGTATCTTTATCGGCCTCCGAAGGTTGTGAGGTATAACACTGGAGGCTCCTAGGCGCTTCTCGTGCTTTGGCGGGTGATAGCTTGGGCGAGGAAAGACAGTTTTCTCTTGGCCATAGTGAGCAGAATCCTCGTGGTTGCGGGAATGCTCCTCGTTTCCTCCTATGTTACTCAAGCTCACCCTTTCGCCGTTATTCTTCACCTCTCTCTTTCCATCTCGAATATTATCATATCTATCACATCCTCTCCATCGACTTTCCTCCATGGTAGCTTCTCAGGTTTACTACACGCCCAGACAATCGCCTACAGATAGTGATGTCGTCTGGGACTATCCCTGAAGCCCATAAGGGGTCGCCCTACATCCAGTGCGCAAGTATCCCTATCTTCCATTTCGACTCTTGATCTCAACGGCGATCGTCTTCAGGACACTCCAAACATCGCTAAAACTCTCAGCTGAGGTAAATTTCGATACTTATCTCATGTGACTATCTGCTTATTATCGCAACTGAGTGACATGGGAACCTCCGGGACCCTGGTCAGGTCACCGTGCGATTGCCTGATGAAACGAGGGGGAGAGAAGGGCGGTCGGTACCCTCATATCTTCTTCATCAGCGGTAGCACGCCGTTGGTCAATTGAGTAGCATCGTGCAGTGTGTACCATCTTATCTTGAAAGGTGCGCTTCGCCGTACTTTTGATTCCTTATGTGATATCGATAGTCCCCTTACCCAGTCGAGCTCTAAAAGTTGCTGCAGGTTTTATTGAAAGGCCCGGTTATCTTGCTTATTTACTTGGTTCATTATCCGAACATTTTTCCTACTGTCCATGTGTCTCAGTACCAATCGTAACCTCGTTTCGCCTGCAAAAAACAGTAACGCAAGCGGTAAGACGAAGGTTATTACGCCCAGAATTGACGCCCAGGGCTGTATGATAAGCGCTCATTGTTGTCTTGTAAGACTTGAATCCGACCAGACCAAGACTACTTCATCGTCCGTCTCGACCTCACCCACCTTCCCCTCCTTACATCGCATTCAGATGAAGAATAGAAACAAGCAAACTAAATTTCCTGTGGTAAGTTACCCACAAGCATTTAGTCGCGAATAACCAAAGCAAACTACGGGCTCCCCAAGGCGCGCATCAAGAAGATAATGCAGAAAGATGAAGAAGTGGGCAAAGTGGCTCAGGCAACGCCGATTGTCATCTGTACGTCTGCGTGTTGAGCTGCTGAGATATCTTCATCAATACTCAACGAGCTCAGCAAAGGCTTTAGAGCTGTTTCTAAGCATGATCATTGAAGAGGCCAGTAATGTCACCGTGGAACGCGGTTCAAAGAAGGTAGAAGCGTACCATCTGTACGTATGATGTCCTCGTATTCTTTTCTATCGTACTGACTATGCTGTTCGTTTGGTCACTGATCGCGATAGAAAGCATGCCGTCGAGACAACGGAAATGCTAGACTTCCTGAAAGAATTGGTTGAATCAGTGCCAGATCCATCTAACGGTGGCACAATCGATATGGATGCACAGGCGCCGACGAATGGCGAGGCCCCCGAAGGCAAGAAGCGGAGAACGAAGAGTAAGAAAGCTGCTGCTGATGGAGATGCGCCGCCACCCAAGAGACGGCGCAAGAAGAAGTCAGAACCAGTTATGAAAGAAGAAGAAGACGGCGAAGAAGAGAATGGTGAGAACAGAATGGAAGAGGACGACTGATGATGAGTGAGCCTGTGGGGAGTGCCGATGGAAGAGACGGATGACCCCGAGTAATGGTGGGACGAACAACCAAGGCGGCGGTACGTCTCGAGTAGATGATATATAAGATGTATCGACCACAGTAACGCATTCAGTACTACCATTGATGTACAATATTGCTGTGAGTCCCTTATTGCAGTCGCATTAGGTCTCTACTAACAGTCATCACAGATTTAGCGTTCAATATTCAAATAATCAATCTTCAGTCCGGATTGAAACAGATTGCAAGAAACTCGACGTAAGTCATCCCGTGATATCTGTGTCTGTGTCACCTTGTAAATTGTGTTGAATTCGGACTGGTACGTACACTGGACGACTGCCACCTACTGTCATACATATTAGCACTCGGGGGTTTGATATACTCGCCTCCACCTTGCGACCACCTGTAGCCGAGTAGGGCCAGGCCATTGATTTCTTGGGCACTCGTGCGGAGATTCACCATTGGCTTCCGCACGGGAAATGTACGAGATAAAGAGACTGAGTTATATCCGACCAACGATCAGTTACTATTAACGTTGCGTTATCCACCTCTCCGTCTCCTGCGGAAGCCTTACAACGTTGAACGAACACATCGAGTATGTAGTCCCCTGATACAACTCGGATATTGGGTAATGCGAGTTTCTCTGGCACCTAATGCCAAATTGGGCAAATGGCGGGACTCGGCCCTCGAATACTCCTTGTTAACGGCGGCCAAGTGGTGCGCCCCCTTGACTGGTAAAGAATAAAGAATTAAAATTCACTAGAATGGAAATATACAGGCGGCCTGCTAACAGAACTGCACCGCGATTTAAATGATGATAGGTTTTGCCCATGAGCTCGAGCAGTTGAGCATCACTTGGCTGAAGTCATGCTGCCTTGTGCTTTCCAGATTCTGACTGTAAGGAAATTCGATGGTGATATCATAAAGAGACCTAACTAAGCATCGAGTCTATTAATCTAATAGAGAGTCCGCCGGGTGTGGTTGAGCACACTAGGTATATAAGGACTATGCTACAGTCTACCTAGCTCCTACCTAATGAAGGGGACACAGCGGGGCTGTTCTGGGAGGATGTATGGAATACACTGAGTCATTGTCAATACCTGAAAGTGCGGGAATTCCAATGTTTTGCTAATGTGTCTCAAATATCACACACAAACGAAACAAGGAAAGTGGGTTCCCAACAGCCCAATGTTTGCAACTCCAATTATTCCAGGAAGATCAATTGCGCGATGGGTCGCGACAAGCAGTTGCAGCACCGACAGGGTGTTCGGAGTCCAACGGGTGTTCTGCGCCGTTCCCGATCTCTATTACCCAAAGCGGACCCTCGGAATCATGGCCGACGCGCGGAGTTGTATCAGGGGACTCAAGACTGGAACACATCTCCAGCCAAATATATTTAAACAAAGAGAAGCTTCAAGTGTCTTTATCATTTCATTTCGGTTCGAAGACCTGGCCTCAACAGCAATCCCAAATAGTTCAAATTAGAACATGTGGGAGTAACACGATAGAATCAGTTTGCAAGCGGGCCAGATGACCAAAGTGTAACTGAAGGGAGTGATAAATTAAAGGGGAACATTAGTGAGAAAGGGTATGTATATAGAGCGGCATTATTGATCAACAGTGCTACGCCGGAGCTAGCTTCCGCTCGCTTTATCGGGAGGGCAGTCGTGAATAGACATCGTTACGTGATGACTGAAGGAAATACTCACCCGCTAGCGTTACCTAGCAAATCCTCAAACTTGTATCGTAGGTTGTTCATCTTGTCTACAAGCGGCCCAGTCTCTTCGGTTTTATGGCCATGATCCATAATGAACGCTTCACATTCTCGCTTAAACTGCTCAAGGTCTTTAACTCGTGTTATTGACAGCTCTGGCTCGTTTGAACCTCGTGCACGAGCCAGATACGATGCTACCAATGTAGCAAGGCCTCCTAGAAGTAGCTGTTAATAGAGGCAACGAAATCAAGTTTAAATCGACCGACTTACCAAGAACGGAGGTAGCAATGGACGTCTACAGGAATGCGGGATGAGTTCCGAAGATAGACACCACTGAAATGACTAACATTATGTCCGGATGTAGCAGCAGAGACTGCAGTGGTCAATGCCCCTAAGAGTACTTGCATTCCGATCGCAATGTTGAGAGCGTACGCCGTGACTTTGGCTGAAGTGTCGTTCCTTTTGTGAACAAAAGCTGATACGGGAAGTCTCAGACTAACCTCTGATAGCATATTTCTCACATTCAGCTATTTGCATGGTCGATTGTTTTCTGCAATCTCTCCCCTAAGGTTTTGGGACGCGGAGGCTACGATTTCGATAAGGACACTTTGTAGTAGAGGAACGGTTATGGCGAACGAACCAATTCTTTGCGATCCTCCACGGGGACAATCCAGTCAATACCAGATCGCCTTGAATTTACTCGCGCTAACCCAGGATCTACCATTGAACGTTGCGGGTATCTTGGGTAAACAGGGTTGGGTTGATTAGCACGATGACTAGGTGACGAGTCCCTTGAACCGTGTTCGTCATCTAACCTCTCCAGTCCGCGCGACATTCTGGGCAATTGGTAGGGCCTCACCCCCGCGGTTAGGAGGTGAATGTAAGTTATTGTCGTCTTGTGCGGGTACTTGAGGGTTCAGAGCGGGTAACAGAATAGGTCTTGGCGATTCCGGTCGCGGACGGTTTGCTTGGGGCTGCTGCGTTAGACTACCGGCTTGCCCAATAGGTTGAGTTGGCGCTGGAGTCCCAGTGGGCTCCTGTGCCCCGCGATGCTCTGAAGTTGGCCCAGCTGGCGGCGCAGCTGGTTGAACGGTCTGCTTCCTCTTGCGTTGCGTGACCTTGACCGCGATCCATGTCTACGAGGGTGGAAGATGAGCGATTCACACCAAGGTCCTGCGTGGGTGCTGGAAGTCGTCCACGATCTGACATACCACGCGATATACAGGCGTTCAACTCAAGCGGCCGGCCCCGTAAGAAGGGAAACTGAGAGGAAGGGAACCTGCGACATGATTGTTAGAAGCCAGGCCATATTAATCTGTTGCAAGGCTCCGGCATGTGGATGATCAGCCGCACACAATGTCAAGAACTCTAGGATGTTCTCATGAAGGTGGAATTTGGGCGAAGTTTGAATTCAATGTCCGCGAGGAGCAATCGAAAATACTTCTTGAACGACATGTGGTAATCAACGCCTAGTCCCATGGGCCGTGATATGTTTTGATCGCTTTGATCACGCCGCTGGTATAACACCGGTTCTCAGCAGCCACCGACGCCAGCCCCTCGATTAGAGGTAATGGATACATCTACTCAGCCCATCACACTTGCGAGCAAAGCCATTCGAATCTAAGTTGCAAAAGATCAGCGATACACCATTAATCAGTTGGGGGGAAGCGTACATAGAGACCATATCTCATCTGACGGAAGTAAACAGCTCGCCTCGAGTCGAAGTCAACCTCGGGGTCAATTTCTAAGAGTGGGATCACATCAAACCTTGCACAAGAATAGAGGAGGAGTTTGTCTCACCATTTACTCTCGGCAGAGGGTGCATGACGATCATGTCTTCTTTCGCTCTTGACAATACAGCATGATCGACTCTGTAAGCGTCTTTTACCTGCTGCCACTCGCGTTCGCTTTCAAATCTCTCCTTCTGCACTCTAGTGACGTAAAGGACGTCGGTATCCGCCAACACCTCGTCCAGGGACTCGCACTGGTAAACAACAACTCCCGCTTTCCGCGCAGCGCTGACGACGTTTGTAGGCATGGAAAGTGATGCCGGAGAAACAAAGTTCAACCGGACCGAGTAGAGACAGAGCAGGGAAACCAAGCTGTGCACGGTGCGACCATTCTTTAAATCACCGAGCAATGTAATTGTTCGACCGTTGACGGTGCCTAGCTCAGATCGTATTGTATACACATCCAAAAGGGCCTAGCTCGAAGGTAAGTCGACGTTAGAGTAGAAGTAATGCGCCCACCTGGGTGGGGTGCTCCCCAATTCCATCGCCTGCGTTGATGATGGGCACCGGCGAAAACTTTGCAGCTAACTGAGCGCTGCCGACATCTGGATGCCGAAGTATGATAGCGTCTCCGTAACAACCCAACGTTCTGACCGTGTCTGGCAACGTCTCTCCTTTTTGCACCGAGGACAATTCCGCATTGATCTGTACGACTTCCCCACCACATCGTTTCATCGCAGCGTCGAACGAGGAGCTGGTCCGTGTCGACGGCTCGTAGAAAAGAGTGCAAAGTACCTTGCCTTTCAAAATATCCAATATACCATTTCGTTCGACTTGTAGCTGCATTTCGTGAGCCAAGGAGAAGAGGTCATGAATGTCGCGATGGCTGAACTGTCTAATCGATAGTATATGGCGACGGTGGAACGCAGGATGAGGTTGATGGGGGAGGTGAAGGGAAGGAGCAAGCGGCCCGTGCAAACCAATACCTAACGGCTGTCCAGCCGACAGCGCCGGTAGACTTGGTAAATGATCATCCCGTCCTTGAGCAGCGGCCATGTTAAGTGGGGCTGCTGTTGTGGACATTGACGGATGCGTGACCGTTGCGGCCGAGATATCTTTTCCCTGTGGAGAGGAGAATACATGGCCGTCAAGGAAAACAGTCTGTCCATGTACAACAACACGATGGATTGCGCCCGCCACAGAGGTTTTCTCGATGGTCGACCAGCACGTAGGTCGCTTCCCAAAGACTGCCTTTCGGCCGATGACTACTTCGACGTGTGTATTTGCCTGATCAGGGAGACCAAAAATATGTATAGGATTGTCATGAAGTCGTAAGCGTATGTCTTCAAGTGTTAGACGACCATCCTCGACAGCTGTAAGCAGTAAAGGGAGCGTCTCCTCGGTGCCAGACCATGGTGAGTAAACCTCTCCGACTTCCGAGGCTAACCGGAATGGAGTCAGTGCCGACGGAGAAAGCATCAATGGTGTCCAACCTTTTCCATAGGGCGTTGTGGTTTTCTTCCGAGGGAAGGGTAGTAGATTTAGGATATTGCTCCCTCGTGAAGAATAGCGAATAGACAGAAACGTCGCAGGTGACTTTCAACTGCCTCGCCTTACTCAGCGAAATCAGATCAAGGTCTTCCTTAGAGCAGACGTCTGTAATATGGATGCTTCTGTTATGGAGGCTAGCCAGAAGTAGAACTGATGCAAGATCGGACCCTTTGGCGTCGGAAACTATAGGCTTGTCAATTGGCCATGAGGAGAAGTGTGAAGCAGCAACAACGAGGGGGGTTGGAGCGCCACCGACGCCAAACGGAACGAACAAAAACTTTGCCTCCGCTTGTAGTTCGTCATCGAGGATTTGTATGTTATTTGCGGTCGCAGTAAATCCAAGTGAGTAGTTGCAATGTGCACGGGCGTTCACGTTAGATCGGGCCTCCTTCAGCGTATCGCGGTCAAAGATCATGTTGTCTTGCCCAATAGGAAGAACGATAGTGGTAGTAAAACCAGAGCTGATGGAAGCTTGCGTTGATATAGCGAGATCGTTGGAACCAGGAGCAGAGATATTCGACACGAAGGAAGAGATGTTGATGAGCCCAGGGAATATATGGGTTGTATGCGAGCTCTTAGCATCCACCGCAGAGACGTCTAAAGGCAATTTGCGGACAAGCGCTTCGACCAGCATCTTTGCATTCTTGACGTTTGTGATCAACGGGACTGCAAAGTCCACTGCCATGCGACGGGTATGATAACCCTTGCTGGAATAACTGGCGGGCCGACGATAGCTATTCTTGGAGGGGAGGTTGATATACATGTCTATGAGGTTGTTGGCTAGATGCTGCGTCAAGGAGTATTCGGTCTTTTGTTTATCACGGCTCTCCTCGCCCAAGGTTTCGAGATACTGAACAAACGACTAAGCGGGGTTCTCGTTGAAAGGCGCAGTAACATACCTTGCATGGTACGTTGTGTTCAGTTAAGAAATCAGCAGTCCCAGAAGTGGCGAAGATATTGTACCCAGAAGCACTGAGCTTCTGGACGGACGGCAATAGCTCCAGTTTTTCTCGATAGCTTCCAATGGAAAAGAGGATATTTTTCTTGGGCGGCACGATGCCAGTGGAGATCAGAGCCTTTAGATACGCCTCGTATTTATCATGTCCAAAGCAAGCGACCTCGCCGGTCGAGGCCATCTCCACACCGAGAACTGGGTCCGCCCCTGATAAACGGCTAAAGCTAAATTGAGGAACCTTCACCCCAACATAATCCGAAGGAAGTCCGAGATCGGGGTAGGACTCTACAGGCAAGTCCATCATAACTTTGGTTGCCATTTCTATGGCATCGACCCCAGTGACCTTCGATACGAATGGGAATGATCGCGCGGCTCGCAAGTTGCATTCTATGACCTTGATTTCGTTATTCTTGGCAATAAACTGGATATTGAAGGGCCCAGTGACATTCAGCGCATTGCCGATTTTGGCCGTTGCTTCCTCAATTTGGCGTACTGTCTGAGGGTCGAGATCTTGCGGAGGGTGGATAAGCGTAGCATCCCCAGAATGAACACCAGCGTTCTCGACGTGTTCAGAAATGAAATGCATGACCATTTTGCCACCTTTCGCGACAGCATCCATCTCAATTTCCTTCGCCTGCTCGATATATTTCGTGATGACGACTGGGTGGTCTCGGGAGACAGCGGTTGCTTGCGTCAAGTAATTGGATAGGTCATCTCCAGTAGAAACAACGTTCATGGCAGCACCGGAAAGCACGTACGAGGGTCGAACCAGGACGGGGTACCCAACCTTGTCGCAAAATTCCAGGGCCTCGTCATAGCTAGTGAGTTCCTTCCACTGCGGCTGATCGACTCCAATCTCGTCCAACAAGCGAGAAAACTTGTATCTGTTCTCGGCAGTGTCGATCATTTCAGGCGAAGTCCCGTAGATCTTGACGTTCTGACGATATAACGGTAAGGCAATGTTATTCGGAGTCTGACCGCCCATGGCAAGAATGACGCCCCTCGAACGTTCCGTGTCGTAAATGTCCAAAATCGTTTCCAAGCTGATATTTTCAAAGTAGAGTCGATCGGCTTCGTCGTAGTCCGTGCTAACTGTCTCTGGGTTATAGTTGACCATGATGGTAGGGAACCCTTGGTCACGCAAGGTCCGTATAGCGCGGACAGCGCACCAATCGAACTCGACGGATGAGCCGATACGGTAGACTCCAGAGCCAAGAACCATCACCCCACGGTCATCGAAAGTGATGTCGTGCTCAACAGCATTGTATGACGTGTAAAGGTAGTTTGTAAACGCGGGGAACTCGGCAGCAACGGTGTCTATTTGCTTGACGAAGGGAGAAATGCCAGATTCTTGTCGTCTTCTGCGAACGGCAAGTTCGGTGGATTCTAAGCAATTCGCCAGCTGCCTATCGGAGAAGCCAAGTTGTTTGGCCTGCCGTAGGACGCGAGACTCGATGGTGGAAACGTTCAATGTCCTACAACGAAGGTAAAAGAATTGGTCGGCGATAGATGGGAGATCTTACGAAAGATGTTGTTCCATTTGGAAGATGCGCTGAAGTTTGGTTAAGAACCACTTGTCGATATTCGTCATTTGCCAAATCTTGTCAACGGAGTATCCGCGGTGAAAGGCAGCAGAGATAGCGAAGATGCGCTTGTCGGTAGGGTTTACTAACTCTTCGTCGATGTTCTCGACGAAATCATTCTAACAAAGAGTGAATTAGGTATGATAAAAGCCTGCAGCGGAAACTTTACATTTGCAAACCCTGTGAACTGGTCATCGATTGCCCGAATAGCTTTCTGGATGGTTTCCTCGAATGTGCGCCCGATACTCATGACCTCTCCTACACTCTTCATACTGCTACTCAGCAGGCGGCTGACACGACTAAACTTCTTCAAATCCCATCGCGGCATCTTGACTACGACGTAGTCCAAACTGGGTTCAAAGCAGGCACTTGTAACCTTGGTCACCGAGTTCTTGATTTCGTTAAGTGGGATACCCAGGCCAAGTTTTGCCGCGATGAACGCAAGAGGATATCCCGTTGCCTTCGATGCTAGCGCTGAGGACCTAGACAGACGTGCATTGACCTAACGATACGGAATTAGCTCAGACACTAGATCGTGGCTAGTTGACGAATGTACCTCTATGATGCAGTATTCTTGAGATGTCGGATTCAGCGCGTATTGTATGTTGCATTCACCAACGACCCCAAGGTGGCGGATGACATTGATGGCAGTCGTGCGTAGCATATTGTAGTCGGAGTCGGAAAGGGTCTGAGAAGGTGCTACGACAATAGAGTCTCCAGTGTGGATGCCCAATGGGTCGAAATTCTGGAACGGACGTCAATATGCATTACAAACACATCACAGAGAGCGGTGTAAAACTAACCTCCATATTGCACACAGTGATGCAATTATCACGGCAATCCCTCACGACTTCGTACTCTATTTCTTTCCACCCTTTCATGCTCTTCTCAACGAGCACTTGAGGACTCGTGGCGAAGGCTTTGGCACATAAGGCTTTGAGCTGAGCCTCATCTTGAGCGAAGCCTGAGCCAAGGCCCCCGAGTGCATATGCAGCGCGAACGATGACAGGAAAACCGATAGATCTCGCGGCCGCAACCGCTTCGTCCTGATTGGTCGCAGTAGAACTCTCCGCGCATTTCTCGCCAATCTCGGCCATCGCGCTGGCAAACAGTTGCCTGTCTTCGGTGGTGATGATCGTGTCTATTGGTGTACCAAGAACCTGGACGCCGAGTGCTTCAAATTCGTCCTTCAATTTGATGCCCACGTTGAGGGCCGTTTGACCACCGAATGTCACGTAGATACCGTCGGGCTTTTCGTAATGAATAATTTTACGGACGAATTCGGGAGTGACAGGTAGAAAATACACCTTATCAGCAAGGCCTTTTGAAGTAGCGATCGTCGCAATATTTGGATTAACCATGATGGTATAGATACCCTCCCCTTTAAGCGCTTTAATGGCTTGCGAGCCAGAGTAGTCGAATTCTCCAGCTTGGCCGATGGAGAGGCCTCCAGAACCGAGAATGATGACCTTGCTGACGTTGGCTCTCGGCACGCGTTTGTCGTTATCCTGTTTCTTTCCACCCGGCATGACAATTGAAGAAAGAATATTCGTGGCGGCGCAGTCAGCGACGTTTTGGATGAAAACGTCGAAGAGGAACTCGGTATCGCGGGGTCCGGGTGTAGATTCTGGGTGGAATTGAACAGAGAAGAAAGGTCTGTCCACGCAGTATATTCCCTCGTTGCTCCCGTCATTAGCATTCCGGAAGAGCTCTTTCCACCCAGCTGGCAACGAGCTTCTATCGACCTGGAAACCGTGGTTCTGGCTGGTAATATAACACCTACCCGACATGGCATCGGTGCAAGGGATATTGTGCCCTCTGTTACCGTACTTCATCTTTGACGTGGTGGCGCCGGCCGCGAGAGCCATTAACTGATGTCCTAAGCATATACCGAAGATTGGCCTATCAGCTTTCTCCATAGCTTTGGATAGATTCAAGATGGTGGATTGTAGAGTTGTTGGGTCGCCGGGACCATTTGA
The DNA here is from genome assembly GCA_026743855.1 of Pleurotus sapidus. NCBI lineage: Eukaryota > Fungi > Basidiomycota > Agaricomycetes > Agaricales > Pleurotaceae > Pleurotus > Pleurotus sapidus. The sequence goes on along the minus strand of JANBWZ010000024.1, from coordinate 546,502 downwards.
AAGAAATATGCCATCGTAAGGTTCCGCTTCGACGAGGAAGTCATAATCCCAAGGGACTACTTTGAGCTCAACGCCTCGGTCGATGAAGCATCGAATTTGGTTGTATTTCATCCCAACATCAATCGCCAAGATCCTCAATGGGCGACCTGATGGATGCGTACGTGGCTCTGTTGTGGGTGGGTAAACACGAGGCCGTGGCGTCGAGACTAGGGCAACTAGGTTGGTTTGGTTAGGGTCGGAGAACGGGATATCCAAGTAATCCTCTCGCCAAGCAGGAGTAAGCGAAGGAGATGCGGCGCGAGATGGGGTCGTAGAAGGGGCCGCAGAAGCTGCAGCAAGGGTTCTGACGCGACCGGGAGAGGCACCAGGCCGCCGAGCAAGAATCTTTCCGAGCATCGAGCCCTTCTCTCTGATTTTCTTTGTAAGCGCGCGTGTGTCGATGCCATACATCGCAGGCACGCCGTTCTCTTTTAGCCATGTTCCAAGGGATGATTTTGCCAAGAAGTGACTGAAGTCGTCGGTGTAATAGCCAACCACCAACGCTGCGATGTGAATTCGACTAGACTCGAATTCTTTTGGGAGATGATCCAACGAGTCCGGACGTGTAGGAACGCCATAGTTTCCAACCAATGGGTACGTAAGAATCAGGATCTGACCCTCGTATGAGGGATCCGTCAGAGACTCAGTGTAGCCCACCATGCCTATAACCTCGTCAGACAGACACTGAGCGTGGAGGGAGTCATTATACCAGTCTGAAAGACGCATTCCCCCGCTACGCTTTTCCCCTCCGCACCGAAGCTGATACCACTGAAAGCTGAGCCATCATTGAGTTCAAGGACGACGTCGCTTAACGGGGCTTCTCCTGGAATGGGAGGACTGGTGACTGGGGGCGCAGGGATTTGGATGGTGCTGGCAGTGCGCGTAAGGCCAGGTCGAGCTGCGATTGATCCATTGGCAGAACCTGGAATTGCCATTTTGATTTGAGCCTCCCGCTGTGGAAAATTATAGCGGGAGAAGAGCCAAATGTATGAAAATCTCTGAAGCAATCGATGATCGAATGCACGTGAATCAAGGGCGTCTATCTTATCTACTCACTCAGGGCCAAGCAGACGCTCGTCCTCAAGCAAGTTCAAGACCTTAAGAAAATACGACTCAAGGTAGGCAGTTATATACACTGTCCTACCGCATAATAAATATTTCTGAACCTCATTTAATCTGTTCCTCGGTTGCGCCACTAACTCACTTCTCGACGGCTGCTATTCATTAACAATTCAGCTTTGGCACAAACGATTAATGATGAATATACTTACCAGCAATTGCAACATAGGCATGGACCTATGCAATCACACAATCCAACAAAGAACCCCGTAATAGCTTGAGACGGATATTCCAGACTCAGGACTTCAGCCAGAAAAAGAGCCAAATTCTTACCGGACACTATACACTCAAGGCAGCCTGCAACGATGTCGATGACTGCCATAATTGCGTCTCCGATGCAGGCAAAGACACCTGATGTTAAACTCAGTACGACTCTCCCGCTAGTGGCAATCCCACTCGTCGCGCACCTGCGATGCAAGAACATATTATCCTTAATGTCATTTAGTCTGATGAGAATCCTCGAAATTCAGTGACTAGACATACCCCATCGTATGCAGAGGTAAGGGGCTGAGATAGTCGTCGTGCAAGACAAAGCCCCACTGACTTATACGGACCCATGTGGGTAGTGACGTCAACAAAAGATCCTCCCCAACATAACCAACCCCATCGCATCAAAACCTGCAGGCAGCCTTCATGGAAGACAGTCTCTGAGGATACGACTTTAATTTTGGGAGTTGCTCATCCCTCAGGTACGGGAATGGAAGCTGATGGAAAGGGACATGCTGGGTCTCTGTTATACTGGCCCGCTAGAGACGACAAGCGACCTGAATTCGATACAATGGTTCCCACCACCCCACACACAGACTGATGTCGATACAAATAACTCTTCGCTGTGTGCGAAGCCGGTCATCTGATGACTGGTGCCTACATGATTGATAGATGGGCAGCATTCAAGTCCAGCTTCTGCTTGGTTGTGGGATATTAGACCTCTAAACGTTTAAATTGAGAAGTTGGTGGCACTGACCGGCGAGGACATTTGAATCCAGGTCATATGGTGGTCCAACGAATGCCACCGGATCTCAGGCAGCGAGCGACTCAAACTATTAGGGGAGTATTAGTAGATTGCTTCGCTGCGTGAGTTTAAACCTACAGGGAATTTCGGAGAAGGAGTGGTGGAGACACTCCGGGGATTGGCGGCCACAAGGAAAAGAAATTGGAGGGGACATTGGACAAGACGGCCGGAGAGGCACGAGGGTACCGCTTCATACGGAGTATCAGTCGGGGGCTGTAGCGCTAGAGGTATTTGAACACCTGGACCATGTTAGTGGGGCTTTATACCAGGATTGTACCTCGGCTCCCAGGTGTAATTAAAGGCACGAAAGGGCATGAAGCAGACGATCTAGTCACAAACCCAGCTAGAGATGTACCCATCGATGGGATTCGATGTCCAGATCACAGCCATTACGACCACATGGGCTACACTCGAAATTAGATATTCTGGAGATATGGTGTTGGGATCGAACGGATCTGAAAGAAAAAGCAAAGGAACCCAAGTACCCGACTCCGTCGCAGACATGTGTTAGGAGTGCAGAACTGAGGGCATCCATGCCGCAAGAACGGGTCGATATTGAACACTTGTCCCCTGAGACAATACAGTCAGTACCCTTGATTCCTCATCAACCTAGTTCAGAAGTACCGTCAAAGAATCTAGGCTACGCATCATGCGCTTTGAACTTCGACTTCAGCAGATCGAATAAAGGACCACTTCATAAGAACAGAAGCATTGCGTGACATAAAGCAGGCAACGCGTCCAGACTATCGAACTGAAGGACAGTCAGGCAGCAGAGAGAAGGTCTGGACCGAGATTGCTGATAAAAGCCAATTTATTCAGACATCCACATAGAGAAATGAAAGAGCGTAACATGCATCAAGGGGTAACTGGACGGATAGTGTATGATGAGATGATGGAAGGGAAGAATGAAGGGGGTGAAGAGCAATATGCAGAAGGTAGGTAGGGTTTTACCCAGCGAGGGCAGTCGACGATACGGACAATCCAACGATCACTGCTCTTCTTCAGCGGGTTCCTCTTCGTATTCGCCCTCTTCCTCATCGGCACTAAGGAGGGAAGCGTCAGACAAAAGAACGTGAGTATACAATAAGGTAACACGTACGTAGCGTCCTGATATTGTTGGTATTCAGCGACAAGATCTTGCATGTTTGATTCGGCCTCCGTGAACTACAATCCAACGAATGAATCAGAGAAAACAATATCATGGTATGATCAACACGCACCTCCATCTCGTCCATACCCTCTTGCGTGTACCAATGCAAGAAGGCCTTACGCTTGAACATAGCCGCGAATTGGTCGTTGACACGCTTGAAGAGTTCTTGGATGGCGGTCGAGTTGCCCAAAAAGGTAACGGCCATCTTGCATCCACGGGGTGGAATGTCACATTGGGCAGTGAGAACATTATTGGGGATCCACTCCACGAAGTAAGCAGAGTTTTTGTTCTGGACGTTCTGCATTTGCTCTTCGACTTCCTTCATCGATACTTTGCCACGGAAGACGGCAGCGACCTGATTAACAAGATGTTTAACAGTCACACATACTGAAAATGTACAGATGACGCACAGTGAGGTAGCGGCCATGGCGGGGATCCGAAGCAGCCATCATGTTCTTCGCGTCAAACATTTGCTGGGTCAACTCAGGGACGGTGACGGCGCGGTATTGTTGGCTTCCTCGTGCAGTGAGCGGGGCAAAGCCGGGCATGAAGAAATGGAGACGAGGGAAAGGAACTACATTGGCATATATATATATCAACGCTGAACGTCTTTAAAACTTGTAAAGGCTTACCCATGTTGACGGCCAACTTTCTCAGATCGGAGTTGAGTTGACCAGGGAATCGTAAACAAGTTGTGATGCCTGACATGACAATTGAGATGAGATGGTTGAGATCGCCGTACGTGGGTGTCGTGAGTTTGAGAGTGCGGAAACAGATGTCGTAGAGAGCCTCGTTATCGATACAGAAAGTCTCGTCAGAATTCTCGACAAGTTGGTGGACGGAGAGTGTGGCGTTGTAGGGCTAAACGAAGTACAACTGTTAGCTACCCGAAAGATGTGACGTAATGGCCACATGCCTCAACGACAGTGTCCGACACCTTGGGACTTGGAACGACGGAGTATGTGCACATCATTCGGTCGGGGTATTCCTCACGAATTTTAGAGATCAAAAGTGTACCCATACCGGCACCAGTTCCACCACCTAGAGAGTGGGTGATCTGGAAACCTGAGGAAGAGGTATTGGGCTCAGGACCGACAACAAAAAAAGTCAAGATCATACCTTGAAGACAATCCGTGCCCTCGGCCTCCTTACGCACAACATCAAGGACGGCATCAACGAGTTCAGCTCCCTCCGTATAATCTAGGGACGAAATTGAGTGTGGGCCAGTCAGCTTGAAAACGGGTAAAACTTACGGCCTTTCGCCCAGTTATTACCCGCTCCACTCTGACCGAAGACAAAGTTGTCTGGGCGGAAAAGGCTACCCAGAGGACCCGACCGTACCGAGTCCATGGTACCGGGCTCGAGGTCGACCAGGACAGCTCGGGGAACGTACTTGTTCGCTCCGACCTCGTTATAGTAGACAGAGATGCGCTCGAGTTGGAGGTCATTGTTCCCCTTATACAGACCATCGGGCTCGATTCCATGCTCATCGGAAACAACCTCCCAGAACTTGGCACCTAAAGTAGAGGTTCACATAATCCATGAACACGGACGCAAAGTAGCATATATCGATAACCAACCAATTTGGTTGCCACACTGTTATCAGGTAAGTCGACAAACGTTAGCATGGAGCAGATTGGCTCGAGCACGCAGAAACACATACCTGGCCAGTCTGAAGGTGGACGATTTCGCGCATTCTGCAGTAGAAAGAGAGTTAGTCGCGTTCTATGTCAGAAATGGTACGTTTTGAAATGCGCGCAAGATCGCGTTTTCTTTCGTCGCGCAACGCGTCGTTCTTGCAAGCGACGCCAGAGAAAATAACAGGGTGATGTTAGAACAACTTACATAGATGAGGATGGAGGATGGATTGGCTTTGTTGGTCGTGAAGAAGGAGGAGACAATTAATCAGAACGTGTTCAGGTCGAGGGCAAGCAAATTTTAGAGCTCCGCTTGAACAATCGGGGTTGACCGCAGCTGGTCATAGCGCAGGGATCATACTAAGAATGTACATAACATGAGTCGACATGATGACCATCGTACACGAACATATAACGAGGTCGCGCGCGACTTGACGAGGAAGGGTGCGTCGTCATTACTCTTGTGAATCCATCCCCGTGAGTTTTTTTCACATGTATACTATTGGGGTTCAAACGTCTACTTATCCGAATGATTGCGAATGTCAGATCCTGGGTTACTTTGTGCAAAGTATAAATGGGTCATATATGGGACTTTGCTCGTATCTTGAGCCCGCATGACTTTGAATTGGTAACGTAGTACTCTACGGATTACTGTCGACTTCTCGCTGACTCAGTAGCTACTACACTGTAAGTGCTCGTTGACCTGTCACGATGATAATGATATTCATCTGAAACTATAATAACTTCAGATTGTCGAAGACATGGTTCGACTTTTTGGCCAGCGATACTTTGAGCAGCCTATGTATATGGAACGCAGCTGATCTTGTAATAATGATTCAGCTTCCATAGGCACGGTTACGTGTCGATTCACTTTCATCCCAGCCTCGTCGCAGGCTGCTGTGGTTAAGTTTTGCGCATGCAAAGCATTGATGTGAGGATGTTGGGCAATCGTACCGATTTCAAGTCTTCTTTTTTCATCAAACGACTGGATGGTTTCCCTTCCCATTCCCATGGTGCAGGGTGATGGCAAACGATGGAGGAGTGATCAAGAAGGGCATGTTATAAAGCGTAGGGCTACCACCTTGGAGTATGTACACCAGTCTTTATCCGTCTGACATTGTTGACTCATTGCTAAATTCAATCAGGGTAGACACCCAATCAACCTATTCGCTTCACCCAGGGCGAAGCCGTTGTGGATTAAGTTGACTTTCCGGGACCATCTTATCAGCGTCGTGCGTAAGGCTGCGTGCTATAGACAGTAACGGCGAACATGAACGTACGACATGCACTCCGGACCGGGTGCCCTCTTTATTAAACAACGTTACTGGATGACCGCTAGACGCTACGTACGCATTAGAGCTATCGGCATTTCCGACTCTGCGCTCATTGAATTTCTACAGCACCCGACAGGGCTTTACTTCCTGGCGATAACTCGCAGACAGAACTTCCTCTTGAATATTCGTTGGACATAGTGTGGGACAGGCATAATCGCATAATCGATAATTTACCCCAACTCAGCAGCCCCGGCAGCGTGGGTATAGATCTGTATGGACTCGGATATGGATAGGCTAGACCCATGTTGGCCGGTAATGTGGGCGTGAAGGTCGACGCATTAAGTTTGCTAAATCACCCCATGGCTCCCGCAATCTCTATCTTGGTCAAATCAAGCCAGGAAACGCACTCGCTGAGAAATCGCTCCTGGAAGCACAAATCGATCGCGCGACCGAGGGTCGATACCTTCTTCTCAGCCATTCACATTATTGAGTAAGATGTTTTGTGATCATGTCAAGCATCAGGGATTCAAAAATCTCGCACTCCATTCGCGAGATAAAGGGTATGTACGAGTCACAAATTTCGCGCTCTACGGAGTATATCCAGCCCAACTTACAGAACGTTGATGGGGACACAACCAACATTGATGGCATCTACCTATATCACAAACTCAGCATACAGTCAAACAATGCCAGAATCTTACGCACCAGCGTAAGATCTTTACAGCACACGCCGTTCGCTTTGCAAACGTCACTGAGGCCACCATTGCCCAAGAGTGTAATAGGTACACATTCGAGGCCACTGTGAGTCGTTTGCCATGGTCATTAGATTTTCCCAAGTGAGTATAAAAAGCATGCTTACACTAGACCAGTAGGTTTGAGGATTTCTCCCACCAAGCCAACCACCGTTGTCAGCAAGCCGTCGAGCAGACCAAGAATATTCTCGTCGAACTAAATCCACTAATGATTAGAAGATGAAGAGGGAGTGTGTCAATTGGATTACAGTCTTGAGTTCACCACAGCACATTGTCTTCATTGCCATTAGCGCACACGTCCCCGCCCCTCGCCTTGTTGAAGGGAAATTGTCAGCGAGATTTGGCTGAATTATGTCAGAATGGCCACAAACCTCAACGACGGGGGTGGCGGCCGCAAGAAGGGCGCAGAGAGCAAAGACAAAGAAGAGGACCTTCATAGAATGGGAGAGCATCTCTGGGACTGTGATGGGGCCGAAGGAAAGAATATCCTGAGGTAGTGCAATGAAAGCCGTCCTTGCTTTTATACATATCCTTCATATCGCCAAGCTGAGACGACAGCTTCTTGAACAGTCCGACGGCGTGGCCAGGCCGGAGACCATGCATCACTATCTAGATGTACATGGGAAAATTCGGCGATACCTGAGAAGGGTCAAGATAGTCATTAGTCTCATAGAGGGAATAGGCAGACGCGTCACCTTGAATGATCAGCAGAATAACATATCCTAGGCTCACAGCGTACGGTGAGTGGGCGACTGGCTGGGAGGTCTAATTAAAGGACGAATAGCTGGGTCTGGGTCAAGTCCGGGTATCATGCGCCCTGGTCCATGAGGAACCTTCCGAAGCACTGTCTGGTTCCAAAGAATGAACGACTCCGATTTGACGAGAAGAGCGTGTCGCAAATTTTCATTGGAAGGTTAGACGGAGAAGGAATGTTGGCCAATCAAATTCTCGTCACTTTGAGTGGTTATCATCCCGATGCTCCAGCAATTGTATGTATGTGAAGATTTCATGCGTCGAACTCCGCCATGTGTCAATCAGCTTAGACGTGTTACGGGATGAGATAGCTCCTTACATTCAACTCAAACATTACTCCATCGAAAAGACCCAAGACAGGCCGTCATTGGGGCCCGGGGCCGTCACTTTCATCCAAGATAACCAATGGAACTCCCGTCGGACCTCGGCTGCCTGAGCGTTCGAACCGTGGAAGAGAGTTGGGCAGCGAATGCCCATAAACAAGGCTTGACAGTGACACATATGTCATTCAACTTTAACAGTCATTGGCTTTCCTTTCAACAGCAGGGATCGCAAGGTCGCCGGACACCCGACTCGAGTATCTACATAGCGCCGCTGCGCAATGGTGAAGAGAGATGAGACGGCGCTGATTGATTGATCATTGTGACATAATCGTCTGCAAATCGTGCCAAGTAACCGCTCGTTCCAAGGAGTAGAAACGTGAGAACGCTGGGCCGCCACGCGGATTGAAAATCTTCGTTCAAATTATTCAAACCATAACTATCCTGGTTTAGGAGCCTAGCTCAACTTCAACTTGAGCTTCAAGCTCCAAGTCTCACTACGTAGTTTATGCTATGGACCTGGTGCGTATTGCTTTCGCTACCAGTCTATCAATGTTCTGAGTCGTCGTTTAGACTGTAGATGTGATCTCTGAGACGATCACTCGATCCAGCGTAGAATCGCCTCAGAGTCTGGCACACATGCGCAAGGTAATAGCGCAAGCCATATACAACGACTGAGTAGTCTCAATATATCCCGGAAGGCTATTGTTAAAAGGTTGGTGGTTCTGAACGCGCTCAAGGTTTTGGCTATTCATAAAATCACAATAACCGACATATATTCAGCAGGTACCAGCTAATTTGCGAATCAGAGCAAAGCAAACGGCTACGAGTATGCTACGAGCGTTATGGACCTCCGCCTTCCGTAAGACAGGGCATCAAAGATTGATATTGATGGGGGAGCACCCAACCACAAGGAGACCATTCTGTCAAGGTATTGGTTAATCACTACTGCGCACTCTTGTACACGGTTGACATACGAAGCTGTTTCCGGTGCAGCAGACTGTCTGCGCGCTGCAAGAGGTTCCTCCTGCGCCAATGACGGTGATGGGCGAGCACGTCACTGTTAATGAAAGATCAGCCTCTTGCGAATACCTGCGGAATGATTAATCTTACACCCGACTTGACCAGTGATCGGCCCGAGCACAATGCCTAATAATCCTGCAAGGAGCCCGACGATGGGATTCGAGGCCTATAATTATTTATATTGGTCAGCTAATCTGATGTTTAGGTCAGCGAGATGGGACGAACCGCCTGGACGGAGTTGCAGCATTGGATTGTGCCAGTCGAGCAGCTGGGAGTATCGGTCCTTGGGATGGCCGTGGCAGCAGCAAGGAGTGGAAGAATCAAGAAGGTGCAGAACATAACTCGGGAGAACATTGTGAGTAGATTGACTGGAGTGTAAGTAGTTGAACTGGAGGGCTCGACTGAAGTATTTCTGCCCAGTTTCTAGGGCTTTTATACATTTTCAGCCTGTGCATTCGCCCCCGAAGTATCTGGATTTATTTTTAGGAGTTCTTTCAAGGTCTATTGAATCTGGAGATGTTATTCCGGCGCGCTTGTTGCCTCTGCCGATTGTATCTCCATGGTGGACAGGTTCGATCATTGATAGAGGCTTAGGTGATTAATGGGACTCTTCTGGGGACTCCGAGCTGACGGCAAGATCCCAAGGTTGAACAGTAAAGGCTGATAATTGCATGCTCCGTCTAACAACCTTAGGTTAAACTGTTGGTCGAGACCTACCCTAGGTCTTTAGGCTCTACTTCCCAGTCGATTTTCAAGCCGCTCGAGGCACATGTAAGTGAAGGTCTACCTTGCCTGAATACACGCACGCCGTTAGTCGTATTCTGATCTTCTGTGGAGTCTAGGCACGCGCCAAGATCGCAGAAAACATTGAACGTCTGGTGATGAGTTGTCGCCGTTGAATTGTCCTCATTTGTGGGCGAATGTCTATTTTTGTTCGTAGCTATCCCGCCCCAGTCATACTTCACTCTGAAATTGGGTCGGTTTCGCACCGTCGACAGATCTAGCGAAAGCTTTCATATTTCCGTCAACATCGTCCTTCTCAGTCTGGGCCATCTAATACGCACGGCAAACTACGCTGAATTTCTGTCATTGGTTGGGCTACACAGCCCGAAACTTGGCGTGGAATTTCGTCCGCCAATTACGAACAGAACGGCCTTGCATATCTTGTTCATCAAACACCGCCGTCAAACTACATCCTCCCACCGAACACTTAATTATCCTCCTTTTGGGGGCCTGAGTTACATGCTCAACACGCGCTGTAACACGCAGTATGAATCGAAGCATTTGGATCTCAATTGGGTGCCTAAGCACATTGGCTAAGTTGTTAAGCTGCAGGCGTCCTCACAGCCACCCAAGCTTGCCATTGGCTAGCTCCCTCGTGTAACAACGGCATAGCAAGGCGGAGAACATTCCGACATGGAACTCCCGGACCCTCGTGTTGTCGGCATGTTGTAATATTGGTGGACAAACGATAACCCGAGACTTGATTAAATACCACACGCGAAAGATTTCATCTCCCAGGAAGCATGGTGTTCCAGAGGCAGGTAGACCGCCTTTCAGCTTCGAAGACCAGACCCAGGTAACAACCTAGGGCAACCAACAGCTTTGAAAACTGAAGATTTTACCCTCGAAGTTTGTCCATCAATAACGGTAACAATTACCTCTCATTGAGGGACATGGTCACTTCACAATGTGCGTGGCTTTATGTAACAAGGACTTCCATATTCTGACCTTCTCACCCCGAAATTTCTCTGCTGAGTCTCAAAATCAACAGTCCTTTCTTCATACATGACGAGTTTAACGTTGTACAACGGCATTACTACAAGTGGTGGAGTTCGTGAGTATAGTTCGGAACTGCCAACGGATATACTTCTTCGATGGGCGCAGTTCCAAGACATGGAGTTTAATCGATTCCGAGGGAGCGAACAGCTAGGAATATGCGACACGAGTTCTTCACACCAATTTTGAATTTATTGTAAAGGAAGTTCAGACAGCGACTGGAATGAGGGTTGATACTGGAGCAAAGAAGGTACTTGGGGGCCGACCAATTACCCTTAGAGGAAGACTTAAAGGATGTCCGTGCCCGTTTGCACGGCAAGACTTTGTCCGAGGGAGAGATTGGAGTTCGATAGAGTTCGACCCGCCACTGATGGTTGGCGGTGATCATGCGGTTGTAGTGAACCTATAGACGGTGGTCTAATTCAATATATGTGATACAATGTCAGACATAACACGAAGCGTACACATCAACACTGGCGAAAAACATGACACGACAAGCTCTTTACTTCACAAAAAGCTTCTTTGAACGAAGGGGTCTGGCAGCACCCACACGCCCAGTCTCCATTTGATAAATTCTGTACGCTTCGCGAAGATGATCCGGAGACAAAGGTCCAACGTCTCCCCGACGAGACTGTACGGCACGAGCTGTCTCAAATATTAGATTCTTGAATTTATGGCTCCACAGCCATACATACCTTTCTCCACTATCTCGCCGACGAAAACCTTGGCAAAACCAGCTACGATTTGTGCGACAGGCTGGGATACCTGCTGACCCAGGGATTGCTGAATGACCTGATGCTTCGGTCAGCGTCGCACACTGGAGTGGCTGAAAGGAATAAGCACCTTTCGAACGGCTTGCTTGGGAAGAGCATGACGTCTATAAGCTTCAAAGCGCTCGTACTGGGCTGGACTGAAGTTATCCATAAGGACTCTGACGAATTCACATCAGTAACCCGTCATAAGAAGCGCAAGGCTGTGAGCTTATCGTACTTCAAATTGTCCTTTGACTGACTCTGCCATGAAAGTTGTGCTGAATAATCATCGTCCGCCATGGCTGGTAATAATTCATCTTCTCCTTCTACCTCTTCATCGATTCGACTTCCGACACCAGGAGGCGCAAGTGAAAGCACAGGAGTTCCCCTCATAACCATGCCCGGACCAGGTGAAGCTCGACTAGGTTCTGCGTCAAAGCTGATCATGCCAGGCATATGTATTGGATTGCTCGACATGTTTGTCGGCGAGGACGTATTGGGCTGATCGGAAACAGAGTTCGACCCCGCTACAGCGGGTATCTGTGATTGGGCTTGGGAACTAGAAGCAATTGGAGAGAAAGCGGCCTGTGACGGTCCTTGTTGCTGAGACGGTGGGGACAGCTGAAGTATAGGTGGCTGTGAGCCGTGTACCGTATTGCTTCCAGAAGCCATTGGCCACTGCACGCCCGAGAACTGTGGGCTCGCAAAGCTGGCAACAGGTGTACTATCTCGAGAGCCCCGCAAAGGTGCATTCCCGGCGCCAGCAGTGGCACCCTTCGGTTTTCTGCCACGCTTACTAGGCATGCGGCCTCGTACTGAAGGTGCGCTGGGTGTTAAAGGGCTGGAAGAAGGGAATGGAGAATTTGGCTGCATTGTGGTTCGAAGAAAGTAGAGATTTACGAGTCTACACTGATCACTGATCACAGGTATACTTGCACGTGACACGTGGGTTGTTGCCCGTATATTTGTCGGACTGAAAGCTGCGATTGTAGTGCCACATCGGTGTCAAATTATATGCGACTCGGGGGCTCGCGATCAGTAATATTAGGGACAAGATAAAAGATATTACACGGAGAGGGAGAGTGGGGGAAAGCTGAGATGAAGACAAAGGTAAATCATGATACGATAGGACAGATAGAGAAAGATAGAGTCAGAAAGGAAGCTTGTTACTTGGCGAACCCGCTCAGTGTCGCCTTCTATAGCGCCGCTGGGAGTTGGACCATTAAGAGCTGGTAATGTACATCCGAAATATCATGTACATATTGATTTTGGTGGTCTTCGGGTTCTCCGATCTCGAGGTACGCTGGCCTTCGGTGATGATGCGAGACATAGAATGCCGAAGGAGGGTGCGTCCAGAGCAAGAGCAAGGGTGGGAGATTGAGTGTCGAGGAAGCATGGGGGCAGCCTCAACCATTAAGGAGACAACAAAGAAGAATGTACGTATAAGTGACAAGATAAACGCAGATGGCAATATGAGGAGTGTATGATTAAGGATGGAGTGTAATGAGTAAAGACGAACAAGATGAGGGCGCGTCACAGACGGGCGGATGCGGTGATAGAAGCAGACAACATGGGAGAACAAAGAATAAGGTGCAAAAATACCAATACTTTTAGTGGCGCTAAGAGAAAAAGCCGGTTACTCAAGTCATATTGATGTCGACGCCCCCAAACTCCCCTTGGTCTGGCAGCTGGGAGACGGCCTGCTGCTGTTGATGATACTGCGCCCGTTGGAGTTCGGCGTACTGGACCTGGTAAGCCAATTGAGCTTGAGTGACCTGCATCTGCTGCGAGTATTCAGGATGAGGCTGAGGTTGCGGTTGCGGCTGTGGGGACATCGTAAAGTCGACCGCAGGCTGCTGCTGCTGTTGTGAAGTGACGACGTTCATAGGCATCTGGACGGCTTGGGCTTGCACTTGCTGGATAGCGTACTCCTGTTGGGAGCTAAAGCCGCCCTGAGATAGAGGGCTTGACATCGGAGCGACACCGTTGCCAGTACCGTTGGCACCGACAGACGGTGAGTACGTTCCACTGGTTGAGTAGACTTGAGTATAGCTCATGCCGTTCATGGAACCACTGCCAGTACCGCCAACCACGCCACGATTGGTTGAGCTTGCGCGAGAGTTGCTACGGCTGGTGGGAGCGCTAGCCATCGCACGTCGGCCTTCCCGTTCCCCGTTCTTGTCGCTGTTGCGTGCTAAGCATCGATGCTGCCCACTGGCAAGGAGCGCAAGGCCCATCGCTCCATGATCACCGCTATGTTGGTAATGATAGCGCAAGCCGTTCATATTCTTGTATCTCCGGGGGCAATCACTGATACCACAAGCGAAAGGACGAAGCCGCCTTTCTGCTTCCTTTTCAACCTCACGGAGCTCAAGCTCGCTGATTGTACCGAGGCCGAGCGGGTCAGGGACTACAGCACCTGTGAAAAACGTCAAAACCATAGAAGAAACGTGCAAAGTCAGGCATACCTCCAGGTATGGGCGTACTTGCTCCACTGCCAGGCGTGCTACCGGGGTTGCTCTCGATACCTTCACGTCGCCTCGCTTCTAAAAGGCGATCCCGCAACTCGATGTCCTTTGGCGGCGCAAAGTTACAGCTCCCGTGCGTCATGTGATACTTTAGACCATTCGCCTGCTTGTAACTCTTGTTGCAATTTGGCTTTGGACAGCGGAATGGTTTGGAAAGCAACATCGACCCAGCTGGGCGCGTCATCGACTGTGACTGGAGGGCGGAGGCAGCCGAATTCGCCGGTGCTGGTCGAATTACGGTGCCACCGTTGGCGCCTATCGTTGCAGATTGCTGCGATGCAGACTTCGATGAAGATCCAACATCACCCCCATCCACCGCTGCGCTGCGACTTGAAGGAGAGCTCGTCTTCTTTCCTTTACCCTTGCCTTTGACACCTGTGGATGTCTATTAGATTTACAACGATGGAAAGGAAAATAGGTACCGACCTGTGGGACTAGTAGACCTCGAACCAACAGGAGTTGGATTCGCCGTACCCGCAGGACTGAACAGAAGTGCGGGCGGAACACAGGCGGGCGCCATCTCAGCAGCATGAAGAGCATTCATACCGCTCAGCCCGCCCATAATAGCACCGTCTATGGAATTCATTCTATGAAGACCGAAATTCATCGCTCCATTCGTAAATGCCGAACCGTGGCTCTGCTGGACATAGGGACTCGTCGGCTCGGAATGTATGACACCACCAAAAGCGCTTTCCAAATCGTTTAATCCCTGCAAGCTCAGGTTATGGGGAACGCTAGCCCCCGAGGCCGAATGCCGAGACCCGTTCCAAGCACTAGGGTTGGCACCAGAGGCAATGTTGGAGAATGAACCAAGTGACGCGTGCCGTGTGAGGCCTGGGCTCGTTGAAAGGCCGGCTATTGAAGTCTGAGTGTGGTTGGGAGATCCAGGCATACTCGGACTGCCCATCATGTTGTCCAGGTCAAATCCAGGTGAACTGGCACTCGCTGTGAGCCGCTCGAAGTTGCCACTGTCTCTACCATCCGAAAAAACACCGTCATTCCCAAAGGAGCCCCCAGAATCCACGTCGAAATTCAAGGGAAAGGCGGAAGCACCACCAGCAGACATGCTCGCTGCGCTTGCTTGAGTAAGGGCAGACTCAAAATTACCCGCCTCTCCATTGTTGGAGCTGGTGTCTTCCCCGAGTGCCCCATCTAGCGAGTTGTTGCTGCTCCCACGCATGGCGTGCAGGTGACTCCAACTATTCCGCACATGGCCCGGATGGGGGCTTGGCGGTGCCGATGCGTAGACACCTCTCGCATTCTCAGCAACACCACGCGCATCAACCGTGCGATGGCTTTGCTGCAAGCGCTCTTGATGAATATGCTGTAAAGAGATTTTGTGATGGAGGCTGCGATGGCCGGTCTGAAAGGACTGATGGGACCCATGATGCTGAAGGGCTCGCTTGCCTGGGGTAAGATTGGCAGAGAAAGTCCCTGCAAATCAGATATCAGTGGGGTCCATGGATCCAGATCAAACGGAGAGAAACGAGGCATGAACAATGAATAATAGGAAGCATAGAATTACGGGGGCGGGATGTTCAACTCACCCATTCTAGGGCTTGGGTAGGCACTCAGGGGTGTGGTGATCGGCGTATCAGGCGGGGTAGGCACACCAGAGGATGGGGAGGGCATGCCCTGGCCAGACGTGGAGGACGGCGAGTTACTGGATGGGGGTGAGGGCGAGTTGCTGATGCCCTGCATTCCGCTAGAGGTTCCAGCAGAGGAAGAAGGAGGCGACATGCTTCCGTACGCGTGAGCATTGACATCAGAGCTATGCCCTCCGTAATGGCCTGAGGGCGGATATGCCAAGGACTCTTCCATCTCCATCTCCATGTCATCAGGATCAATCGGAACACCTTCTCGATAAGCCATATCATTACCAGCGTATTTACCGGACGGCTGAATTGTGTCGGACTGTGAGTGCTGTTGCTGATGGTGGTTTGTGTCCATAACCTGGGATGCTGAGCGTTGCGAGTGAGCAAAGTAATCTGGGACATAGGGTGACGGCGTCGGGGTATGGGCTTGTTCGTGTTTACCGAGATCTTGGGGGCGAGGATGTGTGTGCGAGTTGAACTGCAAGCGACTTGTCGAGGATGAAGGATGAGTTTGTGGGACAGATGAGTTCGCGTTAGTTGCTAACGGTGGATTATTGCATTGGGGATTGAAAGGTATTGATACAGCGACCCGCATGGTGCCTCCATCTGCGCCGTTGGGGATGTGGTTGCCAGTAGCAGCAGTCACGGGGTTTCCGTTAGCGTCGACAACGACAATGTGAACTTCTTCAAAATGATCGAGCAAGGCATGCAGATCGGGGAGATGCAGTCCGCAGCATGTATAGTCGCGGCACTGTACAGATCAATAGTGAACAGGCAAGCTCAACACGTGTAAGAAATCTGGCTTACTAGTTCTTCCTCTCTACCCGACTCAAACAAGTTCACGGCGTTCAATATGGAGTTGCGGTCTTCAGATTCCATTGAAGCCATCTTTCCTCCTTTGAACTCGTTAGAGCTATAAAGAGAGTGCGATGAATGTCAGTAAGATCTTTAGATGACTGAATTTGTGCAAAGGCAGTAACTCGAAATGAAAGAGATCGCAGACTCGCTTAATGATTGTCGATAGGGGAGGAGAGTGTCTGCTGTTTACACTAAGCGAAGCTTGCCACTCACCCGAAACCGTTCAGAAGGTGAGCCGTTGGACTGCCTGGATAAAATGCATTGCCACTAACGTGCCTACTACCGAAGGAGCCAGAACGCCATGATAACGGTGAGCCCATGTAGTGTTTCGTGTACGATGCAGGATTAAAATCGTCCCCGTTGCTCGAACCGGTGTAGGATCCAGAAGTCATGATGGAATCCCCTCGAGTGTGGTAGCTACCGTAGTCCATTGCTTGACCATTGCCATAACTATTACCAGGATTATTGGGGTTGAGAGGATTGCTGAATGAATGAGAGTGGTGGTGGTATTGAGGATGGTTGTGGTGGCTGCTGGATGTCGAGGGGAGGGCGATTGGCTGGGAGGAGGACATGGACAGGGAGTATGAGACTGAGGGAGAGACGGAGAGAGGGGAAGCTCCTACTTACATTCCTCTCATTCAAAACCGAACGGCCCGATTCAGATTGTTGCCGCTTGTTTGGCCAACACTGGCTCAAGCTCGTGCTTGACCTGCTCGGACTTTCAATCCTAGGTAGGTTCGACTCAGGCCATCGAGTCGGCTCATCTCTCTCATGTCCCAACGACGATGATGGGCATCCCGACTCACACAAACTCAGTATACAGCCAAGTCTCTCTCTGCGGGAAGCATTGTGCTTCCGCCGTCTCTGAAGGAGTCGAAGAGTCCTTGTAACTCGCCTCATCAAGAATCGCCATGAATCGCCTGTAGCCAAGGGTCACCTACGTCAACCCTGCTTGGGTCATGGACACTGCAACTATGCCACTATATCAGGCTAAATTAGGTATCTCCGTACCGAACGTGACTATGGTCATGATGTCCATGTACATACTTGACTGGATGACCAGCTAAGTTGAGGGTTAACTACCGTATGTTCGGTTACTTACGCCGTTTGAGGGCTCATATGTAAGTACCTATATACACTCAAATGTAGCTCGCCGCTATAGTCACCTTCGGACACTTAGCCATGATGATACAAAGCAGATGTAGATTACGCGCAAGCGATTACAGCAACATAGCAAGGTGCAACAATATAAACGGACATTGGCGTACGTGAGATGCTGATAGATTAATCTAGGAGCATGGAGGTGTTACCTCCGTCAACACTGCGCACCCTAGTATTCCCAGGTTACAATAGCAAGTCCAAACTTGCAATGAGATAGCGCCGGCCAGCCTCGCAGACTCTGGGTGTATGTGGTGTTTGCCGCTGGGCGTTGTGAGATAGATTTCTAGGCTCAGCCAAAACATTCCGCTTCGGGTACTACATAACAGACTTACTAAGTCGAGCTTCAAGGAGTCTATGGAGTTCTGTCTAATAAAGGAATGTTGCTCACTTGAACCCACACCCATCTCCGGAGAGCTTCGATATCACAGAATTTCCTTAACCCATATCAATACTTCTCGTGAGACATGCAGTAACGTCCACTGGGATGGATCGGATACACTGACTTACACGATGCGATGTACACCTCCGAACAACCTAGTATCTAGACGTCGAACGCGAAGAGAGACCAAGGAAGACATGGGAAGTAGTGGGTCCTTGTACAGTTGTGAGCTAGCGTGGGGAATCGCGACTCAGTCTGTCACGTCTGTGGGCAGTCAGTAAATATAAGTACGCGTTCCACATGGTATACTCACGTAGTAGGCTTCTGTAGCTTTGATGGGCTACGGCAGGTGCCTAAAGGGCGGTTGATATCATCATCACGCGAGTTTGCGAAGCGCATCCACGGCTGAACGAACTGGGTCGTCGACATATGAAGATGGAGTCCTCGTTAATATAGATAGTCGCTGGGATGTGAATCCATCGCCTTTCAGCTGTGTTTGGCGGGAGGGAAATTGGGATCGTGCATCGTTATTGCTCTGAGCTATTATCAGTGGACAGCACTGTGTGGCAACGAGCTGAGGCCATCATCACGCACAGCGCTGAGATCAGCCAAATCAAGCCGTTGCCAGCTCGTTCTGTGATAACTGTGGATTTACGTTGATTCTGAACATACTAACCAGTGGCCATTGCTAGAGCTGAGGCCTGAGGACGTGCGGGACCGAAACACATGTCACCATGTATGGTGCGAACTTACGAATGGTTTGGAACATCTGGCTATCATCGGTACTGACGGGGGCAGTTCGTCCTCAGAGGATTCACAATGTGTACCGACGCTTGACAGATAAACAGCATTTAGGCTAGTTGAAATCTCCGTGTTACTGTGCTGCGGAAGGTCCTAATTGAATTGTCGATGTTACCTTCTCAGTGCTAGGGCTAGACGCTGGCCTATCATACACGAGAGAATAGTAAGCTGATATTTACCTTCTTCGTAGAAAACTAGATATGGTCAATGGGAATTTCAGATTGATTGAGGGTTCAAATGGAAGTGGTGAATGCATTCTAAACATATAGTCAATCCCTTGGACATAACAAGGCTTGCTACTGACCACCGCGCTTTGAATGTGACTTGAGCTTGCTCAGCCGACGTTTTGACCAAACTCGCCGAGCTTCAGAGTCGTTCAGTACCGTCGGGAATGACATCAAGCTCAACCCTGCTCAGCCCTGCTTGACCCCGAAACACGTGTTGCCCGACTCTCAACGGTTGCTCCGCGATATTCATCCACGCGGTATACATGATCGCCTTGCGGCGGCCGTCGCCAGCCGTGACCAGGCCATGAGCTATGGCCGCATTCCCGGCACGAGGCGTACTTAGGCGCGGTTTGACTACGAGCCGTTTAAAGAAGCCGGTTTATATTATTCGTAAGCGCAGGGATCAAGCAAGCAATAAGCCCGAACAACCGAACCGATCCGCCGATCCACACCCGCCACGCTCTTGGCAAGTGACTTAGAGCTCACGCTTGCTGTAAGTTTCTATTAGTTTGCCCCATGCCCCTTCGTATCCTGAAGACGAGGTATCCCTCAAGGATCAATAGGGACGTGAGGCGGATACCTAGAGGGGAGGTTGTGTTGATAAACTTTAAGAGGTGCGTTGCCGCAAATGTAACTTCACCGACTTAAAAGCCATTTTACGTACAGGGCAGGGAAGTGGCTGAAGAGCAAGGCCGCGAGGCTCCACATATAACACACGACTACCTCCGAACTAGACTGGTGTTCTGAAGAGGTAGATTCTCAAAGGATCCACGCCAGCGGCGAACATTCATTGACGTTGGAAGTGGGTCAGCGCAACTTCAGAGCTCGATGACTGCACATCTCCAAGTGGCCTGCGCTCGGTGGTCGGTAACATCATAGACATCGCGTTCGCACCCTCATCTTCAAGTTGCTTGAGCTTTCGTCGAAAGAGAACACAGTGCTACCAAGCGAAGTGATTTCGTCCCGTCCGTGTACGGTGCATTTGTCAATATAGATTCGTTTCAAGGCACTACACGCTCCCATGCTATCTATGTAAGGTCGTTACAGCCGGTCATTGCTTGCCCTACCATTGGTTCCATCAGGTTATCTGTGTTCCCTGCAAATGAGGGTTTAGTCGGATCCAAGGTTAGCTAACAAACCGTGCTGGGTTTAGTACCAGTCATGTAAACATTGCACATGTCTTTCATAATCTAGCATAACTCAGAGTAGTAGTTCCCTGAACCATAGATAACCGAGGGCTTTCTTCGTGCTGTCATGCTGCCCTGCTAGATGCCGATAGTAGATGCTGTTCGATGGTGTTTTTTGTCTTCCTTTCAACGATCATGATCAAGAACTTGCGTATCCTCGAAGTGCTTAAAATGACTGACTCGATCATTTCTTGTTAGTACGACGTGGTCCGTCGAAGCTCATTCCGACGCAAGAACACCTGCTTGCGCTGATTAGACGGTTCAAGCGCTGCAGATAGCAGGAGATTGGTTCATCTCTTGTCCTTGTATTGGTTCGCGACTCACGAGTTGATCGGTGTGCTTGTTCATTCTTCTACTTATGGTGACTGGCAGCCTCGAGGCTACGGGGATTCTGTGTCTCTTCTCAAATGTCTATCAACGCTAGCTAGACATCGTAGATGGAGATTCTATGATATCGATGATTATCCTTGACGTGAATGTGATGAGCCGAGCAATGGTAGTGTCTCCGAGTAGCTGAGACTCCGTCCCCAACTCTCAGGCCTTCGCACTCGCTGCAGCTGCAAGCTTCTCAGCGGAAAGGTACTAATTTACATAGTTGGTATGATTCTCAGGGCTCACGAACCGAGTGAATGGTTTAGTTGTATCGCACGAAGAAAGTTGCACGAACTTTCCTTCCATTGATTTGGGGAAAGCTATAGTTAGCTGGCTCTCGCGACCTGCACGGCTCTCACAAGTAGGCAGTGTTACAGATCGTTCACCTCACGGACCCACCCGAGAGGATTGTCTCGTGAAAGGACGGATTCCATACCCTGTTGACCAACCTCTTTCACGAATCACGAATCACGAATGTCGACTTGGCAATATCTTACCTGCATGCTATGAGATCCCTTCACGGATGAAATTTGGCTATTGTTATCTCCTCCATGTGTGGTATTGCATCATGTATCACGAACATCGTCCCAGACGGCATCGCTGATGGTGGCTGACGAATCTCCCTCTCATATCGCAGAGAGCCTCTATATCAGCTAGTTTATATTGGAGAAACAAGGATGCCATGTGTAGTGCTGGTGAACCGTGGTCCTCTTGAACAATCGATTACGAGCACTTGCACTGACAAGTGCTGAGCTTTACAGGAGTCTTCAGGGGCAACAAATGACAACCACATGACTTTGCCCTGGACCGGCGTGCCGGCACACTTCGAACAGTGGCAGAAAGAAAACTTGAGCTGTACTTGTAGAACCGTCTTCTGCTCCACCAGATTGTACGCTACCGTACCGCTGTACCTTATCCCCACCACGATCTCGTCTTACGAAGCTCATGACATCGCAGTATGCATATGCCGCCTTAAATACCACCAATTTGCAAGCAGTGAATGATGCTGGGGCATCATGCCACGATGAAGACACGGCGACGGGCAGTAGCTCACCACGCTGGTGCTACAGGTCCAATATACTTTCGAGAACCAAGGATATCGTGCAGAGCAATATTGGCTTGTTGCTGATTGTCGCGTCGCAGGCATTCATGTCATTTATGAATGTCTCGGTAAAGAAGTTGAACAGTCTTGATACGCCTGTTCCTACGTTAGAGGTGAGTGACTACCCAATACACTACATGTAGCCTGCGTGCTGATACCGCTTCTTAGCTAGTTCTTGTAAGGATGGTAAGCACAGATGTAACAACTCTGACTTTGTGCGGTGTTAAGCTTGCATTTGCTATCAGCTTATCACATACATGTGTTGCATGTCGTACATGTTCGTTCCTTGCTCGTCACGGCGCTCTGCCATTCTTATAATGATCCCCCAGGCTATTGCGCGGTGTAGAGGACCCATGGATCGGCCCTAAGGGCGTACGGTTACTCCTAGTACTCAGGGGCGTCACTGGGTAGCTTGAGCATCACTAACCCCGGCGGATCCATGCTGATTCCTTAACCTACAGTTTCTTTGGCTTGTTCGGATTGTATTATTCATTGCGATATCTATCACTTTCTGATGCAGTCGTTCTGACGTTCCTCTCCCCTCTTACAACTGCTATTTCTGGATCTTGGTTGCTTGGGGAAACATTTACCAAGAAAGAGGCACTCGCTGGCGGTGGGTCGCCCACTTTCCATACGTTTACCTCCGATTGACGTGTCGCTGCAGTTCTCAGTTTATCTGGCGTTATCTTAATTGCTCGCCCAGCATTTCTATTTGGCGGGACAAGCCTAAATGAAGGTTCTGCGACTGAGTCGTCCCAGAGATTGATTGCGGTTGGGTAAGTAGATTCCCCATTCGTGTCACTGTTTTGACTTATGCTATGTCTCTCATATAGCATCGCACTCTTAGGTGTCCTTGGAGCTACTGGTGCTTGTAAGCAGGCTCGATTATCTTTTAAACTTGTGTAAATCTCATTGTTTCAGACACTACACTGAGAGCAATCGGCAAAAGGGCGCATCCTCTGCATGCGATGACATCCTTTTCTGCACAATGTGTGGTTGTCTCCATCATCGGGTATGTCTTCTCACCCGATCCTGTGGCAAGCCCAACTGACGATGTAGTCACTCGACAAATTAGCCTTATAGCTACTCAGACAAAACTTGTATTTCCCTCAAAAATCGAATGGCTACTGCTTCTTCTCTTGATTGGTGTCTTCGGATTCATTGCTCAGGTTGGTCTATTTCGACCTTCCCCTCAATATCTCCGTTTGACTCATGAATTCCTGATCAATAGGTCCTTCTCACGATGGGATTGCAGCGAGAGACTGCAAGCCGGGGGTCGCTAGGTATCTATACCCAGGTATATTCTCCGTGTCTCCATAGCCCACCTCCTCTGACATTACCATAGATCGTCTTCGCTGGCATTCTCGAGCGAATCTTCTTCCATACAGCTCCATCAGTTCTCTCCGCAATCGGTACAATCATCATCATCACTTCTGCTTTATACGTCGTGGTACGTTACCTCATTCGCTCTTCGATATCAGCATATCCTTACCGTACGGCAAGCTGACGAAAGAGACAACCTCCTCTGCGAGTAAACCCATCGCCCTTGAACATATTGATGATATTTCAATGGAAGAAGGGTTGCTTGCACGTTCAGACGGGCTAAGTGTTGGCGCTATTGGACACATCAGTGTTGATGATTTCATGATTGGAGTGGCATCTCCTTCCATGAAACGTGCCCCAAGTCCCAGGCCAAGAGAGGCTGCTCCTGCTTTGCTCGAAGATAAAGAACTTTCGGTGGAAAAGTCCGTAGGAGAAGAGAAGTAGACGACTGGATTTCGCACTAACTCTCGTCAGACATTATGTAGATAGAAACGTAGTTATGCGCCACAGAAATGTGTATCCAACTTAGATTACTCGTATAGAATACGGGCATTATACCATAGAATGTGCAAGCTCAGTAGTCTGATTGTAACGACCATGGTCCCTTAATGGGGCAACCTTGAAGTCTCTCAGCCATTTGCATGACCTCTTCGTGGCCAGCTGAGTATCGGCAGTCAGCCAAGCACTGTAATTAAGCATGGTAATCAAGTGGTCTCACCTTGTTCGAACTTGGGAGGACCCTACGACGAACAAGATTAGCCAAGACGATAAGGATAATGGGGATATGCAACTGCACCAGTTCCTCGATTCTATATCCGTCAGCATGATATTTCGGACCAGGAAGATCATCGTGGAATCCGACACCAACCAGGAAGCTATCCAGGAGAGATAGAATACCTGTGCGATTCTGACGGTACCATGGCACTGCGCGATATCTGATCGGGAAAGTGATTGAGGCGACAGTACTGCTCGAAGGGGCATGATCATACCTGGTTGGATGAAGGCGAGGCTTATCGCCAGATGGCGTTTCTAGACGGACGAGACACTCCATAGAGAATCGCGGGAGGCACAGGTACTTTTGGAAGTACTTCACACTCGTCAGGAGGGATCGGATCAGCACATGCAAGTACCAAGGTTGGCTTTTGTACCTATGAAACGCGTAAGTATTGACGATGAATCCGCAACCTAGGGAGATCATCAGACTCACATCATAGCGATGCGCACCCTCTCCTCAAGGAGACAGACGGTAATTCTCCTCAGGAAGTTCTTGATTCCGAACGCTTCTGGAGCAGCGTGTAGCAACTCATTTGTAGTACCAACTGCGACGTCATGATTGCTTTGGGCTGGGGCCATAGCTTGATGCTCATATAGCTATGAAGAAAACACGACATGCGTGAAGACTGCGGAGGCTGTAGGACGAAATGACGAACCCGCGTCCATTCCTTGAGTTCATCCAAAGATCTGGGAACATCACGGATTTCCATTCGCTTGCTAATTTCAACCCAAAACAGGAAATACGACTTGGGAGTGTGAATGAGCCTACGATGTTATTCAGCATGAAGGCCTGGCACCGACCTCTTGCTCCATAGGCGACAGAGGCCTCCACCCGTATCGCTGAGCCCACGACTGGGTTTGGATCCCGTAAGTAAAGCTAAGTGTGAGCAGAGCTTCATGAAACTTACGATGGGCTCTAGAATGAACAACGCTAGAGTGTAGATGTAGTCTTCATTTTTCTATTGCGTGTTCGTGGGTTGATTAGTGCACAGGAAGGGCCTACTACTGACAATGGGATATTTTGAATGGAGCCAGTTGGTGCGGGCTAAAGCGATCATGCCCCGGGGATCCGAGACATGCTCCGCCTTCTCGCCGTTGAATTCCCCAGGAAGTTGCGATGCAATCCAAGTGCATATAAGGATTTCGGTCTAGTGGGGAGTTAAGTCAGCAGGCTGCGGACTCCTCTTCAAGCGAAAGTGAGCATACATCCGCGTAGCGCCTTGACACTGTTGATGGAGTGGTGAACTCTCGAGTCCCGGCAAGTATCTTTGATATGGTGGGCTGCACGGGACAATTAGTATAGTCCCTACGTACGATCCAAATTTCAATGCTCACAATTGCGTAGGTTTTGAAGAGCGCGAACGACAGAGAGTAGGTCATGAGGGTGGGCATGTCGTAGAACGCTGATGCATGCATAATCTCCTGAGCGTCGCGAGGAGTCAACCTGCCCTCCTGGAACTTGCTTTCAAACTTCGCGTGTATTTCATTGTAACGGCGCCAGCGCAGGCGATGCACGACCAATAAATACGACGCAATAGTCGTTGCACCGAGTGCGACGATGAGGTTATTGGCAACTGTAGAAATTGGCATGGAGGCGGTTAATGTGAATCAGTGCTGAGGAGACATTTATCACGTTGGCAGACATGGCATTTAAAGGGCTGAGACTTTTATTCGGGACCAAAATTACACAACATGACCCGAAATCCGGGTCATGTTGTGTAATTTTGCTTGTTTTGAGACTGCTTAGGGGCTTTACTGGCTCCTACACGTGAAGTAATGTAACGATCTGAGATCTCATGAGCCTGATTTAGACTTTTGGCGCTGTTGAAGGTAATTATGGTTTCCGGAATGATATGTCTGTCCGATAAGTCAAAGTCCACGATAGTACGTACATCCTACGATAGTCCAATGAGCCTCATGCTCCTCTTGCTACCCACGGAGGGTATCCAGCCGCCATTTGATGTGCTAAGTGACTGGAAGAATCTGTATAGCTGCCGTCGTCTTTCCCACTTACTCGGTCATGCGTCTGCCCCATCAAAGACATCATGGCATCGTCCCTCCCCATGCTCCCTCCACCGAACTCATAGAACCCTTTCTCATCAGCTACAATAGCGCCCGTTCGTCTATCCATTTTGTACGTCAAACCACTGAGCTTTCTTCTCCAGTGTCTTCTCGTCGTCGTACGGTAGAAGAAGCTCGCCGAATCCAGAGCGTGATGTTAGGGCCATGACGGCGGCAATGCTACCGGGTGGTGCACATAGGATAAGGTTACGACGGGCGCGCCGGCCAAGGATATGAATCACAACTCCGACGAAGCCAACCATGAAAATCAGGATTGCAAGCGCGTGGCCGGGGAGGGGACTGGTGGGGAAATAATTAAAGTCTTCGTGTTGATAGGTGAGCCAA
The DNA here is from genome assembly GCA_026743855.1 of Pleurotus sapidus. Taxonomy (NCBI): domain Eukaryota; kingdom Fungi; phylum Basidiomycota; class Agaricomycetes; order Agaricales; family Pleurotaceae; genus Pleurotus; species Pleurotus sapidus. Next base: position 520,179 of record JANBWZ010000024.1, on the reverse strand, counting down.
CTATACTCACTCGATCCAAAGCCTTGGAACAGACGAAGTCAAGCGACCATTCAGTGGAGCATTATCTGGTAGGAAGTACACCGACTTCGCAGTGATAGCAAGATGTTGAGTCTGAAGTGTTCAGATGGTTCAGCTATGCGAGATTCGCGTTAGCTGAAACAAGGGCACTTACATATACTCGCGTCGTCAAATCTAAAAAGCCGTTGGGCAGGTCGAAAGTTGCCTGCAAACCGCCAGGTTGCTGGGAAGCTAGACGGAAGATGGCACCCGAGACTCCAGCCGCAACAGCAGTGGCACGAGCGGCGACGAATCTATCTGCGTTATTCCTTGCATCCCCTTGTAGATCTGGTGAGAAGTTGAAGATCAGCCTAACAAGGCGATTCAGTACGTGTAGTGATGACTTGTACGAAAACCGAGTAAGCTACCCGTTATAGGCGCGACCATTCAATGGGTCGCCAGTGACGTTGTTTGGGGTCGTGAAGTCCCCTTTCTGCACACAAGCAGCCATCGTCCTCTGCTCGAGGTCGACGGTAGCCTCAACATTCGAGGCTTTGATCGTGGGAGTGCAGAAAACGCTCTTGACCTCGGGCGTGTCGTTATCTGTCCGGAGATGGAAGTACCTATACCGCAATGGAGGCAGTTAGTATGGTGACGAGGGATGACGCAGACGAAATGAAGTACGGACCAGAACATCACAGGTTGAAATGTAATATTCGGCGACGCTCCTGCGCAAGAGACTGGCACGACGCCGTATTGTGTATTTGAGTCCTGCAAATCGGTTATTCTCGTTCATATCAAGGAAGGCAAGGCCGTGAAACACTGACTGAAGCATTGAATAGCGCGTTCCCGATACACCCGTCAACAGACGTCGCTGTGTAATTGAACAAATTTCCGGGCAACTGCGAAGGTGGGTCACTCGCACGTGGAGTACGGCAGGCTGTATCTGTTTGAATTCCTGTAGTGTTGACAGCGAGAGTGCCGTTGAGGCCAGGGTATTGAGGAAACTGTGAGGGTGTTTATTATAAGTGGTGTATACGAAGTCGGGACCGTTACGTACAATAAACTCTGATGTCGCCCAGCCCCTTTGCACGAAAGGCGGATCCGAGAGGTTGTGCGCAACTGATCGATATGACGGAGTCAGTGATGATTGTTATGAGATGAATGAAATCAAGAACCTGCAGCTTCTGCGTACTAAGCATCGATCCGTCAGAGAGTGAATGGGTGAAACTAAGGTTAGGAAACGCACCCCTGCTGCTGCCAAAAATCCATTCAGCTGGCTGACATCGGGGGCAAGCCCGATGACTCTGCTGCTGGTGATCGACCAGTCTTCACTTCGGTCTATTTGCCTCAGCTGGAAGATTGCACCAGCGAGGGGCTGGAATATGTAGGTCGTGGCAGCCGTGAGGGCAGAGAAGAACACTATGCGATGCTTGTACTTCAAAGCGCGAAAGAGGGTAAAGAAGGTCCCCAAGGCTATCTAATAAAATGATGACGATTGGGAAACTTGCGGGAATATGATACGGAAGTGAACGTACGTCTAGAGGCCGTTAGCGGGGATAAATCCCAAAAGACGAGAACTCACAATCGAGAAGAAGGGACTCTTCTGCTGTAGCATGTCCTCTGCTCAACACTACGTAGGGCTCGTACCAGCGTACCATCCAGTCAATTTCTCGCCATAGGAATGCGACGGGCAATACGAAAAGCTACCAAAGCGAATTCAGTAACTTGAACGGCATGGAGAATTCGTTTACTCACTGTCGGAAAGAATGAGAGTAGGAATTGTGGTGATACGAAGGAAACGACGTTTTGCTGTGGGACGGAGAACCCTACGCACGGACAGTTCAGAATCAGAGGCAGCCAAAGGATACGGGTGCCGCTCACCTCCATTTCGCGCCGAAATTGCTAGCCCAATCTCCAGCGCAATCCCCACGCCCATCATCGCCGCCGCGGTAGCCACACACACCCAGATCTTCATTATGAGCGGGTCCTACAGAGAATTCAGGCGCTTCGTGGCAGTCTCAAGCAGTTTCGCTCACATATGGACTCGGTTTCTTCGTGTCTATCGCCCTCGAGGGTATCAGGTGCGTGGAATCGCGAAAGCTCTCTACGAGCGTGTGGTCGCTGGAACGACTCATTGTGCCGTTGCTAGGAAGATGCTGGCCGCCTGGAAATGTCTCTGGCGTGGAAGGAGAGGAGAATTTGGGGTTTGGAAGGGGTTTATGTGGTCGTCGAGTTCAGACGTGCACGCCGGCGGCACTGGAGGTCGTAATCATAAAGCAAGCAACGCTGACCGAGGACAACGTGAAATGCATCGCCCTGCATCAGGCTGCATCGGTTGTCCGAGTCGGAAATGATGGCCTTGATTGGCTGCTATAAACGGTCGCCCAGCCTCGCCCACAGAGTGCTACTATTGTTCGTTACAGACAAGATGGCTTTGTGGTGGAGAAATGTGAGACATCTCAGCTGTAAGGACTCCTCAGGCTTCAGCTTCAGGGTCGTGGCTACCGAGTCCTGCAAGACGCATTGCACCAGTTCACCAGGAGTACCAGCATTTTTCGAATATAACACATCAATTCTTGTGCACACACACGCACACGACGTCTGCAGTGCATTCTGAGAGCATTGATATTGATCCATCGGCTCCAGTCTTTTGGCTCCCGGAGCGCGCGTGGCTGGGTTGGGCTAGGGGCTGACGCAGCTCAGCGCAGTACTCAATCAAGCTGAAGTCTCGTGGTCATTGTGTACAGTATTGATGAGAACACAACCGGATCCGACATCAAGAGTATTTACGGGTCCCTGAGGACAAGCTGGTGATCTACCACTCTTCGTCTTCGTCGCAATGATCCATGTGGAGGCCAACTGGGATTGTGAGGATATAATACAACTTGAGTAGCGCTGACAATACTCGAACAAAGTACACAGCCCACTACAGGCACAGTGCTACAGCAGCAAGCCATGCTACCTGTTCTATGATCTCGATATGTTTTGGTATTGCATACTCGCACTGTCGTATTCGCGTTGAAACAGACGTTCACGTTCTTTCACCATGTACCTGTGTGGTATTGGTCTTCACCATAGGAGTAGAAGAGAAGGTCGAGACGTACAGTAATAGCTCATTGACGTAGTCGCGTATGATAGCGACTGAATCGGCATCCATGGTCGAATTTGCGATCATCTGCGGCAGTGATACTGGCGTGGGCCAATGATTAGTTCAAGACCAACAGAGGAACACTAAAGCGGGTTCAATGACCGATACTGACCTAACATCCTTAGCATATGCTCAGCACCATACACACAACTCATATCCTTCTCCTGTCCGACGATGATATGGGGCCCTGTGACGTACTGCTTGCGTATGCCAGCGTATTGCGGGCGCTCGAAGCGGTAGAGGAGGTTGGATCCAAGTGAACGATCAAAATATATTGTCAGGCCAGAGATAATCGTAGGTAAGAGGAGAGAGGGAGTCAGAAGGCTGTCGTGATGCAGATGTGAGCTCAGTTAGAGAAACCAAGGACATATGAGCGGAAATACGTACTGCGCATTTTCTGTAGCTGGTCTGGCGAGGATGTAGGCCTCGAACTGGTTGAGAACTTCGATGACGGTCGGAGAGCGGGGAAGAGTCACTAACTGTGAGAAACTCGATTGAAGATGAGATGGAAGAAATGCGATGTGAAGACTTACTTGGTTGTTTTTTGTGACAGCTTCCCAGTCGTCGACTAGTATCCCTTTCAAAACCTCAGGTACATTGAGCTTAATCTCCGGCTTTTTGGAAGCATCGTCCTAGCGTCGTGATAGCGCGTCCAGAAATATCCACATACTCGAGGAGAGAGGGGGGGGGAACAAACGCAAACGCACCTCTTCTCTTCCCCTCTTCGTCCCCCTGGCACCATCTTTCCGTACCCTCGTACTCCCACTGCCGAGCCCTCCCACGGAGTGGTGTTCTCTATGCGACCCAGAGGGGCCTGATTTGGCGGCACGGTTCGACGCGTTAACGGCTGCATTGGTGGCATTTGCTTGTGACTGGAGGGTTTTTTGGATAGCTATGTTCGTATCGTTGTGCTTGAGCAAGCGGTGCGAGGGGACCCATTCGTCCCAGCTACGCACGCGATGCAATCACGCAAATCATGAGAATAATTGAATTGGAGTTGTTAATCCGGGAACGTACGTCTGTTTCCAGCCCTTGTAATGCACAAAGTAATTGGGGACTTTAGTCCCGGATGCGGGGTCTTCAGTATGATCTACTTTGAGGACTTTGGCCTCGTAGATAAGGGGACCGTGGTAGCAGAGAACGCGTTCGTTCACCGCGAATGTGGGGGAGGCCGACGAAGTCATGATTGATAATTCGGGACTGGTGAAAAGTTGATCTGGTAACGAGTATGAGTTGGCATAGTAGCGTACTCTAGGTAAGACTTATGCCCACAAATGGAATCTCAAATGCAGTGGGCGAGTTCTTTGACAATTGACGATGAATGATCAAGTTCGCCTCTGCACCTGTTCAGGGTACGGAGATTTGGATGAGTATATTGACTGTGGGAATATACTTTTGACCGTGTGATAAACACCAATACTTGTCGCGCCACAAGTCATGATTACTACACACTTTGCACACATTTGCTCTAACATTTATGATTTCAAAAGCATCCACAACCCGCCTCAAGTCAGTAGCCAACTGGTCACTATTTCACTAGTTACCTTCCTTCATGCGCAATTGTTTTCGCTGGTCGGGTGACAACTTCATACTACGACGTCCAAAGCGTATGACGTCACAGTGACCCAGAAATACCCCCAACCTTTCGTATAAATGCGAGCTCTGTGAAATCCCACCGTCTTCCTTCCTTCACCAGAACCTCTTCCACCACTGTCATCCAACATCCATCGAAAATGACCTCCATCATCACTGGCACCGCGCAAGCAGCCCATTCAGCCTTTGCCAGCCTGCTCGCAAACGCGCAGATCAAGCCTGGAGAAACCATTCCAGTGAATATCAAAGTGAAGGAGAACGATGCAATGGCTGCCGAAGCGCTCGAGCTAGTTGGCACAAATATTATTGTGAGCCACTCGGTTTGTTAGAGAAGAAGCCTTGCTGACCGATAGCGATATTTGACTTCTGGGTATGCCGCGTGATATATGCGCATAAAATACAACCTTTCGTATACCTTGTGGTCGCGCAACGACCAGGTCGGCGTACCGGGCGCGTTCACGGGTACTTGCAGTGCTCAGGTTCCGAAATACATCCAAAACCTCGAAAGGTTCAAGGAAAAGGGTGTCAATAACGTTTTCGTTGTAAGAGCACTTAATCACATCACCGTGATACCGTAGCTGATCTTAGTATCGATGTAGGTTGCTGCCAATGACGTGTTCGTCATGAGGTAGGTTGGGACTTGGCGGAAAATCATTCGGTCATTGATTGCTGGTTTCCTACGTTGTATAGAGCATGGAAGGAGCAGCTTGCTGCGAGTGGCACAGGTGTGTTACTCTTGGATCCCCGACAAAGGACCCGCTGAACATTGCGACTTATATAGGTGTTCGCTTCATTGCGGACGATAAAGGCGAGCTTGTCAGCAGGCTTGGGTTGATCTTCGATGCCTCTCCGTTGCTAGGCTCCCCTCGTTCAAAGGTGAGCTGGAGTGGTGTATCTTTGTGTAATTATTGGGTACCTGGTCCAATGTCTGGACATGCTGTTGAACATGCGGTTCTTTTGCTATGACCGATGTCACCATCTGCGTGAACCGCAGTCGATTTCTCTTTGTCTTGTGGCTTGCCCAGCCTTCTTAAATGGGCGCCGACCTTCGCCGCCTATAGCGCGCACACCCCACAGCACGTAGATGTCGAGCGACTCTACATAGATGCTGCGGCTTAATACTGTGCTGATCATAATCAAATACCGACTCATTATATTTTTACCCTGCAGCGCTTTGTCCTCATAACCGATGGCCCTGTCGTCCGTACCGTTGCTGTTGAGGAAGACCCGAGTCAAGTAACGATTACGGCCGCAGATGTTATTTTGGCCCAGCTTTGATTTCATTCATATTCATTCATTCGCTGTTCCCATACCCAGGCTTTCTCCTTGTATGTTAGATTCGTTGATCGGAAGGTAGCCCGACCCCAATGCATGGTTGTATTGATGTAAAGACATCAAGCCGTGTCATTCTGACACAGGAATATCAGTATATATATGTCAGGCGGTTGGGATCTGTCAGACGGCAACATATCATTATCTGATATTGACCGTGACGAAGGATACTGCTGATGTTGATGACGACCCTAGGTATTATCGACTGGAGTGCTGTATTTTTATATTCATGTGGGAGTGCCTTCGTCGTATGTCGATTCCCTGATTAATTCGCATCAAGGTTAACTAGCACGCTCTGGGCTCGGCGGACGTGACCAACCGACAGACATATTGCGGTCGCTCAAATGTAGTACCTAGCCATCAGGACCGACAAGCACGGAGGCGTAAAAATCTTCAAGCTACAGTCTGCAATGAGGTGATGTTGGGTAGATCCTCGTGTATACGAAGGTGATCGCGTTGCCCCCGGCGAGTTGATGTAGACGGTGACTTTCAAGGACCGGACAGAGAGGATATCCGGGCCGCTTCCACCGATCGTCATTTGTGGCCAGGTCGACTGTTGTCCAATGAATTGTGGAAGGAAACAAGCAGTGGAAGGGCTCTTGTACGCCCAAGCCTGTTAAAGATGGCCGATACTAAATTTTGGTTTGGACTTTTCAGTGTAATCAACGGAAGCCGGAGCAGAGTTCGGGACTAGATGAATGATCGGGGCAATAACGTGGAAGTACATGGTGATCGGTTGTGTCGAGTGAAAGGCTGTCAATGGTCTCCGGCATCCAGGCTGCACTCACGTAGCAGTGTAGTTTGGTGGGGCGGTGGGCTCGTCCGCAGACTCGAACAACTGAGACCGACAGCAAGTAACACAGAAGGAATCATTTGGATGATGATGCAGTGATTGTGATATATTTCCTAGCAGACTTTGAAATGACTAGTCGAAGCGCCTGGTGATGGATTCGTTTGATTATCGTATGTACGACTGTGAGAGACACTCGACAACTTTCATCAATCTGACAGGTCGCTAATCATTAGTGAGGGTGCGGTGGTAGTTGCTCCCCAACATACGAGGACCGTGTGGTTTGGTGTGTAGCGTTGCCCAGACCCACAGGGGACACTTCGTCGTGAAACGCCGTGGCCTCAGGACTATGAAAAGGATCTGCGCTGGTAGTGGTTTACAGCTAGCATAGTCGGGGACGAGGCGGTGTGTCAAACTGATTTCCTCAGGTTTCTCAGCAACGAGATAGCAGTATGTACCTGAACCATCAGTTTGATGTCTAGAAGCGTCCTCCTAGTTTCGATGGCATTCGTAAGTATTTGTTGAGATGCTCATCTTTGATCCTTCTCTTGACCACTGACTGTCTTTACTCACCTTCCCTCAACGTTGAACGTTGGCGACAGAGTCGCTCTTTTCGTCTAGGTGTTTGGCGGTGGCGACGATATACCCCGGCGTTATCTCTCGCGTAGCTCGGCCGACGTTAATAAAGGTGAGAGAAACATTCGGAAGGAATAAGCGGGTTGCTAATGGCAATGTCGCGCACAAGGACGAGCAGCACCTTCGTGAACCTCGAAGTGTCCGCGATTCAGAGACTTTGTGGGTCTGCCAATACGGACCATCTGGGTCTAACCACTCGTGTTCCACACTTTGGCGTACTTTGGAGAGGTGAGCTTTCTGGCGTTCAGGTTTCACGCATCATGGGGGGTGCCGTAGCACAGCGATAATCTCGGGGCTGCGCGAGCGGAGGCCCTGAATCGACTCTACTATTTCGTATTCTATTGGCTAACGACCCCTGGCGCTGTAGATCCCCTTTATGCGCACAGAATCAGGCCAGGCGCCCCTTATAATCATCCACGAGTTTCTCCTTAGGGCTGGTCTTGACTACGCCCACTTTCACCTTCTTCCTCTTCGCATCACCTCTCTACCACTTCCATCCCGGATACTCGCCCTCCCGGATCTCGAGAGGCTTTATTGACTCTCCTAGTGCGTTGCAAAAAGCGAAACAGCAGCCCCGATGTACACGACGTGGTTCGGACCCACGACACTGCTTTTTCTGTCTCTGTCGTCTTTATGCAGAGCCCAGACGTCAAAGCTCTTTCAATGGCAGTTTGCGGCTCAGATTTCGAATGATCTGCCTTCATGTCAGGAGATGCGCATTGTTGTCAAATCTTACAATGCGGACAACTCCACCCATGGGACACCGCCGTACTACATGCGATCGTTTGAGCTGGGGGGTCTGCCGATGACAACCTTGATTGGGACAGACGAAAATGACCTGCGGTGGACGGTCACACATCCCCTTGGTGAGTAAAACGTCGATTATAATATAGGTTCAATAGTCTGAATTATCTGGTCACAAGACAAGCAATTAATGCTGGCTGTTGTGGACGCTAATGGGAGCTCAGGCGGCGTCCCAACCCGGTTGTTTACTGTCAGAGGTGCGTCACATTCCTATTAACGCGCTTCAAAGCCGATTTGATTCCATATCGTTAGCTGGGCAATCCATAACATGCATACCATCAAGGGATCCTCCAACCTTTACCGTTACGTCGAATATAACGGGCGATGCGAATACCTGTGATCCTTGGGGCCTGACCATCGTCGGGGGCGTCAAACCTTACAATGTGACACTCGCAGCTCTCAGTTCGCCCATCATAACCAATGTCACCATGGGTGGCCTTGATGATCGTCTCACCTATATCAACCGAGCAGATCCCAACACAATACTGTTAGGTATGCCATCATTTATCAACTTATAAATGTAGCTAATCGTCTGCTTTGGTTGTCAGCGTCTGTCACTGACTTGTGAGCCGTCCATTTATTGGTGAAGTCACCATCTGAAATTGGCTACTTTTGCAGCACTGGTCGATACGCCTTTGGGACGCCGTCTATAAATACGAAAGGTGATTGATTGTGTCGCTCTCTCATGTCACATGGACTAATCAAGGAAGCTAGGTTCGACTGATGTCAATTGCACTGGCCTGAACACTGTCAGCGGCAACAACACAGAAGTTGTGCGACAGATTGAAGAAGCTGCCGCCAAAGAAGCCAGCGACCGCAGGCATAGATCAATAGCCATTGGAGTGTCCGTCGCTGTCGGAGTCCTGGCGCTTCTCGTGCTCGCTGGAGGGGCTGCATGGTACTGGCGTCGCAAAAATCGCAAACAAATGGCGCTCGAAGAGGCGATACCCCATAAGTTCCAGGACTCCAACGGTGGCCAGGTCATCCCCGTCGTCGCATTCCCTCACGACGTGTCCCCGAACCCGCCGAGATCACACAAATCAGCGGAATTATCAGGATCGTCAGTGGCTCTGATGCACGCGCAGTACGCGAACACGCCTGCGTTCGACCCGTACCACAGCGAGTCGAGCAGCGGCCCAACGCATTCGGAGCTGAGCTCGAGCGGTGGTAGTGGCTCGAATCTTAGCTCCCGGCCATCATTCGCCGCCTTCCCGACTACGTCGCGGCGGACTAAGGCACAAGAAGCAGGCATTCGACCGACCTCGGCGGATAGCAATAACCATAGGCCGACTTCCTTTGACGCCTCGTCATCATCACCACAGTATCAGAGCACAACTCCTCTTCTGGAAGATCATCCAGAAATCATCATCCAGCATAGAGACGGCGGTGTGGTCCACGAACTACCCCCGCCGTACGCTGACCGTTCGTCGACTCCGAGACAATTACGCTAGGACTGTGTGCCCGCGGTCTCTTTTTCTCTCTGCTTTCTTTGGTTCTCTTCTCGGTAAAATTTGCGTCGCCTTTCGTTCACCCTTTGTTCGATACATCACTTTCATGTAGCCAGCCTTCTCGCGGAAGACGAATTCCTGTTTGTAATATTATCCTCCTCACCCACGCATTCATATATCCGATTTCTCTCATATATCAATCTTCGTCTTATCTGTATATGTAGGTACGATGACGATGACGGACTATGATAGGCATATTCCATCAATTCATTAATAGGTCTGTGGCTGAGAACTGTCAAGGTAACCGTTTGTTCGTTGCGTATAGCCCCATCAAGTTGTGTTTGGAGACCTGGGTGAGACAACTGGTCATACGGTGCAGTCGAACCCGCTTGGATCGACAACATGACTACAGGCTACCCTTCTGCTGCTGCCCGACGTCCCAACATTATCCATCCCAACGAAACTGACGCCTGGACACGGAGACGCGCCACTGCACTGTAGTTGGGCGAGCGTGTCGGACAAGACGTTTCCTGTCATCGGCCCCCACGTTACGTCCGAAACCTGGAAGAGGGAGGTGTCGCAGCCACCGGTGGCGCCAGAGAACGACGTGCACTGAGTGATGCGCGCAACCTCGTCTGTGACGTTCACTAGCGTGAAGTCCCTAAATGCTGTAGACATGTCTTCAGGCCCGGGCCCCAATCAGATTAGCTGGCGCTCACTGATGTTTTTCGCGTATCCTAGCCCCCCGCCGCCACCTAGTCGGCGCAACAAGGGTCGGCGGTGAGGGAATTCGATGTGTTATGCAAGGGAGCAGGTGCTTACCGTTGGGAGGAAAGTTTTGCTGGATACCTGTCCATGTTTTGATGTATCCAGAGTATCGCGTTCCGAGACAGTTTACTCTCTCTGCCGTGATGTTCTCCACGGTTTCGAATACACCAGGGTACTGGCCAATGGACCCTATAGCCACACCAAGGCCGCCGTGGAAGACGCAGTCTTGAATCAGGATGTTTGTGGAATTTGCCTTCAGTGATATGTTGTCATCCCCGCCAGCAACAGTCCAGTTTCGGAAGGTTATTTGGTTGGAGAAGAAGGTGTCGACTCCGTCGGTGTTCCTTGCGGGGGCCTATGGTGACATACAGCGTGAGTAATCCCTTGACGGCTGGTTGTGGAGGGGGACATTTACCCGACTCGATGAAGTACTGTTCACGTATATGTTTTCTAACAGAACATCGTCAGAACTCTTGATGGCCATCGTCCAGAACTGTGACTGCACGAAGCGGATTCCTGAGAACACAGAACGAGTCGTGTCGGTAATCATCAAGCTGATGGGTCTTCCAGGGAGATTAGACACGCCGTCGGTGAAGTCGTACCTTCGCACAGACATGAGCCAGTGCTCGACCACAGAGTTCCCGAGCTTCTTACCAGAGTTGCCCGTTGCCGTCAAAGGTACCACGCCCGTGTCCGTTGAAGACTATGTTGTCTCCGCCAAATGCCCATGCGGTGGTCATGTTCAGATAATCGAGAGGAAGGCCGTTGGCGCGCCAATACGTGATGTTGGTGCCCCACTGAGCGCGGGGGAATGAGAGCTCGAGCGCTATGAACGGAGGGGCAAAAGCTCACCAGCAATGTGCCGTGCAGATTGACTTGCACGTTGCTGAGGTTGGTGGTGTTCATGACGCTCTCGATGTGGTAGAGATCGTCCACAAACGAGATGACTGAGTCCCGGCGGCAGAGGCGGAACGCAGCAAGGATGGCAGGCGCGTCGTCCGAGCCATCCAAGCTGGCGCGAACGGTGCAGAGGCTGCCGTTCACGGACACGGTTCCAGCATGAACGACGCGGATGCCGAGTAGTCCTAGAGCGGCGACAATGAAGAATCCAAGGAAGGGGTCCATTTCACGGAATGTCCACACTGTTGCTCGTGCGAGATGGTATTCATGTAGTCTTCACATTAGAAGCACATTTGATACGTGGCATATAGAAGCAACTGGAATGAAATGGATCGTCAATGGTTGTGGGCGTCATGTGAACTGAACGCACCAGAGGTGCGGACCGGCGGGCGCGGGGCTGCACAAGGCCTAACTCTGAAATTGAATATCTGAACATACAGATGTCGGTCCTAGCCCTAGCCTGCGGCAATAACGAGTTTGTCCCCTCAGTTAATGAGCTTAGGTAGTAACCTGATTCTGGCGTTCGCAACACCGGAATCGAGTCGACGGATCCCACGCATGCGCGCGCGTGAGGGTACATTTCCCTCCCTCCATTTGAGACTGAAACCAGCAGCGACATGGCGACAGGCGGTGGCGGGCTACGCTGTAGACGTGGACGTGCTGTGATAAGAGGCGAGCGTGCCCTGTCAATTGGGATGGATTATTTTGCTTACCGGCATCTGGTACCCTGGTACTCGAGCAAGCGCGTCATTTGTACGCGTTCGCTCGCCAAGGTGAATCGCGCTCACGCCTTGGGATCTGTTCTTCTTCCCTTTTCATTGCTGACGACGCTGAATTCACGCCCGACACCTCTCACGCGTTCACCGTCAGCATGCGATCGGGCCGACGATAAAAGCTTCACGCTGCCACGCTGGATGGTCGCTTACACACACGTGAACTCAAAAGCCCAGTTTCGATGATATATATTCTATTTTGGAACATTGGAACATTAGTATGGGTGAACACGGAGGACTTAGAAGACTTACGTGTAAGCGTTATTTTTCGGCAATGTGCAGGTCGAGTGATTAATCATTCAGACGAGATGATGATGATGATGATGATGATGATGATGATGATGATGAAGGAAGGATAACTCACATACATGTATGTAACATGATGGCAGCAGACTTCCCGAGCCACGAAAGGCCTGCATGGCCGCACTGTAAGTCAGTGAAGATTCCAGTGTAAGCTAGTTGCGTCCTGAGTCTATATGGGGAGGCTAGCACCGAGTCGATTAAGCACGTAGATTACAAAGTCGTGTTATGTGCGATACAGATGGTCTAGCATGGAGAATGGATGGCTCAAGGAAGTAGCGAGCAGAGGCGCGGTGATTGCTGAATATGAGAGCCAGATAGATGAGAGGTCGATGTTGTATTGTTTCAAATTGAGGTGAAAAACTGCTCGAGAATATATGTGAAAGGGCAAAGCATCTAGGAAACAGTGATACTCAGCCTCCCCTCATAGCAGCACTCACAATTGTGAAGAAGTCATCCATCTGCGCGTAGACGGGAAGCTTCTTCCTGGATTCCAGAATCTTCTTGTACTGTGCTGTATGGGGCGTTGGCGGTTTAGTGAATGGGTTGAGATCATGTTCCTGTCATAATTATTATTAATTCCATGTTTAAGGCAAACGACACAAGAAGATAATGATTGGGTACCAAAGCTTTCCTGGCCAGTGCCCCAGTTACTTTGCGGGGCATAAAGCCATACAGTGGCTGCGAAGCCGATGGGACGTACTTGTTTGCTTTTGACTTTTTGTTTTCCGTCATTTGTCCCACATAGAGTGTATCCTGTACTCACCATACGCTCGGGGAACGCACTCTGTGAGCGGGGGTACAACTTACTAGTAGAATGAGTGACATAGTTACGTCATCTCCTATGGTGATCAGTTAACTCGTGGCCACCATACTTAGGCAGGATTATCGGCTCCCTTGAGACTTGTTGGGTTGGTAAGGAATCGTTCCCCCTATGATCAAACCTCGAAGCCGCTACCCAGTTGCTACAGTTGCTATTCAAGTCCTATTACATAAAGTATCAACACCAAGAGATGCCCAGTGACTCTTCCAGAGCATAGCATGGAATGTTTACCGTCCCACCCGTTGCCTATTCCAGGTGCAGCGAATCGTGACCGTGGATTGACGGTAGTTGACCAAGAGCTTCTAAAAGACGGAGTTGCACTGTACTATCGCGACCAAAACATCGATGGATCGAATGTAAACATAGGTCACGGTGGACGGTACATTTCAATCCGCATGTATAGAGCATTCCAAGGGACCAAAGAAAAGAGGGAGGTTCGAGGAGCAAACGATTGTCTGCAGTTAATAATACAGTTGCGGCACCATTTAACTATGCGCTGCCTTGATAAGAGGGGAGGGGCTTCGATATAGTAGTCAACGGGAACCGAGTCTTTCCGGATCGGGCAGACTTTTCTCCATTGTTTGATGTCGAAGTTCTACGAGATTTTGCCAACTCTGGAAGAACCAAACCGCGGAGACCAACATTCTTCGATGGCGGGTTTGGAGAGATCAAAGTAGGCGCAGTGTTCGCCACCGTTCTGTCGGCCAGTGTAAGGGTTCGCATCCTTCCTTTCTGTAAATCAAGGGGGCCGGAGATAGTTGTATCGGCGTTGGTGGTTCGCTAATGGACAAATTAACTTGCGTCGAGTTGGTGAACATTGGGGTTTGGACTCACCTCGAGATCAATGGGCGAAAAGTTGGTCTGCTTATGCCTACGCATGACCATTAACAGTGCAGAGATGCAAATTCCGACAACAAGTATGCCAAGGGCTGACACTGCTATAGCGGCTGCTAAGGTGTTTCCTCGTGTCTTTGCACCGTTGGGAAGCGTAGGAGTTGCCGAGGACGTGGTGGATATCGCTGTCATGGAGCCAGAAGATGTGGCAGATGATAGAAGGATGGTGGTGGCAAATGATATCGACATTTTGTTGAGTTCTTTGCGAGGTTGCGTGAAGCCAAGTTGAGGGCTGAAGTATTCAGAGAGTAAGTAGATGTCTTCTAGACGGCGGGAGTGGTGCTGAACTACAGAAGAGAGTGGTGGAAAGAAAGCAAAGTGTGGAAGCGCCAACGGTGGCTCGATGGCCCACTGAAGAGGCTGACCGTGGCTGAAGGCATTGTTATCCAAAACGGGAAGGTAGAGTTTGAACTTTGAAGTGACGCGGACCACGGGACCTGCAATAATAACACGCCTCGACAGTAATTCTCGCATCCATTCAGTCATAGCACAGACATGATCATACGCAGAGGTAGACAGTGTACTGGCGGAACAATGAACGAAAGATACCACGTAACTTATTCAACGCGCGTCTACCTTATCATCGGAAAAAGCCCAACCCAACAACTCAGCCCCTCAGAGAACGATGAATCACTGTGTGAAGTCGATGCAACTTTCGTAGGTCTGCCTGACCTTCGACGCATACCTAAATCGTAACCCAGTCAGCTCGAAATATTACAGAGATCGAGATAGGATCAGGAGCCCAAACGTACCACCACCATTGAATAGCGCAAGCTCCAACGGTAGAGCATTGAGACCCCAAATCCGGGATCGTAATTTCGAAATCAGCTTCGAGAGGGAAGGTATTAGTTTGATTGCAATCAATCATTGGGTCCAGACACGGCTCACTCTCATTCTTGGGCCAAGCGGATGGCCCGAGGGAGTCGTTTGCGTAAACTGGCCACAAGAACAGCGGCTGTCCAATCGTTTTTTGAGTAGCGAGGTTGACCTATGGTTGCACAAAAAATATCGGTATATAGCCAATATCAGGCGGTTAAAATACTCACAACCGAGACGTTCTACAAAAATTGAAGTTCTTCAGCATGGATCCGACAGGACATTGGTGATTACCTACTGCTGAGCCAGTGTGATGGGCGATCAGGTCAACGTGGATCGGCACCACGGTTCCTGGTGCGTATTTGCGGGTGTTCTTGATGTTGTCCTCCAACTATACGACGGGATGAGGTGAGATGTAGCACCACTGCAAAAGTCAAAAGATAGCGCACTTGGTAGCCTTTGCAGAAGAACAGCTGACAGGCCTGAGCATCAAAGGACGAATCAATTTTGGCAACTGCATTTTCGATCTAGGCCAAGGGGAATTGTTGTCAGCCAATACTAGGGACCTGGATTCCAAAGCCAACTGACCGGTCCAGCTTTGTCTATCACCGGTCTCAAAAATCAGACATTGCAGAACGGAACGCCACAGTACTACGTACCACTTTTGAGGACGGTATAAGCACCGGTACCGCAAGCGGCCTGATTCGCAGAGCCAACCTATCTTATGGGTTAGGTGAAGCCAGGGAATGGAGCAGGCACGGCTTACGACGCGGGGACTAGGCGTAGTGATCACTCCATGGGCGACCACAGACGACGCGGCGGCAATGAGGGCGACGAAAGAGACAGAGAGTTTCATTGAAAGAGATGGTAATGCTGCGTATATCCACTGCAATTGTCGAATGAGCCCATTTTGCTGGCCTTTATACCTAGAGGCTCTGTCCTCAGATTACTGGGCGCCCAACATCGCGGGTGTTTGAAACGGTCCGGGAGCAAGTCAACGCGTATGTCAGGACGGTCCGCTCGGAATGGTAGATTATCCTTTTGCAGATACATAGAAGCAAGTTATGTTGGAGCGCGACGAGTTCGGGAATACCTCGCCCGGGGATTCCTCCGCTGTCGAAGCATCCCAACAAGAACGAAGGGTTCTGCACGATATGAAATAGAACGGCCATCATGCTTTGTGTAGTAGTAGTGGGGGTTCTCGGGTTCTAGCTGGGCGTCGGGTGCGTCGGGTGCGTAAGGAAGGGCCGGAACCCTTGGAAAAGAAGTCAGCTCACTTATCAGTAATGGACGGATGGCGCAAGCTCGGTTGATCTTGTCTCATCACCTCAGCGTCTGATCATATGAAGGAGAATAGTGCCAAGGCTCCATCGGCTAAGTCATGCTCCAAATAGTGCATGGAAACAGATCGTTAATTGGCGCAAATAGGTCGACCAGTCTAGGATACTTTCGAAGTGCATTCCGAGATGCGGGGGAGTCTGTCCGCGTGCGCCGTGGACTACATTTAGAACGGCATGGTCGATAGTCATGGTCGATAGTCGTTGGGACGGTGACAGCACTGAATTAAGGGCGACTTGTCCTGACTTGTCTTGGACCGCTGATATAATTATTTCCCACAGTAGTTACTTCCTTGAACAGACCTACCGGTGCAGGGGTTTTCAACAATATGAGTAACAGCTCCCATCTCTCAGTGAGCCAGCAGCTTCATACCTACATACTCACATTTGAAAGCATACTCAACTTTTTTACACTTTCGAGCGCAAAGTGACCACTGCTGAAACGGCGAGATTCACCCTGGCAGGACGGGTCATTGAAGTAGCACGAAACTCCACAACCATGATATCTCTTCATCATGGAGTTTTCATAGAATTACCCGGTATACTCCCTAGAGTATCCACCTATCAAACACCATTTCTAAGGATAGAAGTAGATGTCAGGTAACTCGGAACAAACCGACGACCTCTCAAGATCTCACTACTTACTGGTACTTGATTGAAATTTAAAACACTGGGAGTAAGGTCGACCGGCTGGGGTATTCCGAGGTAATACCGACATTGCTTCTTGTTGGATTGAGGCATAAACACTCCTGTTCTAAGAAACCACTATACTGGTTCGCCTCCCTGTGCGATGAAGTCTAGTAACACGCGGTGCACTGATTAATGCTTATCACCGTCGGGTGAGCGCACAAAATCCCACAAAGCCACACGCTTCCCCGAGTAGGACACCCCGTTCGAATTGTAGTGGCTATCTCGCGATCTTCGGGTAAACAACTGAAGCTGTATGACAGCCTGTAACAATTACAGTCAAGGCAGTAGAGACATGTGCAGTGCCCTCGTAAAAGTACTGTAGTCTGTATAAAAATGATTGAGTCTCAAGTTCTGATAGCTAGCAGTAGGGGCTGCCAGATCTCATGCACATGACTCAGGAGTAGTACGCGCCCTGTTTCCAAAAAAGGGTCAAGCGGTAATTTCATTTGTGGCAAAGCGCTCACTCTTCTCCACGAACGCGATGTCGACAGCGAACCCGAACATCATCCAATCACGCCCGATCGTCCCACATATCCGCACACAATGTCCCCAATGCCACACCGCCCTCGAATTCCCTATAACCACACAACCTCGACCTGGCTCACTGCTTCAAATCCGCTGCTTCTCCTGTAAATCCATCCTCAGCCACGCGTTCTACCCCAGCCAACTCAGTTCAACCTCTACCTCCAATTCGGGGGGTGCTTCCGCCTCTTCGTCTTCACATAGACCGTCCTCAAGCACCGCGGGTTCATCAGCGGCGCAGCCCAATGTACGACTAGGAGGAGGAGGAAAGCGTAAGATCGGAACACAGGAACGCCCACTCGAAACAGGGTACTACGATATACTTGGTGTCGCTGTCGATGCTACTACCGACGACATCAAAAAAGCCTATCGTGCGTATGCCCGCATTGAACGTCAATCGAGCCTAACCTGTTGACGTTCTTGCAGGCAGATTGGCCATCAAGCATCATCCTGATAAGAATCCAGACGATCCACATGCAGAGGAACGGTTCAAAGAGATTGCAATAGCCTACCAAACACTATCCGACCCCGTCCTCCGCTCTAAATACAACGAATTCGGGCCGAAGGACTCTGCGCCAGAAGGAGGATACGTCGACCCGGAGGAGGTCTTTGGAGCGATCTTCGGTGGCGAGAGGTTCCTCCCAATTATAGGGCAGATCAGCTTGGCGAGGGATATGAAAGCAGCGCTTCAGGAAGCCGATGAGGCGGAGGGTAGCGAAGGAGACGGTAAGAAATTAAGAGACGCGAAAGGAAGGGAAATCCTCAGTGAGGAGGAGAAAGCGAAGAAGGAAGAGAAAGACCGTGCTAAGGCTGCGGAGGTACGTGTGCCCGCGTTCGCTCGTGCGCGCCGCATTTGGAAACTGATATACTTAGAAAGCGGCGGCGCGCGCAGAGAGGGTGCAGAAACTCGTGGACAATCTTACTCGCAAACTTGGGATCTTCTCAGAATCTGCGTCAGGTCCCAATGACCAGGATGTCGCGACAAGCTGGAAGACGATATGTCAGATTGAAGCCGAGTCAGTGTTTTACGTTCTGTTGGAGTGGGCGTGTGCTGACTGATATCTAGAGAACTAAAGAAAGAGTCGTATGGTGTGGACCTGCTACACGCCATCGGGTTCGTATATGCCTCCAAGGCCAAACACCATCTCGCGACCAATCAGTCATTCATGGGCGTTGGAGGCTGGCTCCATAATGTCCAAGGCAAATACCATGTCTTTAGTGAAACGTAAGTCGAATGTCTATGAACGTACATTGATGCATTAACTGCCCGTAGCGTGTCAACCCTCCGTTCGGCCATCGAGCTCAAAGCCGTGTTTGATCAGATCCAGGCCGCAGAGAAAGCAGGCAACCTCAGCCCCGAGGAGAAGAGGAAACTCGAGGAACAAGCCGCAGAGAAGGGATTGCAAGCATTATTCAAGGTATTTTCGTGGACGCGACTACAAATATTTATCTATTACGGCTAATTGGCTTCTCTCATAGGGGACAAAACTCGAAATTGAGTCGGTTCTGCGGGAGACGTGTGATCGTGTGCTCAGCGACCCTTCGGTGTCTCGAGAGAAGTTGCAACTTCGCGCAGTAGCACTGCAACTGCTTGGTGAAGCGTACATGGCCGTCAAGAAGGATGGTGAGGGTGTCGATGAAACAGAGTATGTGAGAGTGGAGACGAAGAGTAGCCGAGCTCGAGAAGGTAGAGCTTAGGATGCATAGGTATGACATTAGGTGTAGTAGAATATAGCTATCTCATAATACTCTAACGACGATCGCATATCCTTCGTACGGCGGCCGACGCTATCTAGCGGGAT
The DNA here is from genome assembly GCA_026743855.1 of Pleurotus sapidus. Taxonomy (NCBI): domain Eukaryota; kingdom Fungi; phylum Basidiomycota; class Agaricomycetes; order Agaricales; family Pleurotaceae; genus Pleurotus; species Pleurotus sapidus. The sequence continues at coordinate 500,803 of JANBWZ010000024.1, read as the reverse complement.
TACTTGTGAATTTCAGAAACACCACATTTGAACATACACCACATCTGAACTTACTCAAGTCCCTGACGCTCGGGGGAACCTCTATGTGGGGTTAACTTGTAAACTAACTTGGCTTCTACCGTCGCCACCCTGGCATGTAATAAACGCCGACCATGAAATCATATCTCGAGGTCCGACCGCTGCCCAACACGACGGGCGGATCCACAATTATCCAAGGGGTTATCACGCGTATACTCCCCTTCCCTTTGCAATTACACTTTCAAATCGACCACCATGGCCTCGCTCGCCCGACCAGCTAGAAATGTCGTCGTCGGCATCCGCAAAGAAGACCCCGCCCGCATTTGGGAACGCCGCTGCCCTCTCACCCCCACCCACATCTACAATCTCAGAAGGAAGGACGTCAAGGTCTTTGTAGAAAGATGCCAGCGGAGGATTTGGTCGGAGAAGGAGCTGGTTGAGGTGATCCAAGGCGGTTTTCGCCCTCATGTTGTCTTCTGAATGTGTTCGATAGGCCGGAGCGAAGATTGTACCCTCTCTTGAGGATGCAGACATCGTACTTGGTATTAAGGAGCCCCCAGTTGAGACCGTCCTTACGCGTCCACCATCCAACAGTCCGCGAACACATGTCATGTTCTCCCACACCGCCAAAGGACAACCGTACAATACAGGCCTTCTCGCGAAGTTCCTCCCGAAATACAATTTGAAGGATGATTTAAATGGGATCATGTCGCGAGCACCGAGACTCATTGACTACGAGCTCATTAAGGACGAGGAATCGGACAAGAGAGTGGTGGGCTTTGGATGGTTTGCTGGTGGTTAGTCTACCTCGCGCTCACATGACTTTTTCTAACTCTGTCGATGGATATACAGTCGCGGGTGTTTTGGAGTCGCTTTCTTCGATGGCACACTCGCATCTTGAGATGGGCATTGCCTCGCCGTTCCTGGTGTGTTTCCATCGCTTGTAATCCCCCTCCTTGCCCTATGTTCAACAACTCATTCGGGTGTGCAACGCAGTACACCCCCCGACCGCACACACAGTCGTCACTCTCAGCCCTTAGAACCTCACTCAAACAAATAGGTGACACTATCAAGGAGAAGGGGACCCCTCCGGCCCTAGGTCCCGTAGTAATCGGCTTGACTGGGTGCGGTATTTTTTGTTGCTCAATCAGAGTATGTCAGAAGTTAACCAATGCGTCAGTAATGGGAACGTGTCTCAAGGATGCCTATCAATGCTCCGCGAGCTCCCCATACAATATGTTCAGCCCAAGGATTTACCGCGACTAGTCAGCGATACAAGTACGTTACATCTTCTACCCTTACGGGCTACAGTGACATCGTATCTTCCAATAAATGGACCACGAACACGCTCTGACTAACTCTCACTCTTAAACAACAGGAACTCCTCTCGACAGGATTTACTTGGTCCATGCCCTCCCGCATCACTATATCTCACGGCTGGACGGCGCTCCATACGACAGAGAAGATTACTACAGGGCCCCCCAGTCTTATCGCTCTGATTTCGCAGAAAAGGTGCGTCAAGCTCTACATTTAGCTCTAGGTAACTTACACCGCGATAGGTCGCTCCGTACTTAACCCTTCTTCTGAACGGTGCTGGGTGGCAATCGTCCTTCCCAAGGCTGATGACGACCAAGCAACTTGAAGCAGCTTTATTCCGTGCGAGCACCATTGGTGGCGCACGGTTATTGAATATCGGGGATATTAGTTGCGACTTGGGTGTAAGTTCTGTTTCCTTGGGTCGATGCTAATTGATCGCTTACTGCGTTATGTCTTTCCCGAATACTTCCTCGTTGCGTTTAGGGAGGCCTAGAGTTCATGACCCGCTCTTCCACAATATCCGAGCCGTTCTATAAGCTGCAGGTCAACCCTTCGTTGCCCGCCGTGCAGATAATGTCCGTTGATATCTTGCCGACTACAATCCCCCTCGATGCCTCAGAGCATTTCGCGGAAGCGTTCTCGCCATACCTCAATGCTTTGATTGAACAATATCAGCAATTCCCCCACAACTCCCACAAATGGCCTGACAGCGATGACAAGTATATGAAAGCCCTCGATCGCGCGACAATAGCAATGAACGGCGAGCTCACCTCTCCACACCTCTGGCTTCAGGACAATGTCACCAAGTGGAAAGCGGAGAATCCCAGCGAGGCGCAGAAGTTGGCCGATGATGCGTCGAGTATATTCTTGATGTCTCTTTTCAAAGGAAATGGAAACAACAGGCAGCATGAGACCAGGGCTGCAGAAAAGCAGCAGGTCTACAAGCCACCTAATGTGGGCGATGCCGCCTCTGCTGGTGTGACTGAGGCCAACAGGGGGTACGTCGGAGGAAAGAAGAAAAGGATGCTCATGCTAGGGAGCGGAATGGTTGCAGGACCTGCTGTTGATGAGATCGCTAGGCGTCCAGATGTTGAGTTATTAATTGGTAAATCCTCTTTTACTGCTCGCCTGTTAATCACTTCCTGATGGATGGCTCATAGCCAGTAATTCGCTAAGAGAGGTTGAAAAGCTCACTGAGCACCATCTCAACGTGAAGTATCGCCTCATTGACATGAAAGATTTGAGTACAGTTTCGGATTTGATTAGCGAATCCGACGTCGTTATTAGGTCGGTCCTTCCGTTCGCCTCGACAGGAGGTCTTAACTGATTGCACTGGCAGTTTACTCCCCGCATCGCTCCACCCTAAAGCTGCCGAACTTTGCATCAAGCATAAGAAACATCTTGTCACCGCGTCGTACATTAGCAGCGACATGGCTCTCCTTGACAAAAGGTTTGTACCGCTGTTTCCTCCATGCTTGCCCTGACAATAGCCTGGATACGTAGTGCTATTGATGCCGATGTCCTCCTCCTCAACGAGATCGGCTTGGACCCTGGTATCGACCACTGCTCCGCCATATCCCTTATTGAGCGCCTCAAGTCGCAGGGCAAGACCATCGCGTCCTTTATCTCCTTTTGCGGAGGACTTCCTGCACCCGACGTCCCCCATGTTCCGTTGAGATATAAGTTCAGTTGGAGCCCGAGAGGGGTCTTGACCGCTGCACTGAATAGTGCACAGTATCGGTTAAACGACACGGTACGCTCCCATCGTCAAATATGACGCAAGTCACTTACCATTTTCTGTCAGACATACAATATCACTGGTGATAATCTCTTGAAGACCTATTTCCCCGACGTACCCATCACAGACAAGTTCGATCTGGAAGGCATAGCCAACCGGGATAGTCTGACTTATGTTAATACGTATAATCTTGAAGACCAACCTATTCGAACCATCCTTCGTGGCACACTCCGGTACGTGCATCTTCCTATTCATCTTCACCCATTTGACATTCATCACTTCTGCGTTCGTAGGTACCCTGGGTTCAGCAAATTAATGGACTCGTTCAAATCCCTCGGCATTCTTGAAACCAACAAAACGATGTACCTCGAAAGGTGGTCGTCCTTGGTCCCACAAGCTCTTTCTATCAAGCTCGGTGTCAAATTCGGGACGCTAGATGTCCCTGGTGCTATCAAAACACTTGTAGGTGAATCGCAGGCTCGCGAGCTCTTCAACGCCCTCCAGTGGCTGGGTCTCCTCCCCTCAATAGATGCGTCGGCCCCCATGCAGTCCTTCCCACCCATGCCTAGAGAGAAACTCGCCCCCATAGACCTTTTCAGCATCCTTCTCGCCCACAAACTGAGATACAAGCCCAACGAGAAGGACATGGTTCTCATGTCGCATGAAATCATCGCCTCTCCTAAAGTACCAGGAGCAAAACCGGAAATCCACACCTCCAACCTGATGGTACTGGGCGACGATCGCGCGTCGGCGATGGCGAGGACTGTTGGATTACCCGTGGCCTTTGCAGCGTTACGGGTTATTGACGGCCAGGTGGCGGTACGAGGTGTTGTGGGTCCCAAGCACGAGAGTATCTATCGGCCGATACTGTTAGAGCTAGAGCGCGTCGGGCTGGGAATGCAGGAATCGATGAGATTTGAGGAGGTTGGAGGACAACCTCCAATTGAGAGGGTGCTGCTTCCTGGAGCATTCTGAGTGCTTCACCGCTTCACCCTACATACCCCATGTAAATATGTTATATTACTCTTGCGCGCAATTGTATATATGTAGTACTCAATGAGACGTTGTCGTCTACTTCCGTTCAAGGAAAAGAGTTCGCAAGGCGACGAAAGGTGTGCTCCAATCATCCATCTGACAATTTATAACATACAATGGGATATGCTGAATTATACGAGTTATTCATTGCGTTTGTGACCCGTAACCTCTGATGCCTTCTGCAAACGACCAAGACGTTTCCAAATGGCGGGACTCCGAGATCGTGGCGCCCTTTTCGGTAATCGTAGCCACTTGGAACTATGGGGATATGTGAGATGATGAGACGACAAGTTGCACTAAACATACTTTATTGATGCTTCGTGCATCGCGATAGAATAGCACCCGCATGCTGCTCTCAATAATCTTCAGGGCTTCTTCCTCTGTCAAGGTAGTTTCGTTACCCTCAACCGCTTTGCGAAGGAGGGGTTGAGCGATCATGGAACCGTAGCCAGTTGCGATGGTCGATGCCGTGTAGGTCGTTCCAAGCAGGTCGACGTAAGACAAGAAGCTGTATTTGTGTGCATGAGTGAGTATTTGCTAGAGGCAAGGTCGGCACTCCGAACATGGCCTTACCTTTTACCATTCTTGAAGCCGCCAATTATCAAGGAGTTCCATAGTGGGTTGATCTTGGAGCGTCTGGCATACATGACATGGGACATGTATTCATGGATTTCTACAGGGCCAAGAGTGTGGCCGTCTTGTGACGCAAATTCTTCGGTTACTAGTTCTTCTAGCATCTGTTGGATGTACTGGAAATCGGACATGTCTCCACCAGCACCGATCACTGTGTGGTCACCGACAGGATGAAGACGTTGTACATCCTTGAAGCGAGCAAGTGATCCGTATGAAGCTATAATATGCAAATCAACCCTGCGGCTCGGCTTGTACGCTGGATCTATACTCACCAAGATTGTCGGCAGCCATCATAATCCCGTCTTTGTACTTGATGGCTAATACACTTGTACCCGTGACTATTGGTTGCCTGAAGGCGCGGGATGAGCATACAGTGCGGCATATGATATGGAAGGGCTCCTACTGAGTGTGTTGTACACCGTCTGCAAAGACATCAACTGCATTTCTGGGATGTTGAGCGATGGGGTATGTTCCGTATGCGTCGAAAGCATCGTTGCGCTACGAGAGATGTGAGACGGTGCACCAAATGGTCTACGATTTGAACGTACGGGGCGGCCCCAGTTTGTAGGGAAATGGTCCATTGGTGGTGAGATTGGAAAGGCGTGAAGTTAGAACGCGCAAGCTGCACGCGTCGTAATCTAGGATGACGTAAGCAGCTCAAAATATTCTTGTCACCAAGCTCGACCCGCGTTACGACTACCACCATTTGAAGTACTAGTGTTCGACAAACAATGGCTGAAGACAAAAAGTCGAAAGCAAACAAGTACGACCCATCGGCGTCGCAACCACTGTATGGCTTTATGCCCCGGAAAGTAACTGGTGCGCAGGCCAGGAAAGCTTTGGTACGCTATCATTATCTTCTTGCGTCGTTTGCCTTAAACATGGAATTCTGACAGGAACATGATCTCAACCCATTCACTAAACCGCCAACACCCCATACAGCACAGTACAAGAAGATTCTGGAATCTAGGAAGAAGCTTCCCGTCTACGCGCAGATGGATGACTTCTTCACAATGGTGAGTGCTGCTACGAGGGGAGGCTGAGTATCACTGTTTCTTAGATGCGTTACCAGCCTCCCCTCCAAATGTCAGCGCAAGTAACGGTGTCTGATGGCTCAAGTGTAGTTCAGTGAGAACCAGATCATCGTGATGGTTGGAGAGACTGGATCTGGAAAAACTACACAGTGAGTCGAGAGTACAGGGTTCAATGATTACCGATTGTGACCACTTTTATAGAATCCCGCAGTTCGTAGCCTATTCAGATCTAGCGCATTCGAATGGGAAGATGATTGCATGCACTCAACCTCGTCGAGTAGCAGCAATGTCGGTCGCAAAGCGTGTCGCAGACGAGATGGACGGTGCGGTGGATATATATCCATGCACTTTCTTACTTGGTACTGACGTCCTTTGCAGTTCAACTTGGACGTCAAGTTGGGTACTCAATACGGTTTGAGGACATGACAGAGCCAGGAACTACCTTCCTCAAATACATGACCGATGGTATGCTTCTGCGTGAGGCGATGAATGACCCCGACCTTCAACGATACTCAACTATCATCCTCGATGAGGCTCACGAACGCACTCTTGCTACCGATATCTTGATGGGCCTCCTCAAAGCACTCGCAAAAAGACGTGCTGATCTGAAAATAATCATCATGTCCGCTACCCTCGATGCCGTCAAATTCCAAAAATACTTCAGTCTGCGCTCAGAAACGAAGGCACCTTTGTTTAAGGTACCTGGTCGTACACACCCAGTGGAGATCTTCTACACCCAGGACCCCGAGCCAGACTACGTAGAAGCGGCCATCCGAACTGTGCTCATGATACACCGAGCTGAGGATCCCGGGGATATCCTTCTGTTCCTTACTGGTGAAGAGGAGATAGAGGACGCATGCAGGAAAATCAAACTTGAGGCAGACGATCTCATTAACCAAGATCCCTCGTCCGTTGGTCCAATCGTCTGTATACCACTCTACTCCTCGCTACCGCCTATGCAACAACAGCGTATTTTCGACCCCGCCCCAGCTGCCCGTGGGCCCGACTATCCTCCGGGTCGAAAAGTAGTTGTATCCACGAATATCGCCGAGACGTCGCTCACGATCGATGGCATTGTTTACGTCGTCGATCCTGGTTTCTCGAAGCAGAAAGTGTACAATCCCAGAATACGAGTGGAGAGTTTGTTGGTCAGCCCCATATCCAAAGCCTCAGCACAGCAACGAGCCGGCAGAGCAGGTCGCACACGGCCCGGCAAGTGCTTCAGGCTATACACAGAGAAAGATTTCATGTCGCAGCTCGAGGAGCAAACATACCCTGAGATCTTGCGGAGTAATCTTAGTAACACGGTACTTGAGCTTGTTAAGCTCGGCATCAAGGTAAGACGAATTGCATCCGTTTGAATTGTTTCGTTCCCTGATATCAACCTACAGGATCTTGTTCGATTTGACTACGTCGATGCGCCTGCACCTGAGACACTAATGCGAGCGCTAGAGTTATTGAACTTCTTGAAAGCACTCGACGACGACGGAAACCTGACATCGCTAGGTTCCATGATGGCAGAGTTCCCTCTTGATCCTCAGGTATGTCTTCCCCATCCATGTTTAATTTATCGGTCGTTGACCTTGTCCAGCTAGCAGAGCTGCTCATTGTGAGCCCCGAGTTCAAATGCAGCAACGAAATCCTCACGATTACTGCCATGCTTTCGGGTGCGCCTATATTGGTATCCCTGCCCGTCATAATGTTCATTCCATTTCAGTGCCGAACATCTGGGTTCGGCCGGCAAACCAGAGAAGTCAGGCTGATGCTGCCAAAGCCCTTTTCACCGTCCCGGACGGTGACCATCTGACACTCCTCAATGTGTACAACCAGTACATGCAAAGTACGTTTGACTTGTCCCAGGTCGACACTTTCATTTACCCCGCACCGTAGATAAATTCGACAAGAATTGGACCTGGTCAAATTACGTTTCGGGTCGAGCGCTCGCTCAGGCGGAGAATGTCCGCGCCCAACTGCAGCGAAACATGGAGAGATTCGAACTGGAGCTGATGTCAATAAGCGACGAGAAGAAGATGTACCAATCAATCCGGCAAGCCCTTGTCTGTGGGTTCTTTATGCAAGTAGCCCATCGCGAGGGTGAGAAGGGGAGCTACCTGACGGTGAAGGACAACCAAGTCGTCGCTTTGCATCCTTCTTGTGGCTTGGATACGCAACCCGAATGGGTGCTATTCAATGAGTTTGTTCTTACCACGCGACCGTACATTCGCACCGTTTCTGAAGTCAGACCGGAGTGGTATGTTCCTCATCTGCCGTGTTACCACCCATCTCTGAATCGTATCTCCAGGCTCCTGGAATTTGCTCCAAGTTATTTTGACTTGTCGAGCTTCCCAGACGGCGAGACCAAGCGAGCACTCCAAAAGGTTTTGAACAAGAAGTTGGGCAAGTCTGCTGGTGCCATCGACTCACGGCCTGCCAAGAAGCAGAAAAAAGTAAAGTAGACCGCCGCTTGGGCACTGAACATTGACCGCCTCCTCCGTGTGGATTTGTGGCGTTCAGTGAGAGTGCATTGTTCATACCAGTAGATCCGGAGATGTGTATTATATATGTTTCCACTAGTGGCAAGCCATCTATCCTACCCATAATTGTAGTCCGACGAGGAAGTTTCGTTTCCTCTTTGAGAGCCAGGTTACAAGGCTGCTCACTTGCACTGCGAAAGGTGTTTACCAATCGTTATGCAGGCTCCTAGAACCAGCCACTCATGCGATTTTTCCAGGAAGGAAACCATTGAAAAGAATGTTGAGGACTCAGTTTTTCCCACGGTGTTCCCCCGTTTTGGCTGAGTTCAAGGGTACGAAACCGCTACAAATGCCTGCGCAGGTTTAAGCAGCAAGTGCCCAATGGAACTCATTATATTTTTCTGAATCAAGCGGTCGCGAAAGACATTGAAATTCAGTTACAATTGCGATACATAATAATAAATAGAACACTAATACCATATCTTCAATGTCGATCGTATTCATATCCATTCATAATGCAGTCCCCAACATGATTCTCCTGGGCCCTTTGACTCGGAGCGGCTCGGTGGTATGGAAATGAACACACTCTCCCGATGATTCCGATGTCCCCGAAGAAGATGGGGGAGATGAAAGAGGTGAGGGAGACGGCGGAACACCTGGCAGTGGACCACTAGGCGGCGGACCCTTCAACGGAGGCGGGGCACCAGTTCTTCCTGAGCGCCTCGACGAAGAAGTCGAAACATCGCTATCCCGCCGCGGGACCTCCTTGGTATCCTGGAGCAAACTCAAGTTCCCAGACGATCCTGAAGTAGACCGCTTCGTCAAGGGTCTCCCACCGATTGGAAAGGGAACATTCCTCCCCCTCTTCCGTGGTCCTTCATCGTCCCCTGAATGCAGCGCCTTCAAACGCGGATCGTTTATGTCTGCATTTGTATGCATCACCACCGACGGCGAGCCGATCCCAGCCCCCACATGCCGAGTCGCTTCCTCTAAATGCGGCAACAACGGCGACAAAACCAACATACCGCCTCCCCTAGTCGAGTACGCGGAGATGCTCAGCGGCGTGGACTCCCCTCCGTCTAAAAAATCCCAAGATGTGTCGATGACAACCCTAGGTTTCTTTTTCTTCTCCTTCTTGTTTTTCTTTCCGTGACGCTTGTCTGAGACTGTATCGATCGCGGCGCCGCGCTTGTTCTCCTCCCACATGCGCACGTAATCCTTCTCGCCCAGCATCATTGGGGAACTGATCACCATCTCTCCGCCCTCTTCCCTCCTCCACCCCGTCAGCCCAATCTTCTTCCCAAGCAACTTCCCAATCCCCCTCCCCTTCTCGCCTATCGCTAGCACTTTTGCTTTCGTCCGCGTCGCAGAGTAGCCGTGAGGACTCCCCGCGGCGGGTGGCGCCGCACTCCAAACAAGCGCAGATTCGGACTGACTTCTATTGTGCGTGGGCGAAGAGAATTTTGCCGACATCGATGCAGATGCGTACGGAGACCCGATTGAGAAGCCCCTCGCACCAAGCTAACAGCGCCTTAACATCCGTAACATCCTTCTCCGTCACCGCTCCTTCGTTGCTTCCAGGTCCCTTCACGCTTTCCTCTAGCCGGCCTCTCACATGCTCCCATCTGTCCCCTCCATGGCCGCTGAACCCCACCAACCCCACTCCGCCATTGGACAACATCTCCCCAACGCTGCTCTGGAAAGGAGGAGGAGAATCGTTCGAATTCGGCGGTGTGATCATCTCCACGAATTTGGTCATCAATCCACCAGCACCCACGATCCCTTGGCCTTGTCGGCTGTCGTCCAACTTCGGTGGCACAGGGGGCGGTAAACTCTGCGCGCTTGACAGCGCCGATGTCGTCTCCCACTCAACAGCCAGATGAGCTTCGTCGTCACGTTGCATATCTCGCTCCCGTTCCTCCCTCAACAAAGCCGTCGGTGGAGCTGGAGCTGGCTTCCTCTTAAATCTAGCGTGCCCATCGCCGACCTCGGCTTGTTCTTTCTCCTCGTGGATCCACGATACATCGATGTCCAGGGGCTCGTGGAATGGCTGAACTTCAAGACGTGGAGGCGGTGAGCTTGGTTGTTGTCTTTCGGAAGGCCAGAACGGTCGCGTCCCTTCTATCATCTCCCCATCCTTCATTTCCGATACAAAACCCCTCGACTCATCAATCTCAATCGGACTAACCGTCACACTAACGCTCCTCAATTCCTCCACATCCTGCAGACCTCAGAACAATTACTTCGTCGTCGTCGTCGGTGTCATCACCTCCCCCGATCCTCCCCCCAAACCACCGCTCGACGTCCCCGACACTGCCCGAGAAATCAGCTGCAAATCGATTCTTGTTCACTCTTAGCACCGGATACCTCCAATACGGGCTTGCCAGTGGGCTGCCAGTACTCAAGCCACTCTTCGGATTTGAATTCGAGTTCTTGGTTGTGAACGAAAATGTCGCCGAATGCAGCGTTGCCGACCGGATTTGCACTGTCGCTGACAACAACCCTCCCCTCCCCTCCCGCCTCTCCTACACCACCGCGGCCAGCGCCAACGCTACCGGCCTCCCTCATCTAAAAGCTCCAAGCCTGCCACCACTCCCAAACCCACAGTATAAGTATACTCGGTATACTGCCGTGTGACCGCCCGAGTTGCTCTAGTGGACGGATGCGCTGAGAGAGGGTAGATAGATTTCCTCGTCTTCGCATCTGTCTTCGCAAGGAAACCAGGACCGGAGTGTCGTGTATTTTTCATGGACAGCGTTGTCGTCATCCCCGATCTTGTATGCGCGGATTTGGAACTTGCGCTCTCGGACGTCGAAGGGGACGGAATACTCAGTGGCCTTAGCGTTGGTCTTCCGTGACTCTCCCCACTACCACCGCTTCCTCCCCCGCCACTACGCTTGGAGTCGCGTTTTCGTTCTTCATCTGCAGTGGTCCACCCTCTCCTACTCACGCTGCCGACACTACCGTTCCTCGACAGCGTCTCGATTTCGTATTCGTGCAGTGATAAAGCATGAGCCGTCCGCGGAATCCCACTGACGCCCCTCGTGAACGCCTTGAACGAGCCATCTCCGTCCATCTCCTCCCTCTCGCCATCGAACCCAAACCCAAACCCATGCCGAGAGACAGAGAGGTATCCCCCTGGCGTTGGCCCGTAATCTTTCTCGTCGTATTCGTAATCTCCACTCAACCGCATCCGCATCCCACCCGCCCCACTCGTGCCGGTTGCCAACCCCTTCGCCATAACGTACCATGGCGGCGTCACGAACTCAAACCCTAAAAACGGCGTCACAGCATCGTCTCCGCCTCCCCTAGAGTATTTGGAATATCTGGAATACTTGGAATATCTGGACCCGTCATGGCTGGAGGCGGACCTAAAGTCAGGGATCCCAGACCCGAGGCCGAAGCCGAAGCTGGCGTTCGTGACAGCAGGAGCGGATATCAGAGCGTAGGTATAGGCGTCAATGATTTCATTTACTTCGCCTTCGAAATCGAGATCGTCGATCTCTTCTTCTTTCCACTGGGCGTTGGTGTCTGGATCAGTCGTGAGGCGGGCGCGCGAACGGCGGAATAGAACCGTAGCGCCTCAGTATCGAAGACTTCCGTGTAACGCTAAGCTCTATACCAATGCTATGCTACACAAATTCAAGTCAGTACTCGGTGCTCGAAAGAGAGAAAGAGGAGTGAGCTCACCACCCTCTCATTGGCATTGGCATTGTCATCCTTTGCTCCCTTACTCCCGATCCCTGTGTTCCCTGATCTGCCTAGCTTCGAATTCGCTCGCATGCTAGGAACTCGCGTGACAGAGCCGTTTACATTCCCATGCGTCCCAAATGAACTAGTTAAGAGAGGCGAAAATGTCGGGGGGAGTGGGAGGGGCGGGATTTTGGATATAGTGCGCTTTCTCAAGCTGCTCTTCTTGGTCAATCCCGTGGAGTTGATTGGCGGCGTCGGGGGTAGGGGCAGTGGCAGGGGGGCACGGCTGTTCGCTGGCTTCATAATGGGTGGATTAAGCGGGGGAAGGGGACGGGGACGTGAGAGGGGTCGGGTTGGTGGCACAGGTAAGGGCGCAGGTAGGATTGGCGCAGGGGGTAGCGGGAGAGGGAGAGGTGTCTTCTTCGTCTTATTCAGAGTCTTCTCCTTCGGGGGTACCTCGTCAGAGTTAAGTGGTGGTGGAGGCGAGCTCAAATCCTCGATTTCGAGACCGATGTCGATAGCCCTCAGAGACTTCCTTGACCTTGCGCGAATCAGCCTTCTCAGTGCTCCATCATTCTCCAGTCTCTTTATTGTCTTGATCTCGGTCCACCCCCTCCTCAATCCCTCGATATTCCAACTCACAATCGTCCGACATCTTCAATTCCTATACTATTACTTCTTCCTCGCTATAGGCTACCCGCGCCTGTCAGAAGTCAAGTCGAGGGAGAAATGGGGGTGGGGGAGATGCGTTGTAGCAACTCGTTACTGATAGAGTGTGTGCGATGCGTCGCAACGAGAGATGATGGGAGCGCGAGTGTGCAACCTGTGCGCTATAGTCAGTGCTTAGTACTTAACCGAGCATAATACACACACCACTACTTGATACACTATACGGATGCTCCAATACAACCGAAACCACCGAACGGCGAACGTGTTACACGGTCCCGTTTCGAGGATATGGTATCGCGGGCTGCATTGGGTTTCGTTCAGTCGTTCAGTGATACTGTGATGCATGGGCGATCATCGAATGGGGCGAATGGGGCCCGCGACTTGGGTCGATACGATCCTGAGACGTTTCGCTTTGTGAATCCCTAGGTCATGCGTGCGCGACCCGGGATGCAACACTGTCGGACGACTCGAAGGGGGAAAGGGAGCTGCTTGGCCTGAAGTGGAGTCCTATCCATATGCCCTTTCGTTGAGTTGAATCAGACTCAGGTTTAGGTTGCTATGCTCGTCAGGCTCAACTCTGGCGAGTGTTTCTAAGTTGCGTTTCGGATTCCAATTTCAGATTTGGGCGAAGCAGTGCGCTAGGCTGCTGCGCATCTTAAAAGTAGACGATTTTAAATGAAATAGAGGTGGCTTACAAGCCCCCACGAGAACCAGAATGCATGTTACAGATGAAAGCGAAGGAGTGCCGCAAATCATGGAACTGGTGAGGAGGAAGGTTGTGTTATATAAACAGGCGCCCAAGGCTATCTCCAAAAATCAACTGACTCAACGCTGGCGCCCAGCTCACCTTGCAAGAATCCATGCGCTGGAGAACAGTCGATAACTAGTCAAATGAACCGTGTTGTATGAGAAAGAGCACACAGAGCTTTAGTCACGATACGCATGATGGCATGGTATACTACACACAGCGTCTGGACAGTACTACGCAACCAGCTACGGAACCAGAAGGGGTATAGGAGCCGCGAAGAAGCAGTTTAATAGCTCGAGTTCAGCAATAAGTACGGACGATTACCGAGACCAATAGAGTGTCTAAGACGAATGTAGCCGAAGAGTCCAAAGTTCAAGATCATAAGTGAGAACAGAGCGACGGCAACGAAAGGAAGTATGAAGCATGAATTGTAGACGAGAAGGCAATTCTCCACGATTTTTGGGTACTTAGACTCTCGTAACCTTCGGATGGGGCTTAAGAATGTGCAGCGCTACAAACGAACCGAGAGTTAGTGACCTCTCATACGTACGATATGATCGACTTACCCGACAGCCCACGATTTATCACTAGATGTGCAAAGGCCCCCGGAAGTGAATGGCTGTGCGGGTGGGAAACATGATTTGCGGACCGCCAAGGAATTGGTGGACTAAAAGATATAGCAGTCTCGTAAGATGATGAGTTCAGAACCGAACATTCGAACACATACCAAGTCACTCCAGCAGGCTTCTATATCGCCTTCATTGCCCCCTGTCGCTGTACCATCCCCTGCAGAGGCAGGAACGGGATTGGAGTTGATGAAGAAATACGAGCAGGTGCCCGAAGTGAGCGTTTCAATGTGTTGAGGGGCAACCACAAAGGACTGTGGAGACTCCCTGGAAAATATCTGTTCGGTTGGTCAGGACGGGTCGCAAGCTAGGTTGAGAGAGGTGGGTAGGCGTACCAGAATTGCATTATCAATTGCTTGGCAATCTTCATCTACGGGCGGGAGAACGCCCGCGTCGTTGTCACATGAAGTTGCGCCTGAGGAAACAAGTCAATCAGTCAAAATTAGAACAATTGTGGAAATTGATCAACAGCAGTCAAATTGTTGGGGAAATAGAACTCACAAGGAGCGCCACACACATGTACTGGTCCAGAGGGTGGTGGCGATGGTGTTGGCGTCGGCTCGACAAGTGTGGACGACGGTGCTGCCGACGAGAAAGACTCCGAAAGGACTGCGTGATTGGATTGGAATGAGTATGGAAAGGGAGGCGATGGGTCTTAAATTACGTACATGTGGAAGTCGGTTTCGCCGTTGTCTTCGTGCTAGTAGGCTTAGGTGGTTTCGGGGGATTACATGTATTGAACAAAATGCACAGAGGCCATATGTTCCATATACTTGCTTGAATTATGATGCCGCCCCCGATAATCAAGTCCTTCGAGGCGGACTTGAAGGCCACTGAGCCAGCACTTCCAGGAGCCGAGAATGAGGAGCATTGCACAGTCGATAAATACACTGGTTTGCTATTTGCTGCGGCGACGAACGTCGTGTTGGTAAGTAAGGTCGCCCCAACACAGTTTGTGTTCGCCACAATTTGGGCTGTGGATTGGCAATAAGTGTTGTCGTATACCAACGAATGGACGCGAATAGTACACACATAAATCGAAAGCAGCGAATACGCCTGAGGCGAGGTGGAGAGCCGGCAGTAGCAACGAGAGAGACAAAGCCTTCATCTTGAAAGGCGTCCTTTAGGATGGGCTGTTCGACGGGCGAGCGGCTTGCAAATAAGAGGGGGCCATGCAGGTAGGCTATATAGCACCACAGTTCTCCCCATCCCGTCTCATCGATGATCCTCCGAGTTCCCATCCCCATTCCCCTTGGTCGCTCCTTGCCGTGGATCGTGCATACGTATCACCCATCACTCTGCTTCTCCCCTGGCGGCTGTTCCCCCTGGACATCCAAGTACTGAGCCACATTCCGTTGACCGCTTGTCTTTGCTGTATTCCGGCCGAGTTCACTTCCAGACTGGCCTGTCATTTGCCGTACGTGAGTGTCAATCAACATCACTTCTTCTTCTTCGTCAAACTTCGCGCCCTGGGCCCTGGCTATTGAATTTGTCTTCGTCTTCCAGTTCGACGGCTTGCGTTCCCAGCACCAAATTGAAACCGCATGCGCAGAGATGCATTGCTCAAAGCCCAGTGGTCGAGACTCTGAGTATGTCTGAGGACCCATATGTTGACAACCCGGCACCGATCACCAATCGAGAGAGAGATCATGGTAGTGTCGTTGGACCCTGATTGGTTGAAGTATAAACTCAACCTATCCGTGATTTGACCTCCCGACATTGTCTCCGCGCATCCCGTAAAGTGCACCGCCGGCGACTCCGGCCATGATGAATGGATGAGAAAAATGCAGGTACCTCGGACTAGCCTTACTGGCATTGAACCTGTGCGGGAGATCTCATTGGACGAGGTCCGAGGAACTCTCAAGTTAAAAACAACTTGAAACTTGGATATAAACAACGACAAGGAACCGTGACGATGATTACCCATAGAACGCTTGCGATGATACACACCGATACCTGCGATCCGCTCACCGTAGTTGATAGGTTTATGCGTATCCTCACGATAACCAGTTAGGAACTTGGAAGTGGTAAACGCGTGGTAAGGAACGTGCAACACTGCATCTGAGTGGGTGTATTCTCGTTAAGGAACAAATTACACATGCACCATGACGGCGGCGGAGGGCACCATTGGTAGCGAAGAAGTAAGCGAAGCGGTAAATGAAGAAGAAGCATGTTACTCACCTGAAGGTTCCTTTTTCGACACGATTCTTCGGACGTGGGCTGAGAAGACGTTAACGCCGCGACATATATTACTTCAATCAGTACTGAGGATCACTAATCAGTCAAAACGTTCTAGAGTCGATTATATGACTTTATATTATGGACCTGAATTAGTGGATGGGAGTAATTGTAGGCTGACGTGACACCAGCGCCTTGATAGACAAGTGATTGGCGAACAGAATGGATGGATGATGGATGGGAGATGGAAACATGGGAGATTCAGTGTGCGCAAACTCGGATCATCCACATCCGCCGTTGAAAGCGGCAAGCCCGTCTAGTTTAGTGAAATAGAGCCTACCGGCATGGACGCGCCCTTTGGTAGAAGACCCATGAGAGTGTGAACCTATCCATTGGGTTTCGTCGACTGTTTAACTTACAAGTACAAATATGGCATTCGTCCTATTTCAGAGTTCCCCCGAGCATACGCCCTCGATCCAAGCAACGTCGCTCAGCACGGTGGTCAAGTTTTCGTACCCATCTTCCGTGATCAGAACCACATCTTCAATCCTCACACCGCCTACTCCTTCGTACCTCTTCAGTACGTCCAGGTTGATATGCTTCGAATCGCGCACGGGCGCAATGAGATGAGGTGAGAAATAGCACCCAGGTTCCACCGTCTACAATAGGGCAGGAGGTTAGCAGACCGTAATTGTGATGTTGTAAGCGAATGTTACCCACCACAACCATGTTCTTTTCGAGAGGCAATCGAAGTCGCAGGAACGAATAGAAGCTCTCGTGGCCTTTCGTCTCTCCAATTTGGATGGTTGGGTTGTCGGCTGGCTTGCTTGCTTCGGGGACATCATGAACGTCCATCCCCAATGAATGCCCAACGCCATGAGGGAAGAACGCAGAACTAATGCCAGAAGCTAGGATGGCTTCAGCTGAGTTCCAAGAACCAGAACCAGGGAAACTTGGGCTCTTGAATATCCCGAGAGCCTGAAAGCCCTTGATGAGAACGCGATGGCAGAGGAGCTGTATATCGTCCCAATGGAGACCTGGTTTGAGGAGCTTCATAGACTCCTATATAAGGGTGAGTGACTACTTGAGTATTTGGTCCTTGAGGGATATATCGAACGGCAGATCACACACCTTCTGCATTTCGAGTACAAGTTCATAGATCGCCCGGGCTTCTGGGGTGAATTTACCCCCGTTTCCAACAGGCATGGTGCGAGTGATATCGGACGCATAACAGTTCCATTCACACCCCGCATCGATCAGGAGAACCTGGGGATCCAAATGCTTGTGGCTATGCGCTAATTCGTTGCTATTGTGGTGGTCCAGTGGTTTCACTGGACCCCACGCAAACTCGCGATCGTTGCAGCAGTAATGGAGTGTCGACGCGCGAGTCGACGCCGCAACGATGGGCAAGTAGGCTTGGTGGACCGAGCTATTGTTGCACGAATCAATGCAGGCTTTGGGTGAATATGTATCCAGCTTACCCCTCCCTTCGGCACTGACGCTACAAATATTGCTTCAGCTTCAGCTTCTTTTTCAATCAGCCATTCTCCAGGAAGTAGCGGTCGGCTAACACCTGCACCCTCGCCCTTGGTGATCGCCCCTCGAACCGCAGCCCCAAGGACTCGCATGACCACCTCGTGTGCTCTGGAAGAAATCTGGTTGGCCTGCCTGATAGCAGCTATCTCTGCCTCCGTTTTCGTTAAGCGAGCGCGTTGAAGGGCCGATAATAGGTATGCGTCGGTGACACCGAGTGTCTGCTCTCCAGAGGCAAGCAATAGATCAGTGTACTTGCCTGGGAGATGTGGAAAGAGAGGCGACCCTCGAGGAAGGGTGTGACAGAGAGCATCGGGGTAGGCTTTGGCCAACGTTCCTAATGCATCGGGAAGTGCAGCTGTATGATCGACTTTGGTAACGTCATGCGTCTTGGATGCGTCCTCGACAGAAGGTGGAGGAACGGACCACATCATATCAGCCAATTCGGCCTTGGGAATGAAGAGATGTACGGAAGGTGTCTCCGCCAGCGATGTTCCCGCCTGGTACGCAACGACGAGATATGATCCTGGAACATGACAACCCGATAGGTAATAGAAATTGGATTCTTGTCTGAACACGATTTCTCTGTCTGCATCAACCAATCATCCCCCGTGAACGTCATGGAAATCGCGAAACGCACCAGTGTCATCCCGGTAAGCGACAACCCCTCCAGCTAGAAGAAGGATCTGAGGCTGAGAGATTCGGGATCATTCTAGTCAGCTAGATATATGATCATACAAAGGGCAGGTTATCTGACCTTCGCTTGTTCTGTTGATGGCAAAAGCTTCACAAGCTCTTGAAATGTCTTCAGGGCATGGAGGCGAGCTGAATCGTCTCATCAGTCAATCATTGCAGGAATTGGTACCACCTCCGCTGACCAGGCTGTAGCATTGTCAATGTATGGATCTGATGACGAGATGTGCCTGAAGTTCCTCAAGTTGGCTCAAGAGTCTACATTGTCCATCACATGACCCCGCCTGATTCGAATTCTAGTAATTCTATCAATTCCGAGTCTCTAATCACGACTGGCAGGAAATCCATTCATGGACGTCGCGTCGCCCTTACAACAAGGCTCATTGGTCGCAGTCGAGAAACAAACGATGAATAGCGGGAGCGGTATTACTGTATGGCACCTGTGACGGTCCGCCATGTCGCACCCGGCCCGTGCGGATAATTGCAACACTCCCCATATGACCTACGCTGAGCCGTTATAAGGTAGTTAACGGCCACAGAAATGCGGTTTCTCCGTACACGAATTGTGCTTTATCGCCACGTAGCTGAAGAAAGCAGACAGTTATGGTCAAAATTACTGGATATGAGACCCATGGTCTGCACTTTTCCTCCATAGTCCGCATCGTGAACTCACCCTAGAAACGCAGATGTACGATTCCCAACCTCGCTGAGTGGGGATGGAACCGATGCCATGTACGTTCATCCCCATCCATCTCAGATTGTTGGGCTAACTTATACCCAAGGAACACGGAATGCGACTACTCCTCCGCGTACATCACACTCAAAACTGAGTCTGACCTTGTAGGCCATGGAATGACCTTCACTATCGGTCGAGGGAACGATATTGTAGGTGACTAACTATTCAATCACGGCTTCATCGGACTAACAGTGTCGTACTTTGGCAAGGTTATCATGGCTATCGAAGCGGTGGCGAACAGGCTGGTTGGTAAAGAGACAGAGGATTTGTTCCAGGATATGGGCAAGACATGGGACTTCATGATGTCTGATCCGCAGCTTCGATGGTCAGTCATCTCACGAACGGAGCCTCATTTGTGTCTAGGCTGCAAACGTTGACATCATACAACATATTTAGGATCGGACCAGAGAAGGGCGTAATCCATATCGCTTCTGGAGCTGTCAATAACGCGCTATGGGATATGTACGCTCGCTCGAGGCAGAAGCCTTTGTGGAAACTCGTTGTGGACTTCACACCCGTTCGTGTCCATTTATCTTGTCCCGAAGGGATAAGTATTTGATATTCATCCCCTCATCTCGCAGGAGGAACTCGTAAGCGCCACTGCGTTCCGGTATATCTCGGACGCAATCACGAAAGAGGAAGCGTTGGCCATGCTCAAGGAGAAAGCAGCCACCAAAGCTGAACGCGAAGCCAAAGTCAGAGAACTCGGGTATGTCTCCCTTCTACCGCTCCCAGTTTGACTATGTTGAATTGGTGTCTTTAGCTACCCTGCATATGTGACTTCTGCTGGGTGGTTGGGCTACACCGACGAGAAAGTCGCAAGGCTCACCAAGGAAGCCGTCCAAGCAGGCTTCAACCACTTCAAAATGAAGGTCGGCGCAGATCAAGCGAACGACCTCCGCCGAGGCAAGATCATACGCTCTATCATCGACGACCCGCAGTATCTTCCGGCGGGCGCAATACCCAGAGACCCCAACGGCCCTGGGTTGATAGGAAAGAATGCTGGGCCGACCGGTGCTGTGTTGATGATCGACGCGAATCAAGTTTGGGATGTTAATCAAGCTATTGACTATGTCAAAGGGCTTGAGGAGATTAAGCCCTGGTGAGTGAAGTCCCTAGCCAATGTAGCCATCGAGAACAGGGGATAATGTGTCTATAGGTTCATAGAAGAACCTACTGCGCCCGATGATATCTTGGGCCACGCTGCGATTCGAAAGGCCTTGAAGCCATACGGGATCGGCGTCGCTACGGGCGAGCACGCGCATAATCGTATGGTGTTCAAGCAGCTCCTTCAAGCCGAAGCTATCGACGTCGCCCAGATTGATTCTTGCCGTTTAGCTGGCGTCAGCGAGGTCCTGAGTGTGTTGCTCATGGCAGCCAAGTGAGTACCAACGACGTAATCCCTGATTTAAGTCTGCGATGTTGAGGGACCATTCCATGGTTAGGTTCGGTGTTCCCGTATGCCCTCACGCCGGTGGTGTCGGGCTCTGCGAATATGTGATCCACTTAAGGTACTCCCTCAATCAAACATGCACCGTTCGTTCAGTTCACTAATCGGGGAAACGCCATTCAGTTTGATCGATTATATCGCCGTTTCGGGAACCATGGAACGCAATGTACTGGAATTCGTCGATCACCTCCACGAGCACTTCGTCACACCTTGTTCTATCAACGCCCAAGGTCGTTATAACGTGCCGACGAATCCTCTGGAGGGGTATAGTATTGAGATGCACAAGACGAGCATTGCTGAATACGAGTGGCCGCATGGTTCCTACTGGGTCAGCCGGAGGGAGAGTTGAAGAGACGAACGTAATCTTTATTGCATATGTTATCGGAATCTATGAATTTATCACGAAGAGGAAATGCATTCAGATGAATAGAGCTTTTAATAGATGTTTTTCTGTTGAATATCGAGCGTTGGGAACGTCTAGGCCGATAATGCCAATTTGTCCTGGGTATGGTTTCTCCTTATCCGTATCAATTTCTGGACTGGACGGGGTGAAACGGAGGATCTATTTCGCGTTCTTATCAGTCAGAGTTGTTATGGCAGTAGCAGGACCATTGTATATCGATTCATGGTCGAGCCCAGATGTCATGGCATGGCATACAAATTTTGGAATGCAGTAGATGTGATGGGACGAGCGAAAGGGACACAGATGGAAGGACGGCAATACAATAGTCTATCGCAGACGACTACGCGTGTAGTAATATTAGATTTAGAGTCCCTGGGATGAGGCTTTCTGGAGACGTACCGAGCTTCACGTTCACTCTCCAAAAGGGCGAGGATGTCCTCCTCTCGAACGGGGCCCTTGACGTTACGGATAATGGTTCGCGAGGTATCGTCCATGAACTCGACACGGACTTGCGTCACACCTCCACGGGAGCCAGTCCTTCCAAGGACCTATACGGCACAAATCCGCAAAATCAGACAATTTGGGTCAGTTCAAAGCTCTCCTTGATTGAACAGTGAATCAATTGACCTTGATGACTTTAGCGAGTTTGACGGGGGCTTTTGAGGTGGAATCCTAAGGCGATTTGGGTGAGCACCTGAGAATGGGGTTCGGGCAGCGGAGGGGCGGCATAGCTCACCATGTCTGATTAATGTGAAGACGGTTGTGGAAAGTTCGGCGTGACGATGGCGATGAATGTTGTGTGTGGCTGAAATAAGGTTCTGGTATTAAATCGGAGCTTGCAGCAAACTCGGCAACACCCGGTGCTTTCCTTCGAGGTCGACGAGAAGCAACACTCCAACTTCGGAAGACTTGAGACTAAGAGCGGAAGCGCGAGCGCGTGGAATAATCATACACCCTATTAACATAATACACAAAACAGAAAGCATTGTCCGAAATCTAGCAGTCCTTCATGAGCCGTAAACTCGATGCAATTCATCGTGAATAGAGAACCCCAGCCTCCTCTGTGTCTTCGTGGCCTTTCTACCGCCCGTTTGCCTAAAAAGAGAGAGCAATGAGCAATCCATTCATAGCAGCGAGGAAGAGATGCAAATGAAAATGACTACTGACCTCTGTTCCTGGCAAACAAAACTCTCTGGTGCGCCTTCCCAATCTTCCAGCACATAATCTCCAGCTTCAGCCGTCTTCTCCTCCTCCTCTCTCTGCGGACCGAATAGATCCAACGCCAACTGCGTATGGCTAACGCCCGCGTACGTCGTTACGCATCGAGGATTTACCAGTATCCTCGCGGGACGATAGGCTCCGTTAGGGATGGTCAATTTGAGAGGCGTCACGTCGTTCATAGGAACGTCTTCTGAATCAGGCATGGCGTCGAAATCTGAGCCAGCGTTGGCATCTTCGTCGCTCTGAGGGGCGCGCACACCTTCGTCGACAACGCCTTCGGGGCCTGCTGCAGGTCCTGGGACTTTCTTAGCGTCGTCAGCTGGTGGTTCATTCTTCTTCTCTTCAGCTTGAGCAGCAGCAACTTTCTCCTGTCGCTTTTTCAGTCGCTCGGAATCTGCGATACCGTGGTCCATCTCGTTCATTCCCTCTCCGGCGGTGTGCACCCATAGATCTCTGCAGAACCACGCTTGACTGCTGTCTAAGCAAGCACTATCTGGGTCTCGCGCGGGGAGTGAGCCGCCGTTCGTGACGTTGTGCACGTCCCCTGTTTCCCAGCCAGAACGATAGGTGATGCCTTTGTAGTAAGATTGCTCGGGGTCGACAACGTGGGTTCCCGATTCGCAGCAGAAGACTTGGAAAGGAAGATATTGGGCGTAGCGGGACGCCCCCACCTTGTCGCGAGGTGGTACTGTGTCTGCCTTCGAAGACGAGGACTTCGACTGACGGAACTGGTCGCCGTCTATGTCCCGAGTTCGCCATCTGCTTGACGTTAGGCAAGAATATTCGAGGGGCCATGTATAGACATTTGCGTACCGGTCTGAGAAAATGAAGAATCCGTTGTGCTCTGCCCAGTCCATGCCGCAGACCATAGCAGCGTCATTGATGAAACTGACTTTGATTGTCTCTAGAATGTCGTTGGGACATGTAAATCCCTTCAACCAGATGACACGATCAAACTTCAGGCTCCTTCGGTGGTATAGTTCGAACAAAGGTTCCAAAGCCAGATTCTTCATGTGCGCTTCCTCCGATGGATAATATGCGGCCACAGGATCCGCTGTCATGGAGGGGACGCGTCTAATTCGATAAGGGACTCCAAGTAACGTTAACACCGCTTCACACAAATCAGTCAGCGTCTCTGTGGAATCCGTCGAGTCATAGTCGAGCATCGAGACGAAGACGTTTTGTGTCCCTAGACGTTTGACCATTTGGACAATGACAGCTAGTTGATCGACCAGGAAGTGGTCGGCGGAGTGGATGACGATAGCGACATAGTAGAGATGGTTCTCTTTGACAAGGTCGTCGTAGGCACCGTGATGTTGGTTCTGTCCGAACGGACGTGCGAGTGTAGGGCAGAGGCCGGCTACCCAGCCATTCAACGAAAGGAGTTGATCTATGGCTGAAACAACGGTCTGAGCATCTGTATGCGCTGTCTCTCTTCCTGTGATGCTACGGGCCTCTGACATTAGCGTTCGACGCGAAACCCCTTTGACATGGGAGACTCACTATGGAAGCTGGAAACGCTCCCAATAATCCCGTGCCCCGTTCCTCACCAGATCCGAGAACAAGTCCTCCCTGTCATCGCGTCCCATCCTCGACTGCAGGAACTTGTACTTCTGGACATTGAGACTTTTATCCGGCCGCGTCGCGCGTTCGAAGAAATTATGTTCCTTGATTTCATGCGCATTTTGGATTCTCAAGCTCGGCGAAACGGTGCTTGAAGACGAGGATGAGAAGAAGAAAAGGCGCAAGAAGAAGATGACGGTGAAGAGGAAAAGGAGACGAGTCAGGCTTCGTCTTCGCAGGGAAAGGGCCATGTCCTCGTCGTGAGCATGTACTAAGAGGTCAGAAGACGGAAACAGATTAGACGCCCATGTATTCGTTTGATCTTGACAACTTCTCTTCTTCTCGGACTGGAATGCTGTAACATGTCCGTCGAGGTATGTTCTCCGTATTTCAATTCCAAATACTTATAGAAAACTTACAGGTTTCAACATGGAACGCACCTGGAAAATGCCGCACACTATAATCCTTGTGATACTAGTCATCTTGAAACCGTGAATATGTTTTGGTATTGACCTTGTGGATGGAGGCGGCGTAGCTAGGGCATCCCCCGAACGCTTGTCGAGTTCCTGGGCGATATTTTTCGCAAATGTCAACAATATCGCAACCGACGACTAGGACCCCCGATTATCCCTACTAAAGTCGGATCCGAGTCCACCCACGCACCTTCCATATATAGTAATAATGTTGGATCAAGCGCCCAAATAATCCACCCATTTTTGGGCGAAAAATTCGATGTTAGATCCAAAAGTCCACCCATTTGGGGCCCTCACGCCCAAGGTCGGATCATGATCCACCCATTGACTGATAAGAAAAAATGCCAACATCGTCAGCGTGAGCCAGTAATGGACTTATGGTAGTCCACGATGCCGCCTGATGCCGCTCGCATGTTCACACACCGCCAAGACGTTGTTCCCACATTGTCATTCCGATCTTCTACATGTCGTGGCCTCCTGAAATTCGGTCTAGTTCACTCAAAGGCATTTCTCCATGCGCTCAAGACAAATTCAATAACCATCATAGACGATCAGTCGATGAAACTCGATGCGAACGTCTTTAACTCGGTAGTTCGGCCCCTGAATACCAAAGAGGAGCTTGTGGTTGCTGCAGTCAAGAAGTTGATGGGCAAAAAGCACACATATGAGCTCAACGACGGCGAATAATAGTTTATATGATATTAGCGACTACTCTGATTTTTTTCCCTATTTTTATCTATTTTATTCGACCTCCCAATGTTGGATCGAATAATCCACCCATCAGTTTCCTAATTGGGATGTCGGTTCAGAATCCACCCATGGGATTTCCTTATATGGTAATTCCCTAATCCACCCATTTGGCCGGAAATTCGGCATTTTTTGATCCGACTTCAGTAGGGATAATCGGGGGTCCTCGACGACTGGCATCTGCATCGCTTTCATGCGCATTCAAAAGCAACGGACTCATGAGGTTTCTCATCCAACTCGCTCCTGCAAGCAGCCATGGCCATCGAGGGGTTCACATTGGCGATGTCTATCCTCAACTTCACCGGAGGCATCCTGTCTGCCTTGGGCTCGGGATTCATCATCTTGTGTTATCTTGCGCTGCCTCTGCGCCGCCATTTTCGTCACGTCTTAATCCTCAATCTCGCCGTCGCTGGTAAGTCTGCCGCCAGCCAACATAGTTCCGTTCTCTCAGCAGCCGATTTGTCTAGATTTCATCAACTCCATTAATAACTCTGCATCGGGCTCGCAGATTCTCATCAAGAAGAGAGAGTTGAGCCCTGGCCCGGCGTGCGTCTTGAACGGCTTCATCGGCCAAATCAGTGTGCAAGTTCGTTGATGTATTCTCTCCCTTCTTCAGCTAAACTAAATGTATGGCAGGCCGCTGACTGTGCGATATTGGCCATTGCGGTGGTCACCGTGTACACCATCACCAAGACTTCCCACTCGCGCCTCGTCTCGGGTGAATGGGAATGGCCAATGATAATGGGGGTGACTGGCGCCATATGGTTGCTGCCGTTCACAACCAGTAAGCCATTCTATTCATATATCGATGTCACCCAAGATCAGCTGCTGATTGATTCATCTGAAGGCTTCCTTGCTTTGGGCAAACACTGGTATGCTCCGGTGTCCGGGAATTGGTGCTGGCTTGTCGATAGCCCGGTCCATCTTCGCTATGTTCTCACACACGGCTGGAGATATCTCTTTATGCTTCTGGAGCTCATTTTGTACACATACCTGGTACGTTTTGCGCCACTGGCTGACTTACATGACCGCTGATGTATACGGTAGCATATCTTCCTCCGCAGACATTTCCGCAGACTCGCGGTCCCATCGTTTCGAACGTCCCGACCTCGTCCAATCATTTCACGCAGTCAATCCCGCTGACACCCGTTACATTCACTCCCCAACCCCATGCTGATGCCACGGAGTCTAAACACGATATGGCCTCGTCTTCGCATCCCGAATATCCTGCCTCCCCTTTCGCCGACGACGACCTGCCGAAAGTGCGGAGCCCGCTCACCGACAGTTCCGTACGACGCAGAGCCCTCCTCGCCGATCCCTACCGGCCCGTCACAGTCTCAGTCAAAGCACAGTGGTGGTGGATCGCTCAAGCACGTATTCGCACACCGTCGCGCAGAGAAACCGAACAAACCGGCGTCTTCGGTGAACCCCCGAGAGCGTGCCATCCAGCGCGTTCTGCTGCTCAACGCATACCCCTTGCTCTACATCATCCTGTGGATCCCGGGCTTGGCGAATCGCATTATCGAGGCGTCGGGCGGTTCCTCGCGCGTAACGCAGGTGATGCAAGCCTCGACTCAGTTCGTTGGATTGGCGAACGCGCTGACGTATGGGTGGAACGAGAGGATCATGACGCAGTTAAGAGATAAATACCGGCCGCGTTATTAGGTGGTTAATCAACTGTAATAATCTACTGTAATTTTGGGTTATAATTATTATTCGCATGAGGGACGGGTACATGAGGACTCTGAAGCTTGACGATGCTTTCGGTAGGGACGTTGGATCGCAAGTACTGCGGCCTGGTACAATGATGCGGACCAGTTCCAACGGTCAGGAGTCGCCATCATGGCATACAGGACTTTACATACTTGGACACAGGACACCACTTGGCTTTAGAGAATACCCCTCGGCAGAGACTTAAATGGAGGCACGTAGGCGGTGGAACGGTCTAATTCCGAACGGCTGACAAGGCGGAAAGACAAATGTGCTACGGCAGTAGTAGGCTAGCGAATGAACTGACTAGATCATTATCGGAGCCAGGAGCGTCCCTCGTAGTGCACCAACATGTCCGTGCCCAGTTGATCGATTAATGATACTCGTGTTCACGGCTAATGCCTGGGATGGTGTGGCGCCGCTATGCACGTACGGTGGGCCACGCGCTTCGCAGGCTGAATAAGCGTGATCCACAAACGCAAAGCGGGCGTCGTCAGCTACCCGCCAACTCCCCCATCTCCAGCTCCTCTCGGGCAGCATCCCGCTCCCGCCGCGCCCCCCAGTCCGCGCCCTCGTCCGCAGACGGGAGCATGTACCCCGTCTCCTCCGGCGCGGCGAAGAACGAGGAGAAGAACTGCGAGAGCTTGTCGCCTGAGGAGGCGTGCTGGTGCGTGTGCTGGTAGGGATGGGAGGGGGTGTGCTGGTGTGGATGGGAGGGGGTGTGCGCGGGGGCGCGGAGGGGCGCGGCGTGCGAGGGGAGGCGGCGGTGCGCGCGGAGGGTGCGCTGCTGGAAGATGAGGAAGAGGACGCGGTTGCAGAGGACGGAGTGGGCGATGCGCTGCGGGCTGTGTGTGGGAGGGTGGGTGTGGGGAAACAGAGGGTAGAAGTTAGTAAAGGTGGTGAAGG
The DNA here is from genome assembly GCA_026743855.1 of Pleurotus sapidus. Classification (NCBI taxonomy): domain Eukaryota; kingdom Fungi; phylum Basidiomycota; class Agaricomycetes; order Agaricales; family Pleurotaceae; genus Pleurotus; species Pleurotus sapidus. Next base: position 473,205 of record JANBWZ010000024.1, on the reverse strand, counting down.
TGGTAGAGCGGGATGGGATGGGGAGGTGGGGGGTGTACGGACGTTGCGAGCCAGTTTGCGAGTTCGGGCTGGGGTGGTGGGGGGTGGTTGGTTAGTGGGAGGAGGGGGGGAGTGGGGGCGGGGCTTACTGGTCCTGCGACAGGCACGATGACGTTGGCCACGGCGAAGCCTGGAGTAGTGCATTTAGTACGACTGGCGGTTCGGATGGTAGGTACTAAGGTGAAGGACGTACCGAGAAGGTAGAGGTAAAATAGGAAGCCTAGAGATTTGTGGGTTAACGGGTGATGCGGCGTGAGAGGAGGGGAGACGCGTACCATCGCGGTATAGTTGTACAACCCATGAGGAACGGGTGTGACGTACTGTTCGGAGACGGACAGTCAACATACAGTCGATGGGAGCGGGAAGTGAAGGGGGCTTACGGTGTTGGAATGCCTTGATTAGTGTGAGTGCTACGATAACTTTGGGGGGGCGTCAGAAGGCAGGAAGCAGGAGGAGGTGTATTGGGCGGAGGAGGAGGAGGAGGAGGAGGAGGCACGCACTGGTTTCTGAGATAACGAGGAGAACGTATGCTACAAATATGATGACGCTGGCGTGATCGAGGTTGCATCCACCCTCCGACGGGCCGTCTGTATTTTGAAAACGCAGGATCTCGGTCATATATCATATATATGCAGGGGAGGGGAGGGGGTGGAGGAGGGACTCACACACGAGAGACGCGGATTCTAGGTGGGTGACTACCACGCCGGGGACGAAGACGAGCTGGTTGGGGAGAGTGTGCTCAGCGTGCGATGCGGCATGGGAGGTGCGCGGGTGAGGGGGAACAGGGGAACAGGGGAACAGGGGGAACAGGGGAGGGAGAACAGGGGAGGGGAGGAGAGGGGGAGGGGAAGAGACGAACCAGGCAGAGCGCGCAGAGCGTTATTTGGACGGACCGTCGGCGGTTCCAGATCGCGTAGGTGCGGAGCATGAGGATTACTGCGCGGGGTTAGCCCGGCGACGCGGGGAGGGGAGGGGACGAACTTTCAGATGTGAAGATGCCGAAGAAGATGAACCCTGTGAGCCGGGGACGGGGGTCGTTAGAGAAGGGGGTAGGGGGAGGAGGGAGGAGGAGGAGGAGGGAGGGGGGTGGGGAGGGGGAGGAGGGGAGGACATACAGAGGACGATTCGGAATTGTGTTGTACATTGCTGTGAAGGGGGGAGGGTGAGTTTGGGGCGAATTGGGAATTGGGGATTGGGGATTGGGAGTCGGGATGCTTGGACTGACCTCGGGCGTCTGGGAGCTGCTTGTGAGGACTGCGGGGCATGAGATCGGGCGCTAGTTTAATCGGGAACGGAGGGACGGGACGCACGGCGGAGAGAGACGAACGTGTCGACGAAGGGGAGGTATCGATTCAGGAAGAAGAGGACGCTTCCGAATGTCCATGGCGCGGACCAGACGTACGCGACCTGGCGGCGCGTCGAATGATGTGCAAGTTGAGGGGGTGTGGGGGTGAGGGGGTGAGGGGTGAGGAGATAAGAAGGGAGATATGGATCGCGCACCTCTTGGTCAAAGGTGCAAAGAAAGTCGTAAACCTAGAAACGGGGTAACGAATCATTAATCAGTACTCAGTATACTCAGTGCTCAGCTCGTGCGGACGCAACACGAGGGCAGGACGGGGTAGGACAGGGAGGGAATGCGCGCACAAGGACGGTTGCACTGGCGGCGACAGAGGCGGAGACGACATCCTGCAAGGTGCGGCGTGCGGCGAGCGAGAATGTGTATGTCAGCAGGGTGCGCGGGAGTGGCAGATCGGGGCAAGGGAATGTACCATGTATTAATTAATAGGCGGCGGGGTGTGTGTCCTCCTGGGTGTCACGGCAGGCTGAACATGAAGGTTTGAAGGTTTGAGGTTTTGAGGTTTTGGAGTTTTGGAGTTTGGGAGGTTTGAAGGAGGGAGTGCGGGCGGGAGCTGCTGACGCCGCGACGAGACGCACGGGAGGTAGGGACGAGGGGAGGGAGGAGGAGATATGTATATAAGAACAAGAACAAAGCCGTGGAGGAGATCTGGCCCCGCGTCCGCTCTACCCTCGGGAATCAGAAATCAGATCTCAGAGCGGACATGTGCACGCTGCACGCGCGCAGACGATATCATGCATTCATGCACGAAGGCGTGATACGCATCCACGCATCGTGTTCTATCGTGTTTCGTGTTTCGGGCGAATGGCGAATGGCGAATGGCGAATTCAGGTGCTTCCTTCCGGATTCCGGACTTTGGGTGGTCGTGTCCGGTCGGCGTTGATGGGTGATGGGTATGGAGACAGTCGACGGAGGGGTTTGGAGGTTTGGAGGTTTGGAGTGATTTATTGGTGGTCGGGGCTGGGGCTGCGTGAGGACGTGGATGATATTTACAGAGAGTACAGAGGATACAGAGAATGCAGAGAACAGAGAACAGGAGATACCCCGAGCCGAGGCACCCGCCGAAAACATGCGGCGCCGACTGGAGTTGCGTGGATGATCCATTTCGGTTGTCAAGGACCCAAGGACCCAAGTACTCAAGGTCTCATCTCATCAAAAGCGCGATCAACCGCAGAGAAGGAGAAGCGCTTATTGATTTATTACTTAGCGCGCGCAAATCTGCAAATCTCAGCAAATCTCAGCAGTGGATGATCAATCATCAGATATAGATCTGTGTGCATAATGCATAATGAAATCATGAAATCATTCCGAATCTCGGAATGCATTCCAGAATGCCCATTTCTTGTCACGAATGTAACGAGCTGGAACTGAGTTGGTACGCACCCCCCCAGAAAATAGAAATACGAATACGTACGTACGTACGTAGGTTATGTAGAAGCTGTTAAAATATGCTTACTTGTACGCCCGCAGCTAATCGCCAGCGTAACTCAAGTACTCTATACACACACGTATACCCACCCACCCGCCCGCCAATAACCTCACCCACCCGCTAATCACATCACTCATCACCTCACTCACCTCACTTCATTCACTTCACAATGCACATCCATGGCGCATCTGCCATATGTGCATACACGCCGACTGAACTCTCTGAACGTTCTGAACACTCTGAACACTCTGAACTCCGGACGTTGAATGTTGAATGTTGAACTCTGAACGTCCTTCGCCCCTCCTTCGCCCCTCGCCCCTCCTTCGCCCCTCGCCCCTCCTTCGTGCCTCGCCCCGCCTTCGTACGCCCTTCGCCCTTCGTACAAGTATACAAGTATCGCAGCTGCTACGATATCACGATATACGTACATCGTAATCAAATGATATATACGAGTAATACCGACTTCGACTTCGACTTGGATTCCTTGTACTTGATGGCTTATGTTGGATTTGGGATGGGATTTCGGTTTGGTTGGGAGTTTGGATTTGGAGATATTGGTTGGGAGTTTGGCTGGGAGATATTGGTATGGGATTTGGATTTACTAGATGAACATGATATGAGAGATGGTCGGATATTCGCAGCTAACATCCCCAGTCCCCAGTCCTCATCGATATCCATCCCGAGTTCGCAGTTCGCAGTTCGTGGTCTGTGGACCGGGGGGGGGGGGGGGGTGAGGAGGTGTGGTGAGGTGAGGTGTGGTGAGGTGGTGAGGTGTGGTGAGGTGAGGTGGAGGGCTGGATATTACGGATTACGGATTACGGATTGAATATATTTGGATGGAGGAGTAATGAATAGAGGATGGAGGAGTAATGAATGCAGGAGAAAAGAGAGGGTAGCGACGAGTACGAGTGCGTCCGGGTTCGTAACACGTCGAAAGGATGAGCTCAGGATTTCGACATTCAAGTGCTCAACAACCATACTTGTTCAACATCCAACAATATTCGATATTCAACACTCAGCAGAGCCACCCTTCACCGCACCATCGAATAACTGAAATCATTGATGATATTGCTTCGTAAGTCGTCTAAGGTGGTCAAGTGTAAGGCCTTAAGGGTTAACGTTAGGGGGAAGGGGCAAGTAAAGTACAGCGAAAGCTCCAAAAACAGCATCTCCAAAAACCTACTACCACTCTACCACTCTCTCCATCTTCACTCTACACTTCAACCCACTAGACCTCTACCTCTCCTCCCAAATCCACACCCAAGTACGTTATACGTTATACGTTATACGTTATACGTGTTCGTATACGTACACGTGAGCGTGTGGAGAAGGCGCTCACCCGAGCATGCCCTCGCCGTCGCTCCACGCGCTGCTCGCGTAGGGCGAGCTGAGCTCGGTGTAGCGCGCGATCTTGAGGCGCTGCGACGGCGGGACGAGCTTCTCGTCGAGCCCGTGCGGGTGCCCGCCGTGCAGGACGCCGACGCGCTTCATCGCGAGGAGCTGGGGGGGGGAGGGGGGTTAGTGTGTGTTTGTGTATTTTGTTTTTGGGGGAGGGGATTAAGGGAGGGGGGGAAGGGGAGGGGGGTATATGAAGGGAGGGGAGGGGGGGAGAGAGGAGATGGGAGAGGGGGAAAGAGGAGAATGGGAGGGAGGAGAGGGGAAGGGGGAATGGGGAAGAGACGTACGTTGTGCGCGGCGTTGGAGTGGTCGTAGACGCCGCCGAAGAAGGCGGTGGTGGCGTCCTTGCCGATCATCTTGACGAGGAGGTGGCGCCCGCCGGGGTGCTCCTCGAGGAAGTCGGAGACGTCGTGGATGAAGCCGGAGACGAGGATGAGGGGGCGCTTTTGCGCCTGCTCTTGGACTGTGGGCGGACGTGGGGTTAGTTTAGGGTAGAGAGAGAGAGAGAGAGGGAGTGGATGGCACGCACAGGAATCCCAGTTGACGACGGGGAGGTCGTTGGAGTCGCTGGGCCAGGCGAGCCTCTCCTGGGTCTCGCGGAGCTTCTTGAGCTGCATGGTGAGGACGCCCTTGCGGACCTCGTTGTCGGGGAAGGTCTTGAGCTGGCGGGCGAGGCCGAGGAGGGAGCAGGTGTAGATGAACCACTTGGTGGGGTCGTACTGGTAGAGGCGGATGGCGTTGCGGTAGTCCATGGGGAACTGGTGGTGGAAGTTGTGGTAGCCCTCGCCGATGGTGACGAGGGCGGTGAGGAGGTGGTCGCGCGGGGTGTGCTTGTCGTCGAAGGGCGTGGAGCCGAGCCAGTGCGCGAGGGAGTTGACGCAGAATGTGGACTGCGGGAGAGAGTGTGTGTGGGTTAGTTTGGGTGGAAAAAAATGAGGAAGGGGGGGAGGGGAACGTACGTGGTGGACAAAGACGAGGCGGAGGACGGCGGCGTAGATGTAGCCGCCGCGTGCGTCGCCCCAGCAGAGCCAGGGGATGACGGTGGGGACGACAAAGCCCATGATGAGGAGGAGCTTGACGTAGTGCTTGTGCTGCCAGCGGACGACGGGGCTCTTGCTGAGGTCTGAGACGTCGGCGACACCGGGCTTGCGGCGGGGCTTGACGAGCATCCAGCCGATGTGGGAGTAGTAGAAGCCTTTGTGGGCGTTGTAGGGGTCGAGCTCTGTGTCTGTGTAGCGGTGGTGTGCGCGGTGGCCGCGGGACCACCACTTGATGGAGCCCTCGCACGCGCCTGCGCCGGCGAGGGCGAGTGCGTACTGGAGGGGGACGGAGGCGTTGTAGGAACGGTGGGCCCAGAGACGGTGGTAGCCTGCTGTGATGCCGAGGCCTGTGACGTAGTAGTAGAAGATGGCGAAGAGGAGGGTGTTGCGGTGGAGGGGAGTGTAGTATGCGCCTACGACGCCGATGAGGGGGGTGAGGGTGAGGAGGAAGAAGGAGATCCAGGAAATTTCAGTGCGCCAGTTGCGCCACTGGAAGGGGGGGAGGGATTTTTGGTGGGCGAGGGTGTAGGCGACATAGTTGTCGGGGATGTCGATGTCTGCTGGGGTCTCGTCGTGCTTGTCTGTCGTGGACGTTGTCGTTGTCGTTGTCGATATGGACGCGGACATGGATGAGGAGCCCATTGTGAGGGAGGAGAGGAAGGGAAGGCGTGGCGTCAAAAGAAATTTGGATGTGGGCTATATATAGCGGCCGGAATTCAAAGTTTTGGGGATTTTGGGACGTCGGGCTACTTGGCGCAGTCTCAGACCCATCCAGGTTCTCTCCGTCGCCCGTTCCTTCCGTGACATACGACTCCATTTCTGCGTTGGTTACCCGCCCCCCATAGTTGTTGCAGGCGAGGCCCGTCTGGTGCGCGATGTGTGTATTATTATTAGAGGCAGTGGGGAATGGGGAGAGACGGTCACGTGGATGGATGCAAATTGTTTTGGGGTCCGACTACGATGCAACGCTCATGGACGTCACTGCGGGTCTCATCATCGGAGCAAATCTCTGCAACAATCACCAACACATCGCACACGCTCTCCACGTCCTCCTAAAGGTAAGCGACATATACACCGAGTGTCACATGGAACTAACAGCGATCGGCAGGAATGGGCAGTTGATCGTGTTGTCTGGGTGCTCGTCTGGCTGAATAGCTGGCCTGCTGGTCTCAAGCTCAACACAGAGCTCAGCCAGTTCTACGCAGACATCTTCACCAGCATCATCGCTCTCTGCGCCCACCTCCTCCAACGAGCAGCTCCATACACACCCTCGCTCGTGTACTTCACCGGCATTCTCGCCTGCACGCGCCTCTCCGCCGCCCTCTCCTTCCTCTCCCTCGCCCTCGCACTCCTCACAGCACACCTCTACGCCTCCTACCTCATCGCAACCCTCATATACGCACAGATGCTCGCAACCGCAGCCAGTCTCTGGAACCTCTTCCGCGGCAAGCACTACAACGTCCTCCGCCACCGCACAGACTCTTGGCAATACGACATCGACCAGCTCCTCTTTGGCACGATTATATTCACCCTCCTCGCCTTCCTCTTCCCCACAGTCCTTGTATACTATCTGCTCTTTGCCGCTGTGCGCATCCTCTCCCCCGTATTTCACGACTATATGCTAACTTTCCATCGCAGACCCGGCTAGCGATAATTCTGGCACACGGCGTCCTGCAAACCCTCCTCGCCCTCCTCACCCATACCCCATCAACTGTCCCCGCTAGGCCTGGTACGTCCTCCCTCCCATCATCCTCCCCAACACACTTTGCTTATGTTGCCTCATGGGTTTCTAGGCGACGTATACTTCACAGTCCACGAATCCCCCTCCACCTCCTCCCCCAACGAACATCCTCAACCCCAACCCCAACCCCAGCCGTATCTCGTTCAAACTGTACGTCCCCCTTCTCCCTATTCTCCATTCCCCCTTCTCCCCCTCCCCCGTCCTCCCTTGTCCATCTCCCATCTCCCTCCCTTTCTCCTTCATCGCGCGTTCAATCCATTCAAAACGTAACTGACGACCCTTATTTCGTTGTCTGTCGTTTTGTAGAACCAACCCAGCGATATGGGTTACCTCCGCCAGTACCGTACGTCCCCCTCCCTCCCCCCTCCCTTCCCCTTCCCCTCTGCTCTCTCGCCGTGTCCCGTCGCTAATGGATTACATTGATGTGTGTGTATGTGTGTGTGTGTGCGATATATATTGGCGGTGTATGGGTGTATGTGTATAGGCCCCCTCTGGACGCGCGCAGCCGCGCACTACCACCCCGCGCGCCTCGCAGCAGCCGTCCTCGCAGGCCGCCACCTCGCGCGCATGGGGGCGTAGAGCTCAGGTGTAGGGCATCGGGTGTAGGGCTCGGTGTGGTGTATGGTGGTGTGTGTGGTGTAGTGTGTGGTGTGTGGTGTGTGGGGTGTAGGACGTCGGGTGTGGGAAGTAGGGTGTGGTGTAAGGTGTCGGGTACGGTGTAATCGGGTTGCACGACTCGCTTCATCGTACTGTCGTAGGCGGCGTGTACATCCCCAACCGCATCTACATCCCCAAGTCACCATCACCTTCACCACCTTCACCACCTATCTACATCACCAATTCACTGATTCACCTCTCTCAATCTACATCCCCGCCTCCCAGGACCTCACTCTTCGTCGCGTCTGTATCGCGTCTCGTCTCCACCCCGCGATCAAACGCTCAAACGTTCGTTGATCGTTCGATCGATGCCCAACGCCACCGCCAATATCAACGCCTATATCAACGTCAACGCCAACGCCAACGCCAGTGCTAATGCCAGTGCCAGTGCTAATGCCGATGGGAATATCGATGTGGCTTGTATGTTCGTGTGTTGTACACCACTACCGTACGTCCGTGTGTCCGTGTCCCCCCTCTTGCGCGGAATGGAAATTGGGTGTTGGGAAATTGGGTGTTGGGGAATGAAAGTTGGAATTTGGAAGTTGGAAATGCGAAATGTTGGAAGTGGAAGTTGGAAGTTGGAAGCGGGAATGTTGGAATGTGGAAATGTTGGAATGTGAACCCGTCGTCTATGGTCTACGGTCTGCGGTCTGCGGTCTGCGGTCTTCGATTTTTGTGCAGTCCACCTGTGCATCGGCGGACTACCACGACCACGACCACTACTATAACGACTACTATAATGACTACTATAATGACCACTATCACCCCGCCCGCCGCCCGCCGCCCGTCACCCTGCTCCGAGCCGCAGGAGCAGCAACAACAACAACATCCCGCGCACGCACCCGGCTCGCGCGCTGGCCCCGTAGATGTTCTACGTATTATGTTCTATGCACTCGAGGTTCTATGTATAATGTATTTGATGTACTTGATGTATTGTGTATTCGATGTATTCGAGTGTACGAGTCTCGAATCCTGCAGAGTGGATGGGCTGCCAGATATACAAAACCCCTCAAACATGCCTCCCCAAATGGACAGGGACTTCCACAGTCTTTGTAGTATCTGAGCTTCAGCTGATGATTAGCTGAACATCACCTCAACATGACCTAACCAACCATGACCTGAACATGACCTGAACATCTGCAGTTCAGGTGCACACACACACACACATATATATATAAACAGCAAATTAACATCACCTTGCTTTTCAAGCAAGGTCTCCCAGGTTCAAAAATGGCCCAATTTTCTTTTTGGGGAGGGGGGGGGTCCGCCTAGGAGTTAGGGGGGTTTCCTCGCTCCGTTGCGACCGCCCAAGTCGAGGGCTGTCGAGGTCAAGGAAGACTCAAGAGGCTCAACCAGGATCGTATCTTCGTATCTTTGTATCTCAACGTAGACACTCTTGCCGCCGTTGCCACTGTTGCACGCCACCTGGACCTCTACCTCTCTCTATCAAGAATGTTTCCTCAGCTCAGTGCCCCTTCCTCGACTCAGTAGTTACTAGTCATTTCACACAAAACAGCTCTGCGTCCGTGATGGCTATTTATCAAGTGTTCGGTTACGGTTACGTTCAATTGTTGTTGCTGTAAGCGTCTGGTGTCTGGTGGGGGCTTGAGGCCCAGCGTCACCTTGCCTTCCTGCCCTTGAGTGCCAGTGGTGTTGATGCTTCAGGCTGTCATGCCTCATTGTTTGTTGTATATCTTCAAACTTTGGGCACTCGCCCGCTGCTGCTATGCAAAGGCTTCATGTCTATTCTTAATTTCTTATCTTCATCTTCACAAAGCTGTCGTTGTTACGTCGTAAGTTGTAACAGCTGCTTTATTACACACTTTATGTATCTAACTTTCTTCTTGCGTATTTGATTCCCCCTGTGTTCTTTCTTTCTTGCATGTATGCATGCATGTACATGACTTTTATGCAAACTCTTTGATTTGGTTGAGCAGCGAGCTTGACATCTGCTTCCATTTCATCTGTGGGCTTGATGTCTGAGCCTCATCTTGCTGGTTTCCAGATGATGCCTACCTGGTTCAACATTTCAACATGCTCACTTACCCACTTCCAGCCGCAGTAGCCGTCCTCGCAGGCTGCCACCTCGCCCGCATGGCGGCGTAGGGCGTAGCTCTTAGGGCTCAATGTAGACCGTGGACTGTGGAGTGTAGGGCTCGGTGTGGTGTAGATCGTAAATCGTAGATTGTAGATCGTAGGGCGTCGGGCATTGGGTGTGGTGTGGTGGAGAGTGTAGGGTGTGGCGCCAGGCGACGGTTAGCCCTTCATGAATGGTTGTAATCGGGTTCCACGACTCGCTTCATCGTACTGTCGTAGGCGGCGTGTACATCCCCAACCATATCTACATCCCCAATTCACCTCTATCAATCTACATCCTCACCACCCAGGACCTCACGCTTCGTCGTGTCTCAATTGCTCAATTGCTCAAACATTCAAACATTCAATCCCTCAATCCCTCAATTGTTGAATCGTTGATCATTCGATTGATGCCCAACACCACCGCCAATATCAATGCCAGAGCCGCCCAACGCCAATGCCAATGCCTATATCAACGTCAACACCAACACCACCACCAACTCCAGTGCTAATGCTGATGCTGATGCTGATGTCTCTATGTATCCCGTCCTTGTACCTACACCTGCACCCTTACCACCATCTTCACTTGCACCGTACACCAGAACCGTACGCCAGACACTGTGGACTATATGTGCCTGTGTCCGTGTCCCCCTCCTCGCGTAGAATGACCATTGGGTGTTGGGAAATGAAAGTTGGAATGTGGAAATGTGAAGTTGGGACGTGTTAAGGACTGTGTCAAGGGGCCTCCTGACTCGTCCGTAAAGGGCACGGGGAGCGCGGGAGCACGGACACATGGACGAGCGGAGCATACGGGACTTGGCTTCAGCTTTGATGCTGCACCGTCCTAGCCCTGCAGTGTCCCGATTTTGGAAGGAGCAAGGTGAGAGGCGGGCTCCGCGGAGGAGCCCGCAGCGAAGACTGAGAAGGCAAGAGGTGACGAAGAAGGAACTAAGATTCAGAGTAAGGAATACATGTGTACTAATGCTACTATAAATACTAGCTAACATGTGTACAGAGTGAGGCTAGTAGTAAGCAACACATGTAGGTGAAACATGTAACAGGTGAATCTAAGTACTGCGCACCATGCATAGGCCACGAGGGCGGAGCCCGAGGGACTCCGAAGGTCCGAGTGTCCAAAAGGGGCATAGGAGGGACCCCTAAGGGGGTGTGAGGACTGGTATATGACAGGACGTGGAAGTTGGGAAGTTGGAAATGGAAATGCAAAATGCAAAATGTGAAATGTGGAAATGCGAATCCGTCATCTGCGGTCTTTGTGCAGCCCACCTGTGCATCGGCGCACTACCACGACGACCGCGACCATTACTATAACGACCACCACAATGACCACAATCACCCCACCTGCCGCCTGCCGCCCTGCACCCTGCACCAAGCTGCAGGAGCAGCAACAACAACAACAACAACAACAGCAACAACACTCCATGCACACAGCTGGCTCACGCGCGTGGCCCGTAGATGTTCTGCATATTATGTCTCATGTACTTGATGTACTCGATGTACTTGATGCATTCGATGTAATATGTATTCGAGTATACGAGTCTCGAATCCTGGGATCCTGCAGAGCGGGTGAGCTGCCAGATATACAAAACCCCTCAAACATGACTCCCCAAATGGACAGGGACTTCCACAGTCTTCGTAGTATCCAAGCTTCAGCTGAAGATTAGCTGAACGTTAGCTGAGCATGACCTGAACATCACCTGAACATCACCTGAACATGACCTCAACATCTGCAGTTCAGGTGCACCTATATATATATAAACAGCAACATTAACATCACCTTGCTTTTCAAGCAAGGTCTCCCAGGTTCAAAAATGGCCCGATTTTTTTTTTGGGGGGGTCAGCCTAGGAGTTAGGGGGTTTCCTCACTCTGTTGTGACTGCCCAAGTCGAGGGCTGTTGAGGTCAAGAAAGACTTAAGAGGCTCAACCAGGATCGTATCTTCAGAGCACCTGACGGTTCACCACGTCTCCATGTGATGCCCACGTTGTCACACTCAGTGATGAAATCACTAATATGTTGGGTCTAGCTGGTCCAGTCAGGATAGGTCGAGCAATCACCCAGGTTGTGCGGGCTGGAGGATTACTGAAAGACAATCGGGAGGTCAGAAGGGGTAGTTAAGGGGTAATTTAGGGGCGACTATACGATGGTACTTGGTCTAAGAGAATGAACCTAAAGTTCTCTCCTCCTTTGTAGCTTCTCTGAGGATACTACTAATAAGAATAGGACAGCTAAACAACACTTCAAGACTTCAATAACTTTGCACTATAACGTGAACTCTCCTTTAGCCTTAGGCTACTATCGTGTTTAATCTCCGGAAACAAACAAAAACGTGAACGTGGACTTCCAATACTATGACTAACTATGTCTGCACGTGGTCAGAAGCTCTGGGTCTACAGTTGCCAGATCATTCCCTTTTATAGACTCACAATACCAGACGCACAGTTAAGATTTAGTGCGGTACTGCGCCTATTGTCCTAAGCACCCTACAGTAACTTCTGCAGTCTAAATGCTTAGCCAGTGACAGACGACTATGACGTGATGTGGATTCTACTAACTAACACTAACCGAGTGGAGATAACACTTTAGTATCACTGAGACTAGGACTTTCACAGGTTAGAGTACTCAATTATCTCAATAATCAAGTATAGCTCTGACTATGCTCTTCCTACAGGCAATATACTACTGACAAACAGTAAAGGGAGGTCAAGAATCAATAGTTCACTCAAGAACTTAGACTTCAAGTGGCTAAGTAGACACCAAGGGGCAGTGCTCAAGATTTTATAGTATTAATCTCAATTTACTAGCACCCAGGGGAAGGTCTCAAGATTAAACAGTGATTTAACTGAGTAATATTAGCATGTCTATCTACCACAAGTTGGGGGGTTTATATACCTTTCAGATCCTGAGGCTGTGTAGCTATCTTTATACTAATGCTGTACAAGGCTATGTAAAAGGCAGTGTAATGCTATGCAAGGCTATGCAGAATGCTATGCAAGATGAGTAATCTACTGCTCAGGCTTAGTAAGAGCTTAGTAAGAGGCTTTAGGATTAGTAAGGCACTCTGCAAGCTTAGTAAGACTCCTTTCTGCTATGTTCTACAATATTCTACCAAGTTCTACAGAGACAGAGTAATTCTAGAGAGTTTGGTATTTCTGAATGAAGACTTAGGAGGAAAGGGGCTTAGGGGCTTAGGGGCTTTAGGGGCTTGTAGTTGACAGAGAAATAGAAAATGATAGTGAAGGAGTGTGGGGTGAAATATTCAACTTGTAATAGTGAAACTGGGTATTGATCGTCTTCTTATCTTGTTCATCTAGAGCGGTGCTGTGTCGTAGATTTTGTATTGGGTGTATAAATTATACGATTTCATGGCATTTACTCCAAATCCCATTTTGGAGTATGACATCTGCAGACAACATAAAAATCAACCGTCCCCGGTTGCCAACTATGAGTTTATTACATTAATCACGTTAATGAGGAAACGAGTGGTGTCATTTGTTTTTCATTTAGTTCTTTCTATTTTTCATCTTTTATCGTTACTTATTGGCTTTTCTAGATTTTTCGACCGCTTTTTAATTGCAGATTTTCTATCACGGTTTTTACTAGGCATAATGATTTGTTATAAAAGGGAGTAAGAAGGATAAAAAAGAAAACGAGTGTGAGGCATCGTCTAGCTAAGATGAGTAGAGTATTGAGGACTGGCTAGAGTACCCGGGTAGTAGCGTTGGAATTCGTAGGAATTTTGGCTAAAAACGAAGTCGTCGAAGTGAATATTCTGCGAAGATGTCTTGAGCGGGTCATAGCTAATCAGGATTTCAAAACGTGCGGTATCAGAGGCGAGAATTCGAGAGTAATGCATCCATACTGCTACAAACGTCACCATCCCTTCAGAGTCGTTGCGGTTTCGGAACGTAATGAGGACTTGGACCATGGGTCCGTCCTGCTTGATGATGCCTTGAACGCATCCGAGTCCGATTCCGGGTTGAAGAATGAGGTCGGTGCAAGTGAGGAAGGCTCGATCCATGTTACGAAGGATCTTTTGGCCTGCCCAAGATTGCGGTTCGATGATGTTTTCGATGATGATTGTGTTCAAGTGGAATGGAGGGTTGATTAGGAGCATCGTACGTGTCCAAGCATAGTTGGTTTGGGTGCTGAATGTTGTCGGAATAGTGTTTAGAATGTCGAAGTTGCAGAATGAGTATAGCATAGGGAGGAAATGATATTCGGAGTGCGAGTCGTTCGGCGTCATGGGGAGGACGGGGTGGTACGACATCATGCAAACATTGTCGAATAATGTTCCGTCGTTTGTGATATCGGTTGGGATGAAGCTAAGGTGCTTCAAGGGCCCCGAGGCGCCGTATGTCGGTGGAATGCTGAACTGTTGGGAGTACTCCATTGTGCTCGTTAGTGTTTGTCCTCCTTTCCTTGTTCTTTCTTAACAATGCTGGGTTCATTCCTCGTGTTGATTTCCGTAACTCTTCCAATTCCTTTCTTTATCCGCTTCCTTCGATTGATGAGGATATCGTAACAATATGTGGGTTCCATGAATCAGGGTTAGTATTGATGTGATGCGGTCGTCTAATGTCATTGGCCTGTTCTTCCTTGCAGACGACTTAAGCTTATTTCTCGGTTGCAGACGACATCTGCTTCGTTCTAAGGTACCGATTTCAATCCTATTTTACCGTGCTCCTTGCCCTATTTTTACATTTATCTTTTCAGAGATTCGGCTTCTATTTGTATCAAGATGACTACGACCTTATTGCGAGAGTAGCGACAAGAGGTTATGGCGAAAAATTAGGCTTCGTACAGAGTGAACTTATGCCCCAGGAACCACTCCTTCATACTAGTCAGACGTCTCAAGATGGTCATTTTTAGTGGCCAAGCGTCCATCCATACGAAGAACTCTGACTTGTGCGTGTTGGCTCCAACGGGTATCTTCCCATGCATGATGATTTGAAGGGCGACGTACTTCCCCCGCAGCATTACCTGATTTTCGATCGTTGCCAACCCCATTCCTGGAATCCAAATCCAGTCTCCCATCGCAATTCCCCGTTCAGGGGTGATGTGCCACTGCACACGTCCTTCTGGAATTGCGCGGACTTTCTTGCTTGTGACGGAAGTGACGTGTTTTCCGTAAATGAAACGAGGGGGTTTGACATTGTGGGGGAGTATGGGTATTTCGATTAAGCTGGGCAGCGAGTTGAACATGTGTGGCGGAAAAACACACATCTTGGGAGGTTGTAGTGATTCGATCGTTGGGGGTGGTGTTAATGATTCGTGTGTGGCGGAGGTCGATAGACTGTGCTTTGCTGGTTCGAGTGAGGCTGATTGACGGGTAGGGATTGATGGTGGTGGTATGGTAGGAACGGGCGGAATATTGCCAACGCAGTACGTTGAATTACTAGGACTTTGGTGGATTGCTGTTATGACTGAGACATCACTTTGGCTGATTGATTTGATTGAGTCGCGAATAGAGGATGATCTAGACGGCATAGTTGGATGAAATATTGAAGATTTTTAGTCGAATCAACGGTCGCTTTTAAAGCTCTTGATTTGAATAGTCGTCCGAGTGTTTAGACTTCTTCCTCTGATTCTTCTTCGTACATACTTTCTTCGTTCGCCTCCGAATTATCTTCCGCAATTTGCCAAATGGATAAAATTGGATCGTCTCTAGAAATGTAACTTAGAATTCGAAAGGCGGCGAATGGTTTGGCGAGGATCGTTCCATCTAGCTCTTGTACAACGTAATTTCCCTTGTATGTCCTTTCTACTACCTGATAAGGTCCTAGGTAGCGGGGCTGCGTCTTCATTGTGCTGAGGGTATCTTCAACTTGACTGTTTCGTACCAACACCAAATCTCCTACTTCATAGACTGACTTCTGTATCCGATGCTTGAACCGTTTCATGTATTGCTCTCTGGACTTACACCTAGCTTTCTTGAGTGTTTCGGCAGCGGCTTCTATATCTTCTGGGTGTTTCTCCAGCTGGCAGATCCTGAGTGCTAATAATTCTGATGTCTCCATTCCAGGTCTGAATCCTGTTACGAGAAAACTTGCTTCTACGTAATCTAAGGGTAGTACTGGGTGTACTCCATGTAGAAGGTAGTAAGGGGAATATCCGGTAACTGAGTTCACCGTTACTTTATCAGCGAATACTGCCAGGTCGACTTGTTGGTGCCATTGAGCTATTGTTCCGTCGCTTCGCTTGGGTGAAGATTTCACTATGGCTTCTCTAAGAATAAAATGTCCACGCTCTACTACTCCGTTTGCTGTCTTATTGTATGGAGTAATCTTCACATGCTCAATTCCCAGTTGTTTAATGACTTCTGCGAATGCTTCTTCTAATTCGGATCCATTATCAGTGACTACTCGTCCCATGACTCCGTATCTATAATAGATTTGTTCTAGAAAGAATTTGGCAAGTCCTGCTGAATTCTTGTTGCGTAGTGCTCGTGCTTCAGTGATTCCAGTCAAATCGTCTTTAGCAGCTACTATGAATTCGTATCCAGCACATTTTGGCATCTTCATAAGGTCTATATATACCTTTTCGAATATTCGTACTGGTGCAGAAACATGGTAGGGCATTTTAAGCAGCTTGGTGTTACGCATTTGGCATTCATGGCATGAGGCGACGTAGAAATGGACGTCTGCCCTAAGATTAGGCCAATAGAATCGGAGCTGAACTAATTCAAATACGGCTTGTTCTCCTTTATGCCCTAGCTTATCGTGAGCTTGAAGGAGAATATTCTCTTTTCTAGAAGGCTCAAATATAACATGTCGTGGTACTTCGGTAGTAGTCTTCCTGTATAGTTCTCCTTCATGTAAGAAATACATCCTTGCTTTCTTCAGGAACCAATCTTGGCTTTGAATAGATTCTAGCGTGGGTAACTCCGAAGTGGCCAAATATTTGGTAATATCTTGAAACAATGTCTCGTACTTGGCTGACTGGGTCGAGGAAGGGAGTGTGAGTAGTGCTAGGGGTGAAGATAGGGGTAGGGTTTCTATATTGAAGGTCTTCGGGCTGAATGGATCAGGCATGAATACAGGTAGTGCGATTTCATCTACCCAGTCGTCATTATCTTGAACAAAGTCTTGAGGATTAGGTTGCCTTCTAGACAATGCATCGGGACCTTTGAACTTGATTCCTGGAACATGTACTAGTTCAAAATGAAACAGTAGAATGCCTTGAATCCAACGATTCATAGCATTATTGGTGTAAGGGGACACTCCTATTTTCCCCTATTCCCCCTGTCCATTTCCCTTTCCCCTCGTCCCCTCCCTCTCCCCTCTTTCCACGGACTCTTATTTACACCCCCTTTCGTTCCATCATTCATTCCATCCTTTCCACCCCACTCCCTCGCCTTCCAAAGCGTTCCGATGACTCCGAAGCGTTCCCGCAGTCCGGATTCACTCCGGACTCGCGTGCACGTCTCTGGACTCGTCGGGACGACTTCCCCTCACTTCTCCCACTGTTTCCCTTCCTATTCCCACTTCCCCAGGTCGCTGGCACGACTCCTGCATATTCCCCTCCACTTATTATCACATGCTCCTGCTCGTACCTTGTGATATTCATCGGACTTGTGGCGGGTGTACTATACAGTTCTTTCATTCTTCTCCCACGCTTCTACAGTTTATACTTCGCATCCTAGCATGGAGGATCCTTATCTTGTTCTCTTTGGATTCTCCCTCTGCTAGGTGTGTATTCTCTCATGTATTGTAGGTAGCATTATTCATATCTTTGGATTCTCCCTCTGCTAGGCCTGCGCTGTGCGGCCATCTTGAGGTTGCCCTTACAATTGGGCTGTAAGTCTGGTTCCTTGAGCATTCCTTTAATGTACTTAGCATCCACTTCCACTACTAATTTTTCGGCCCCAATAAGATACAGTTTCCAGTGTCGTAAGGCACGAAATAGTCCGTATAATTCAAGCTTGGGTTGAGAGTATCGGGCTTGGGTGCTGTCCATGGGAAGTGATCCATATCGTGCAGGTCTTTGTTTTCCATTTTCGTCTTCTTGTGAGAGGATAAAACCAACAGCAATATAGCTAGTATCCACTGATAGGATGACAGGCTTGTCTGATTTGTAGTTGATAGAACGTAAAGCAGGGGCTGAGGAACTTTGGCTTTGAGAGTATCAAAGGCAAGTTGGCGGCGTTCATTCCATTCAAATTCTGCGTTTTTATGAATGAGCTCGGTTAAAGGTCGGGCTAAGGCGGAATAATCCTGGATCCATATCCTAACAGTTCCACATAGTCCGAGAAATCCTCTAACTTCCTTAGGATTAGTTAACACAGGCCATTCTAGAATCTTTGATACTCTGTCATTATCTGGACTTCTTCCTTCAGGCGTACATTTTTGTCCGACAATTACTACTTCTTGTCTGCAGAGCTGAGTCTTTTTGGCAGAGAATGTGGCACCTGCACACTTGATCTGATGCATGATCCGATGTACATCAAGAGCATGCTCCCAAATAAATCTTCTGATTCCAGGGTTTTCAGCTAACGTTTCTGGTCGTCCGTTTGAGTCCAAATACTGAGTCTTGGGTCCTTGTATGGGTAAGTCATCAATAAAAATGTTGGCTACTTGAGGAATTTCATCTTGGAGGATATGTATCATGCACTTCTGGAATTCGGCCGGGGAATTTGTATATCCTGTGGGTAAGGCTGTCAGGCGAAGCAATCCTAATGGAGACCAAAAGGCTGTCATGTCACGGGAGGCGACATCAACAATCCGAGCGTCAAATCCCCAATAAAGATCGAATGTCAAGCATACTTGACATCCTGCGTAGGGTTCTACAAAGTCATCCACTATGGGTAGTAATCCTGCATCTCGGATAGATACCGCATTGAGAGGTTGAAGATCATGTACGATTCTGAGAGCTCCATTCTTCTTGAGTACACAGAACCATCACCCTTGGTAAGAGGATTGGCAAGGTTCATATACTCCTGCGTCTATCTTGTTCTTTAGTACTTCAATGACTTTATCCTTAATTCCTGGAGGAATAGGAATATTCTTGTACTCCCATGGGGTGTGCGGTACAGTTGGCATGATATAGTCTGAGAAATAGTCCTTCCGTAGAGTCCCTCTGTCTTGTTCTTCAAAGGCGAGCGTCATTTCATTGAGTTGAAGAATATGGTTGAATAATTTCTCTTCTTCAGGTAGCAAGAAGTTATCCTTATTAACCTCCATCCCTTTGAGTCGTTCTTCTGTTAAGTGTTTTCCAGGGGTAAACTTAGGGGGATGTTTCGGTAAGACTGGTAAGCTTTTGAGTGGATCTTCTGGTATCTTTCGTATAACCTTGATATCTTCTGGGTATACTCCTGATACTGGATGAATTTTCTGTCCAACACGTTTGTAGGTGGTAAAGGCTTTGAATTGGAAGTCGGTGGATGTATCGCTTTCAATGGGTAACAAGAGTGTGTCTTCATTCCAGTTTATTCCATCAGCTATTGAATGGATACGTTGGATTTCATTATCAATTAAGTTAGTACTGTAAAAATAAGTTTGGTGAGTATTAAGTTCAGTGGAAGGCATAATTTGAGAGGGTTCATAGGCAAAAACAAGTCCAGTTAGGGGCATAGGAGTAAGTGCATAGTTGAGCATAGGGGTTAGGGGAAAAGCATAATTTTCACAAGTTGCTAGAACTGGTGAGGCTGTCTGAGACTTCATGTGAGCATAATGATACCCCAACATAACCAGTATGATTGGTAGTATACAGATAAACAACATTATCAAGTATGGGGTAGTCTGAGTATGAGTAATACTGAGGACTAAGTCTGTTCTTGAAAGCATAGCATGAGCGGGGAGGGCATGGGTGAGGTACATAGGTGCGAATGTCCAACACGGTACGTGACATGTTGTATATGACTGTGGAGAAAGACGGCGAATGTTCGTACGAAAGCGAGAGTAGAAGAAAAGAAAGGGGCATAGGCATATGTAACATAGGTAGCTGACGAATGTCCACTCCAGGTGTGTATGGATAGAGAGATGAGTCGTTGGCAATATGTAACGTAGTGAGTCCACAAATGTTCCGTATAGACGGTATATATAAGGGAAATTGGATGGTGACTTAGCGTGAGGCGGAAAGCATGATATGTATATTTGTTTTTCTAGAATTGGGTGTAATGTGTCGTGGACTTCAAGGGGATCTAGTTTTGTCTTATTATTAGGGCGGCGTGCGTAATTCAGGACTGAACGGCGTACCTTACACTCCAGAGCTATCCTCCTCAAACCAGCTAATTGGTCGGCGTCTTCCTTGGCCGTCAAACATGAAGCTGGAATCGAGGAATCCGTTTCAAAAAAGGATGTGGATTTGGGATGTAAGGAACAAGGGGAGCTCGCGTAAGTGGCGTATTGAGTTGGCGAGCCGCTGATGCTTCTGTAGTTCATAGTAAACGGCGGCGTGATATAAGAATTCATCTTCCTCCGGCGTAAGTAATGGGTTGCAAGTAGGATTAGGTACGCGTTCGTTCCAGTCTTGAGGCGTTTCGGGATACTTGTAACCCTTGGAGGATGATTGGAGACGTGCTGTCAAGAAGTCGAAAGAAGACACAGTGGTGGTAAAAGAAGTGGCGCATATCGCTAGGACATTGGTTGGAGTCGACGAACTCCTGAAACTGAATGGTGAGTATGTACTCAATGAACTCGCGAAAGAATTGAATGATTTCAAGTCGCATACGCCGTAGGTAAATGATTTTGACGTTCCATGGGTTGAATGCGATCTCTGGGTCGTCGTTGGTCCAGGGATTACGATAATTCTTGACGAAAAAGGCGTGTTCGGTGGACTCGTTGTAGTCTTCTGGCCGAATCGCTTGGTTGTACCGTAAAATTCGATTTCCCGTGCGTGCTTCTAGTGGCTCTTCGAGGTGGTTGTCCTCGCACAGCGTGCATGTTGCTAGTTCTTCTAGATAGTGTCGAATGTCCGTCCACAAGTTATGGGCGTACGTCTGGGCTTTGACAACAAATTGCGGAGGTCCATCGACGAATTCCCAGTGGCCAGGCTTGATAATTCCCTGACGCGCGGCTTCGCAAAGGTCAACGATAACTTGCGCTAGATCTTGATCGCCGTCATCGAGCCAGTCAAGATGTTCGTCGAGTAAGGGTGTGAGCGTGTTTCGTACAATAATCAACGGATGGTTATCGAAGTAGCCGTTGTACCGTGTCCATGTGCGTATTCTATTGAATTGTGTGTGGTTGTCGCGCCAAAACGGATGGTCTGGAGGCGGCTCCTTGGTGAATTGGGCGGTGCAGATGGTACGTTCCAGCGGAATTTCAATAGGTTGGACAATAGTCGAAGTGGCGTCATTATAATCCCAAGGATCAGGTCGATCGGTGACAATTTCAATCATGTTTCGTCCGGGAAATAGATCGTGTGGAGTGGAGAAGACGGCAGCGAGTTTACCATACTGATGGTCCGGTAGTTGATGAGGAAAGAAACGGGTGTTAGATTCCAGGCGAGTGGTTCCAGACGTACCCGGGGGGTGTACAGATGACTGAACGACCGGTACATCATCAGCATATAGCTCATCCTCAATATCCAGATTTCTTCGGTCTTGTCTCGTGGCTTCATGAATGGTATTGATTTTGTTGGGAGTACGAGGCAGTGCTCTGAGAGGTCGTTGAGTAGTGGGATGAGAGGTCGACGGTAATGTAGGTCGGTTGGGAGAGAGGGGAGTGGGCAACGTGAGCTTTGCGATTTCGGGAAGCGTAGGTGATCTGGACTGTTTCTCCATGGGTTGGTCAGGATAGGCTGATAATATTAGAGTGTGTGCGTGGTCGAACACCTTCGATTGCTCGATTCGTTCCCAATCACCAAACGAACTGATGTACGTATGTGATGGGTCAGGAGATGGAAACGGGGTGGGCGGGCGGTTTGTTCCGTCGCTTAGTATCGTTGCCAGTGAGCTAGTGAGTGGGAGTGGGACGTTTGAGTGGGGAGTGAACGTTGAAGGGTGGTGATTACGAAGTGATGATGAGGGAAGTCCCTCTTCCAGTTCTTTGCGAATCGGCGGTGGTAAGAGTAACGTCATTACGCGAGGGGGCGAGGAATGAGAGTCCATGGACATCTGGCTGGAGTCCGAATGAAGGGTGAGCAAGCGTTCTCGGTTATTCGTTAAATCTGGGAGCGAGCGCGTATGCGGGGGGAGTTGGATTTCGGTCTTGCTGCTGCTGTACTGAGCTACCGTGGTTCCTATGATGGCACGAAGGTGGTCCACCAGCTCGGAATAGTCCATAATTGACACTTCTTCAATGTTCATGCCGCTTTTGTAGAGTAGGTCGTGTTGATCGTAGGTAAGATTGTGCATGATGCACACCGTTTTCAGACTCTCTTCGGCGGGAAAACACTCCTCAAAATCGTGGAATTGTCGTGGGGCGCTCAGTGGTATAGGCGATGACGGCTCGGACTTGACGGCGTGCTCGTTGGGGTTATCGTACTGCGGCAAGGTGTCGTAGTCTTCCATTATACTACGGTTGAGCTCGAGGCGTCCGATTGTGTTCAAGTGATCCTGCGCTTTCTTCATTAGAGTACGTATAGTGGCCCCCGTCTTCTTCGCGGGGTTAGGAGGATTTTCTTTGTCATGGGTGCCTTCAGCGTTCGATTTTGGCCGATTTTCAGTAGTGGCGCTTGGCGATTTCGATTCCGTTCGAACGAATGAGGTGGGATAGGTAAGAGGCGCGAGGGAAGGCTGTAAGTCAAGCTGTAAGTTAAACTGGGTCCCTAGGAAGACGATGCAGATAGTACAGACTTTGGGCCGTGGAGAACGTGGGTCTATCGTTTCAGATACTACCTCCGCGTTGTCTGGGTCCGAGTCTCTACTAATCTCCATAGATTGACGACGGCTTGCGTTTGTAGAAGGAAAATATGTTGCGTCAGCCGTGCTTGACATCGAGGCGTAATCCGTCGAGTACGATAAACCTAAATAGTTGTTCATGTGCATTATTATCCCAACGAATGATCGCGGGAAGACAATCTTACCAAAATCGTCTGACGTGTCGCTCTGGCTGTCGGGAATGATTTCGTCAGACTCGTCTCGCGAAAGGTAGTGTCGAATAGGTATAAACGTGTTCGGGGGGGCGTGCTGAACGACGGAGGAACTGGGAATGTGGCTGGAGTTCATAGGATTGACGGAGGTTGGGTTCTGGGATTGAATGAATGTGTAGTACAGGTGTCCTTGAGCGATTGGAATGCGGTTGTTGTTGTGTACGGCTTGGGAAACGAGCGAGGCATTCAGCATAACTCCATGCTGAACGCGAACAGAATCAAGAATAACACTTGAGAGTTTGATGGCATTCGTTGAGGAGGCAATGGATAGAATGTGATCGTCGAGGTGACGATCCCCCAAATTGCGAGCGGTCTCATCAGCCCATCGCAGGCCAATGCGAGCTTCTTGGAATAGTGGCTGCGAGCGGGGTCGGTACCAAGACGTCCAATCAGGAAATATTCCATTGGGCGGCGGAGGCCACGTATGAACAAGAGAGATAAGGCGGCTAAGCGCGCGAGATGCAATCTGATCGTCATTCGGGTCGGTTGCCGGGTAATCCTCGTGACCGGGGGTAGCGTGGACTGATCTGGGGTAGTCTGACGTGATTGGCGGGTTGGACATTCCGAGACGAGGTCTCGGTCGATCAAAAAGAAGTTTCAGGGACGGGACAACTTGGAATACAAAGAGGTAGCGGAATAATGAGAGCACGTCAATACTGGACCGTTTATATAGTAGAAAAATAGCGATAATTCCCAAAAAATTTGTGAGAGTCCGTACAAAACTGACACTACATTCCGAAGCAATTTGTAAACTGAGAATGACAAAGAACATGACGATTGAAGCAGGGTTTGCTGTAAAAATGCTGAGATGTGCTTTTATTAACTTGTCAATGAGGAACGGGATACCAAATTGAGGTAGATCATGAGGTACTAGATTGGAGAGCACAGCAATGAGTCCATCTGACTTAATTTCGTGTGGGTGCCAGAAGCGATGGTAGTCGAGGAGGTCGATTTCACCGTATGTTCGATGCGTACTATTTTCCAACGGTTTGGTATCACTAGAAGTCTCTCCGTGGGTCTGAACATTCAGTGTATAGTAATCCTTGGAATCTTCCAGTAGTTCTTCGTCATCTGTGTCCCACTCCAGCTCCGAGTCAAAATCCGAGTCAAAATCAACTTCACAGGGGATATCAGGAGTGATGACAGGAGCTAGCGCAGTGAGTATTGTAGATCCCGCAAACATTGATCGTGTGGCAGTGGGTAATTCTAGTCTCCCCCCTGATCTTCCTTGTGTTGGGAATACTAGATATGTGCCCGCATCTCTCTGGTCTATACTTACCCTATTGTTTACTTGCCATGGACGTCCTAGTAACAGTTGGAAGGGTACTCCTTCTCCTACATACAAGTTAGCAAATGTTTCAATATTACCGTTTGCAGTGATACACCACGTATCAATCCTTTAAGCTCTTTTGCGCCACTACTCGCGTCAATGATATTCTGAGTCATGAGAGGATCAATCGGTGATCTAATACATTCGGGGACTAGATTTGCGTTGATGATGTTGAGCTGAGAACCTGTGTCAATTATAGACTCTATTTGCGTGGGACTGCCATCACAATTCCACTGAGAATATATCAACGTGCCAGCTGATGGTCGGTCACTGTTCTGGTACTGTACTATGGCTGGAATGGGAATGGGAGTTGTCGATTGTGTAACTTCACTGGAAGGCGCCGAGCTCCTGGTCTCTGGTTGTGATGGGGATGTTTTCATTTGGTAATTGTGCGCACTTAATACACTTTGCTTGGGCGTCTGAGACACTGTGCTGGTACGTTCCAATTTCCCGGTTTCAGGTCGTGATGGGGAAGTCTGCATTTGGTAGTTATATGCTCCTGACCCAGTTTCTGGTTCTTCAGGGTCGGACTCCATCATCGGCGGTGATACATCTTGACTTCCGAGTAGTGCGGCTTTTGCTTTATTTCCGGTGGTTGTCTGACTAGCTTTTGCGTTGACGGTCCTATTCGCTTCAGTGGTTGATACTTTTGCTTCTTCTGATGGTTTCACATTCTTACGGCGCAGCTGATCTGTGACTTCATCTGACAGTGCCTTGGAGGTGCCGAGTATTGTACCTAGACTCATAGTAACTTCAGTATCAAAAATAGATTTCACTACCTTTGGTATGTTGACTTGATTTGACAGTTCAGATTGTCGTGTATTAACCTTCATTTTAGGTTTCTCTAGTGCTTCAGTTTGTACGCTGTTCTGAGGGGATGATAGGTTAGTCTGATCTCTCATTTCTATATCATTAGTAGGAGGTCGTATACGTGGAGTTCTAACATCAATAGGTTTTACCGCGGGTAAATTTGCTGGTCTAAAAGTCGTAGTTGGGCAATTTTGAGTGAGAGTCGGTTGTCTTGTCACACGGCTTGAGGCAGACAGATTTTCCTTATTGGCTTGTGGCGCAGCTGTTACGCCTTGAATTGCGTCTTTGCGAGCAGCAGTAGTGCGTTTCTCAGTCTTCTGTGCTGGGTATACCTCTGGTGCTTGGACTTGAAAGGCTTCCATATCTTTGTCGTCTAGGTAAAAGTCTGATTCATCGTCTTCGGGTGGTGTTGTTTAGTTTTATCAACAATACCCAAGCAAAGCCTGAATTCAAATTGTTCCACTTCCCACAGGCCCTTGTAGTTGATTGTAGTAGTTGATTGTAGTTGGTGTTGTAGTACATTGGCAGGGTGCTTGTAGGTTTGATTGTAGATGTGATTGTAGTTTGCGTTGTACTTCGCCAGTAGGGTGATTGTAGTTTGCGTTGTACTTCGCCAGTAGGGTGATTGTAGATGTGATTGTGCTTCACTAGTGGGCTGATTGTAGTTTATGTTGTACTTCGTCAGTAGGGTGATTGTAGTTTGTGTTGTACTTCACCAGTAGGGTGATTGTAGTTTGCATTGTACTTCGTCAGCAGGGTGATTGTAGATGTGATTGTACTTCACTAGTGGGCTGATTGTAGGTGTGATTGTGCTTCGTCATTAGGCTGATTGTAGGTGTGATTGTCTTGCTTATTAGGGCATTGATAAGATAAGATAACACCCAAAGCGTGGGAGATAGCTTCTTACTGTGGGAATATTATTATAATAGATAGTAGAATCACTATTAGAATGCTTTCCTTATTTGTCAGTGTGGGAATTTGAGCTGAACAGCCATTCAAAACACTTTAATAATGTTACTGACTGTGGGAACTGAAATTAGTGACTGTGGGAAAAATCAAAAAATCAAAAATGCGCCCATTAGAAAGCCAGGTATAGGTTCACTATAAAAAGTTCTAATAACATCAGTGAGATTTGTAGCCATTAAAAGTTATAAGCAAAAGAAAGAATGTGATCAATAGCATTTGTGACCGTGGGAAAATTCTGAATCACCAAAAGTCGAAAATAGTGCCATTAGAAAGCCAGCTATAGGTTCATTACAAAAAGTTGTAATGTTATTAGTGAGATTTGTAGCCATTAAAAAGTTGTAAGCAAAAGAAAGAATGTGATCAATAGCATTAGTGACCATGGGAAAATATTTATAGTCAAAAAGTCGAAAATGATACCATTAGAAAGCCAGATATAGGTTCATTACAAAAAGTTGTAATGTTATCAGTGAGATTTGTAGCCATTAAAAAGTTGTAAGCAAAACAAAATGTAGTATCAGTAACATTAGTGACCGTGGGAAAGTTAAAAAAGTCGAAAATGCGCCCATTAGGTAGCCAGGTATAGGTTCATTACAAAAAGTTCTGATGTTATTAGTGAGATTTGTAGCAGTTCATGAGATATGAGCATATTCAATGATCATGGTTACTGATATTAGTGACTGTGGGAAAATACAAAAGTTGAAAAAGTCGCAAATGTGACCATCAGTTAGGCAGGTATAGGTTCATTACAAAAAGTTGTAATGATATCAATGAGTATTGACCTTGATTAACAGTTACTGACCAAAAACATCGGAAATGTAATACAAATCTGAAGGTGATCACTAATTTAGTGACTGTGGGAAAGTCCAAATTTCAAAAGTGCGAACATTAGCCAGGTAGTTGGTGGCTAATACTGCTAGTTTGAGAGGTGGTAGACCATTCTAAAAGGTCAAAAACATCGGAGTATAGGTGTAGGTATATAGTAGTAACATAATTGATGAATACTTGCACCTATACCAATGCCAAAGCATGATACTCAGGTGTGGTGATATTCAGATGCACTGAGATGGGTCAAGTAGGTATTGACTTGCTGACATTCAGAGACATGTTCTCAATGCTCAATAACTGAAGATAATATCATTATAAAGTAGTATTGAATGAGTGGCTATCATCAGACATCACCAATGGCATGGATAGGCATGGGTGCATACTCAGGTGTTGAATACATCCTCAATATGAGTGACATGCTTTGACATTGCTACAAGTGCCAGTATGCACCAATTATATTAATACTACATACCTACACCTATACTCCGATGTTTTTGACCTTTTAGAATGGTCTACCACCTCTCAAACTAGCAGTA
Organism: Pleurotus sapidus; assembly: GCA_026743855.1. NCBI lineage: Eukaryota > Fungi > Basidiomycota > Agaricomycetes > Agaricales > Pleurotaceae > Pleurotus > Pleurotus sapidus. Next base: position 445,949 of record JANBWZ010000024.1, on the reverse strand, counting down.
TTAGCCACCAACTACCTGGCTAATGTTCGCACTTTTGAAATTTGGACTTTCCCACAGTCACTAAATTAGTGATCACCTTCAGATTTGTATTACATTTCCGATGTTTTGGTCAGTAACTGTTAATCAAGGTCAATACTCATTGATATCATTACAACTTTTTGTAATGAACCTATACCTGCCTAACTGATGGTCACATTTGCGACTTTTTCAACTTTTGAACTTTCCCACAGTCACTAATATCAGTAACCATGATCATTGAATATGCTCATATCTCATGAACTGCTACAAATCTCACTAATAACATCAGAACTTTTTGTAATGAACCTATACCTGGCTACCTAATGGGCGCATTTTCGACTTTTTTAACTTTCCCACGGTCACTAATGTTACTGATACTACATTTTGTTTTGCTTACAACTTTTTAATGGCTACAAATCTCACTGATAACATTACAACTTTTTGTAATGAACCTATATCTGGCTTTCTAATGGTATCATTTTCGACTTTTTGACTATAAATATTTTCCCATGGTCACTAATGCTATTGATCACATTCTTTCTTTTGCTTACAACTTTTTAATGGCTACAAATCTCACTAATAACATTACAACTTTTTGTAATGAACCTATAGCTGGCTTTCTAATGGCACTATTTTCGACTTTTGGTGATTCAGAATTTTCCCACGGTCACAAATGCTATTGATCACATTCTTTCTTTTGCTTATAACTTTTTAATGGCTACAAATCTCACTGATGTTATTAGAACTTTTTATAGTGAACCTATACCTGGCTTTCTAATGGGCGCATTTTTGATTTTTTGATTTTTCCCACAGTCACTAATTTCAGTTCCCACAGTCAGTAACATTATTAAAGTGTTTTGAATGGCTGTTCAGCTCAAATTCCCACACTGACAAATAAGGAAAGCATTCTAATAGTGATTCTACTATCTATTATAATAATATTCCCACAGTAAGAAGCTATCTCCCACGCTTTGGGTGTTATCTTATCTTATCAATGCCCTAATAAGCAAGACAATCACACCTACAATCAGCCTAATGACGAAGCACAATCACACCTACAATCAGCCCACTAGTGAAGTACAATCACATCTACAATCACCCTGCTGACGAAGTACAATGCAAACTACAATCACCCTACTGGTGAAGTACAACACAAACTACAATCACCCTACTGACGAAGTACAACGCAAACTACAATTACCCTACTGGTGAAGTACAATCACATCTACAATCACCCTACTGGTGAAGTACAATCACATCTACAATCACCCTACTGGCGAAGTACAACGCAAACTACAATCAGCCTGCCAGCGAAATACAATCCCCCCTGTAGCAAAGTACAATCTCCCTGCTAATGAAGGACAATTGTAGCTACAATCAGCCTACCAGCGAAGAACAATCATAGCTACAATCACCCTAGTAGTGAAGTACAATCCCCCCTCTAGCGAAGTACAATGGCTACTACAATCAACTACAAGGGCCTGAGGGAAGTGGAACAATTTGAATTGAGGGTTTGCTTGGGTATTGTTGATAATAGATAAACAACACTAGTGCGTCTTCATAGTCTAGGGCGACAAAGTTTGAGTGTATAGGTGGTGGTTGGCGCTTAATGGCATCCACTATAGTTTCGTTGAACATGCGGTAGATCCGAGATCCGTCTCCATACACAAGTCGCCCATTAGCATCTCTTGACAGAGTTCCAGCTTTCATTAACTCATTTATCTTTTCACACGAACACATGCCATGACCATTTTCTCCGCATCCATAGCACAACATTGGAGTAGTGTTTCCACCAGTCAATACTGGTTGTCTTGAATTACTTGAAGATGCAGGTGGCGTGGGTGGTCGTGGAGTTGAGTAACTTGATTGCTGAGGTTGATCAGAGAATGTGACTCTTGCTGACTTGGTTGGGGTAGTCTGTTGAACTGATTGACTATATGACGGTGGTCGTACAATATCCACCACTAGTGGGTCGAGCTTGGCAGCTTTGTAGTACACCACAGCATAACTTGGGTCGGTGACTTGCATATGACTCATTTGCGTAATTAGTTGTTCAACTTCATCCTTCTCTTTGTCTTTGCGAGACTTGGAACGTATACTATGTCGTTTAGACCTTGCAGACTTGAGTTTCTTCTTGTATTCAGCCTCCGAATCAGTGTCTGGCTCCTTTTTAGAAGATCTTGAGTAGTTATGACATCTTTCCCTACGTTTCTTGGCTTTACAATGTCTTTCATCATCAGAGGAATCATCATCAGAGTCGTCCGATTCAGTCTGTGTATACCATTCTGGACGCTCAGTATTGATTCCCATGAGACTATACTCAAAGCGATTACGTTCTAGTAGACCTACAGCTATTGTTGAGACTAGTTCAATGGGGTAGGCAGTTGTAGTCTTGATGTTGGGATTTGTTGCAAAGAGTCGTAGTTCGATGTCTTGCTTAAACTTACGATGAATTCCTTGCCAGAAGTATCCTGCCTCCATTTCTGACGTTACTTTGCCTTTTGACCGAAGCCATCCAGCTTTCGTGAAGAATTCTCGTTGATAGGACTTCCATGTAGTTAGATCTGAGATTTTAATATTCTGCCATTCGTCAGCAAGCTCAGCAAGTTGATCGGGAATATATCTGGTCTCATCTAAGTCGGTGTCGTAATATTTGAGGATGTCCTTCTCTAGTTGTGCCCAGTTTCCAACTTGATAACTGGTTAGTGATTCTATGAATAGCCTCACTGATCTACTACAATAGTCTACCAAGCGTTCACATTTTTCCTTGGGGTCAACTAGATTGTAGCCTGCACATAGACGGTTATACTTGCAAATAAATTGTCAGACTAAGTCGTAATCTCCTTTAAAATGAGCTGGGGCAGCTTTTTCTCCAGGCCCTGGCATCATATCAGGAGATCTGCCTTTTGAGTGTTCATTATAAGAGGACGTGTGTGAAGAGATTGGGGATAATGGTGCGAAATGAGATTCAGGGGATGATTCCACTGTCCTAGTAGGCTCTCTCATATGTGAGAAATCGACTAAAGGAGGTGGCTGTGACATTGAATGAGATTGGGCGTGGGTATGTGGCGGTACGTGGCGTTCTGACGACATTGAAGTGAATGAGAATGATTCGAGTGAAGGATCTGAAAGCTCCAGGATTTATCTATCAGAGGTAACCTCTTGTCCTGCGGTGGTCACCAAATTTCTTGTCACACTCAGTGATGAAATCACTAATATGTTGGGTCTAGCTGGTCCAGTCAGGATAGGTCGAGCAATCACCCAAGTTGTGCAGGCTAGAGGATTACTGAAAGACAGTCGGGAGGTCAGAAGGGGTAGTTAAGGGGTAATTTAGGGGCGACTATACGATGGTACTTGGTCTAAGAGAATGAACCTAAAGTTCTCTCCTCCTTTGTAGCTTCTCTGAGGATACTACTAATAAGAATAGGACAGCTAAACAACACTTCAAGACTTCAATAACTTTGCACTATAACGTGAACTCTCCTTTAGCCTTAGGCTACTATCGTGTTTAATCTCCGGAAACAAACAAAAACGTGAACGTGGACTTCCAATACTATGACTAACTATGTCTGCACGTGGTCAGAAGCTCTGGGTCTACAGTTGCCAGATCATTCCCTTTTATAGACTCACAATACCAGACGCACAGTTAAGATTTAGTGCGGTACTGCGCCTATTGTCCTAAGCACCCTACAGTAACTTCTGCAGTCTAAATGCTTAGCCAGTGACAGACGACTATGACGTGATGTGGATTCTACTAACTAACACTAACCGAGTGGAGATAACACTTTAGTATCACTGAGACTAGGACTTTCACAGGTTAGAGTACTCAATTATCTCAATAATCAAGTATAGCTCTGACTATGCTCTTCCTACAGGCAATATACTACTGACAAACAGTAAAGGGAGGTCAAGAATCAATAGTTCACTCAAGAACTTAGACTTCAAGTGGCTAAGTAGACACCAAGGGGCAGTGCTCAAGATTTTATAGTATTAATCTCAATTTACTAGCACCCAGGGGAAGGTCTCAAGATTAAACAGTGATTTAACTGAGTAATATTAGCATGTCTATCTACCACAAGTTGGGGGGTTTATATACCTTTCAGATCCTGAGGCTGTGTAGCTATCTTTATACTAATGCTGTACAAGGCTATGTAAAAGGCAGTGTAATGCTATGCAAGGCTATGCAGAATGCTATGCAAGATGAGTAATCTACTGCTCAGGCTTAGTAAGAGCTTAGTAAGAGGCTTTAGGATTAGTAAGGCACTCTGCAAGCTTAGTAAGACTCCTTTCTGCTATGTTCTACAATATTCTACCAAGTTCTACAGAGACAGAGTAATTCTAGAGAGTTTGGTATTTCTGAATGAAGACTTAGGAGGAAAGGGGCTTAGGGGCTTAGGGGCTTTAGGGGCTTGTAGTTGACAGAGAAATAGAAAATGATAGTGAAGGAGTGTGGGGTGAAATATTCAACTTGTAATAGTGAAACTGGGTATTGATCGTCTTCTTATCTTGTTCATCTAGAGCGGTGCTGTGTCGTAGATTTTGTATTGGGTGTATAAATTATACGATTTCATGGCATTTACTCCAAATCCCATTTTGGAGTATGACATCTGCAGACAACATAAAAATCAACCGTCCCCGGTTGCCAACTATGAGTTTATTACATTAATCACGTTAATGAGGAAACGAGTGGTGTCATTTGTTTTTCATTTAGTTCTTTCTATTTTTCATCTTTTATCGTTACTTATTGGCTTTTCTAGATTTTTCGACCGCTTTTTAATTGCAGATTTTCTATCACGGTTTTTACTAGGCATAATGATTTGTTATAAAAGGGAGTAAGAAGGATAAAAAAGAAAACGAGTGTGAGGCATCGTCTAGCTAAGATGAGTAGAGTATTGAGGACTGGCTAGAGTACCCGGGTAGTAGCGTTGGAATTCGTAGGAATTTTGGCTAAAAACGAAGTCGTCGAAGTGAATATTCTGCGAAGATGTCTTGAGCGGGTCATAGCTAATCAGGATTTCAAAACGTGCGGTATCAGAGGCGAGAATTCGAGAGTAATGCATCCATACTGCTACAAACGTCACCATCCCTTCAGAGTCGTTGCGGTTTCGGAACGTAATGAGGACTTGGACCATGGGTCCGTCCTGCTTGATGATGCCTTGAACGCATCCGAGTCCGATTCCGGGTTGAAGAATGAGGTCGGTGCAAGTGAGGAAGGCTCGATCCATGTTACGAAGGATCTTTTGGCCTGCCCAAGATTGCGGTTCGATGATGTTTTCGATGATGATTGTGTTCAAGTGGAATGGAGGGTTGATTAGGAGCATCGTACGTGTCCAAGCATAGTTGGTTTGGGTGCTGAATGTTGTCGGAATAGTGTTTAGAATGTCGAAGTTGCAGAATGAGTATAGCATAGGGAGGAAATGATATTCGGAGTGCGAGTCGTTCGGCGTCATGGGGAGGACGGGTGGTACGACATCATGCAAACATTGTCGAATAATGTTCCGTCGTTTGTGATATCGGTTGGGATGAAGCTAAGGTGCTTCAAGGGCCCCGAGGCGCCGTATGTCGGTGGAATGCTGAACTGTTGGGAGTACTCCATTGTGCTCGTTAGTGTTTGTCCTCCTTTCCTTGTTCTTTCTTAACAATGCTGGGTTCATTCCTCGTGTTGATTTCCGTAACTCTTCCAATTCCTTTCTTTATCCGCTTCCTTCGATTGATGAGGATATCGTAACAATATGTGGGTTCCATGAATCAGGGTTAGTATTGATGTGATGCGGTCGTCTAATGTCATTGGCCTGTTCTTCCTTGCAGACGACTTAAGCTTATTTCTCGGTTGCAGACGACATCTGCTTCGTTCTAAGGTACCGATTTCAATCCTATTTTACCGTGCTCCTTGCCCTATTTTTACATTTATCTTTTCAGAGATTCGGCTTCTATTTGTATCAAGATGACTACGACCTTATTGCGAGAGTAGCGACAAGAGGTTATGGCGAAAAATTAGGCTTCGTACAGAGTGAACTTATGCCCCAGGAACCACTCCTTCATACTAGTCAGACGTCTCAAGATGGTCATTTTTAGTGGCCAAGCGTCCATCCATACGAAGAACTCTGACTTGTGCGTGTTGGCTCCAACGGGTATCTTCCCATGCATGATGATTTGAAGGGCGACGTACTTCCCCCGCAGCATTACCTGATTTTCGATCGTTGCCAACCCCATTCCTGGAATCCAAATCCAGTCTCCCATCGCAATTCCCCGTTCAGGGGTGATGTGCCACTGCACACGTCCTTCTGGAATTGCGCGGACTTTCTTGCTTGTGACGGAAGTGACGTGTTTTCCGTAAATGAAACGAGGGGGTTTGACATTGTGGGGGAGTATGGGTATTTCGATTAAGCTGGGCAGCGAGTTGAACATGTGTGGCGGAAAAACACACATCTTGGGAGGTTGTAGTGATTCGATCGTTGGGGGTGGTGTTAATGATTCGTGTGTGGCGGAGGTCGATAGACTGTGCTTGCTGGTTCGAGTGAGGCTGATTGACGGGTAGGGATTGATGGTGGTGGTATGGTAGGAACGGGCGGAATATTGCCAACGCAGTACGTTGAATTACTAGGACTTTGGTGGATTGCTGTTATGACTGAGACATCACTTTGGCTGATTGATTTGATTGAGTCGCGAATAGAGGATGATCTAGACGGCATAGTTGGATGAAATATTGAAGATTTTTAGTCGAATCAACGGTCGCTTTTAAAGCTCTTGATTTGAATAGTCGTCCGAGTGTTTAGACTTCTTCCTCTGATTCTTCTTCGTACATACTTTCTTCGTTCGCCTCCGAATTATCTTCCGCAATTTGCCAAATGGATAAAATTGGATCGTCTCTAGAAATGTAACTTAGAATTCGAAAGGCGGCGAATGGTTTGGCGAGGATCGTTCCATCTAGCTCTTGTACAACGTAATTTCCCTTGTATGTCCTTTCTACTACCTGATAAGGTCCTAGGTAGCGGGGCTGCGTCTTCATTGTGCTGAGGGTATCTTCAACTTGACTGTTTCGTACCAACACCAAATCTCCTACTTCATAGACTGACTTCTGTATCCGATGCTTGAACCGTTTCATGTATTGCTCTCTGGACTTACACCTAGCTTTCTTGAGTGTTTCGGCAGCGGCTTCTATATCTTCTGGGTGTTTCTCCAGCTGGCAGATCCTGAGTGCTAATAATTCTGATGTCTCCATTCCAGGTCTGAATCCTGTTACGAGAAAACTTGCTTCTACGTAATCTAAGGGTAGTACTGGGTGTACTCCATGTAGAAGGTAGTAAGGGGGAATATCCGGTAACTGAGTTCACCGTTACTTTATCAGCGAATACTGCCAGGTCGACTTGTTGGTGCCATTGAGCTATTGTTCCGTCGCTTCGCTTGGTGAAGATTTCACTATGGCTTCTCTAGAATAAAATGTCCACGCTCTACTACTCCGTTTGCTGTCTTATTGTATGGAGTAATCTTCACATGCTCAATTCCCAGTTGTTTAATGACTTCTGCGAATGCTTCTTCTAATTCGGATCCATTATCAGTGACTACTCGTCCCATGACTCCGTATCTATAATAGATTTGTTCTAGAAAGAATTTGGCAAGTCCTGCTGAATTCTTGTTGCGTAGTGCTCGTGCTTCAGTGATTCCAGTCAAATCGTCTTTAGCAGCTACTATGAATTCGTATCCAGCACATTTTGGCATCTTCATAAGGTCTATATATACCTTTTCGAATATTCGTACTGGTGCAGAAACATGGTAGGGCATTTTAAGCAGCTTGGTGTTACGCATTTGGCATTCATGGCATGAGGCGACGTAGAAATGGACGTCTGCCCTAAGATTAGGCCAATAGAATCGGAGCTGAACTAATTCAAATACGGCTTGTTCTCCTTTATGCCCTAGCTTATCGTGAGCTTGAAGGAGAATATTCTCTTTTCTAGAAGGCTCAAATATAACATGTCGTGGTACTTCGGTAGTAGTCTTCCTGTATAGTTCTCCTTCATGTAAGAAATACATCCTTGCTTTCTTCAGGAACCAATCTTGGCTTTGAATAGATTCTAGCGTGGGTAACTCCGAAGTGGCCAAATATTTGGTAATATCTTGAAACAATGTCTCGTACTTGGCTGACTGGGTCGAGGAAGGGAGTGTGAGTAGTGCTGAGGGGTGAAGATAGGGGTAGGGTTTTCTATATTGAAGGTCTTCGGGCTGAATGGATCAGGCATGAATACAGGTAGTGCGATTTCATCTACCCAGTCGTCATTATCTTGAACAAAGTCTTGAGGATTAGGTTGCCTTCTAGACAATGCATCGGGACCTTTGAACTTGATTCCTGGAACATGTACTAGTTCAAATGAAACAGTAGAATGCCTTGAATCCAACGTTCATAGCATTATTGGTGTAAGGGGACACTCCTATTTTCCCCTATTCCCCCTGTCCATTTCCCTTTCCCCTCGTCCCCTCCCTCTCCCCTCTTTCCACGGACCTCTTATTTACACCCCCTTTCGTTCCATCATTCATTCCATCCTTTCCACCCCACTCCCTCGCCTTCCAAAGCGTTCCGATGACTCCGAAGCGTTCCCGCAGTCCGGATTCACTCCGGACTCGCGTGCACGTCTCTGGACTCGTCGGGACGACTTCCCCTCACTTCTCCCACTGTTTCCCTTCCTATTCCCACTTCCCCAGGTCGCTGGCACGACTCCTGCATATTCCCCTCCACTTATTATCACATGCTCCTGCTCGTACCTTGTGATATTCATCGGGACTTGTGGCGGGTGTACTATACAGTTCTTTCATTCTTCTCCCACGCTTCTACAGTTTATACTTCGCATCCTAGCATGGAGGATCCTTATCTTGTTCTCTTTGGATTCTCCCTCTGCTAGGTGTGTATTCTCTCATGTATTGTAGGTAGCATTATTCATATCTTTGGATTCTCCCTCTGCTAGGCCCTGCGCTGTGCGGCCATCTTGAGGTTGCCCTTACAATTGGGCTGTAAGTCTGGTTCCTTGAGCATTCCTTTAATGTACTTAGCATCCACTTCCACTACTAATTTTTCGGCCCCAATAAGATACAGTTTCCAGTGGTCGTAAGGCACGAAATAGTCCGTATAATTCAAGCTTGGGTTCGAGAGTATCGGGCTTGGGTGCTGTCCATGGGAAGTGATCCATATCGTGCAGGTCTTTGTTTTCCATTTTCGTCTTCTTGTGAGAGGATAAAACCAACAGCAATATAGCTAGTATCCACTGATAGGATGACAGGCTTGTCTGATTTGTAGTTGATAGAACGTAAAGCAGGGGCTGAGGAACTTTGGCTTTGAGAGTATCAAAGGCAAGTTGGCGGCGTTCATTCCATTCAAATTCTGCGTTTTTATGAATGAGCTCGGTTAAAGGTCGGGCTAAGGCGGAATAATCCTGGATCCATATCCTAACAGTTCCACATAGTCCGAGAAATCCTCTAACTTCCTTAGGATTAGTTAACACAGGCCATTCTAGAATCTTTGATACTCTGTCATTATCTGGACTTCTTCCTTCAGGCGTACATTTTTGTCCGACAATTACTACTTCTTGTCTGCAGAGCTGAGTCTTTTTGGCAGAGAATGTGGCACCTGCACACTTGATCTGATGCATGATCCGATGTACATCAAGAGCATGCTCCCAAATAAATCTTCTGATTCCAGGGTTTTCAGCTAACGTTTCTGGTCGTCCGTTTGAGTCCAAATACTGAGTCTTGGGTCCTTGTATGGGTAAGTCATCAATAAAATGTTGGCTACTTGAGGAATTTCATCTTGGAGGATATGTATCATGCACTTCTGGAATTCGGCCGGGGAATTTGTATATCCTGTGGGTAAGGCTGTCAGGCGAAGCAATCCTAATGGAGACCAAAAGGCTGTCATGTCACGGGAGGCGACATCAACAATCCGAGCGTCAAATCCCCAATAAAGATCGAATGTCAAGCATACTTGACATCCTGCGTAGGGTTCTACAAAGTCATCCACTATGGGTAGTAATCCTGCATCTCGGATAGATACCGCATTGAGAGGTTGAAGATCATGTACGATTCTGAGAGCTCCATTCTTCTTGAGTACACAGAACCATCACCCTTGGTAAGAGGATTGGCAAGGTTCATATACTCCTGCGTCTATCTTGTTCTTTAGTACTTCAATGACTTTATCCTTAATTCCTGGAGGAATAGGAATATTCTTGTACTCCCATGGGGTGTGCGGTACAGTTGGCATGATATAGTCTGAGAAATAGTCCTTCCGTAGAGTCCCTCTGTCTTGTTCTTCAAAGGCGAGCGTCATTTCATTGAGTTGAAGAATATGGTTGAATAATTTCTCTTCTTCAGGTAGCAAGAAGTTATCCTTATTAACCTCCATCCCTTTGAGTCGTTCTTCTGTTAAGTGTTTTCCAGGGGTAAACTTAGGGGGATGTTTCGGTAAGACTGGTAAGCTTTTGAGTGGATCTTCTGGTATCTTTCGTATAACCTTGATATCTTCTGGGTATACTCCTGATACTGGATGAATTTTCTGTCCAACACGTTTGTAGGTGGTAAAGGCTTTGAATTGGAAGTCGGTGGATGTATCGCTTTCAATGGGTAACAAGAGTGTGTCTTCATTCCAGTTTATTCCATCAGCTATTGAATGGATACGTTGGATTTCATTATCAATTAAGTTAGTACTGTAAAAATAAGTTTGGTGAGTATTAAGTTCAGTGGAAGGCATAATTTGAGAGGGTTCATAGGCAAAAACAAGTCCAGTTAGGGGCATAGGAGTAAGTGCATAGTTGAGCATAGGGGTTAGGGGAAAAGCATAATTTTCACAAGTTGCTAGAACTGGTGAGGCTGTCTGAGACTTCATGTGAGCATAATGATACCCCAACATAACCAGTATGATTGGTAGTATACAGATAAACAACATTATCAAGTATGGGGTAGTCTGAGTATGAGTAATACTGAGGACTAAGTCTGTTCTTGAAAGCATAGCATGAGCGGGGAGGGCATGGGTGAGGTACATAGGTGCGAATGTCCAACACGGTACGTGACATGTTGTATATGACTGTGGAGAAAGACGGCGAATGTTCGTACGAAAGCGAGAGTAGAAGAAAAGAAAGGGGCATAGGCATATGTAACATAGGTAGCTGACGAATGTCCACTCCAGGTGTGTATGGATAGAGAGATGAGTCGTTGGCAATATGTAACGTAGTGAGTCCACAAATGTTCCGTATAGACGGTATATATAAGGGAAATTGGATGGTGACTTAGCGTGAGGCGGAAAGCATGATATGTATATTTGTTTTTCTAGAATTGGGTGTAATGTGTCGTGGACTTCAAGGGGATCTAGTTTTGTCTTATTATTAGGGCGGCGTGCGTAATTCAGGACTGAACGGCGTACCTTACACTCCAGAGCTATCCTCCTCAAACCAGCTAATTGGTCGGCGTCTTCCTTGGCCGTCAAACATGAAGCTGGAATCGAGGAATCCGTTTCAAAAAAGGATGTGGATTTGGGATGTAAGGAACAAGGGGAGCTCGCGTAAGTGGCGTATTGAGTTGGCGAGCCGCTGATGCTTCTGTAGTTCATAGTAAACGGCGGCGTGATATAAGAATTCATCTTCCTCCGGCGTAAGTAATGGGTTGCAAGTAGGATTAGGTACGCGTTCGTTCCAGTCTTGAGGCGTTTCGGGATACTTGTAACCCTTGGAGGATGATTGGAGACGTGCTGTCAAGAAGTCGAAAGAAGACACAGTGGTGGTAAAAGAAGTGGCGCATATCGCTAGGACATTGGTTGGAGTCGACGAACTCCTGAAACTGAATGGTGAGTATGTACTCAATGAACTCGCGAAAGAATTGAATGATTTCAAGTCGCATACGCCGTAGGTAAATGATTTTGACGTTCCATGGGTTGAATGCGATCTCTGGGTCGTCGTTGGTCCAGGGATTACGATAATTCTTGACGAAAAAGGCGTGTTCGGTGGACTCGTTGTAGTCTTCTGGCCGAATCGCTTGGTTGTACCGTAAAATTCGATTTCCCGTGCGTGCTTCTAGTGGCTCTTCGAGGTGGTTGTCCTCGCACAGCGTGCATGTTGCTAGTTCTTCTAGATAGTGTCGAATGTCCGTCCACAAGTTATGGGCGTACGTCTGGGCTTTGACAACAAATTGCGGAGGTCCATCGACGAATTCCCAGTGGCCAGGCTTGATAATTCCCTGACGCGCGGCTTCGCAAAGGTCAACGATAACTTGCGCTAGATCTTGATCGCCGTCATCGAGCCAGTCAAGATGTTCGTCGAGTAAGGGTGTGAGCGTGTTTCGTACAATAATCAACGGATGGTTATCGAAGTAGCCGTTGTACCGTGTCCATGTGCGTATTCTATTGAATTGTGTGTGGTTGTCGCGCCAAAACGGATGGTCTGGAGGCGGCTCCTTGGTGAATTGGGCGGTGCAGATGGTACGTTCCAGCGGAATTTCAATAGGTTGGACAATAGTCGAAGTGGCGTCATTATAATCCCAAGGATCAGGTCGATCGGTGACAATTTCAATCATGTTTCGTCCGGGAAATAGATCGTGTGGAGTGGAGAAGACGGCAGCGAGTTTACCATACTGATGGTCCGGTAGTTGATGAGGAAAGAAACGGGTGTTAGATTCCAGGCGAGTGGTTCCAGACGTACCCGGGGGGTGTACAGATGACTGAACGACCGGTACATCATCAGCATATAGCTCATCCTCAATATCCAGATTTCTTCGGTCTTGTCTCGTGGCTTCATGAATGGTATTGATTTTGTTGGGAGTACGAGGCAGTGCTCTGAGAGGTCGTTGAGTAGTGGGATGAGAGGTCGACGGTAATGTAGGTCGGTTGGGAGAGAGGGGAGTGGGCAACGTGAGCTTTGCGATTTCGGGAAGCGTAGGTGATCTGGACTGTTTCTCCATGGGTTGGTCAGGATAGGCTGATAATATTAGAGTGTGTGCGTGGTCGAACACCTTCGATTGCTCGATTCGTTCCCAATCACCAAACGAACTGATGTACGTATGTGATGGGTCAGGAGATGGAAACGGGGTGGGCGGGCGGTTTGTTCCGTCGCTTAGTATCGTTGCCAGTGAGCTAGTGAGTGGGAGTGGGACGTTTGAGTGGGGAGTGAACGTTGAAGGGTGGTGATTACGAAGTGATGATGAGGGAAGTCCCTCTTCCAGTTCTTTGCGAATCGGCGGTGGTAAGAGTAACGTCATTACGCGAGGGGGCGAGGAATGAGAGTCCATGGACATCTGGCTGGAGTCCGAATGAAGGGTGAGCAAGCGTTCTCGGTTATTCGTTAAATCTGGGAGCGAGCGCGTATGCGGGGGGAGTTGGATTTCGGTCTTGCTGCTGCTGTACTGAGCTACCGTGGTTCCTATGATGGCACGAAGGTGGTCCACCAGCTCGGAATAGTCCATAATTGACACTTCTTCAATGTTCATGCCGCTTTTGTAGAGTAGGTCGTGTTGATCGTAGGTAAGATTGTGCATGATGCACACCGTTTTCAGACTCTCTTCGGCGGGAAAACACTCCTCAAAATCGTGGAATTGTCGTGGGGCGCTCAGTGGTATAGGCGATGACGGCTCGGACTTGACGGCGTGCTCGTTGGGGTTATCGTACTGCGGCAAGGTGTCGTAGTCTTCCATTATACTACGGTTGAGCTCGAGGCGTCCGATTGTGTTCAAGTGATCCTGCGCTTTCTTCATTAGAGTACGTATAGTGGCCCCCGTCTTCTTCGCGGGGTTAGGAGGATTTTCTTTGTCATGGGTGCCTTCAGCGTTCGATTTTGGCCGATTTTCAGTAGTGGCGCTTGGCGATTTCGATTCCGTTCGAACGAATGAGGTGGGATAGGTAAGAGGCGCGAGGGAAGGCTGTAAGTCAAGCTGTAAGTTAAACTGGGTCCCTAGGAAGACGATGCAGATAGTACAGACTTTGGGCCGTGGAGAACGTGGGTCTATCGTTTCAGATACTACCTCCGCGTTGTCTGGGTCCGAGTCTCTACTAATCTCCATAGATTGACGACGGCTTGCGTTTGTAGAAGGAAAATATGTTGCGTCAGCCGTGCTTGACATCGAGGCGTAATCCGTCGAGTACGATAAACCTAAATAGTTGTTCATGTGCATTATTATCCCAACGAATGATCGCGGGAAGACAATCTTACCAAAATCGTCTGACGTGTCGCTCTGGCTGTCGGGAATGATTTCGTCAGACTCGTCTCGCGAAAGGTAGTGTCGAATAGGTATAAACGTGTTCGGGGGGGCGTGCTGAACGACGGAGGAACTGGGAATGTGGCTGGAGTTCATAGGATTGACGGAGGTTGGGTTCTGGGATTGAATGAATGTGTAGTACAGGTGTCCTTGAGCGATTGGAATGCGGTTGTTGTTGTGTACGGCTTGGGAAACGAGCGAGGCATTCAGCATAACTCCATGCTGAACGCGAACAGAATCAAGAATAACACTTGAGAGTTTGATGGCATTCGTTGAGGAGGCAATGGATAGAATGTGATCGTCGAGGTGACGATCCCCCAAATTGCGAGCGGTCTCATCAGCCCATCGCAGGCCAATGCGAGCTTCTTGGAATAGTGGCTGCGAGCGGGGTCGGTACCAAGACGTCCAATCAGGAAATATTCCATTGGGCGGCGGAGGCCACGTATGAACAAGAGAGATAAGGCGGCTAAGCGCGCGAGATGCAATCTGATCGTCATTCGGGTCGGTTGCCGGGTAATCCTCGTGACCGGGGGTAGCGTGGACTGATCTGGGGTAGTCTGACGTGATTGGCGGGTTGGACATTCCGAGACGAGGTCTCGGTCGATCAAAAAGAAGTTTCAGGGACGGGACAACTTGGAATACAAAGAGGTAGCGGAATAATGAGAGCACGTCAATACTGGACCGTTTATATAGTAGAAAAATAGCGATAATTCCCAAAAAATTTGTGAGAGTCCGTACAAAACTGACACTACATTCCGAAGCAATTTGTAAACTGAGAATGACAAAGAACATGACGATTGAAGCAGGGTTTGCTGTAAAAATGCTGAGATGTGCTTTTATTAACTTGTCAATGAGGAACGGGATACCAAATTGAGGTAGATCATGAGGTACTAGATTGGAGAGCACAGCAATGAGTCCATCTGACTTAATTTCGTGTGGGTGCCAGAAGCGATGGTAGTCGAGGAGGTCGATTTCACCGTATGTTCGATGCGTACTATTTTCCAACGGTTTGGTATCACTAGAAGTCTCTCCGTGGGTCTGAACATTCAGTGTATAGTAATCCTTGGAATCTTCCAGTAGTTCTTCGTCATCTGTGTCCCACTCCAGCTCCGAGTCAAAATCCGAGTCAAAATCAACTTCACAGGGGATATCAGGAGTGATGACAGGAGCTAGCGCAGTGAGTATTGTAGATCCCGCAAACATTGATCGTGTGGCAGTGGGTAATTCTAGTCTCCCCCCTGATCTTCCTTGTGTTGGGAATACTAGATATGTGCCCGCATCTCTCTGGTCTATACTTACCCTATTGTTTACTTGCCATGGACGTCCTAGTAACAGTTGGAAGGGTACTCCTTCTCCTACATACAAGTTAGCAAATGTTTCAATATTACCGTTTTGCAGTGATACACCACGTATCAATCCTTTAAGCTCTTTTGCGCCACTACTCGCGTCAATGATATTCTGAGTCATGAGAGGATCAATCGGTGATCTAATACATTCGGGGACTAGATTTGCGTTGATGATGTTGAGCTGAGAACCTGTGTCAATTATAGACTCTATTTGCGTGGGACTGCCATCACAATTCCACTGAGAATATATCAACGTGCCAGCTGATGGTCGGTCACTGTTCTGGTACTGTACTATGGCTGGAATGGGAATGGGAGTTGTCGATTGTGTAACTTCACTGGAAGGCGCCGAGCTCCTGGTCTCTGGTTGTGATGGGGATGTTTTCATTTGGTAATTGTGCGCACTTAATACACTTTGCTTGGGCGTCTGAGACACTGTGCTGGTACGTTCCAATTTCCCGGTTTCAGGTCGTGATGGGGAAGTCTGCATTTGGTAGTTATATGCTCCTGACCCAGTTTCTGGTTCTTCAGGGTCGGACTCCATCATCGGCGGTGATACATCTTGACTTCCGAGTAGTGCGGCTTTTGCTTTATTTCCGGTGGTTGTCTGACTAGCTTTTGCGTTGACGGTCCTATTCGCTTCAGTGGTTGATACTTTTGCTTCTTCTGATGGTTTCACATTCTTACGGCGCAGCTGATCTGTGACTTCATCTGACAGTGCCTTGGAGGTGCCGAGTATTGTACCTAGACTCATAGTAACTTCAGTATCAAAAATAGATTTCACTACCTTTGGTATGTTGACTTGATTTGACAGTTCAGATTGTCGTGTATTAACCTTCATTTTAGGTTTCTCTAGTGCTTCAGTTTGTACGCTGTTCTGAGGGGATGATAGGTTAGTCTGATCTCTCATTTCTATATCATTAGTAGGAGGTCGTATACGTGGAGTTCTAACATCAATAGGTTTTACCGCGGGTAAATTTGCTGGTCTAAAAGTCGTAGTTGGGCAATTTTGAGTGAGAGTCGGTTGTCTTGTCACACGGCTTGAGGCAGACAGATTTTCCTTATTGGCTTGTGGCGCAGCTGTTACGCCTTGAATTGCGTCTTTGCGAGCAGCAGTAGTGCGTTTCTCAGTCTTCTGTGCTGGGTATACCTCTGGTGCTTGGACTTGAAAGGCTTCCATATCTTTGTCGTCTAGGTAAAAGTCTGATTCATCGTCTTCGGGTGGTGTTGTTTAGTTTTATCAACAATACCCAAGCAAAGCCTGAATTCAAATTGTTCCACTTCCCACAGGCCCTTGTAGTTGATTGTAGTAGTTGATTGTAGTTGGTGTTGTAGTACATTGGCAGGGTGCTTGTAGGTTTGATTGTAGATGTGATTGTAGTTTGCGTTGTACTTCGCCAGTAGGGTGATTGTAGTTTGCGTTGTACTTCGCCAGTAGGGTGATTGTAGATGTGATTGTGCTTCACTAGTGGGCTGATTGTAGTTTATGTTGTACTTCGTCAGTAGGGTGATTGTAGTTTGTGTTGTACTTCACCAGTAGGGTGATTGTAGTTTGCATTGTACTTCGTCAGCAGGGTGATTGTAGATGTGATTGTACTTCACTAGTGGGCTGATTGTAGGTGTGATTGTGCTTCGTCATTAGGCTGATTGTAGGTGTGATTGTCTTGCTTATTAGGGCATTGATAAGATAAGATAACACCCAAAGCGTGGGAGATAGCTTCTTACTGTGGGAATATTATTATAATAGATAGTAGAATCACTATTAGAATGCTTTCCTTATTTGTCAGTGTGGGAATTTGAGCTGAACAGCCATTCAAAACACTTTAATAATGTTACTGACTGTGGGAACTGAAATTAGTGACTGTGGGAAAAATCAAAAAATCAAAAATGCGCCCATTAGAAAGCCAGGTATAGGTTCACTATAAAAAGTTCTAATAACATCAGTGAGATTTGTAGCCATTAAAAAGTTATAAGCAAAAGAAAGAATGTGATCAATAGCATTTGTGACCGTGGGAAAATTCTGAATCACCAAAAGTCGAAAATAGTGCCATTAGAAAGCCAGCTATAGGTTCATTACAAAAAGTTGTAATGTTATTAGTGAGATTTGTAGCCATTAAAAAGTTGTAAGCAAAAGAAAGAATGTGATCAATAGCATTAGTGACCATGGGAAAATATTTATAGTCAAAAAGTCGAAAATGATACCATTAGAAAGCCAGATATAGGTTCATTACAAAAAGTTGTAATGTTATCAGTGAGATTTGTAGCCATTAAAAAGTTGTAAGCAAAACAAAATGTAGTATCAGTAACATTAGTGACCGTGGGAAAGTTAAAAAAGTCGAAAATGCGCCCATTAGGTAGCCAGGTATAGGTTCATTACAAAAAGTTCTGATGTTATTAGTGAGATTTGTAGCAGTTCATGAGATATGAGCATATTCAATGATCATGGTTACTGATATTAGTGACTGTGGGAAAATACAAAAGTTGAAAAAGTCGCAAATGTGACCATCAGTTAGGCAGGTATAGGTTCATTACAAAAAGTTGTAATGATATCAATGAGTATTGACCTTGATTAACAGTTACTGACCAAAAACATCGGAAATGTAATACAAATCTGAAGGTGATCACTAATTTAGTGACTGTGGGAAAGTCCAAATTTCAAAAGTGCGAACATTAGCCAGGTAGTTGGTGGCTAATACTGCTAGTTTGAGAGGTGGTAGACCATTCTAAAAGGTCAAAAACATCGGAGTATAGGTGTAGGTATATAGTAGTAACATAATTGATGAATACTTGCACCTATACCAATGCCAAAGCATGATACTCAGGTGTGGTGATATTCAGATGCACTGAGATGGGTCAAGTAGGTATTGACTTGCTGACATTCAGAGACATGTTCTCAATGCTCAATAACTGAAGATAATATCATTATAAAGTAGTATTGAATGAGTGGCTATCATCAGACATCACCAATGGCATGGATAGGCATGGGTGCATACTCAGGTGTTGAATACATCCTCAATATGAGTGACATGCTTTGACATTGCTACAAGTGCCAGTATGCACCAATTATATTAATACTACATACCTACACCTATACTCCGATGTTTTTGACCTTTTAGAATGGTCTACCACCTCTCAAACTAGCAGTATTAGCCACCAACTACCTGGCTAATGTTCGCACTTTTGAAATTTGGACTTTCCCACAGTCACTAAATTAGTGATCACCTTCAGATTTGTATTACATTTCCGATGTTTTTGGTCAGTAACTGTTAATCAAGGTCAATACTCATTGATATCATTACAACTTTTTGTAATGAACCTATACCTGCCTAACTGATGGTCACATTTGCGACTTTTTCAACTTTTGAACTTTCCCACAGTCACTAATATCAGTAACCATGATCATTGAATATGCTCATATCTCATGAACTGCTACAAATCTCACTAATAACATCAGAACTTTTTGTAATGAACCTATACCTGGCTACCTAATGGGCGCATTTTCGACTTTTTTAACTTTCCCACGGTCACTAATGTTACTGATACTACATTTTGTTTTGCTTACAACTTTTTAATGGCTACAAATCTCACTGATAACATTACAACTTTTTGTAATGAACCTATATCTGGCTTTCTAATGGTATCATTTTCGACTTTTTGACTATAAATATTTTCCCATGGTCACTAATGCTATTGATCACATTCTTTCTTTTGCTTACAACTTTTTAATGGCTACAAATCTCACTAATAACATTACAACTTTTTGTAATGAACCTATAGCTGGCTTTCTAATGGCACTATTTTCGACTTTTGGTGATTCAGAATTTTCCCACGGTCACAAATGCTATTGATCACATTCTTTCTTTTGCTTATAACTTTTTAATGGCTACAAATCTCACTGATGTTATTAGAACTTTTTATAGTGAACCTATACCTGGCTTTCTAATGGGCGCATTTTTGATTTTTTGATTTTTCCCACAGTCACTAATTTCAGTTCCCACAGTCAGTAACATTATTAAAGTGTTTTGAATGGCTGTTCAGCTCAAATTCCCACACTGACAAATAAGGAAAGCATTCTAATAGTGATTCTACTATCTATTATAATAATATTCCCACAGTAAGAAGCTATCTCCCACGCTTTGGGTGTTATCTTATCTTATCAATGCCCTAATAAGCAAGACAATCACACCTACAATCAGCCTAATGACGAAGCACAATCACACCTACAATCAGCCCACTAGTGAAGTACAATCACATCTACAATCACCCTGCTGACGAAGTACAATGCAAACTACAATCACCCTACTGGTGAAGTACAACACAAACTACAATCACCCTACTGACGAAGTACAACGCAAACTACAATTACCCTACTGGTGAAGTACAATCACATCTACAATCACCCTACTGGTGAAGTACAATCACATCTACAATCACCCTACTGGCGAAGTACAACGCAAACTACAATCAGCCTGCCAGCGAAATACAATCCCCCCTGTAGCAAAGTACAATCTCCCTGCTAATGAAGGACAATTGTAGCTACAATCAGCCTACCAGCGAAGAACAATCATAGCTACAATCACCCTAGTAGTGAAGTACAATCCCCCCTCTAGCGAAGTACAATGGCTACTACAATCAACTACAAGGGCCTGAGGGAAGTGGAACAATTTGAATTGAGGGTTTGCTTGGGTATTGTTGATAATAGATAAACAACACTAGTGCGTCTTCATAGTCTAGGGCGACAAAGTTTGAGTGTATAGGTGGTGGTTGGCGCTTAATGGCATCCACTATAGTTTCGTTGAACATGCGGTAGATCCGAGATCCGTCTCCATACACAAGTCGCCCATTAGCATCTCTTGACAGAGTTCCAGCTTTCATTAACTCATTTATCTTTTCACACGAACACATGCCATGACCATTTTCTCCGCATCCATAGCACAACATTGGAGTAGTGTTTCCACCAGTCAATACTGGTTGTCTTGAATTACTTGAAGATGCAGGTGGCGTGGGTGGTCGTGGAGTTGAGTAACTTGATTGCTGAGGTTGATCAGAGAATGTGACTCTTGCTGACTTGGTTGGGGTAGTCTGTTGAACTGATTGACTATATGACGGTGGTCGTACAATATCCACCACTAGTGGGTCGAGCTTGGCAGCTTTGTAGTACACCACAGCATAACTTGGGTCGGTGACTTGCATATGACTCATTTGCGTAATTAGTTGTTCAACTTCATCCTTCTCTTTGTCTTTGCGAGACTTGGAACGTATACTATGTCGTTTAGACCTTGCAGACTTGAGTTTCTTCTTGTATTCAGCCTCCGAATCAGTGTCTGGCTCCTTTTTAGAAGATCTTGAGTAGTTATGACATCTTTCCCTACGTTTCTTGGCTTTACAATGTCTTTCATCATCAGAGGAATCATCATCAGAGTCGTCCGATTCAGTCTGTGTATACCATTCTGGACGCTCAGTATTGATTCCCATGAGACTATACTCAAAGCGATTACGTTCTAGTAGACCTACAGCTATTGTTGAGACTAGTTCAATGGGGTAGGCAGTTGTAGTCTTGATGTTGGGATTTGTTGCAAAGAGTCGTAGTTCGATGTCTTGCTTAAACTTACGATGAATTCCTTGCCAGAAGTATCCTGCCTCCATTTCTGACGTTACTTTGCCTTTTGACCGAAGCCATCCAGCTTTCGTGAAGAATTCTCGTTGATAGGACTTCCATGTAGTTAGATCTGAGATTTTAATATTCTGCCATTCGTCAGCAAGCTCAGCAAGTTGATCGGGAATATATCTGGTCTCATCTAAGTCGGTGTCGTAATATTTGAGGATGTCCTTCTCTAGTTGTGCCCAGTTTCCAACTTGATAACTGGTTAGTGATTCTATGAATAGCCTCACTGATCTACTACAATAGTCTACCAAGCGTTCACATTTTTCCTTGGGGTCAACTAGATTGTAGCCTGCACATAGACGGTTATACTTGCAAATAAATTGTCAGACTAAGTCGTAATCTCCTTTAAAATGAGCTGGGGCAGCTTTTTCTCCAGGCCCTGGCATCATATCAGGAGATCTGCCTTTTGAGTGTTCATTATAAGAGGACGTGTGTGAAGAGATTGGGGATAATGGTGCGAAATGAGATTCAGGGGATGATTCCACTGTCCTAGTAGGCTCTCTCATATGTGAGAAATCGACTAAAGGAGGTGGCTGTGACATTGAATGAGATTGGGCGTGGGTATGTGGCGGTACGTGGCGTTCTGACGACATTGAAGTGAATGAGAATGATTCGAGTGAAGGATCTGAAAGCTCCAGGATTTATCTATCAGAGGTAACCTCTTGTCCTGCGGTGGTCACCAAATTTCTTGTCACACTCAGTGATGAAATCACTAATATGTTGGGTCTAGCTGGTCCAGTCAGGATAGGTCGAGCAATCACCCAAGTTGTGCAGGCTAGAGGATTACTGAAAGACAGTCGGGAGGTCAGAAGGGGTAGTTAAGGGGTAATTTAGGGGCGACTATACGATGGTACTTGGTCTAAGAGAATGAACCTAAAGTTCTCTCCTCCTTTGTAGCTTCTCTGAGGATACTACTAATAAGAATAGGACAGCTAAACAACACTTCAAGACTTCAATAACTTTGCACTATAACGTGAACTCTCCTTTAGCCTTAGGCTACTATCGTGTTTAATCTCCGGAAACAAACAAAAACGTGAACGTGGACTTCCAATACTATGACTAACTATGTCTGCACGTGGTCAGAAGCTCTGGGTCTACAGTTGCCAGATCATTCCCTTTTATAGACTCACAATACCAGACGCACAGTTAAGATTTAGTGCGGTACTGCGCCTATTGTCCTAAGCACCCTACAGTAACTTCTGCAGTCTAAATGCTTAGCCAGTGACAGACGACTATGACGTGATGTGGATTCTACTAACTAACACTAACCGAGTGGAGATAACACTTTAGTATCACTGAGACTAGGACTTTCACAGGTTAGAGTACTCAATTATCTCAATAATCAAGTATAGCTCTGACTATGCTCTTCCTACAGGCAATATACTACTGACAAACAGTAAAGGGAGGTCAAGAATCAATAGTTCACTCAAGAACTTAGACTTCAAGTGGCTAAGTAGACACCAAGGGGCAGTGCTCAAGATTTTATAGTATTAATCTCAATTTACTAGCACCCAGGGGAAGGTCTCAAGATTAAACAGTGATTTAACTGAGTAATATTAGCATGTCTATCTACCACAAGTTGGGGGGTTTATATACCTTTCAGATCCTGAGGCTGTGTAGCTATCTTTATACTAATGCTGTACAAGGCTATGTAAAAGGCAGTGTAATGCTATGCAAGGCTATGCAGAATGCTATGCAAGATGAGTAATCTACTGCTCAGGCTTAGTAAGAGCTTAGTAAGAGGCTTTAGGATTAGTAAGGCACTCTGCAAGCTTAGTAAGACTCCTTTCTGCTATGTTCTACAATATTCTACCAAGTTCTACAGAGACAGAGTAATTCTAGAGAGTTTGGTATTTCTGAATGAAGACTTAGGAGGAAAGGGGCTTAGGGGCTTAGGGGCTTTAGGGGCTTGTAGTTGACAGAGAAATAGAAAATGATAGTGAAGGAGTGTGGGGTGAAATATTCAACTTGTAATAGTGAAACTGGGTATTGATCGTCTTCTTATCTTGTTCATCTAGAGCGGTGCTGTGTCGTAGATTTTGTATTGGGTGTATAAATTATACGATTTCATGGCATTTACTCCAAATCCCATTTTGGAGTATGACATCTGCAGACAACATAAAAATCAACCGTCCCCGGTTGCCAACTATGAGTTTATTACATTAATCACGTTAATGAGGAAACGAGTGGTGTCATTTGTTTTTCATTTAGTTCTTTCTATTTTTCATCTTTTATCGTTACTTATTGGCTTTTCTAGATTTTTCGACCGCTTTTTAATTGCAGATTTTCTATCACGGTTTTTACTAGGCATAATGATTTGTTATAAAAGGGAGTAAGAAGGATAAAAAAGAAAACGAGTGTGAGGCATCGTCTAGCTAAGATGAGTAGAGTATTGAGGACTGGCTAGAGTACCCGGGTAGTAGCGTTGGAATTCGTAGGAATTTTGGCTAAAAACGAAGTCGTCGAAGTGAATATTCTGCGAAGATGTCTTGAGCGGGTCATAGCTAATCAGGATTTCAAAACGTGCGGTATCAGAGGCGAGAATTCGAGAGTAATGCATCCATACTGCTACAAACGTCACCATCCCTTCAGAGTCGTTGCGGTTTCGGAACGTAATGAGGACTTGGACCATGGGTCCGTCCTGCTTGATGATGCCTTGAACGCATCCGAGTCCGATTCCGGGTTGAAGAATGAGGTCGGTGCAAGTGAGGAAGGCTCGATCCATGTTACGAAGGATCTTTTGGCCTGCCCAAGATTGCGGTTCGATGATGTTTTCGATGATGATTGTGTTCAAGTGGAATGGAGGGTTGATTAGGAGCATCGTACGTGTCCAAGCATAGTTGGTTTGGGTGCTGAATGTTGTCGGAATAGTGTTTAGAATGTCGAAGTTGCAGAATGAGTATAGCATAGGGAGGAAATGATATTCGGAGTGCGAGTCGTTCGGCGTCATGGGGAGGACGGGGTGGTACGACATCATGCAAACATTGTCGAATAATGTTCCGTCGTTTGTGATATCGGTTGGGATGAAGCTAAGGTGCTTCAAGGGCCCCGAGGCGCCGTATGTCGGTGGAATGCTGAACTGTTGGGAGTACTCCATTGTGCTCGTTAGTGTTTGTCCTCCTTTCCTTGTTCTTTCTTAACAATGCTGGGTTCATTCCTCGTGTTGATTTCCGTAACTCTTCCAATTCCTTTCTTTATCCGCTTCCTTCGATTGATGAGGATATCGTAACAATATGTGGGTTCCATGAATCAGGGTTAGTATTGATGTGATGCGGTCGTCTAATGTCATTGGCCTGTTCTTCCTTGCAGACGACTTAAGCTTATTTCTCGGTTGCAGACGACATCTGCTTCGTTCTAAGGTACCGATTTCAATCCTATTTTACCGTGCTCCTTGCCCTATTTTTACATTTATCTTTTCAGAGATTCGGCTTCTATTTGTATCAAGATGACTACGACCTTATTGCGAGAGTAGCGACAAGAGGTTATGGCGAAAAATTAGGCTTCGTACAGAGTGAACTTATGCCCCAGGAACCACTCCTTCATACTAGTCAGACGTCTCAAGATGGTCATTTTTAGTGGCCAAGCGTCCATCCATACGAAGAACTCTGACTTGTGCGTGTTGGCTCCAACGGGTATCTTCCCATGCATGATGATTTGAAGGGCGACGTACTTCCCCCGCAGCATTACCTGATTTTCGATCGTTGCCAACCCCATTCCTGGAATCCAAATCCAGTCTCCCATCGCAATTCCCCGTTCAGGGGTGATGTGCCACTGCACACGTCCTTCTGGAATTGCGCGGACTTTCTTGCTTGTGACGGAAGTGACGTGTTTTCCGTAAATGAAACGAGGGGGTTTGACATTGTGGGGGAGTATGGGTATTTCGATTAAGCTGGGCAGCGAGTTGAACATGTGTGGCGGAAAAACACACATCTTGGGAGGTTGTAGTGATTCGATCGTTGGGGGTGGTGTTAATGATTCGTGTGTGGCGGAGGTCGATAGACTGTGCTTTGCTGGTTCGAGTGAGGCTGATTGACGGGTAGGGATTGATGGTGGTGGTATGGTAGGAACGGGCGGAATATTGCCAACGCAGTACGTTGAATTACTAGGACTTTGGTGGATTGCTGTTATGACTGAGACATCACTTTGGCTGATTGATTTGATTGAGTCGCGAATAGAGGATGATCTAGACGGCATAGTTGGATGAAATATTGAAGATTTTTAGTCGAATCAACGGTCGCTTTTAAAGCTCTTGATTTGAATAGTCGTCCGAGTGTTTAGACTTCTTCCTCTGATTCTTCTTCGTACATACTTTCTTCGTTCGCCTCCGAATTATCTTCCGCAATTTGCCAAATGGATAAAATTGGATCGTCTCTAGAAATGTAACTTAGAATTCGAAAGGCGGCGAATGGTTTGGCGAGGATCGTTCCATCTAGCTCTTGTACAACGTAATTTCCCTTGTATGTCCTTTCTACTACCTGATAAGGTCCTAGGTAGCGGGGCTGCGTCTTCATTGTGCTGAGGGTATCTTCAACTTGACTGTTTCGTACCAACACCAAATCTCCTACTTCATAGACTGACTTCTGTATCCGATGCTTGAACCGTTTCATGTATTGCTCTCTGGACTTACACCTAGCTTTCTTGAGTGTTTCGGCAGCGGCTTCTATATCTTCTGGGTGTTTCTCCAGCTGGCAGATCCTGAGTGCTAATAATTCTGATGTCTCCATTCCAGGTCTGAATCCTGTTACGAGAAAACTTGCTTCTACGTAATCTAAGGGTAGTACTGGGTGTACTCCATGTAGAAGGTAGTAAGGGGAATATCCGGTAACTGAGTTCACCGTTACTTTATCAGCGAATACTGCCAGGTCGACTTGTTGGTGCCATTGAGCTATTGTTCCGTCGCTTCGCTTGGGTGAAGATTTCACTATGGCTTCTCTAAGAATAAAATGTCCACGCTCTACTACTCCGTTTGCTGTCTTATTGTATGGAGTAATCTTCACATGCTCAATTCCCAGTTGTTTAATGACTTCTGCGAATGCTTCTTCTAATTCGGATCCATTATCAGTGACTACTCGTCCCATGACTCCGTATCTATAATAGATTTGTTCTAGAAAGAATTTGGCAAGTCCTGCTGAATTCTTGTTGCGTAGTGCTCGTGCTTCAGTGATTCCAGTCAAATCGTCTTTAGCAGCTACTATGAATTCGTATCCAGCACATTTTGGCATCTTCATAAGGTCTATATATACCTTTTCGAATATTCGTACTGGTGCAGAAACATGGTAGGGCATTTTAAGCAGCTTGGTGTTACGCATTTGGCATTCATGGCATGAGGCGACGTAGAAATGGACGTCTGCCCTAAGATTAGGCCAATAGAATCGGAGCTGAACTAATTCAAATACGGCTTGTTCTCCTTTATGCCCTAGCTTATCGTGAGCTTGAAGGAGAATATTCTCTTTTCTAGAAGGCTCAAATATAACATGTCGTGGTACTTCGGTAGTAGTCTTCCTGTATAGTTCTCCTTCATGTAAGAAATACATCCTTGCTTTCTTCAGGAACCAATCTTGGCTTTGAATAGATTCTAGCGTGGGTAACTCCGAAGTGGCCAAATATTTGGTAATATCTTGAAACAATGTCTCGTACTTGGCTGACTGGGTCGAGGAAGGGAGTGTGAGTAGTGCTAGGGGTGAAGATAGGGGTAGGGTTTCTATATTGAAGGTCTTCGGGCTGAATGGATCAGGCATGAATACAGGTAGTGCGATTTCATCTACCCAGTCGTCATTATCTTGAACAAAGTCTTGAGGATTAGGTTGCCTTCTAGACAATGCATCGGGACCTTTGAACTTGATTCCTGGAACATGTACTAGTTCAAAATGAAACAGTAGAATGCCTTGAATCCAACGATTCATAGCATTATTGGTGTAAGGGGACACTCCTATTTTCCCCTATTCCCCCTGTCCATTTCCCTTTCCCCTCGTCCCCTCCCTCTCCCCTCTTTCCACGGACTCTTATTTACACCCCCTTTCGTTCCATCATTCATTCCATCCTTTCCACCCCACTCCCTCGCCTTCCAAAGCGTTCCGATGACTCCGAAGCGTTCCCGCAGTCCGGATTCACTCCGGACTCGCGTGCACGTCTCTGGACTCGTCGGGACGACTTCCCCTCACTTCTCCCACTGTTTCCCTTCCTATTCCCACTTCCCCAGGTCGCTGGCACGACTCCTGCATATTCCCCTCCACTTATTATCACATGCTCCTGCTCGTACCTTGTGATATTCATCGGACTTGTGGCGGGTGTACTATACAGTTCTTTCATTCTTCTCCCACGCTTCTACAGTTTATACTTCGCATCCTAGCATGGAGGATCCTTATCTTGTTCTCTTTGGATTCTCCCTCTGCTAGGTGTGTATTCTCTCATGTATTGTAGGTAGCATTATTCATATCTTTGGATTCTCCCTCTGCTAGGCCTGCGCTGTGCGGCCATCTTGAGGTTGCCCTTACAATTGGGCTGTAAGTCTGGTTCCTTGAGCATTCCTTTAATGTACTTAGCATCCACTTCCACTACTAATTTTTCGGCCCCAATAAGATACAGTTTCCAGTGTCGTAAGGCACGAAATAGTCCGTATAATTCAAGCTTGGGTTGAGAGTATCGGGCTTGGGTGCTGTCCATGGGAAGTGATCCATATCGTGCAGGTCTTTGTTTTCCATTTTCGTCTTCTTGTGAGAGGATAAAACCAACAGCAATATAGCTAGTATCCACTGATAGGATGACAGGCTTGTCTGATTTGTAGTTGATAGAACGTAAAGCAGGGGCTGAGGAACTTTGGCTTTGAGAGTATCAAAGGCAAGTTGGCGGCGTTCATTCCATTCAAATTCTGCGTTTTTATGAATGAGCTCGGTTAAAGGTCGGGCTAAGGCGGAATAATCCTGGATCCATATCCTAACAGTTCCACATAGTCCGAGAAATCCTCTAACTTCCTTAGGATTAGTTAACACAGGCCATTCTAGAATCTTTGATACTCTGTCATTATCTGGACTTCTTCCTTCAGGCGTACATTTTTGTCCGACAATTACTACTTCTTGTCTGCAGAGCTGAGTCTTTTTGGCAGAGAATGTGGCACCTGCACACTTGATCTGATGCATGATCCGATGTACATCAAGAGCATGCTCCCAAATAAATCTTCTGATTCCAGGGTTTTCAGCTAACGTTTCTGGTCGTCCGTTTGAGTCCAAATACTGAGTCTTGGGTCCTTGTATGGGTAAGTCATCAATAAAAATGTTGGCTACTTGAGGAATTTCATCTTGGAGGATATGTATCATGCACTTCTGGAATTCGGCCGGGGAATTTGTATATCCTGTGGGTAAGGCTGTCAGGCGAAGCAATCCTAATGGAGACCAAAAGGCTGTCATGTCACGGGAGGCGACATCAACAATCCGAGCGTCAAATCCCCAATAAAGATCGAATGTCAAGCATACTTGACATCCTGCGTAGGGTTCTACAAAGTCATCCACTATGGGTAGTAATCCTGCATCTCGGATAGATACCGCATTGAGAGGTTGAAGATCATGTACGATTCTGAGAGCTCCATTCTTCTTGAGTACACAGAACCATCACCCTTGGTAAGAGGATTGGCAAGGTTCATATACTCCTGCGTCTATCTTGTTCTTTAGTACTTCAATGACTTTATCCTTAATTCCTGGAGGAATAGGAATATTCTTGTACTCCCATGGGGTGTGCGGTACAGTTGGCATGATATAGTCTGAGAAATAGTCCTTCCGTAGAGTCCCTCTGTCTTGTTCTTCAAAGGCGAGCGTCATTTCATTGAGTTGAAGAATATGGTTGAATAATTTCTCTTCTTCAGGTAGCAAGAAGTTATCCTTATTAACCTCCATCCCTTTGAGTCGTTCTTCTGTTAAGTGTTTTCCAGGGGTAAACTTAGGGGGATGTTTCGGTAAGACTGGTAAGCTTTTGAGTGGATCTTCTGGTATCTTTCGTATAACCTTGATATCTTCTGGGTATACTCCTGATACTGGATGAATTTTCTGTCCAACACGTTTGTAGGTGGTAAAGGCTTTGAATTGGAAGTCGGTGGATGTATCGCTTTCAATGGGTAACAAGAGTGTGTCTTCATTCCAGTTTATTCCATCAGCTATTGAATGGATACGTTGGATTTCATTATCAATTAAGTTAGTACTGTAAAAATAAGTTTGGTGAGTATTAAGTTCAGTGGAAGGCATAATTTGAGAGGGTTCATAGGCAAAAACAAGTCCAGTTAGGGGCATAGGAGTAAGTGCATAGTTGAGCATAGGGGTTAGGGGAAAAGCATAATTTTCACAAGTTGCTAGAACTGGTGAGGCTGTCTGAGACTTCATGTGAGCATAATGATACCCCAACATAACCAGTATGATTGGTAGTATACAGATAAACAACATTATCAAGTATGGGGTAGTCTGAGTATGAGTAATACTGAGGACTAAGTCTGTTCTTGAAAGCATAGCATGAGCGGGGAGGGCATGGGTGAGGTACATAGGTGCGAATGTCCAACACGGTACGTGACATGTTGTATATGACTGTGGAGAAAGACGGCGAATGTTCGTACGAAAGCGAGAGTAGAAGAAAAGAAAGGGGCATAGGCATATGTAACATAGGTAGCTGACGAATGTCCACTCCAGGTGTGTATGGATAGAGAGATGAGTCGTTGGCAATATGTAACGTAGTGAGTCCACAAATGTTCCGTATAGACGGTATATATAAGGGAAATTGGATGGTGACTTAGCGTGAGGTGGAAAGCATGATATGTATATTTGTTTTTCTAGAATTGGGTGTAATGTGTCGTGGACTTCAAGGGGATCTAGTTTTGTCTTATTATTAGGGCGGCGTGCGTAATTCAGGACTGAACGGCGTACCTTACACTCCAGAGCTATCCTCCTCAAACCAGCTAATTGGTCGGCGTCTTCCTTGGCCGTCAAACATGAAGCTGGAATCGAGGAATCCGTTTCAAAAAAGGATGTGGATTTGGGATGTAAGGAACAAGGGGAGCTCGCGTAAGTGGCGTATTGAGTTGGCGAGCCGCTGATGCTTCTGTAGTTCATAGTAAACGGCGGCGTGATATAAGAATTCATCTTCCTCCGGCGTAAGTAATGGGTTGCAAGTAGGATTAGGTACGCGTTCGTTCCAGTCTTGAGGCGTTTCGGGATACTTGTAACCCTTGGAGGATGATTGGAGACGTGCTGTCAAGAAGTCGAAAGAAGACACAGTGGTGGTAAAAGAAGTGGCGCATATCGCTAGGACATTGGTTGGAGTCGACGAACTCCTGAAACTGAATGGTGAGTATGTACTCAATGAACTCGCGAAAGAATTGAATGATTTCAAGTCGCATACGCCGTAGGTAAATGATTTTGACGTTCCATGGGTTGAATGCGATCTCTGGGTCGTCGTTGGTCCAGGGATTACGATAATTCTTGACGAAAAAGGCGTGTTCGGTGGACTCGTTGTAGTCTTCTGGCCGAATCGCTTGGTTGTACCGTAAAATTCGATTTCCCGTGCGTGCTTCTAGTGGCTCTTCGAGGTGGTTGTCCTCGCACAGCGTGCATGTTGCTAGTTCTTCTAGATAGTGTCGAATGTCCGTCCACAAGTTATGGGCGTACGTCTGGGCTTTGACAACAAATTGCGGAGGTCCATCGACGAATTCCCAGTGGCCAGGCTTGATAATTCCCTGACGCGCGGCTTCGCAAAGGTCAACGATAACTTGCGCTAGATCTTGATCGCCGTCATCGAGCCAGTCAAGATGTTCGTCGAGTAAGGGTGTGAGCGTGTTTCGTACAATAATCAACGGATGGTTATCGAAGTAGCCGTTGTACCGTGTCCATGTGCGTATTCTATTGAATTGTGTGTGGTTGTCGCGCCAAAACGGATGGTCTGGAGGCGGCTCCTTGGTGAATTGGGCGGTGCAGATGGTACGTTCCAGCGGAATTTCAATAGGTTGGACAATAGTCGAAGTGGCGTCATTATAATCCCAAGGATCAGGTCGATCGGTGACAATTTCAATCATGTTTCGTCCGGGAAATAGATCGTGTGGAGTGGAGAAGACGGCAGCGAGTTTACCATACTGATGGTCCGGTAGTTGATGAGGAAAGAAACGGGTGTTAGATTCCAGGCGAGTGGTTCCAGACGTACCCGGGGGGTGTACAGATGACTGAACGACCGGTACATCATCAGCATATAGCTCATCCTCAATATCCAGATTTCTTCGGTCTTGTCTCGTGGCTTCATGAATGGTATTGATTTTGTTGGGAGTACGAGGCAGTGCTCTGAGAGGTCGTTGAGTAGTGGGATGAGAGGTCGACGGTAATGTAGGTCGGTTGGGAGAGAGGGGAGTGGGCAACGTGAGCTTTGCGATTTCGGGAAGCGTAGGTGATCTGGACTGTTTCTCCATGGGTTGGTCAGGATAGGCTGATAATATTAGAGTGTGTGCGTGGTCGAACACCTTCGATTGCTCGATTCGTTCCCAATCACCAAACGAACTGATGTACGTATGTGATGGGTCAGGAGATGGAAACGGGGTGGGCGGGCGGTTTGTTCCGTCGCTTAGTATCGTTGCCAGTGAGCTAGTGAGTGGGAGTGGGACGTTTGAGTGGGGAGTGAACGTTGAAGGGTGGTGATTACGAAGTGATGATGAGGGAAGTCCCTCTTCCAGTTCTTTGCGAATCGGCGGTGGTAAGAGTAACGTCATTACGCGAGGGGGCGAGGAATGAGAGTCCATGGACATCTGGCTGGAGTCCGAATGAAGGGTGAGCAAGCGTTCTCGGTTATTCGTTAAATCTGGGAGCGAGCGCGTATGCGGGGGGAGTTGGATTTCGGTCTTGCTGCTGCTGTACTGAGCTACCGTGGTTCCTATGATGGCACGAAGGTGGTCCACCAGCTCGGAATAGTCCATAATTGACACTTCTTCAATGTTCATGCCGCTTTTGTAGAGTAGGTCGTGTTGATCGTAGGTAAGATTGTGCATGATGCACACCGTTTTCAGACTCTCTTCGGCGGGAAAACACTCCTCAAAATCGTGGAATTGTCGTGGGGCGCTCAGTGGTATAGGCGATGACGGCTCGGACTTGACGGCGTGCTCGTTGGGGTTATCGTACTGCGGCAAGGTGTCGTAGTCTTCCATTATACTACGGTTGAGCTCGAGGCGTCCGATTGTGTTCAAGTGATCCTGCGCTTTCTTCATTAGAGTACGTATAGTGGCCCCCGTCTTCTTCGCGGGGTTAGGAGGATTTTCTTTGTCATGGGTGCCTTCAGCGTTCGATTTTGGCCGATTTTCAGTAGTGGCGCTTGGCGATTTCGATTCCGTTCGAACGAATGAGGTGGGATAGGTAAGAGGCGCGAGGGAAGGCTGTAAGTCAAGCTGTAAGTTAAACTGGGTCCCTAGGAAGACGATGCAGATAGTACAGACTTTGGGCCGTGGAGAACGTGGGTCTATCGTTTCAGATACTACCTCCGCGTTGTCTGGGTCCGAGTCTCTACTAATCTCCATAGATTGACGACGGCTTGCGTTTGTAGAAGGAAAATATGTTGCGTCAGCCGTGCTTGACATCGAGGCGTAATCCGTCGAGTACGATAAACCTAAATAGTTGTTCATGTGCATTATTATCCCAACGAATGATCGCGGGAAGACAATCTTACCAAAATCGTCTGACGTGTCGCTCTGGCTGTCGGGAATGATTTCGTCAGACTCGTCTCGCGAAAGGTAGTGTCGAATAGGTATAAACGTGTTCGGGGGGGCGTGCTGAACGACGGAGGAACTGGGAATGTGGCTGGAGTTCATAGGATTGACGGAGGTTGGGTTCTGGGATTGAATGAATGTGTAGTACAGGTGTCCTTGAGCGATTGGAATGCGGTTGTTGTTGTGTACGGCTTGGGAAACGAGCGAGGCATTCAGCATAACTCCATGCTGAACGCGAACAGAATCAAGAATAACACTTGAGAGTTTGATGGCATTCGTTGAGGAGGCAATGGATAGAATGTGATCGTCGAGGTGACGATCCCCCAAATTGCGAGCGGTCTCATCAGCCCATCGCAGGCCAATGCGAGCTTCTTGGAATAGTGGCTGCGAGCGGGGTCGGTACCAAGACGTCCAATCAGGAAATATTCCATTGGGCGGCGGAGGCCACGTATGAACAAGAGAGATAAGGCGGCTAAGCGCGCGAGATGCAATCTGATCGTCATTCGGGTCGGTTGCCGGGTAATCCTCGTGACCGGGGGTAGCGTGGACTGATCTGGGGTAGTCTGACGTGATTGGCGGGTTGGACATTCCGAGACGAGGTCTCGGTCGATCAAAAAGAAGTTTCAGGGACGGGACAACTTGGAATACAAAGAGGTAGCGGAATAATGAGAGCACGTCAATACTGGACCGTTTATATAGTAGAAAAATAGCGATAATTCCCAAAAAATTTGTGAGAGTCCGTACAAAACTGACACTACATTCCGAAGCAATTTGTAAACTGAGAATGACAAAGAACATGACGATTGAAGCAGGGTTTGCTGTAAAAATGCTGAGATGTGCTTTTATTAACTTGTCAATGAGGAACGGGATACCAAATTGAGGTAGATCATGAGGTACTAGATTGGAGAGCACAGCAATGAGTCCATCTGACTTAATTTCGTGTGGGTGCCAGAAGCGATGGTAGTCGAGGAGGTCGATTTCACCGTATGTTCGATGCGTACTATTTTCCAACGGTTTGGTATCACTAGAAGTCTCTCCGTGGGTCTGAACATTCAGTGTATAGTAATCCTTGGAATCTTCCAGTAGTTCTTCGTCATCTGTGTCCCACTCCAGCTCCGAGTCAAAATCCGAGTCAAAATCAACTTCACAGGGGATATCAGGAGTGATGACAGGAGCTAGCGCAGTGAGTATTGTAGATCCCGCAAACATTGATCGTGTGGCAGTGGGTAATTCTAGTCTCCCCCCTGATCTTCCTTGTGTTGGGAATACTAGATATGTGCCCGCATCTCTCTGGTCTATACTTACCCTATTGTTTACTTGCCATGGACGTCCTAGTAACAGTTGGAAGGGTACTCCTTCTCCTACATACAAGTTAGCAAATGTTTCAATATTACCGTTTTGCAGTGATACACCACGTATCAATCCTTTAAGCTCTTTTGCGCCACTACTCGCGTCAATGATATTCTGAGTCATGAGAGGATCAATCGGTGATCTAATACATTCGGGGACTAGATTTGCGTTGATGATGTTGAGCTGAGAACCTGTGTCAATTATAGACTCTATTTGCGTGGGACTGCCATCACAATTCCACTGAGAATATATCAACGTGCCAGCTGATGGTCGGTCACTGTTCTGGTACTGTACTATGGCTGGAATGGGAATGGGAGTTGTCGATTGTGTAACTTCACTGGAAGGCGCCGAGCTCCTGGTCTCTGGTTGTGATGGGGATGTTTTCATTTGGTAATTGTGCGCACTTAATACACTTTGCTTGGGCGTCTGAGACACTGTGCTGGTACGTTCCAATTTCCCGGTTTCAGGTCGTGATGGGGAAGTCTGCATTTGGTAGTTATATGCTCCTGACCCAGTTTCTGGTTCTTCAGGGTCGGACTCCATCATCGGCGGTGATACATCTTGACTTCCGAGTAGTGCGGCTTTTGCTTTATTTCCGGTGGTTGTCTGACTAGCTTTTGCGTTGACGGTCCTATTCGCTTCAGTGGTTGATACTTTTGCTTCTTCTGATGGTTTCACATTCTTACGGCGCAGCTGATCTGTGACTTCATCTGACAGTGCCTTGGAGGTGCCGAGTATTGTACCTAGACTCATAGTAACTTCAGTATCAAAAATAGATTTCACTACCTTTGGTATGTTGACTTGATTTGACAGTTCAGATTGTCGTGTATTAACCTTCATTTTAGGTTTCTCTAGTGCTTCAGTTTGTACGCTGTTCTGAGGGGATGATAGGTTAGTCTGATCTCTCATTTCTATATCATTAGTAGGAGGTCGTATACGTGGAGTTCTAACATCAATAGGTTTTACCGCGGGTAAATTTGCTGGTCTAAAAGTCGTAGTTGGGCAATTTTGAGTGAGAGTCGGTTGTCTTGTCACACGGCTTGAGGCAGACAGATTTTCCTTATTGGCTTGTGGCGCAGCTGTTACGCCTTGAATTGCGTCTTTGCGAGCAGCAGTAGTGCGTTTCTCAGTCTTCTGTGCTGGGTATACCTCTGGTGCTTGGACTTGAAAGGCTTCCATATCTTTGTCGTCTAGGTAAAAGTCTGATTCATCGTCTTCGGGTGGTGTTGTTTAGTTTTATCAACAATACCCAAGCAAAGCCTGAATTCAAATTGTTCCACTTCCCACAGGCCCTTGTAGTTGATTGTAGTAGTTGATTGTAGTTGGTGTTGTAGTACATTGGCAGGGTGCTTGTAGGTTTGATTGTAGATGTGATTGTAGTTTGCGTTGTACTTCGCCAGTAGGGTGATTGTAGTTTGCGTTGTACTTCGCCAGTAGGGTGATTGTAGATGTGATTGTGCTTCACTAGTGGGCTGATTGTAGTTTATGTTGTACTTCGTCAGTAGGGTGATTGTAGTTTGTGTTGTACTTCACCAGTAGGGTGATTGTAGTTTGCATTGTACTTCGTCAGCAGGGTGATTGTAGATGTGATTGTACTTCACTAGTGGGCTGATTGTAGGTGTGATTGTGCTTCGTCATTAGGCTGATTGTAGGTGTGATTGTCTTGCTTATTAGGGCATTGATAAGATAAGATAACACCCAAAGCGTGGGAGATAGCTTCTTACTGTGGGAATATTATTATAATAGATAGTAGAATCACTATTAGAATGCTTTCCTTATTTGTCAGTGTGGGAATTTGAGCTGAACAGCCATTCAAAACACTTTAATAATGTTACTGACTGTGGGAACTGAAATTAGTGACTGTGGGAAAAATCAAAAAATCAAAAATGCGCCCATTAGAAAGCCAGGTATAGGTTCACTATAAAAAGTTCTAATAACATCAGTGAGATTTGTAGCCATTAAAAAGTTATAAGCAAAAGAAAGAATGTGATCAATAGCATTTGTGACCGTGGGAAAATTCTGAATCACCAAAAGTCGAAAATAGTGCCATTAGAAAGCCAGCTATAGGTTCATTACAAAAAGTTGTAATGTTATTAGTGAGATTTGTAGCCATTAAAAAGTTGTAAGCAAAAGAAAGAATGTGATCAATAGCATTAGTGACCATGGGAAAATATTTATAGTCAAAAAGTCGAAAATGATACCATTAGAAAGCCAGATATAGGTTCATTACAAAAAGTTGTAATGTTATCAGTGAGATTTGTAGCCATTAAAAAGTTGTAAGCAAAACAAAATGTAGTATCAGTAACATTAGTGACCGTGGGAAAGTTAAAAAAGTCGAAAATGCGCCCATTAGGTAGCCAGGTATAGGTTCATTACAAAAAGTTCTGATGTTATTAGTGAGATTTGTAGCAGTTCATGAGATATGAGCATATTCAATGATCATGGTTACTGATATTAGTGACTGTGGGAAAATACAAAAGTTGAAAAAGTCGCAAATGTGACCATCAGTTAGGCAGGTATAGGTTCATTACAAAAAGTTGTAATGATATCAATGAGTATTGACCTTGATTAACAGTTACTGACCAAAAACATCGGAAATGTAATACAAATCTGAAGGTGATCACTAATTTAGTGACTGTGGGAAAGTCCAAATTTCAAAAGTGCGAACATTAGCCAGGTAGTTGGTGGCTAATACTGCTAGTTTGAGAGGTGGTAGACCATTCTAAAAGGTCAAAAACATCGGAGTATAGGTGTAGGTATATAGTAGTAACATAATTGATGAATACTTGCACCTATACCAATGCCAAAGCATGATACTCAGGTGTGGTGATATTCAGATGCACTGAGATGGGTCAAGTAGGTATTGACTTGCTGACATTCAGAGACATGTTCTCAATGCTCAATAACTGAAGATAATATCATTATAAAGTAGTATTGAATGAGTGGCTATCATCAGACATCACCAATGGCATGGATAGGCATGGGTGCATACTCAGGTGTTGAATACATCCTCAATATGAGTGACATGCTTTGACATTGCTACAAGTGCCAGTATGCACCAATTATATTAATACTACATACCTACACCTATACTCCGATGTTTTTGACCTTTTAGAATGGTCTACCACCTCTCAAACTAGCAGTATTAGCCACCAACTACCTGGCTAATGTTCGCACTTTTGAAATTTGGACTTTCCCACAGTCACTAAATTAGTGATCACCTTCAGATTTGTATTACATTTCCGATGTTTTTGGTCAGTAACTGTTAATCAAGGTCAATACTCATTGATATCATTACAACTTTTTGTAATGAACCTATACCTGCCTAACTGATGGTCACATTTGCGACTTTTTCAACTTTTGAACTTTCCCACAGTCACTAATATCAGTAACCATGATCATTGAATATGCTCATATCTCATGAACTGCTACAAATCTCACTAATAACATCAGAACTTTTTGTAATGAACCTATACCTGGCTACCTAATGGGCGCATTTTCGACTTTTTTAACTTTCCCACGGTCACTAATGTTACTGATACTACATTTTGTTTTGCTTACAACTTTTTAATGGCTACAAATCTCACTGATAACATTACAACTTTTTGTAATGAACCTATATCTGGCTTTCTAATGGTATCATTTTCGACTTTTTGACTATAAATATTTTCCCATGGTCACTAATGCTATTGATCACATTCTTTCTTTTGCTTACAACTTTTTAATGGCTACAAATCTCACTAATAACATTACAACTTTTTGTAATGAACCTATAGCTGGCTTTCTAATGGCACTATTTTCGACTTTTGGTGATTCAGAATTTTCCCACGGTCACAAATGCTATTGATCACATTCTTTCTTTTGCTTATAACTTTTTAATGGCTACAAATCTCACTGATGTTATTAGAACTTTTTATAGTGAACCTATACCTGGCTTTCTAATGGGCGCATTTTTGATTTTTTGATTTTTCCCACAGTCACTAATTTCAGTTCCCACAGTCAGTAACATTATTAAAGTGTTTTGAATGGCTGTTCAGCTCAAATTCCCACACTGACAAATAAGGAAAGCATTCTAATAGTGATTCTACTATCTATTATAATAATATTCCCACAGTAAGAAGCTATCTCCCACGCTTTGGGTGTTATCTTATCTTATCAATGCCCTAATAAGCAAGACAATCACACCTACAATCAGCCTAATGACGAAGCACAATCACACCTACAATCAGCCCACTAGTGAAGTACAATCACATCTACAATCACCCTGCTGACGAAGTACAATGCAAACTACAATCACCCTACTGGTGAAGTACAACACAAACTACAATCACCCTACTGACGAAGTACAACGCAAACTACAATTACCCTACTGGTGAAGTACAATCACATCTACAATCACCCTACTGGTGAAGTACAATCACATCTACAATCACCCTACTGGCGAAGTACAACGCAAACTACAATCAGCCTGCCAGCGAAATACAATCCCCCCTGTAGCAAAGTACAATCTCCCTGCTAATGAAGGACAATTGTAGCTACAATCAGCCTACCAGCGAAGAACAATCATAGCTACAATCACCCTAGTAGTGAAGTACAATCCCCCCTCTAGCGAAGTACAATGGCTACTACAATCAACTACAAGGGCCTGAGGGAAGTGGAACAATTTGAATTGAGGGTTTGCTTGGGTATTGTTGATAATAGATAAACAACACTAGTGCGTCTTCATAGTCTAGGGCGACAAAGTTTGAGTGTATAGGTGGTGGTTGGCGCTTAATGGCATCCACTATAGTTTCGTTGAACATGCGGTAGATCCGAGATCCGTCTCCATACACAAGTCGCCCATTAGCATCTCTTGACAGAGTTCCAGCTTTCATTAACTCATTTATCTTTTCACACGAACACATGCCATGACCATTTTCTCCGCATCCATAGCACAACATTGGAGTAGTGTTTCCACCAGTCAATACTGGTTGTCTTGAATTACTTGAAGATGCAGGTGGCGTGGGTGGTCGTGGAGTTGAGTAACTTGATTGCTGAGGTTGATCAGAGAATGTGACTCTTGCTGACTTGGTTGGGGTAGTCTGTTGAACTGATTGACTATATGACGGTGGTCGTACAATATCCACCACTAGTGGGTCGAGCTTGGCAGCTTTGTAGTACACCACAGCATAACTTGGGTCGGTGACTTGCATATGACTCATTTGCGTAATTAGTTGTTCAACTTCATCCTTCTCTTTGTCTTTGCGAGACTTGGAACGTATACTATGTCGTTTAGACCTTGCAGACTTGAGTTTCTTCTTGTATTCAGCCTCCGAATCAGTGTCTGGCTCCTTTTTAGAAGATCTTGAGTAGTTATGACATCTTTCCCTACGTTTCTTGGCTTTACAATGTCTTTCATCATCAGAGGAATCATCATCAGAGTCGTCCGATTCAGTCTGTGTATACCATTCTGGACGCTCAGTATTGATTCCCATGAGACTATACTCAAAGCGATTACGTTCTAGTAGACCTACAGCTATTGTTGAGACTAGTTCAATGGGGTAGGCAGTTGTAGTCTTGATGTTGGGATTTGTTGCAAAGAGTCGTAGTTCGATGTCTTGCTTAAACTTACGATGAATTCCTTGCCAGAAGTATCCTGCCTCCATTTCTGACGTTACTTTGCCTTTTGACCGAAGCCATCCAGCTTTCGTGAAGAATTCTCGTTGATAGGACTTCCATGTAGTTAGATCTGAGATTTTAATATTCTGCCATTCGTCAGCAAGCTCAGCAAGTTGATCGGGAATATATCTGGTCTCATCTAAGTCGGTGTCGTAATATTTGAGGATGTCCTTCTCTAGTTGTGCCCAGTTTCCAACTTGATAACTGGTTAGTGATTCTATGAATAGCCTCACTGATCTACTACAATAGTCTACCAAGCGTTCACATTTTTCCTTGGGGTCAACTAGATTGTAGCCTGCACATAGACGGTTATACTTGCAAATAAATTGTCAGACTAAGTCGTAATCTCCTTTAAAATGAGCTGGGGCAGCTTTTTCTCCAGGCCCTGGCATCATATCAGGAGATCTGCCTTTTGAGTGTTCATTATAAGAGGACGTGTGTGAAGAGATTGGGGATAATGGTGCGAAATGAGATTCAGGGGATGATTCCACTGTCCTAGTAGGCTCTCTCATATGTGAGAAATCGACTAAAGGAGGTGGCTGTGACATTGAATGAGATTGGGCGTGGGTATGTGGCGGTACGTGGCGTTCTGACGACATTGAAGTGAATGAGAATGATTCGAGTGAAGGATCTGAAAGCTCCAGGATTTATCTATCAGAGGTAACCTCTTGTCCTGCGGTGGTCACCAAATTTCTTGTCACACTCAGTGATGAAATCACTAATATGTTGGGTCTAGCTGGTCCAGTCAGGATAGGTCGAGCAATCACCCAAGTTGTGCAGGCTAGAGGATTACTGAAAGACAGTCGGGAGGTCAGAAGGGGTAGTTAAGGGGTAATTTAGGGGCGACTATACGATGGTACTTGGTCTAAGAGAATGAACCTAAAGTTCTCTCCTCCTTTGTAGCTTCTCTGAGGATACTACTAATAAGAATAGGACAGCTAAACAACACTTCAAGACTTCAATAACTTTGCACTATAACGTGAACTCTCCTTTAGCCTTAGGCTACTATCGTGTTTAATCTCCGGAAACAAACAAAAACGTGAACGTGGACTTCCAATACTATGACTAACTATGTCTGCACGTGGTCAGAAGCTCTGGGTCTACAGTTGCCAGATCATTCCCTTTTATAGACTCACAATACCAGACGCACAGTTAAGATTTAGTGCGGTACTGCGCCTATTGTCCTAAGCACCCTACAGTAACTTCTGCAGTCTAAATGCTTAGCCAGTGACAGACGACTATGACGTGATGTGGATTCTACTAACTAACACTAACCGAGTGGAGATAACACTTTAGTATCACTGAGACTAGGACTTTCACAGGTTAGAGTACTCAATTATCTCAATAATCAAGTATAGCTCTGACTATGCTCTTCCTACAGGCAATATACTACTGACAAACAGTAAAGGGAGGTCAAGAATCAATAGTTCACTCAAGAACTTAGACTTCAAGTGGCTAAGTAGACACCAAGGGGCAGTGCTCAAGATTTTATAGTATTAATCTCAATTTACTAGCACCCAGGGGAAGGTCTCAAGATTAAACAGTGATTTAACTGAGTAATATTAGCATGTCTATCTACCACAAGTTGGGGGGTTTATATACCTTTCAGATCCTGAGGCTGTGTAGCTATCTTTATACTAATGCTGTACAAGGCTATGTAAAAGGCAGTGTAATGCTATGCAAGGCTATGCAGAATGCTATGCAAGATGAGTAATCTACTGCTCAGGCTTAGTAAGAGCTTAGTAAGAGGCTTTAGGATTAGTAAGGCACTCTGCAAGCTTAGTAAGACTCCTTTCTGCTATGTTCTACAATATTCTACCAAGTTCTACAGAGACAGAGTAATTCTAGAGAGTTTGGTATTTCTGAATGAAGACTTAGGAGGAAAGGGGCTTAGGGGCTTAGGGGCTTTAGGGGCTTGTAGTTGACAGAGAAATAGAAAATG
Source organism: Pleurotus sapidus (assembly GCA_026743855.1). NCBI lineage: Eukaryota > Fungi > Basidiomycota > Agaricomycetes > Agaricales > Pleurotaceae > Pleurotus > Pleurotus sapidus. The sequence continues at coordinate 404,040 of JANBWZ010000024.1, read as the reverse complement.
ATAGTGAAGGAGTGTGGGGTGAAATATTCAACTTGTAATAGTGAAACTGGGTATTGATCGTCTTCTTATCTTGTTCATCTAGAGCGGTGCTGTGTCGTAGATTTTGTATTGGGTGTATAAATTATACGATTTCATGGCATTTACTCCAAATCCCATTTTGGAGTATGACAACGTGGCACCACGTGATCAAGTGTTTGTCACGTGGTTGTCACGTGGTATTTATGCGATCAAAAAGTGGATTTCGGTTTGGCAGAAATGGCTGGAAAATATCACTTTTTGACCACTTTTCGCCATTATTTTACCACATGGAAACCAGAGGAAAAAAGTGAGCAAGTGGTAGTCATGTGATAGTCATGTGGTACTTATATGGATTTCCATGTGGATACCACTTTAATACCATGTGGGTGTCATATATGGCAAATAGTGGAATTCACCTGGTATAAATGTGGTTGTCATATGGGCAGAATGTGGATTTTAGTAATTTAACTAATTTTATGGGACATATAAGTACTCCTATAATTTTTCATGATTTCCTATGTTTTTTTTATGAATTTCCTGTAATTTATTTGGATTTTCTACAATTTATTGGGGTTTTTCTGAGATAATTTCCGCTTTGAGACGTCCAAAAAAAGATTAGCAGAAGTTATCTAGTGATAAGTCATTTTTCCTCGGACGGGCGCTTATTGAGCGCTTACCCACAAATATTAATATTCTTTTTATTTTATTTTTGTTTTCTTTTTTTATTTAGGCGCGCGCTTATTCCGGCAATCACTGGAACACCACGCGCATGTGACCGTTGCGTGCCATGCTGGCACTGCCGCCGCTTTCTTCTCAACCACCACCATCCCCTCGCCTTTCACCCATCCCGCGCATGACAAATGCCCCCAAGAGCACCACGAAGCACGCGAACGGCGCCCACGCGCAACACAGGGAACGAGGAGGACGGGCAGGCAGTGTAAGTTGCCCCGCTCCCTCTTGTGCTCAACACTGACATCCCCCACCCCTTCCTCCACCCCCACTTCCCTCCACACGCCTCCCCCACGCCCCCTCGCCGCCCGTCACCATCCCCCACGCCCCCCACGCCCACCTACCGCCCCGTCGACGCCCCACGGCCCCCACACGCTGTCGACACCCATTGACGCCCCATCCATCGCCGTCACCAACGCCCCCCACGCCTGTTGACGACCCCCCACGCCCCGTCGCCAATGCCCCACGACCCCCCATGCCGTCGACGCCTCCCCATGCACTGTTGACAACCCCCCACGCCCCTACATGCTGTCGCCAACACCCTTGACGCCGCCGTTGCTGTGCCCCCATGTCCCCCGCGCCCATCCACACCCGTCGACACCCATCCACGCGCCGTCGATGCCCCTGACGACCCCCCACGCCGTTGACGACGCCCCAACTCCCCCACACCCATCTACGGTCCCCCACGCCACATCCATGCCCCATCGCCGCTGTCGATGCCCCCCACACACACCGTCACCAATGCCCCACGTCCCCCTGTGCCCCATCCACGCCCTCCTCACGCTGTTGACACCCCCGCATGTCCCACACACCCCCATTGTCACCTCTGTGCCATCAATGGTCATCGATGCCCCCATGCCCCGTCGCCACCCTCCTCGCGCTGTCGATGTCCCACACACCCTGTCGCTGGAGTCTTTGGCCATCATCCAGGACCTCCACAAAGCCCAGGTCCACTAGGTCAGCAACCAAGGCCCAACACCAAGAAGTAGTGTGAGTGTTACTCACCATTAGTAGTTTAGTGGTAGTTAGTAGTGAAATAAATTAAAATAAATTTCATTTAAATCTTTGAAAATTCTGAAACCATTAACAAACATTGTTTGATAGTGTGGAGATCAGTGTGCCCAAGAAACCAACCAATTCAAAGAAAAAGAAACTTATGTAAGTCCCTTTCTGCTTCCATCTCTTTTGTCTGGGGGTGCTCACTGCCTGTAGCACCTCTGCCGACCGTGACGCAGCTGATGAAGAAGCTAATGAGACTGCAGTGAAGCACTTGACTGCGTAAGTCACTTCTTATCATCATATCTGACTGTACAACTTATTGTTTGACACCAGTACTGCCAGGACCCTCCAGGAGAGTGGAGCACCTGACAGTTTACCACATTTATACATGAAGTTCATATGGGCTTCATATGAAGTCATATGCTTTACATGGGCTTTATATAGACTTTATATACAAGAAATGTGAAGATATGTTTTCATAAATGGCAGCAAAATTTTACATTTCTTCTACTTGCTTTAGATTTTCTTTACATTTCCTATACATTTTCTCTACATTTCTTTTACATTACTCATACATCATATATAAACTTTGTATGTGATTTACATGAAGATTTACATGGGCTTCATATGAAGTTCACTTAACGTAGATTTGGTCAAAATTCAATTTGAAGGATACATATACTTCATATGAAAATCTATGGATTTGAGTAACTACTTTTCTGCTCCTAGATACTACTGTGTGGAGACCATCTGTGCTCCTTGTGATGTGTGTGCTCCTTGCCTGGTGGCAGTCTACTATGGCTGAGGATGCTGTCAAGATCCATTGCATCCCTCCCATTCCAGCTACAGTGCCATTAACAAGGGGTGTGCTCTGGTCAAGCATATTGTCAAGCAAGGCTACTGGCTAAGGGCCCATCAATTGTATCATTGTTGACTTTTTGTACCAATACATTGACCCCTGTGTCACTCACATCTTTGCCAGAGTTGGTGCAATCTAGCACCACTCAATAGAGGTGCTCCAAACTTAATGATGGTTGCCAATGACAAGCAAAGCAGAACCTGCTACAAGAGGACTTTCAACAGGTAAGAAGTGACCATACTAATCAACTTGTATTTGTCTAAAACTACATAGAAAGTCCACTTGAGGCATATATGTATGCTACATAACCTCCACATGAACTGTATATATATGTAGAATGGCACTTCTTTATATATGCTTCATATGTACTTCACATGAAAAGGCATAGGCTGTACTAATAGTTTGGACTTGTGCTCTTTCCATACCAACATTGACCTTACCTTTCTTGCTTTTACATATGACTTTCATATGAAGGTATTTAACCATTATTATTGACTGAAATTGATGAAGAAGTTGAGGAAATGTACAAGAAATATAGAAGAAATGTAAAGAAATGTAAAGCTGTATAAAGCAATGTAAAGTTTTGCAAAAGAAATAGGCTTTATATAAGCTTTACATGAAATAAATGTACAGAAAATGTGAAGTCATATGCTTCATATGAGCTTCATGTATAAATGTGGTAAAGCACCACATATACAAATCTCTAATCGAGGGATGCAGTGAAAGGGTTTTTTGAGTGTGGTCCCTGAGTACATTGTTCCTGGCTATTATTACTTATCATAAAGTCTCAGTATCATCAAGATGACACATATGATGTCATGTCTTACTCATCCAGGCACAATCTACATTATATATAAGCTCCATCAGTTCTTCATCTTTCCTACATCAATAGAGTTCATTCCCAACTCCCTTTACACTGATATCACCTCTGCCTTTCTTGATACCAGCCATTCTCAGGCCAAGATTGCTCTCAAGTTTTGTATATGGCAGTACTGTGTTCTGTGTTAACAAGAAGAGCAGGTGTGAGCAAACCCTGAACCAGCGGAAACTAGCAACTGTTCTACTCACACACTTTCTGATTGCTGCCTCACAATGAATCACATGTGGGAGTTGGGATTTCCGGTGCAATGTATTAGGGGTACTTGTTTCCTCAAATTGCTACTTCAACAACTTGCCAGAAGAAATTGTCCCACTGCTTCAGTGGCATAAATGTCCTCTGCATTCTATAGCCAGACAGTGTCAAGTCCATTTGGGTCACCTTCCAGTTCTCTCCAGCGTTGAGGATCCCCAGCATTACCATCACTATCCCAACTGTATGACAACAGGCTCTTAGTTCTCTGCTGACAGGGGAGCAAACTACAGAAGGGTTTTGCCAACTGGAACCTAATCACCTACAACTCAGTGCAGGCCACCCACCAAGACATGATGAAGCCAGACGCAGAGGCAAAATATTTCCAGACAACCTCATCGAAGCCTTCCACTCCTTTATATATCCTATCTTCAGCCAGCTACACCATTCAGATGCCAATAACGTAGTGGACGGCACCATTGAAGAACCCGGGAGCAAGTTCAACTTCATCATCGAGAGATTTTATGCCCTTCGTCCACTCAAGAAAAACACGGTATTCAGGCTGCCTTGCTTAATTAAAGGCTACTTTGCGCAAACAAAATACATTTCAAAAGCTGTTACTTGATATGAAGCTCAGTGTCACCTCTCTCAATATGGAGATCCTCTAAAGTATGTGTCGTACACAAACATCCTACACACACTTGCTCATAGTGTTGACCCAGAGCGATAGCCCACTTTGCGGAAATGAATCTCAAAACTCCACAATCTGCATTTGGAATCGCCAATGATTATGGCAAATCAATGGCCAGGCTGGTCATGTGTTCCCTTTCCATTGGTAGGTGTTTTTCAGATGCATATGGAAAGTGCCTGGCTTGCGGACATGTTGTCCTGGACATTGACAAGTATCAGGATGGCCTTAAAGAGCTTCACCTTGCCATCATTAGGTTGATCTCCGAACTCTTTGACTGCCACTGGGACGATCTGCCTGACTTTGCTGTATATGTTGCAGTCCCTCACATGTTTACATGTTGTTGCCTAATGACCACATGTTGTACAGGTGTTGTTCATGTGAACCATACATGAACATAACTTTTTTGAGATTTTTTAAAGTGTTCACATGGTGTTCACCTCCATTGGGCTTTAAGTTACTATGTGTATGCTGCCTGTTAGTGAAATATATGTTGAAGTGATGCCAAACTTGTTGTACAAATGTATAACAAAGTTGTGCTCTGCAGTTACCCTCCTTTACCTCAAGTGAACCTGCTTCAGCTCAAATCTCCAGAATCTGAAAGAAGCATAGAGCATCTCACCTTTGTTGACTCAAGTTTGGACCATACCCCTCCTATATCTCAGCATGCAATAAACAAAGGAGACATCAATTTTATAATACCCTACAGAAAGTGCATTTATAATCTATGTATCCGAGATATTACAAATATGACAGTTTCCAGCATCACTAGCAACCACCCTCCTGTAGGGGCAAAGACTGAAAAGGGACTGGAACTTTGCAAGGGGACTCCCATGCTCATTCAAGTCCTTCATGAACCTCTCTGGACCACAGACTGTTAAGGATTGGCTCCCCAAGGCAATGGTCTGGGGAATCAAGAATGGAATGGAAGGGACTGGTTCCTCATCAAGTCCAATGGGGTTGAGGGCTGAGCCTCTGGTGATATTGTGGTCGCCTCCATGCTTCAAAGCCTCGTCTGTACCCATCAGTAAGCTTAGGGAGATGTGGTATAGCATTTGAAGAGAGAAAGAGCCTACTCACTAGGGGATGAGTCTGAGGAAGGATTGGGACATGGGAGGCAAACACAGCTGCTGGAGCCCTTGAAAGCTTGCCCTGATGGTGTGCTGGGTATATTTTAAACACGGTCTACAGGTACTGCACCCCTTGTAGTAAATAGTAGAATACAAAAGGATGACTTGGGGGTGTACCAAACATCCCACATGAGCCAAAACCCAAGTGATACTTACAGCAGTAGATAACACCCTTTAACTTACTCAAACTTTCCTTTTTGAGGTTGAAGATCTTCTCCAGCTCTCCATGGTACCAGAGCAGTGCATCTGATGCATGCTCCTCCTACTTCATCTTCAACTTCAACCTTGTCGTCCTCTGCACCATGTTCATCTTCTCCCAACCCCTCAGGGTCATAGGCATCGTCATTGTTGTCATCTTCATCATTGTCCTCATCCTCTTGATTGTCGTCCCCATTGCTATCCTTGTTCTTCTTGGGCCCATCGCCCATAGTGTCCTCCTCATTTATGTACCCATTTGCAGTCCCATTCTCACCCTGTAACCATCATCCTTCTGCCTTCTGCTGGATCCACCCATGGAGAAGCTTAAGCAAGCTAAAACCTGCCTGCTTATGAGATTTCTCTACCACAAACTGGTATCCAGAATCATGTCCTTGAACCAGAAGCTGTGCCATGAAAGTTGCATACTTCTGAAGACTTGCAAAATTTGAGAACAGCATCCATGTGTTGTTGCTATAAAAACTTTTAGACAGCTATTTATTTATATCCTACAGGCAGATATACTCACTTTGATGCATTGAGCAGGAAGGACTCTTCTGTCAAATTCTGATGCCTTTCTAACGCCATCACCAATATGGCATAGATATTTGAGCACCTGACAGTTTACCACATTTATACATGAAGTTCATATGAGCTTTATATGAAGATGTATGCTTTATATAGACTTTATATAGGCTTCATATAGAAGAAATGTAAATATATGTTTCATAGGAATGGCAGGAAAAACTTTACATTTATCCTACTTGCTTTACATTTCCTTTACATTTCCTCTACATTTCTTCTACATTATCTATACATAGTATGTGAACTTTATATGAGATTTATGTAAATATTTATATGCAATGCATATGAAGTTCACATGAAGTAGATTTGATGAAGACATAATTGTAAAAGATCTATATGCTTCATATGAATTTACATGGATTTACATGAATTTATATGGATTTACATAAATTTACATGAATTTGTATGAATTTGTATGAATTTGTATGAATTTCCATGAATTTGTATGAATTTCCATGAATTTATATGGATTTTCTGCAATTTATTTGAGGTTTTCTGAGGCAATTTCCGGTTTGGGACGTCCAAAAATGGATTAGCAGGAGTTATCTGATGATAAGTCATTTTTCTCCGAACGGGCGCTTATTGGGCGCTTACCCACGAATATTAATATTCTTTTTATTTTCTTTTTCTTTTCGTTCATTTCTTAGGTGCGCGCCTATTCCGGCAATCACCGGAACACCACACGCATGTGACCGCCGCATGCCACGCTGGCACGACTGCCGCTTTCTTCTCAACCACCATCATCCCCTCGATTTCCCCCAAACCCACGCACACACAATGCCCCCAAGAGCACCACGGAGCACCCAAACGGCACCCACGCACAGCACAGTGAACAAGAAGGACGGGCAGCAAGGGTAAGTGGCCCGCCCCCTCCTTTCTATTGCTACTGATGGCCCCCACCCATTCCCACCACCCCCACTTCCCCACACACCTCCCCAACGCCCATCCACGCCCCCCGCGCTCTGTCGTCACCTCCCCACGTCCCCCACGCCCGTCGCCGCCCCACCAACGCACGTCGCCGCCCCCCCGGCGCTGTCGTCGCCCCCCCACACCCATCTGCGCCCCCCCACGCACGTCGCCGCCCCATCCACGCCCCCCACGCTCTGTTGTCGCCCCCCCACGTCCCCCACGCTCTGTCGTCGCCCCCCCCACACCCATCTGCGCCCCCCGCGCCCATCCACGCCCCCCCACGCCCTGTTGTCGCCCCCCCACGCCCCATCCACGCCCATCTGGCGCCGTCGACGCCCCATCGCCATCCCCCACGCCCTCCACGCACTGTCGCCGCCCCCACGCCCATCGCCGCCCCCTGTGCCGTCGCCCGTTCCCCCACGCCCGTCGCCGCCCCATCCACGCCCCCTGCGCCCGTTGACGCCCCATCACCGCCCCCCACTCGCTGTTAACGCCCCCCCCACGCCCGTTGACGCTATCAGGAGTATAGATGTAGAGTAGTAGTATTAAAATAAATAAATTCCTTTTAAATTCACAAAAAAAAATCTAAACATTGTTTGATAGTGATGAAGAAGAGCAGCCAGTCAAGAAGTCCCGTGTGTCTGCTGCAAAGAAGACCACAAAAACCAAGAAAGATAAGAAGTATGTGCTTGCTTGCTTGCTTTTCCTCGTTGCTGACTTCCGATATTTATAGGACCTCTGCTGACCGTGATGCAGAGGACAAGGCTGCGAAAGCAGTCGCTAAGAACATGACACTGTACGTATTAATATACTCATCATGATGCCGCATCATACTAATTAACTATAGTACGTCTAGAATTCTCCAGCAAAGTGGGGCTGGTGTAGCTCCACCGCCTCGCTCTACCGGCACAGGGATTCAGATCCCTTCCACTACCCCCCGCATTGTCTCTGACCGTGCACGCCGTCCTGATCCCGACTCAGGCAACGATGAAGACCCGCAGGTCGACGACTCAAACTCCGGTGACGAAGAAGAGCTTGCTGCGGTCAAGGATAAGGGAAAAGGTAAAGCCAGAGACTTGCACAATCTTGGTGCAGAGTCAGACAAGGAGTTGGAGGCTGATGCGGATGTGGAGGATAAAGAGAATGACGATGAAGATGTTGATGAAGAGGCTGCTGGAGCTGCTGAGGGTGAAGTCGCTGGTGTGGGTGATGAAAGTGATGACAGCAAAGGTGATGCGACAATCATGGATGTTGATGTCAATGTCACTCCTCGCAAGCCTGCTAAACGTGACGCTAGCCAGTCTCCACTCACTGACAAGCACACTGGTAAGGCTCAGCGCCGTAACGTCTCCCACTCCAATGCTGCTTCCAGTGCTGCTTCTCTCCCAGCGCCTTCTCGCTCGCCCTCTCCATCCGACAACTTGCAGGAATTGCAAGGCGCTTCGCGGACCACTGGTGGCGTTGCATGTGGTAATGCCTTTGGTACTGTGCCCAACATGGCTGATTTTGGTGAGTTTCTCAACTTGACTTCCGCTGCTTTGTGCTTACCTTTAATCTAGTTCCTGTTGGTGATGTCCCGCCCATTGAGACTCATGGTAAGGGCAAGGTAGTCATGCACACCACCTTGGGGATGACCGACAAACCCCACTCCGTAACCATGGCCCGCTTTCCTACGCTGGCACCAATCCTCAAGATTCTGACTAGGAAATTTCCGACTGTGACAGGTTAGTTATTGAACTCCCCCCTCGCCTGATATGCTTGCTGATCTGAATATGTAGAGTCTGCTATTTCCGTCTTGAATGTCGATGGGGAATGGGAGGTCGCTGGTCCTTTTGCCCTTGCGCTGGAGGATGACATGGATGTGACTTGGAATAATGATTTCAAGTTGCTCATGCTTTTGGTAAGCTTGTCCCCATCTGCGCCTGAGCACTTCTAACTTCACAAAATCAGGAGCCCCTCCCTGCAGTGTCTACTTCTGCATTTCCCGCCTTTCCTCCTTCGCCCTGGCAGCTCAGTTGCCCACTCTGGTGGCTCTATTGCACCCTCGTCTTGTTAAACTTTAGGCTATTATACTTTGATCAGAAGCTTAATCAAGCGTTCTAATGACTTCTAATTGCCCTAGTAACAATCACTAATGATGTGTTGATGCAATCAATCAATAATATGTAATGATTTGCGCTCTATTGACTCTTTGTGTCTAGTACTCTAGACATAAATGGAAAACGACCTCCCAAGGTTCCCACGGGTACCATTCTGCGCGAGGCGTGAATATAGGTGTCCACTAAATCACGTCCAAATTTGTTTAGCTCCGGAGCAGCTTGGGAACATGCTAGACATCATTCTAATGATGGCTCCATGTTTCATTTTGGCTGCTTTTGCTCCTGTGCTGAGACCAAAGCCTTCCGGTGCTTGTTCCGCTCGTCACAGTCACGGTCACATGTGCTACTAGTAGCTCATTGACTGTGGGAACCCTCCATTGACCGTGGGAGTCGTGCGCTTCAAATCTATGTACAAACTGCTAAAGAGTGTTTCCACACTTTTAGCAATTCTGTCAACACCAGTCATCCCATGATGACCTGGGTCGTCCCAATGGGTGTTGGCAGTGTCTATGAGTGGTCCCCAATGCGTGGGAACCGGGCGCTTATAGTGCGCAGCTTTGTTATACATTTGTACAACAAGTTTGGCATCACTTCAACACGTCTATTGCGCCCTCAGCCTCCATCTCGTCTGTTGGTGTCGCTACTGCAGGCGCACTTCCACCAGCTCCAGACCACATCCGTGCAGCTTACTCCACGAAGCAGCACCTGATCCCGTACGCTGTTCTTCTTGAGGTGCCTGTCTCCTTGGTTCCTAACACCAAGCCCAACGATGGGGACATCATATCGGCGTATGAGCACTGGAAAGCCGCCAGCACTGCTCGAGAACGACTCAAGGCCAAATATGACGCTCACAATCCCAAATCCCCTCCTCTTCCTCCCTTTCCCAATGTCGAAAACACCCGTGCCATCTACATGAATCCCAGCAGCTTCAGCAACTACAACCCCCTCTTTCTGGCTGCTATTCAGCATCCAGATATTCTCACGTATCTGGAGGGTGATGCTGGAGTGGGCTCGGCCATCTACAAGAAATTGTGGGGTGCAGTCAAGCCTGGCAAGGCTACCTTGGGCCAACTGGTGGAACGGATCAACACTGAGCAGAAGAAGGAGGAGAAGAGGTCTGCAAAGAAGAAGGCTGGGCCATCCAAATTGAAGTGAGTCATCAGCTTCATACAACTTAGAATTTCTCCCTATGCATATATCTTTGTACTACTATATTTATTGAAAATTGCATGTATTTTGCACCATTTTTTGCCTGAGTTTCATCCATATTTTCTATCTGAACATGTACTGATTTGCCTAGTTTCTGTTTACAGACCTACATGATGCTGGTGGTGGTGTGGTTCTTGCTTGGACTTGTTCCATGTGTTGCTGCAGCACCTAAACAAGACCCATTTCCAAACATGCTCTTCACCGAGTTTGCTCAAAGCATTCAGGACAGCTTTGGTCCCAAGATCAAGCTGTCTACTGTCTTGATGCTTCTGATGACTCTTGTCAGTAATATGGATCTCCTCAACCTTCATGGACAACAGCAGGCCTCTCAGCAACAGGAGTCTACTAGCTGGATGGCTGCCCTAGTCCGCGCCGTCAAAGCAAAGCTCTCTGACAGTGGCTTTATCTCTCTGTTCACCACTGACAACTTACGGACTTCACGATCTGAGCAGCAGCAAATTACGCTTGCAGGCAAGAAACTCAGCCGGTTCAGCCGCTCTCTGTCTCTTGCTTCACACTCTAGTATTGGAAATTTCGAGTCTAAACTTCGCCCCATCTCCACTGCTTCTATTCAACCCATCATCCTTATCACACCCATCGTCATGGCCTGTCCAACTGTTAACTGTAACGACCATAGCCTTACTCAAGACCTCCGGGAACGTGATATTGCTCATGTCACATTGCGTATATCTGGCAGTTCACCACGTCTACAATTGAACACCAACTGAATCCAGTTGGTCTGGTTCAACCAGTTGGACACCAACTCAAGTCAACTGAACTACCAACTGAACACCAACTCGACCAAGTCAGTTCACTTACATTCAGTTCAGTTCAGTTCCACACCAAGTGACTACCACTTGAACACCACTTTATATAGTTCGAGAAGTTTCAGTTGGTGTTCAATTGATATCCAAGTGGTGTCCATGTGAACTGTGTATAGTAGAGTCAGTAGAAGTAGAAGAGATTGTTCAACTGGTGTTCAGTTGGTATTCAGTTGGTATTCAGGTGGGTTTCAAGTGACTTTGGACTTTGCAGAATTTACACAAGTCCAAATGGTGTTCAAGTGAACCTCACTTGGTGGTCAATTGGTATCAGTTGGAGTACAGACATAGTTACAAGTGTCACTATATTGGGGAGTGTTCAGTTGGCTCCCAGTTGGTGTTCAAGTGACCACCAACTGAATACCAGCTGAGTGTGATCTTCTACAGATACAAGTCCAAGCATACATTACAGTTGATATTCAAGTGGTATCCAAGTGGTGGCCAGGTGGTGTTCAAGTGACATTCAAGTGATGCTCAAGTGGTGTTCAAGTGATATCCACATGATGTTCAATTGATATTCACTTGTTGTTCAAGTGGTGTTCAAGTGGTGTTCAAGTGATGTTCTAGTGTTGTCCAAGTGTTGTCCAAGTGTTGTCCAACTGATATACAAGTGAATGCCAAGTGAACTACAAGTGAACTACAAGTGAATTTGCTCATATTGGTCAATCATCATCATCCTGCATCTCTTGCAGCCCATATCTCACTCCATTCTCATCCTCTTCATCCTCACTTTCATCACCTGTGTCTTCTTCCCTCCCCTGCTGCCTGGCAATAACACGCTGGGTGTGCAAGAACAGCAACACATGCATGGTGAAGTCAAAGTTGCTGACAGTCATCCGATTGAGGACTGTCTGGAACCCACCCAACCATGCATTGAGTTGTTCACAAGCCTAAGTACAACAAATTAGACAAGTACAAGTGGCTGAGTAGTAGAATCACTTACCTGAGTGTTGAAGGCCCTCTTGTAATAAGGGTTGCCTTGTTTGTCTTTGTCAACCACCACCAAGTTGGGGGCATCTCCATTGAGAGGTGCAGGATTGCACCAAGTCCGACAGAGGTGGTCAGTGACCCGGTGATTGATGTAGTGGTAGGAGTTGACAATGATCCGAGTGGTGGGTTCCCAAGCAGGCCAGTGCCCTTGCTTGACAATATGCTTGAGTAGGGCGCACCCCTTGTCAATGGCAATGTAGCTGGGGCGTGAGGAAGGATCAGGATAGACTTCAAGGAACCGAAGAATCTTGGCCACCCCTTCCGACTTGGCAAACTTGCGCCAGGCAATTACCACACCACATGGAGCACAGATGGTCTCCACGCAGTAGAACCTAGGAGCAGAGAAGTAGTTGTTATACTTGCTGCCACTGACCTGTTCAACCTCCTGCTCTGCAAAGTCGTCATGCTCTGGTGCCTCTGCTCCTCCGCCAACAGGCAACCACTCCTGCCTCTCCTCCTGAGCCCTCCTCAACATCCTCTGAACTCCTAAGAGTGAGGAGTTGGCATAGCGAGCCCGGTAGACCCTCCACTGCTCCTGGTGGTTGACACATGCCTGAGTCCCAGCCACCTTGACTCTGACACAGTCTTTCATGCGACAACGGACCCCCATCTCGTCCTGATGGGCCTTGCAAAACACTCCAGTCTGAGCATTAAGCAATCCCACCTCGCACCCTGGCATGGCACAGTGACGAGGCCCCATGACAATGCCGTCAATAACAATCATGCGAACGTCAGCAGGATTGCTAAGGGCAGCACCCCCAGCAGGTTCAGATGCATCACTGGCTGGGACATCATCAACATCCATGGCCTCAGCATCTTCCACAGCAGGGCCTGCATACTCTGGGACAGCATGATTTTCGTCATGGCCAGCAAGAGCAGCAGGATTGTCAGGCTGATTAGGGATCACGTCAGCCACATCCTTGAATGCATGACAACACTCATCGCAAGAATGCCCCTCTGCACTGCGGATAATCCCCCCATCTCATAGATACTCATAGGCAGCAGTCACGAGGTCCTTGACAGCCATGTTGTCCACAAAGAGGAGCTCAGCACCACTAGGCTCAGCAAGCAACCGGATGGACTCCAAGACAAAAGCCTTCCAGGTATGCCTGCGGGTGAGTTTGAATGTGGCCCCACTGGGCTGGACAAAGGAGTAGTTCCAGAACTCAGTTACTGCAGCTGTCGAGGCATGAAAGCTGTAGTTGGCATTGACAATAGCCCTGGAGACCAGGCGGTCAACCCAGACCTGAGTTCCGACTTTGAGGTATTTGGCCTCTGGAAGGTGAACGGCGAGGCGGCGATTGTTAGGAGTGTCGTTGAAGCTCTCATGGTCAGCCCAGAACATGGAGGAACATGCAGGACATTTCCCTGCAAGTACTGGAACCTTCTCAAAGCACTCGCTCCCCCTAAGCAAGGTGACTTTGGAGACATCACGGTACCGCTGGTACTGAGTCAGAGCACGGCCAGGACATGTAGCATCAGAGCATTGCATGACAGTGGGAGTGATGATGAGGACAGGGCGAATATCGGTGGTGGAGATGGGAAGAAGCTTGCGACGCAAAGTACCTCTTTTGTTATGAGAGTAGAGATTGAGGGAGCGACAAAAGAAGTCAAGCTTTTTACCCAGAATAGTGGTCTGTTGCTTTGGAGACTGGTCTTCATGGTGATCAGTGGGGAGAAATAGGGTGTCATAGGTAGTTCTAGCATCGGAAGAGGTGTTGGTGCTGGAACCAGATGCAGAGCCAGAGTTGGAGCCAGAGTCAGAGCCAGAGTCAGAGTCAGTGTTCATTTCAGTATCTGAGTCATCATCAGCGACAAGGGAGTCAAGCTGAAGCCTGTCTTTGATAGCACGAACGAAGGCAGCCATCCAGCTAGTCACGACCTGAGTGTTGGTAGGGACAGCTTGTTGTTGACCATGGAGGTTGAGAAGGTCGGTGTTGTTGGTGACGCTGAAGAGAAGCATCAAGACAGTGGCAAGAGTGATGTCGGCACCAAAGCTGGACTTGATCACTTTGGCAAAGTCTGCAAAAAGAATGCCTGGGAAGGGATCTTCCAGTGGTGCAGCAGAGACACATGGAAGGAGTCCGAGTAGCAGCCAGAAAGAGACCAGCATGAGCAAGGCCTGTAAAGAAAAACTGTTGAAGTCAGTACAAGTTGAAATGCGGGATGAGATTCAAACAAGAAATGGCAACACGAAATCACTTGGATTACATCTATGATTCACAAACAGACTACCTACTTCGAAGTTGAGGCCTTCTTGGACTTCTTCTCCTTGGCCAGCCTAGCCTTCTCCTTGGCCCTCTTCTCCTTGTCCTCCTTGTCCTTCAACTCCTTCGTGACGGCTGCCAAGTTCTCCTTCGTAACCTTGCGAGTTCCCCAGATAGCTCTGTGTTCCTCTGAGCTCTGATCGTAAGTGGGGTCGTTCAACAGAGCATGGAGGATGGGGAACTGCTCAGCATTGTCGAACATCTTTGAGTAGGTGCTGTAGTTGGTCTTGCGGATGTAGAGTGAGCGAAGTTCGTCAATGGAGAGATCTCTACCAGTCCACTTCCCTGTGTTCTTCAGTTCCAACCACTTCGCGTAGATCTGTGGGATCTCACCCTTCTGAGATGCCTTGGGTGTCATGCTGTAGGGCACCTTCAGCATGATGGCAAGCTGAAGAAGGGCGGGGTCGGAGAAGGCGGTGGCGAGTTGCTGGGAAATGGTAAGCGAGGCGGTGTCGGCACCAGCAGTGGAGATGGAGGCAGAGGGGGCAAGAGATGAGATGGTGGAAGGAGCATCGACAGAGTGGACAGAGGGGGAAGGAGGGGGATGGAATCCAGAGTCTTGGGTTGAAGGTTCCTGAGTGAGATAGTGTCAGAATTTTTTTAAGTCAAGTCGGAATTTGCTTACCATTAACAACACCATTTCCTTGTTGTTGTCCCACTCAACAGGGTCATCCTCCTCAACAGCCACAGCGAACGGGCCCTTGATCTCCCAGTCATTGTTGACCCACAACGAGATGTCAGAGGCTAAGTGGCAATAAATAGTAAGCAAAAAACGCGAAGTTAAAATGTGTGACATACCTGCAAGAGGGGTCATTTTCTTGACCATAGCCTTGAGGACAGGCCCCAAGGTGTAAGCCAAAGGGATCCTGACAGCACGGGGCTTAGCAATGGTGCGGTCCTCATGCTTGTACACCCAGACCCTGCCCTCATTGCGAATGGGGACAAGGTCCGCTTGCTGGGTATCTACGGAAGAAGTCAGTAAGTCAGCCAAGGATGAAAAGCACAAACTCACTGAAGTCAGCCATGTTGGGAGCTACCCCATGTCCTTTGGCCCTTGCAACTCCACCCATGGTACGGGAGGTGCCTTGCAAATCATCAAAGTCGTCAGCGATGGGAGAGGAAGGCGTATCGTTGAACCCAGCAAAGACAGGAGCAGGCAAAGGCGTATCATTGGCATGGTCAGCCTTGCTGCGCTGAGCTACATGGCGATGGGCGATGGGAGAGGCACTAGCCTGACGCTTGGAGGCAGGCGGGTTGCGAGGGGTGACGTTGGGGTCGAGGTCCATGGTGTCGTCACCTGCGTCAGAACTCTTGTCGTCACCAGCATCAGAATCCTTCTCATCACTCAACATCTTTTCCTTCTCCTCCTCGCTCGACGTCTTCTCCTTCTCTTCATCGTCATCCACGTCCCCTGGCCCTTCATCACTTGACTTCTTTTCCTCCTCCTGATCCTCCTCTTCCTCGTCATTATCCTCTGGCTCGTCCTCTGCGTCGGATGAGCCGAGATTGCTCAAGTCGCGACCTTTCCCCTTGTCTACGACTTGGGGAGCATCACCCGGATCAGCACGGCGAACACGGGTGGAGACAATCCTCGGAGCGACTGGGGGCTCGACGAGGTGGCGGAGCAAGAGCAGCTCCACTCTCACTGAGAATTCTAGATGTACTGGTGCAGATGGTCAGTTTGCGGACACAAGCAAGAGCAAGTAAAGACGTACGCAGTCATCTTCTGCACGGTAGGTTCCTCAGTCTCTTCATCTTCTTCATCACGGTCGGCGGAGGTCCTATGGACAACCAGCATGAGGGGAGGATGAATCAACAGACAACGGAGGACTTACTTGGTTTTCTTGTTGGTCTTGGGAGTCTTCTTGACTTGTTTGACTTGCACAGGAAGGTCCTCACTATCAGACAAGGTATGGTTAATTCATTGTCAATTTATTTGGATTTAAAAGAAATTTATTTATATTTATTACTAAACTATGTACTACTACTATGTAACTATGTACTACTAATAAGGTGGAGGAGGGGGATGGGGTAACTCACCTGAGGGCCTCCTGAAGGGCCTTGGTTGATGACCTGGTGGACCTGGGCTTGTTGGGAGTGCTGGTGGTGGCACAAGAGGCAACAGGGGGCATTGGGGGCACAACGGGGGGCAACGGGGACCGTTGGGGGGCGCGCATCGTCATCAACGGCGACGGGGGCGTTGGGGGACGTTGGGGGAATGGCGGGGGCCATTGGAGGGCGTTGGGGCGCGGGCATCGACGTCGTGGGGCAACAGGGGACGTTGGGGGTGTGTTGGGGGCCACGAGGCGTTGTCGACGGCGACGGGGGGATGGCGGGGGGCGCGCGTCGTTGTGGACGGCGTTGGGGGATGGTGGGGGATGGTGGGGGGACGTTGGGGGACGTTGGAGAGTGGGAGGGGGAGAGGGGGGGTGGCTGTCAGCGACGAAAAAGAGAGGGGGGCGGGCGGCTTACCTTGGCCTGCCCTCCTCGTTGTTCCTGGCCGTTCCTCTGCGTCCTCGCGACGTTGGCTTGCGTGGGGGCATTGCGACGTTGGGGGGGTGTTTGGGGACAGCGAGGGGATGGGGGATGGTGGTGGTTGAGGGGAGAGAGACGGCAGTGCCAGCGTGGCACGCCGCTGTCACATGCGCGTGGCGTCGCGGCGATTGCCGGATAGGCGCGCGCCTAAATAAAAAAAAGAAAAAGAAAATAAAATAAAAAGAATATTAATATTCGCAGGTAAGCGCCCAATAAGCGCCCGTTCGGGAAAAAAATGACTTATCGTTAGATAACCTTTGCTAACTCATTTTTGGGCGTCCCAAAGCGGAAATTGCCTCAGAAAAACCCCAATAAATTGTAGAAAATCCAAATAAATTCACAGAAATTGTCCAAAAATTGTTAAAAATATACATGTATATACAATTGCATTTTACTCAATTGGTATTCAATTGACATTCACTTGGTGTCCAATTGGTGACCACTTGGTATTCTACTGAATTTTCAGTTGGACACCAAATGAACATTAATTATTCACTTAGTTCACTTGGTGTCCAACTGGTGTCCAACTGAACTGAACTGAACTGAACTGGTGTTGAACTGAACTTTTGTAGCCATTTCCCAGCCAAATAAAAAATGTCAAAAATTCAGTTGAACACCAATTGGACACCAATTGGACATCAGTTGCCAACTGGATCCAGTTGGTATCCAACTGAAGACGTGGTGAACTGTCAGGTGCTCCACATTGCTCAAGGGGAGTCAGTGCTTGGAGAAAGTCCCCGTTCTGGCTGGCAGATGCTCTTCCTGCAATTCACTTTACTGGGCAGATCATGAGCGGTTCACCCAGAACAACGGTGATGACTTGTGCTTGTACCTCAACAATGTGTTGGAATAGTGTAATCCGGCACATGATCACCATTTGAATGGACTGGATAGGGGCATGTGCCCGGCCAGTATTGATTGAATGGTTGGGTGGTCATGTGAAAGGGAGATCACATTCAATGTTGTGCAACCAGTAACCAAGGCCGGATAGCTCAAATGGTAGAGCGTCTGGAAAGCAACCAGAAGGTCCTTGGTTCAAACCCTTGTCTGGCCATCTTTTCTTGCCCCTGATTTTGACACAATGCCAAGTATCTCAAGGTTGGCAAAAGTGTCTGGGTCGACCGCACTGTCTCTGGGGCTATTGTCAACGCCAACTACAGCTTCCATGCTTCCACTGCTGCCATTACCGAGTTTTGGAACTTCTCATTTGTCAAGCCAAGTGGAGGTACCTTCAAACTTGGACGTCGACAAGTCTGGAAGGCCTTTGTGGAGGAGTCTATTCGGCAGATGGCCAAGTTCAACAAGCGCCAGATTGTCTTTGAGGACAATCTCTCCATCAATGCTCTGGTTGCTGCTGCCTACGTTGAACTCGGCGACAATGGAGTTATCCGCAGTGCAGAGGCACATTCTTGCAATGAGTGTTGTCATGACTGGGGTGTTCTGCAAGAAGCATGCAGAGAGGATGAAAAACAGGTGCCATATGAAAGGATGTGGCAAGGTCAAGGTTGGTGACACAAAGGCCTGTCAAGATCACCAGGAGCAGTGGGCCACATTTCACAGGCGATATGCCAACACCTCGCTTCTTGGAGTGCAGCGGATGTTGAGAAGAGCTCAGGAGGAGAGGCAGGAATGGTTGCCTGTTGGTGGAGAAGTAGAGCCACTGGCCCATGACGACTTTGAGGAGCAGGAAAATGAGGAGGTCAGTGGCACAAAGTATCACAACTACTTTTCTGCTCCTAGGTACTACTGTGTGGAGACCATCTGTGCTCCATGTGGTGTGGTCCTTGCCTGGCGCAAGTTTGCCAAGTCAGAAGGGGTGGCCAAGATTCTTCAGTTCCTTGAAGATGTCTATCCTGATCCTGCCTCACGCCCCAGCTACATTGCCATTGACAAGGGGTGTGCTTTACTCAAGCACATTGTCAGGCAAGGGCACTGGCCTGCTTGGGAACCCACCACTCGGATCATTGTCGACTCCTACCACTACATCAACCACCGGGTCACTGACCATCTTTGCCGGACTTGGTGCAATCCAGCACCCCTCAATGGAGATGCACCAAATCTTGTAGTGGTTGCCAATGACAAGCAAGGCAACCCTTACTATAAGAGGGCTTTCAACACTCAGGTAAGTGAATTTAGTAGTCTAGCAGTCATACTTGTCTAATTTGAACTTAGGCCTGTGAACAGCTCAATGTATGGATTGGAGGTTTCCAGACTGTTCTCAACCGAATGACAGTCAGCAACTTTGACTTTACAATGCATGTGCTGTTATTCATACACACTCAACGGGTCATTGCCAAGCAGGAGGAAAAGAAGAGGAATCAAGAAGCAGGAATAGAAGTGGCAGACAGTGATGAGGAGAGTGAGGATGAAGATGACTCAGAGAGTGAAGAGTGAAGAGGAGGAGGAGAGTGAGGAGGAGGACTAAATGTGTCAAAGTATTTACCTCTACTGTGTATAAGTTGCATATGAAGCGCACATAAAGCGTACATAAGCCACATATAAAGTTCACATAAAGCGTACATGTATGTTATATAACCTCCACATAAAGCATATATATATGCTGTATAAACCGCACATGAAGCTCATATAAAGTATACATTTGCTCTACACAAACCACACATGATGCTCATATGAAGTTTACATTTACACTATATAAAGTGCATGTAGTGCGTATATAAATTACATGCAAAGCTCATATAAAGCACACATAAATCCCACATACATGAAGCTCATATAAACCGCACATGAAGCTTGTATGTAACAAACTCACAACTTAGTTGTAATCCATATGAATATAAACTCTTCATATGTGCTTCACATGGACTTCACATGAAGCATACATGAACTGTACTAATAATGGTTTGGACTTGTTCATTTTCAATATCCCAATCCATGCTTCACTTTGTCTATATGTGAGCTTTACATGAAGCACATATGAATGTCGCATATAAACTTCACATGAAGTTCATATACACTTTATGTGAAGCTCCTCAACAATTGTTATTGCCTAAAAGTCATGAAGAAGTAAAGAAAATGTAGAAGAAATGTAAAAGAAATGTAGAAGAAATGTAAAGCCATATGAAGGAATGTAAAGTTTCGCAAAAGAAGTGGGCTTTATATGACCTTTATATGAAATAAATGTATAGAAGATGTGAAGTCATATGCTTCATATGAGCTTCATGTATAAATGTGGTAAAGCGCCAGATATACAGATATTTCTGTGATAGAAGGCCAACCCAAGAAAGAGGATCTTCAGCAAGTTTTTTTCAAGGCAGAGTACAAAGGGCAACTAGGAGTTGAGTCTTCTCTTGGCTCCGTGACCAAGAATGCAGATGTTGGTCCCAATCCATCTGGCGAAGGTGTAGAGGACACTCAAAATCACCAGTTTCAAGGTTTGGAAGAACAAAGGAGTTGAAAGTCGCTATGAGGTCAAACTCTTTGTCTAGAGGTGGACATTGCTTGACTTGAACATATAGTTGCCGGATGGAGAATATTTGCTGCACTGGGCCTCGCACGGATAACCCATCATATAGACTTGTCTGGTATGTCCGCTCTTCTTCATTTGCATCCTGGACTTTCTTTGGGTGAGTTCTCCTGAGATGATCCTGTACTGTTCACATGAAAATGCCTGGACACAGAACATGTAGCAATAGTCATAGAACTTCGTCTGTAGGCCTTCATACTCCTCTGGGGCTGTGGTTGGCATAACTCACGGCTTCTCTTCCACCCCATACACGGCCTGCGAGGAAGCCCATAGAGGCAGAGGAGTACAATAATACTCCCCAAACACGGGCAGCCAGGACGCCCGCGCTCACGCTGGAGAGTCCTGTGAATGAGTACAGGTAAGTCAGACATCAATCTAGTGGTCATGCACTCACCGTGGCCGGCGAGGAAGCCCGTGCGTGTAGACGAATATGATGCACGACCCCCACGTCTGCATGGGCGGCCAGGAGGCCTGTGTTGTCAATGACACTGTGTATCTGTCAAAGTACGTAAGTCAGTACACATTCTATACGTACCACACTCACGGTGGGCTGCTAGGACGCCCACACGCGGAGGCCAGACGATATGGGGAACTCCGGACGGCCTGCGTTGACAATGGCAGCACATATCTGTCTGAGTATGTACGTCAGTACATGTCCACACTCATGGCGGGCTGCTTGGACGCCCACACGTGTGTCGACGTAGCCGTAGCCCTCCACTCAGCATGCAATCTAGTATATTACAAATATACTAATAAATACAACAAAGAGACTACAAAAGTGAAAAGTACAACAGCGGGGGGGAAACTAGGTGGTACACGAGGAGAGAGAAGACAACATGTAGACAAGAAACAGATTACTTACGACCACGTCCTCGAGAGCCCGATGTGCGAGCACGCAAACCTCCACGGCCTTGAGGAGGACGTGGGAGGTTCACTCTTGGGACCACCTCTTCGTGCTGTGCCGTTGTGGAGTCTGCCATTTGGACTTGGCACGCGGCGAGGGGGCCATCATCAGATGACATGTCTTCAAACTCAGACACATCTGAGACATTGTCAAGAAGGGACGCAAAGTTCTCTCCCTCGTCTGTGGCTGCGGGGGCAGGGACCTCCTGGATCTTGTCGTCGTCGTCGTTGAACAAGGGGAACTGCACAGGCTCACCCTCTTGCTTGACCATGGCGATGTCCGCGATAGTGTTCGCCTTGTCAGAGGAGCTGTGGTGTGCTCGACGTGCCGTCTTCGATTGCTTGCGCTCCGTTCGTGGGGATATCTCTGGCGACGAGTTGGGCTTGTGCTTGGAGCCAGTCCTTGGGGGCGTTGTGGGGTTCGCCTGCGTCCAAGGCGGTAGACTTCACTGCCCTGGACTGTCCTGGACGCTTGGCACACTTTGACGGATGGGAAACCACATCCACATCCATGGGAACGTCCATGGGCGGCGGGGAAGCCCGTTGAAGGGTGTGGTCAATCTCCATTGCGATGCTGGCTGCGTGGCGACCCATCCCGTGGGCAACGACCTCTGTGATGCTGGCTGTGTGGCGACCCATCCTGCAGGCAGCTGCCTCTGCGATCCAGACGGCCCGCTGAGCGCGCCTTCGTGAGGGCGCTGGGAAGCCTGTCCTACGTCTGCAGTCTCGAGACCCATCTGTGCTGCAGGCTGCTGGGAAGGTGCTGGTACATACACGTTCACGGGTACGGGTGTCATCTGTGCCATGGGCTTCTTGGAAGGCCGTCCCGCGCCTGGATTTGCTGGACCTGCCAGCAACATGGGCTGCCTGGAAGGCTGTGCTGCGTCTGCATTGCGAGCTGACCCAGTTGAGGCCTCGTCAGCTTGGATGTCCACGTCCATCGCCCCCTTTGCCACCACGGGCTGCCCAGAAGGCCGCGCAACGCTCCCAGACAAGTGGGCTGTTGACGAATGCGAGGTGGGCTCGTTGGGAATGCTCCCCCCAACCGCGGGCAGCCAGGAAGGTCCAGCTACGTTGCTGGGCTCATTGGGCGTGCTCCCTCCATCAGTGGGCGGCTCGGAGGGCCCAGCATCGTCCTCAATGACCTCCGCTGCGCTTTTCACCCTTCCTTTGGGTCGGGGATTGGGTCGTGGCTTTGCAGCCATCTGGCGCTTCGCGGCTGGCTCTGCCCCTGCCTTTGCCTTGCCCTCCACTCGCTGCTCAGCTCCTTCGTCCACACTCCCCATCGCTGTCTGCTCCACCGCCTGTTCCTCCTCCTCCACAGTGGGCATCTTGGAAGCCCGTGAGATCGAGGGCGTCTGCAACCTCGATATCGACGCCAACCCCGCGTTCTTCGCCGCGCCTCTTGCAGTGCGCGTCTTGGGCAACACCTTCTTCTTCTTGTTGTTGTTGTTGTCCTCCTCCTCTGGGTCGCTGTCAGGGACCGCATTCTTCTTCGACATGCCGTAGAAAACTTCCTCAAGCTTCTCGTTCTTCTCTTTTGAGAAGAGAGTCACCAACATCTCGCCCTTCTCCCGTGCCATGGTGGACATGAGGACGTCCATAGTGGCCAGGGCAACAAGGTGGTAGACGTGGATGGTGTTTTCTTGCGTGAGATGAGCAGCTTGTCCAATGATCTGCTCAGTGCCCACCTGTGACCATATCATTGTCAAAATCAGGGGCAAGAAAAGATGGCCAGACAAGGGTTTGAACCAAGGACCTTCTGGTTGCTTTCCAGACGCTCTACCATTTGAGCTATCCGGCCTTAGTTACTGGTTGCACAACATTGAATGTGATCTCCCTTTCACATGACCACCCAACCATTCAATCAATACTGGCCGGGCACATGCCCCTATCCAGTCCATTCAAATGGTGATCATGTGCCGGATTACATCATTCCAACAATCATGTCCTACATAGTTTAGTTAGTTAATATATCGACAGACAATAAATAGAATGACTTACAAGCATAATGACGGTGTCTGCGCACGTCAAGTTGAGCCCAACAGCGCCGATAGACAAGAAGAGGAGCACTCGATGCTCAGCGGCGTCAGAATGCACGAAGTCGTCGATGACTTGCTCTCGATCTTGCTTGTTCATGAGGCCGTTGAGCATGAGCACACCTATCCCTTCCATTCAAAACACCTGTCCTCATTGTGAGTCTGCATGATGTTGGGATTCACGTAGACTTACTGTCTCAATTGACATCGCCATCATGGAGAATTCATGATATATCAGTATCTTGCGCTTTTGAGGTGGCCGTTGTCCGAGGAAAGCTGGCGGCGGCGGTGGAGGGAATACGACTTGCCCGTCGGGCACCTTCAGCAGGATGGCAAGCTGAAGAAGGGCAGGGTCAGTTGCTGGGAAATGGTAAGCAAGGTGGTGTACTGACGTACATACTCAGACAGATATGTGCTGCCATTGTCAACGCAGGCCGTCCGGAGTTCCCCATATCGTCTGGCCTCCGCGTGTGGGCGTCCTAGCAGCCCACCGTGAGTGTGGTACGTATAGAACGTGTACTGACTTACGTACTTTGACAGATACACAGTGTCATTGACAACACAGGCCTCCTGGCCGCCCATGCAGACGTGGGGGTCGTGCATCATATTCGTCTACACGCACGGGCTTCCTCGCCGGCCACGGTGAGTGCATGACCACTAGATTGATGTCTGACTTACCTGTACTCATTCACAGGACTCTCCAGCGTGAGCGCGGGCGTCCTGGCTGCCCGTGTTTGGGGAGTATTATTGTACTCCTCTGCCTCTATGGGCTTCCTCGCAGGCCGTGGTAAGTGTGAGTGTGCCAGTTTGATACCGAAGACTCACTCTCGCAAGCACGGCAGTCCAAGCAGCCCATGCTAATGTAGGTGAGTCTTCTGTACGCCTACCGTACACACGGGCTTCCTGGAAGGCGACTGTGAGTGTGGCTGCATGGGTACATACTGACTTACTGATTCTTCACTAACAGGTGCTTGTGGGCATCCTGGCAGCCCACACTGATGTACGGGAGTCTATTCATGCATGTCGCGCGTCGTGGTGAGTGCTGACTTACCTGTTCTTAGTTATAGGACATCCCACTACACACACGGGCTTCCTGGCAGCCTGTGCGGATGTAGGTGAGTCGTATTGTATGCACGGCCTTCCTGGCGCATCGTGGTGAGTCCTGGACCATCGCGCTGGACTTCTCATCGTGAGTGTGGCCGTCCAAGCAGCCCATGTTATAGGTGAGTTTCGTACACAGCTTATACATTCCGTATGTACTCACATTGTGGGCTTCCAAGCTGCCCGTGGTGAAGAGAGACCGTGACTGGGGTACAGCAAAAGGGGACACGTCACAGAATGTGACATGACTTAGGGTTACGGGCTTTGGCGCCCGTTGGCCAATCTCAATTCCGTTCCACCACTCTTTACTCCATTCCACCACGATGATGCCGCCTCGACAACGACTAGACAAACCGTGGGCCACACCAGCCCAACTAGACTTCATGAACTCAAAGGCAGACACCTTCCAAGATGCTATCAATGATGAATTCGGTCGCAAGAGGTTCTGGCTTGACTTTCAGAAGGAGTGGGTGTCGCGGTGGGACATGACAGAGAACCAGAACAAGGTGCATGGTCTGTTCCATCTTACGGGTTGTACTAACTTATTTACAGAGATTTTTGTCTCATTTCCGGGACGGAATGAGAAAGTGGGATGCTCTCCCCAAGCGGGTACGGCAGCCCAAGAAGGCTGCATGTCCCCCTCTCCTGGCGACGACTCAACACCAAGCCATGGAGGTGGACGAGCTGGACTCATTGCAGACTTCCTCCCGTGCCGTGGAGGAGCTGCTTCTACAATCCATCCATTTGCCAACGCCGGGGCCGTCTCGTGTACGACACTCACCAACTCCTGCGCCCATCCACGTTCAATCGCCATTA
Source organism: Pleurotus sapidus (assembly GCA_026743855.1). Classification (NCBI taxonomy): domain Eukaryota; kingdom Fungi; phylum Basidiomycota; class Agaricomycetes; order Agaricales; family Pleurotaceae; genus Pleurotus; species Pleurotus sapidus. Next base: position 378,595 of record JANBWZ010000024.1, on the reverse strand, counting down.
GCAACCCTCGTCCAATCCTCATCACCCGCCCTCTCATACTGCGACGTTGTAAGGGGACACTCCTATTTTCCCCTATCCCCCTGTCCATTTCCCTTTCCCCTCGTCCCTTCCCCCTCCTTTTCCTTCCACGGACTCTTATTTACATTCCTTTTTGTCCCATCCTCATCCTTCCATCCCACTCCCTCGCCTTCCAGAGCATTCCGATCATGTCTCACCTTCTTCGCAGTTCCCTGAACGACGAGACGCTTCGCGCCGAACTGTCGAGTACCATCTGGGGTGGTGAGGTAACTCGCTCGACTCCGAACAAGCCCGATTCGTGGTATACGAAACTCGTTGCCAAATCTTGGTGAGTGATACATCTCTTGTCCCTTTTCGTTGATTCTCGGTTTTTTTTGGGCCACAAAGACGTACCTCGAGGAGGCCGCCATGTCACCTACCATCCGCTTTGCTGTCCTCGGCGTCGCTCTTGGTGTGTCTTTGCTCCACCTTTTTTCCTCTCCTTGAGCTCACGTTTCTGCAGGTCCCATCCGCCCTCACTTGCAAAACTAGTTGTTATATCTATTCACTGGTTTCTTGGTGTCGTTTACATCTCGCCGAATACATCTATCTCTCCATACATGTGTCTGTACCGGCTGCCTGACCTTCGGAGGCAGCCTCGTTGCATAAATGATGGGCTTGCTGCCCCCCTGCAGCCTCTCCGATGCGTGATCCTTCTCTTTCGTCTGTTTCGACGTCGATCCTGGCGTGATCCTGGCGACATTGGGTCTTCTGCTGGAGTGGCTTGCTACCTGCGTACGGATTCCGTCGCTTCAAGTGCTTTTGTTGTTGGGCGGGAGTCGGGGCAATGAGCGTGCGCGCATTTCGTATACAAGCTTGAACAACTCTCCAGCTTCATTCGAACACTGTACTTATACTTGTACTTTATTTATTACCAAAACTGCGACAAAACAAAGTCAAATAAGGACCCGTAACATGCCATGCACCGCAATGGCCCACACCCCCAAGTCCCATCCTCATCCTTCCATCCCACTCCCTCGCCTTCCAGAGCATTCCGATGACCCCGAAGTGTTCGCGCAGTCCGGATTCACTCCGGACTCGTGCGCACGCCTCTGGACTCCTTGGGACAACTTCCCCCCACCTTTCCTACCCTTTCCCTTCTTATTCCCATTTCCCTGGGTCGCTGCCATGGCTCCTGCATATTCCCCTCCACTTACTATCACATGCTTGCGTTCGTACCTTGTGATATTTGTCGGACTTGTGGCGGGTGTACTATACAGTTCTTTCACTCTTCTCCCACGCTTCCACAGTATATACTTCGCACCCTAGCATGGAGGATCCTTATCTTGTTCTCTTTGGATTCTCCCTCTGCTAGGTGTGTATTCTCTCATGTATTGTAGGTAGCATTATTCATATCTTTGGATTCTCCCTCTGCTAGGCCTGCGCTGTGCGGCCATCTTGAGGTTGCCCTTACAGACGTACCAACCCCCAGCCATGCATTGCCGACCCCCTGTCCTTCGCCCGTTCCACTCGAGCATATGCCCGTTGTCCTCCCTCCTTCGTAAGTACGCAATTGCGTGTTTGTCCCTCTATCTAGGCAAAGGAGGTTAGTAAGTCTCTCGCCTTCCAGCTTGAGCTTCCCGGTATCAACCACAAGGACGTCGAGCTCGTCGTCCACAGCCAGCAACTGGCCGTCTATGCGCGGAACGAGAAGGTTCGGTACAAGTGGACCACCAATGTGGGTGGCTTGGTAAAGGTGAGTATCCAGGCCCTCCAACGTTGGTGTGCCGCTAACTCGACTAGCCCAACAACGTCCATTGTGGACTAGAAAACGGGGTCTTGTACATCCTCGTCAAGGCCATGCTACTGGAGGGTGTCACCGACGAACGACACGTCTTCAGTGTCAATGGTAAGTCCATAACTCCCCCCAGCGTCATACGCTAACTTTGTCCTGCCTCAGATACCCTTCCTTGGTAGACGTCCGCCACCCCTCTCTCTCGCCTTCTCCTGCCAATCGACACATCTCCCGTGTGTCATCACATTGTCTCGCAGCTCATGCACCTCAATTTACTCACCACTCATGTATACTGAACTCGGACTTTCTTCATTGTTACTACTACATCTTGTACTTACCCCCTGCTTGTATTTGCAAACCATGTACTACCATCCCTGTATTTTTGCATTGCTACAAACATCCAATCTACAGAACATTCACTAGACCACCAGCGCAAGCCTAAGTTGTAGGCAATGAAGGTGAACTTGAGCGCCGTATGGGCTTTCAGGCGGCCCACCCTGTGGATGAGTCCAGTGAGTACGGTATGACGAGGCATGGGCTTCCTGGCAGCCCGCGCTGATGTACATGTATCCTCTGTGGGCCCACTGCGCATATGTACGTACTGACTCACCTGTTCTTGACTAATAGGTGTTGACTCTGATAGTGCGGGCTTCCTGGCAGCCCGCGCTGATGAAGGTGAGTCCCTAGTGTTCGTCTGTGTATATGGTGTTTGTTCTGACTCCCCTTCATGAGTGTGGCCATCCAGGCAGCCCATGCTTGTACTGGGACTAGTTCATTACTCCCAAGCAAGCATGCCGTGCTGTGTCACCTACGATGCGTGTGGGCGGCTACGCGCCCCGTACATGTCGCTGCGGGCTGCCTGGCTGCCCGTGCATGGCTGTAGGTGCGTCAGCTACTTCCACACCACCTGAATTATTTTTCTGACCATTCGTTTTCACGTGGCAGGCTTCCTTGAAGGCCAGACAGCCTCTGGGGTGTTCAAACAATTACGGAGGGCCATCCAGCAGGCCTGCATCATCATTAGAATAAGTTAGGGTAAAGTTAGGGTAAACTACAGTAGACTTAGGGTAACTACAGTTGGGGTTGGGGGAATTTAGCGGGCAGGATTATCCTGTGATTTCAAGATATGTCCTATAACCCTGGGAGAATGCATGGTAGGACCATACAACCATACCATGCAGTCCTAGACTGCCATAGTTGGTATATCTGGTGCTTTACCACATTTATACATGAAGCTCATATGAAGCATATAACTGTTGAAGTGATGGCAAACTTGTTGTACAAATGTATAACAAAGTTGCGCTCTGCGATCACACGCTAAGCGCCCGGTTCCCACGCATTGGGGACCACCCATAGACACTGCCAACACCCATTGGGACGACCCAGGTCATCATGGGATGACTGGTGTTGACAGAATTGCTAAAAGTGTGGAAACACTCTTTAGCAGTTTGTACATAGATTTGAAGCGCACGACTCCCACGGTCAATGGAGGGTTCCCACAGTCAATGAGCTACTAGTAGCACATGTGACCGTGACTGTGACGAGCGGAACAAGCACCGGAACGCTTCGGTCTCAGCACAGGAGCAAAAGCAGCCAAAATGAAACATGGAGCCATCATTAGAATGATGTCTAGCATGTTCCCAAGCTGCTCCGGAGCTAAACAAATTCGGACGCGATTTAGTGGACACCTATATTCACGCCTCGCACAGAATGGGACCCGTGGGAACCTCCGGAGGTCGTTTTCCATTTATGTCTAGAGTACTAGACACAAAGAGTCAATAGAGCGCAAATCATTACATATTATTGATTGATTGCATCAACACATCATTATTGATTGTTACTAAGGCAATTAGAACGCATTAGAACGCTTAATTAAGCTTCTGATCAAAGTATAATAGCCTAAAGTTTAATAAGAAACTGTGCTTTACTAAGCATTAGAAAGGACTTAGTAAGCTTTAACTTGGCGGTTACTAATCAATCACTTGGCGGTTACCAATCAATTGCTTGGCTATTACAAATCACTGGCTTGTTCCTGCTGCAAGATGACTCATCCAGAGACTCAGCATAGCCTTTAGATGCTTGCCATTGCACTGCCTCTCTCCTTCTGTAGTCTATATAAACCCCCCGTAGTAGACACGACTTGCCCGTCGGGCACCTTCAGCATGATGGCAAGCTGAAGAAGGGCAGGGTCAGTTGCTGGGAAATGGTAAGCAAGGTGGTGTCGGCACCAGCAGTGGAGACAGAGGCAGAGGGGGCGAGAGATGAGATGGTGGAGGCAGCGTCGACAGAGTGGACAGAGGGAGAAGGAGGGGGATGGAATCCAGAGCCTTGGGTTGAAGGTTCCTGAGTGATAGAGTCACAAAAGCCTCAACGAGAAGCTGGACTAAATGGGAATTTGGTTGAGGGCGCTTCATGGAAATCATTAACAAGTCCTTGACATGTGACAGCAAGATTTTGCGCAAACACAGGTTTTGTCTGGAAGGAGGATGCATTGGCATTATCTGCACTTGTAGTGGTCATTTTAAACTTTAGGCTATCGAAGTTTGATCAAAAGCTTAATTAAGTGTTCTAATGACTTCTAATTACCTCAGTAACAATCACTAATGATGTGTTGATGCAATCAATCAATAATATGTAATGGTTTGCACTCTATTGACTCTTTGTGTCTAGTACTCTAGACATAAATGGAATACAACCTCCCAAGATGCCCACGGGTACCATTCTGCGCGAGGCGTGAATATAGGTGTCCACTAAATCGTGTCCGGATTTGTTTAGCTCCAGGGCAGCTTGGGAACATGCTAGACATCATTCTAATGATGGCTCCATGTTTCATTTTCGCTCCTTTTGCTCCCCTGTTGAGACCGAGGTGTTCCGGGGTCTGTTGCAGCGGGCACAATAGAGGTCAATAGACCTACTAATGGGGCGCCAAACGTGGGAACATTCCATTGACCGTGAGAGTCGGTGCACTTGAAGTTTATTTACAGATTGCTAAAGAGTGTTTCCACACTTTTAGCAATACTGTCAACACCAGTCATCCCATGATGACCTGGGTCGTCCCAATGGGTGTTGGCAGTGTCTATGGGTGGTCCCCAATGCGTGGGAACCGGGCGCTTAGTGTGTGACCGCGCAACTTTGTTATACATTTGTACAACAAGCTTGGCATCACTTCAACACATTTGAGTCATGAGATGTTGCAATATTAAGCATGACTATAATATGAACCAAGCCTGCGGGGCAGCCGAGAGTAATGTGGTTTAAGAGAGATGTGCATGGCGCTGGCAGTGGCCACATCACAGATGGGTCCAGAGAGCATCCCTCATCAGCAACAGACTGTTGCGAGGGACACTCAGCTTCTGATGAAGGGTGAGATGAGCAGCTGGAATGGGAAGTGAGTCACAGTAGGACATACAGCATGCATGGTCAATCAAAACACAGTTTCGAGATGGTGTAGCAGGAACAAGGACTGTGGGATTTATCAGGCTTCACATCTCAAATCATAAGCATAATCTTTGATGAAGTCCATTGTATTAGTATGTGGGGCTCTTTCAGATCTGAGTACTCACAAGTGGGTAGATTGCGCTATCTACTACCTCGAGATGTCCCGATCATGGCAACATCAGCCACCCTTCCAAAACTCGTGCTCGAAGACATCAAGGCAAAGCTGCGGCTTCGGTCAGATTTTGGATGCTTGATCAGGCCCTCTGTTAAGGACCATGTCAAGGGGCCTCCTGACTCGTCCGTAAGGGGCGCGGGAACGCGCGGACGAGCGGACGAGCGGAGCGTACGGGACTTGGCTTCAGCTTTGATGCTGCGCCCTCCTAGCCCTGCGGTGTCCCGATTTTGGAAGGAGCAAGGTGAGAGGCGGGCTCCGCGGAGGAGCCCGCAGCGAAGACTTAGAAGACAAGGTGTGACGGAAAAGGAACTAAGATTCAGAGTAAGGAATACATGTGTACTAATGCTACTATAAATACTAGCTAACATGTGTACAGAGTGAGGCTAGTAGTAAGCAACACATGTAGGTGAAACATGTAACAGATGAATCTAAGTACTGCGCACCATGCGTAGGCCGCGAGGGCGGAGCCCGAGGGACTCCGAAGGTCCGAGTGTCCGAAAGGGGCATAGGGGGGACCCCTAAGGGGGTATGAGGATCAGTATATGACACCCTCAGAAAGTGCATCCACATACAAGAGAAGATCATTCTGAAGGAATCTTTTTGCTCCAGATGATGAAGTGAGGATGTGAAAAATAAAGTCTGAGATTCTGATATTGTTCGAAGCAAACACAGAAACTACGGCACTAATGGCTGCAGACATCCTGAGTGCAACAAGAGTTAATGATATGGTACCCCAAGGTCTCCTAATGCTGAATTTGAGCCCCGACTCGACTCAGTCGCTATCTTATCACTGATAGTGCGGTGGCGCGCATTGTTTACCTATATTTTGTGCTAGCCCTCCTGGAGAGGTTGAGCAAAATAATGTTCACCAGCATCACTTTCGGCATATCGGAACTCAATTAATATTCTCACGTACTCGGACTACGGCGAAAACCTCTCCAGCGAGGGATGGGTAAGAGACTGATATATGATTAGATATATTCATGACTACCCTTACAATTTAGGGGCGGCTGATACATAACCGAGAGGGCACCTAATCCGTGGGGAGTTTCATCTCTGGAGAATCTCCAGAGACCCTCGTGATCCGAGGGCGTGACCTGCTGAGCACCATGTGAATCTGACACCGCGGTGCCAACCGACGCGACAACGCCCCGCGTCCTTCCCGCCGCCTTCAACGACGAGCAAAAAGGCTACAGTCATAGCAACCAACCCTGCCTCTGGCGTCCATTTCTTATATTGCTTGTCATTGAGCCTCGATGCAGCTTTTCACCGCCTGATCGAGACCTCGCGCAAACTTATCGACACAGCACGCGATGAGCCAGAATTCACTACTTTACATAACCTATAGTATTGTTGAAGCAGAATAAAATGTCTTCCGGACTATCTCTCGGGGTGATCTCAAGTACTCTGCAGAATGTCACTACCACATATCCACCACTGCGCGCCTCTGTTAGGTGATCTAATCCTACTAGTATCTAATCATTCCATACCTACTCTTGATTGTCACGCTTTCTCGTAAGCCAGCAGGCCGCGTTGCTGGCTTTCCTCGTTATCCCAAACAGCGGAGCCATGCTTAGGATGAGTACGGTAACCAACAACGGACGTCGGGACCGGCGGCCATGAAGGAGATGTGTTTGTACCGCATGGCATCGTCGCCGCCATCCCACGTGCTTGGGCGCTATCTCTGGAGAATCTCCAGAGATAGCACTCTCCCCACGGATCCAGAGTTCTGGAGAAACCAGACGCAACCATAACTCCGGCTCGCTATTGAAAGGGGGGAGTAATACTGACGGTAATACCGCCACGCGAGCATGTTCTCAGCACGTGTGAATTTGATGAATCTGATTGGGTAGTTGAGTGCGTGATCCCCCTGTTGCAGCAGGGGTTCCGAGCTGCCTTGCAGCATTCAGTTGCTTTTCCATGCTCGTCACAATAGAATGGCTCGGGAAACTATTACTAGGGCCTCATGCCCTCAATTTTACTTATTTACATATAATATAGTGCCATTCTGGTGCTCTTGGCCACAGATATTGGGTATTGTTTGATATTTTCTAAATCATGATTTAGAATCATCTAATTGTGAGTCTCACATCACATCTGGTGCAGAGTGTATTCTACTTGGTGTGTTGCACCACAGTATAGCCTGTGCACTGCGTTGACCAGTTAAACTCACCCAAATGTGTGATCTTGCCTTTGAATGAGTTTACAGTGAATTCTCATGCTTAATCCAGGGTCCGGGCGAAGCCCGGGGAGCTTTTGAGTCCTGTGCAATTAATCTGTCAACATTCTTGAGTACTCTACCCACAGCACGCTATGGAATTCTCTCATTCTCCACGCAGGTGAGCATTCTCTTCCTTCCTTTTTCGGAATTTCTTTATTTAATTTAATTTACTCCCCCCCTTTGAATACCGAGCCATAACTCCGCCCTGATATGACCAAATCAACAACCTGGTGCATCAAGCGCCCGATCTGTGGGAGCTTTCGCTGTTCCTTCAATATCACCTTTTATGGGCATAGGTATATTACATCAGCAAGGAACAAGGGATTCACCCAATTCAGCTTCTCATCGACCTCTCCTTCTCCCACTCTCATCACCGTTGACCTATCCACCCACCTACATCAGCCACAACCACCGTGACGCCCTCCTCCACACCGAAGGCGACGGCGACGACGACATTTACGACCCACACTCAGCATTCAACATCTAACCCGCCCTTGACCGTTCATCAGAACAAAGACCTTCTTCCACGATGGGTGGTTGTATGTCAACATCAGACCGAGCGGGACGACAACGTTCCGACGAAATAGACAAAATGATAGAAGAAGACAGTAAACGTTTCAAAAAGGAGTGCAAGATTCTCCTTCTCGGTTCTGGTGAATCAGGAAAGTCGACGATCGTGAAACAAATGAAGATTATACATCAGAACGGGTTCACGAAGGACGAGCTCGAGTCATATAGACCGATAATATACAAGAATGTTCTTGACAGTGCGCAGGCAATAGTCCTTGCAATGCGAAAGATCGGCGTTGAACCGGAGCGCTATTCGAACAGAGTCAGTCTTCCCCCTCAGCCCATCGGCCTGTCCGCCTCGCTGAAACCCAATTACAGGCCCTAGCCGACAGGATCGTAGACCACCACCTCGAAGCGCCGACATCATCTACCGCAGCCCTCTCTGAAGACATCGCAGACGCTATACATCAACTATGGCAAGACCCCATCATACCCAAAGTTATGGACGAACACAGCAGCGAGTTTTACCTTATGGATAGTGCGAGCTAGTAGGTTCCTGAATTTCCGACCATTGGGCATAGAACAGACCCCATTCTCCAGTTTCTTCTCAGCAGTCCAACGAATCGGCTCACCAGGCTATCTTCCCACCGAGGAAGACGTCCTCCGTGCACGAGCTAAGAGTACGGGCATAACAGAAACTCGATTCAATATGGGGCAGTTGTCGTGAGTCTTATAACTCGTCCTTTGACATTCATCCCACCACAGGACCTTTCTACAGCCATTCCGTCCCCTATTCTAGCATTTCGTTCACTCAGTTCCTCGACTAACATTGCGTTTGCACAGAATACACATGTTTGACGTCGGCGGCCAACGCTCCGAACGCAAAAAATGGATTCATTGTTTCGAATCCGTCACCTCGATTATATTCTGTACGGCCCTTAGCGAGTACGATCAGGTATTATTGGAGGAGCGGAATCAGGTGTGTTCCTCTATCTGAATAGTAGTGATCCACTAGTACCTTTCCATCTCTATGGACAATTCCTCCGAGTCTCGCACCTGAGGTATTGGTGCTGCTGCTGTTCCCCCACCTGCATCCCCCTGCGTAATCTACGTGTTCTACTTCCTGAGCGTGCAAGTTGGATTGGGACCTCCGACCCCCCCTGCTGGCTATGACATTCATCGTTTTACTACATCTCTTCCCCACGCTGCGTATTTCGCACTCACTCACTTTATTCATAGAACCGCATGGTCGAATCTCTTGTCCTCTTCGAATCCGTTATAAATTCTCGGTGGTTTCTTCGGACGTCGATAATCCTGTTCTTGAATAAGATTGATGTCTTCAAGAACAAGTTGCCGAAGGTGCGCCAATATTCCTTGGACTCTCCCGATCTCACATCGTTATATCAGGTCCCACTTGAGCGCTACTTTCCTGAATACGCAGGCGGTCACGACATCAACAAAGCGGCGAAATACATACTGTGGAAGTTTATGCAGGCAAACAGAGCGAGGTTGAGTGTCTATCCTCAGTACGCTTCTGCTCCCGCTCGTTCCTCATTTTCCAGCAACGCTAACACTTGGTGTCATGTACCAGTTTGACACAAGCAACGGACACGACGAATATACGGCTGGTATTCGCCGCAGTGAAGGAGACAATATTACAAAACGCGCTCAAGGATTCGGGTATACTATAACCCCCATCCTTCTCCCCCTCCGCCCGACCATTACAGGTACGGTCCCCCTTCGCGCTCCCCTCTCCAGGCAAGGTGTTCGAGCGCTCCGCCCTCCTTCCACGAGCTACATCTCTCATCTCCTCTATTCCAATGGATTTCGGATCTCATCATGTCGTACCAAAAAACATCTTCACCAATCGCATCGCCCACCGTCTTCATCGCCATCTGCTGACTTATCTTACAAGCCTCAATTTTCATCATCACTCCCAAGTCGCATCGTCACTTCATCACATCGTTTTCTTAGCTCTCGTGTCTTGTTTTGTGCAGAGCTTTATCGTAACACGTTTTATGCATGTGCACTATATGGTTGTAACAGTGAGTACGCGCCATACACTTCATTTCCCTCCAAATGTTACTTTTATCCATCGTTTCTCTCAAAATTTGTCTTCACCACGTTGATTTTGCATTGATGTAGAGTGCTACTCTTGCTTGATGCTTGAGCTATATTCTCTACTCGGCCGTAGTTTTAATTCAGATCTATTCGTACATATTCCCGAACCTCTTTCTTTTTATACGCCTTCGCATTGTTGATTTTTACCTTTTTAATTATAAGTTATTGTATTGTGGTGTTGGATACGATCTTGCTCATACGTATATGGATACAGACAGATTTACGGATCGATGTGCATTGCGCTCCAATTCGTCATACTTTGATATTTTATGTCTCTTTGCTTTATGGCTTTGTGTTTTGTATTCATCTGTACATTATTCAATGCAACGTACGTACTATTTACCTCTTTCGGTTTTCTTACAGAATTGGCCTGCGTGTCTCGCGTTGCGCCGACGTGATGCATCGACATTCGTGCAACACCACTCCCGCACCCAGCATCTCTTGCTCAGGACGTCGTGCTGATAGACTCCTCGTTCCTCTGCGCACGGATCACGACCAGTACACCGTATCAACGTTCAACTTGAACATGCACCTGGGATATCAAATAAATTCTGCATATCCGTGCCGGGGTGCATGATTCCCTCCATCAAGAGAGGATATCTTTCTCTTCCGCTTATCTAGATTCATTCATCCCATATACTTCCTCCTCCGTTTTCTCTCCCTACCCCCGTTACTATATTGTTCCCCGCTAACCAACAATCCACGTCATACACATTCCTCCCTCATCCTTCCCCCCAGTAAGTGGAATTAGACGGAGTTCATCGTACCTTATGTCTACCTAGTTTCTTGCATGATAATTCGGCCAGCGACTAGATGTTCCAATACGCTGGGTTGTGTCAAGCCGATTTGCATCAATGGACATGGACGATATCGTGAGACAAATTGTAGCAGGATCATTTCCATGGCGAAGTACAACGACATACATGAAGGTTATCAACAATCACAGAAGCATACGAGAACTAACAACAATCATTTATCGCACCATCTATTTGTGTCCATTCACAGCACCATTTACGGTGCCATTGACCTGACTGAGCGCCGCGTCAGCCTGTTCTAAATCTCTCTCGCTCAGACTCTTGAAAGCCCCTCCTCCCGGCGTGCTAGCCCCACTCATAACACTTCCTGACCTGGATCGAACCTTCATCACCAATGGGCTGTCAACACGATCAGTGATCGATCGACATCGACTCAATCTCAAGGCACTTACAATGGATACCCATCTTCCTCATCCCCAGGCCAATTATATCCACGATAGTCGCTAGTCCCGAGCGCCTGCATTTCTTCCGTTAGCGTACCAATATCCCCCGGAGTCGCCATTCCCCGCAGCCTTGGGCTTGCTGGCATGCTATTCGGAGGCATCCTCTCCACCCCAGCCTCCCATTCATCATCCACCTCCCCGAATTGGCCATTACCGTCATTGCCGTAGAACGCATCCGGGTACGCCCTCCTCAACGCAAGCTGACGGGCCTTACTGTACTCTATCCCCAAATTCTTCCAATCGAGCAGCGGCGAAAGGCGTTCGACACGGTTGCGCTGGTTAATGCGCTGGCGTCGCGTCTTGTTCGCGAAGGATTCCATGCAACTAGTCAGCTGCTCCACGCTTTCCTCGACACTCTGCATACGCCTATCCACAATGTAGCATCCTTCGTCTTGCGGCCGTTCAATCAAGTCTTGCATGAAGCACCCGAACCCACTGAGGTTGGTGGTAACGCTCGGTATACCCATGACTGTACACTCGGCGGGGGTGTATCCCCATGGTTCGTAGTAACTCGGGAACACACCCAAGTGACATCCGCGCACAAACTCTTCGTAATCCATCCCTAGAATCGGGTTGTTGGAGTTCAAAAAGTCGGGGTGGAACACAATCTTCACGCGATCGCTCGTATTGTTGAACAATTGCACGCGGCGGATTTGGCCAAGGATCGGGTCGCTCGCATCGTCGGCCATATTGTGAGTGACGATCGGGGGAAGGGAGTTTCTCTTCAAGGCGAAGATGCGGCGCTTCAGCAGGACTTGGTCTTCCTCCGAGAGGAGTTCAGTCGGTGTTGGGATTGCCTTGGAGTCACCGTAGAAGCGAGCCGCATGATCGAACAGTCGCGCACCGATGCGATGCTGGATTTCTGTCACTGTGTCGCGTAACTGCTTAGTGACGGCCTGCCCCTTCAAGGCTTCGATTGTGTATGAATGGGTCGCAGCCGGCATGATGATGAACGCGACGACGGTGATGGTCGAGCCGGCCTTCTTGAGACGGTAGTTGAGACCTGGTAGGAATGATTCCATCACTCATGCACAGTCTGTCAACGTTTCAACTTACGTGCCAACGACTCGATGAACATATCTACACCCTTGTTTCTATATTCATATCTTCCTGCCGTGAAAAACTAGTCCTTTCAGAAAAGGGTTCGCATGGGCTACATAGATCACTCACGTAAAGGGTATTATCCAGGTCAAAGTCGAGATGCCCGTAAAAATGGCCGCGGACAAACTCGTTGATTTTGGCTTTGGCCGTCGAATGAAGGTTCTGGAATTCGTGCATAGCTTGGAATTTGACTACGTTGAGGCCGTTCGGCAGAACTCCATCAGGCTTTCTCTTCAGAAGATGCTCGCTTTCATATGCTGTAATATGGGAGACGGTTGTGAAGACGTCCGCACAGTGCGCCGCAGGAACGTTCAATGCAGTAGCGGTGATAGATCCCTCGCTTCCCAGCTTCATGGTCAACATCAAAGTACTGGAGGTTGTTGTAGAAGTCGACGGAACCTGCGCAGAGGTAGCGACCGAGGAGAGTTGCGTGGGTGGTAAAAACGGTCGTTACGTCGATGTGCCTCTTCCTGCATAAAGGGATAGCGAGTCCCGCTTGCCACTCATGGAAGTGTGCCACGACCGCCGTCGTCAATTGGCGGGAAACATACTAACAAAATGCGATGGTGAATTCACCGTCCAAAGCGCGCGTATATGACTTGGCAGAAATTTTCAACGCACCTCGCCTAAGAACCAAGCAACCAGATAACCGAAAACAATTGTCTCGTTGGTTTCGTGATCGTTCGGAGGGGAAGGAATGCCTGCGAGGTTCCACAGGTCCCCTTTCCACTCGTCCAAACGCGAGTACTGGCTGCTCGTATCGAAGAGTAGGACGTGGGGGTTCCCTTCGACAAGCCATCTGCCGTACAGCGCCTTTACTCCTTGGGCTCGCATTCCTTCGAGGGTCGATGCCATGTACGGGTCTGAGGGCTCCTCCGCCTCGACTTCCATGGGGGCGGTCTTGTAGCTGAGAGGGCCGATGAGGCAATACCTGTCCCCGTACTCGGAAACGGTGACAGGGACCTTGGTCTTTATGACGGTGTAGATGCCGCCGACTTTGTTTGCGACCTCCCAGGCGCATTCAAAGAGGAGATGGTTGCGGACATCGCGTTTGTCGTCGAGGGACATGGCGACGAGGATGATGGAGTGGTTGATAGTCAAATGCGCTCTGAGTCTCAAACAACCGCTACCCTACCTGAATAGATGATGACGTCATCATCTCTACATTGGGAGCTCTCCCTCTTCTTTTCACCAGCCATGGCACAAATCGGAACCATAATCAGGCAAGAACGGTTCGAATTTCTCATGGATGGGAGCTTGATACAATCAAGCAATACATAATAATGATACACAATAACTGGCCAAGCCAAGTCTAATCACAAACAGAAATATCATCAGAGTACACAGACATCGAATCTGTATCAGACTCCTCGAGCTCCTCCTCTGCCACAGGGTATATTGGGGGCATGTACGTGTAAGTGTACGTCGCTGGTACCACCACAGACGTCGAGGGTACCGTCCCAGATAATCGTCGGGGTATAATCGGGCGTATTGGAAACGGCGGGTCTCGGCCACGCCTACCAGGAGACACCGTTTGGATAGACGGAACATCCGTGTCCGTGTCCGTGTCCGTATCGTCCGAAGAACCTGCGTCTTCGTCTTCCGAGAACGACGAACGGTCCGAGGTTGTGGTCGACATTCCCGTCTTTCCCCCTCCGAATGTGAGGAACGTGCGCACAGCGCAAGACGCCTTCACCAAACTCTTCCTTCGGCACAACCCTCCTGCAGTTTGCTTCCGTAGGTGCCACCGTTTCGTCCGAGGAGTTCATAGACATAGGAAGAACATCGAGCACTGCGTTGTCCTCCGATATCACCATATACGACTCCGTATCTGCGTCCCTCCTCCCAGGGCGATGAATACCCTCCATATCCATCTGGGTCATCAGCAAAAATGGCGTCGACGGTGCGCATGCGCATGTCTCGGCTAAGCTGCGATCAGAAGGGCATGCCTTGGATATTGTATGCTTAAGCGTAGGAAACACGGATATACGCTTCAGCGTTTTCCGCAGAGGCTGGAGCAGTTCCTTCCCTCTCACCCTACAGCGTGTCAGGACAAGCCAAGCCTTGCAGAAGAGCGACTTACCTGTGCCCTTTGGTATCCCTGGACGGCGTTACGCCAACACCTGCTTGAGACTGAGATGTGATCGTAACTATATACACAAGTACCTTTGATCAGTACTGAATATCCAGTGGAATAATAGGCGAAACACCCACATCTCCTCCTTAGAGTCGACTGGACCATCTCGAAGATGCTATCCTCTCCGTCTGCCGCTCCACGGCTATTATGTTCGCGCGCCGTGTCGATCTTGGTCCCCATGACCTCCCTCTTCGAACCAAGAGCATTGGAAACACCAGAGCACGCAGCAGAGGCTTCCTTGCGAAACCGATTAAAGAGCGTCATGGCAGCGTCGACACCCATCACGCTCATAGGCTTGCTCGCGTCGTGCGGGGCTAATAAAGGCATTCATCACCCAATTCCACGCACAACAAGAGACAACTCACTCGGAAGCGCCGCCTTCGTCTCCCCCGGAATACCAACCCCAGAGTCGACTACGCTATTCCTACGACTCGCACTACTCTGCTGGAGACGAGCGGACAAAATAGTGGCCAAGTCCAAGTCCAAAGCCTACTACGTCAACGATGGAGAGACGCAGCGTAATGCTCCGTTGTTGGACAAGCGAGGGGGGCTCTAGCGAAATGGTGGGCTCTAACGAGAACGATTCCTTCACGTCTTCCTTCATTTCTACTTCATTCACGTCCTTCTTCTCCGACGAGTCAAATTCAGATTCCCGGGGAACAGGTGCCTCCGTGTGCTCGACTCCCTCCTTCTCCTGCATCTCCGAGGATTCTATAGGTAATTGTTCTACTTGGTCCTGTACCAGGGACAGGGACGCGGTTCGCATGTCTATGCACGTTCTAAGTTCTGCGAGGAAGCTTCGAGCTTCGAATATTTATTGGCGAGGAATGGAAAGAATGGAAGCGCAGAGCGTAATTGAGCTGGTGGCACGGCCGAGGTTGGTGCGCGGCGGGCGTAAGTAGTAGTAGAGACGAGTAAGAGAGAGACGTTGAAGGGGGGCGAGGGGAGAGCAAGCTCGAGAGAGTGCGCAGGTGCGAAGGAGGCCTTGTCGAGGCAGTCTACCAGCTTCTACCAGGTACCCACCCATGAGAACTTGAGAAGGGCTCTTATATGTAAAGCCTACATGCACTCAGGAGGAGGCTGCAAAGTTCCCTTGACGACTCCGGGGGTGGTGCGTTTATCGTGAGGCATTCGAAGGGTGTGTTACGTTGTGAAATCGGTGCGAAGAAGCTGCAAAAATAGGGCGAAGGCACTAAACCGCTTCACTCGTGTTGATGTCAAACGATCCGATGGCGAGTCGTGTTGATAGCTCGTGGGGGTGTTGATTATCGGGGACCAGTATGTTTGATCCAATGATATGATAGTTCGAGCCTCGTGGGGGTGCAAAATTGAAGACCGAAAGAAGACCGAAACCGACAGTCAGGGAGTAAGTTAGGAAGTAAGTTGGCGCCAAGTTTGATGCATGCGACAACCGTGTGGAGTGGGAGACAATGAGGCAGCGAGGGGTAGCTGGAATACTGAAATAACAAGTTGCTGAGATCAGGGAAGGTGAAAAAAATAATTGACGCGATATCACAGCCGTTTGCAGATCGATAGAGACTCTTCACTCCTGCTTGTTTATACATTATTTGTTCCTATCGGAAATCTGAGCGCGCCAAGCCCTGCCGGCCCGAAGCGGTGACCAGAGTTTTGCCTTCCCTCCTCATTTCCTCATTGATGACCACGTCCATCTACGTTGCTCAGGCTCTTCTAGTAGGACACATACTGCCTCTTCGCAGCTCTCACCTCTGCCTTCTTCCCTCTCTTCAAGTCTTGGCAGGAAAACTAGGTCAGTAACGGGTTCCTGGCTGCTCCCTCTCAACGAACTAAGTGTATTTTCTGTCCAGCTAACTGTCGTCAATCCTTTGCTTGTAGAAGGCGAACTGGGGATAGACACGTAGGCTGCCCTGACTTAGTTGAGCCTTGGCGCGCTCAGATTTCCGATAGGAACAAACAATGTATAAACAAGCAGGAGTGAAGAGTCTCTATCGATCTGCAAACGGCTGCAACGGGGACTCCGGCCCAATTATGTGGTGCATTGGTGAGGAGTTTTGTGTACATTCGTTATTCAAATATTCAGGGGTCGGGTTTCTATACAGCAACAACAACTATGCGCCAGTGCAGGTTCGGAATAATATGTTCGCCGTCAGCACAATTCAGCCAATTGAGATGTTACGAGATTGATGAACGTCTTCTGGCTGTGGACGATACCTTCCTCATGACGCTCGGCGGGATAGCCTGCCCCCTAAGTTCCCCTGGACCAATACCTGTACAATCTCATCCCCCACTCCCTACAGGTGTTCAGCTCATTGCCAGTGCATTATTTCCCGGGAATTGTGGGAGGTGAATAATACGCTTAGTGCGGTATATACATTTTCTACTTGTATCTCTCACTCCCTATTTATTCAGCGCGCGCCGTCCATGTGGACGTCCGCGTTGCAGTGAAGCCGGTTCCCCGAGATTGATTGCAAGCTACTGGAGCGTCGCGGGCGACGCGCTTTGAGACATGGTCACTGACAGCGGCGGCGGCGTTGTGGTGGCTAGCCTTTCACAATCTCTGTCTCAGGCAGGAGCTCAGCGCTCAGCACACAGGAGTCAGATCTACACTCTTTGACCAAGTTTCGGCCCTCCCTTTCGTTGATAACATGCCTATTTTGCCGATTTACTGAATTTTGCTAATGTTTATGCACATCGTCGTGTGCGTCGATTCTCGCATAGTGGTTCGTCTACAAAGATTTCAGAGTCCGCCATCCGCGGCACCGAACCGCAATTGGCCTTGGGCGCCTGTATACCTTTTCTCCAAAACTCAACGACTCACGAACGTCTAACCCACAACGACGGCGAAGATGGCCGGAAAACCGGGAAAGATAGACTACTCAGGCTACAACTACAGCGCCATATCCTCGCTGGTCCTTACAGCAGACCGTTCTGCTCTTCCACGACGCGACAAGGAACCAGATGGCGCTCCCACAACTTTGGCTGGTCGGATAGACCCCCGGGAAATGGGTTCTCGTGTCTTGCGGCAAGCCCCGAAGGACCTTGATAAGAAGAAGAAGAAGGCCTCCGACAAGCAAGATGCCAGTGAACGTCAGGTTGCGAAGCGAAAAACAGAGACTGCAGGGTTTGGGTATGCCGATATCATTGAGGCGACCCAGGATGTTGAAGGTCTCACATACCGGCCTCGCACTGCAGAAACGCGCGAGGTTTATGAACTCATACTCTCATCTGTTCATCAGGCCCTCGGTGACCAGGCTCAGGATATCATTCGCAGTGCTGCCGACACTGTTCTCGAGTCATTGAAGAACGAAAATATGAAGGACGTCGACAAGAAGCGCGAACTTGAGGACATTCTCGGACCTGTGGCTAACGATCAATTCTCTCAACTCCTCAGTCTGTCGAAGAAGATTACAGACTACGGTGCCGAAGATGAGACCATGGCCGACCCAGCATTGGAGAGAAAGGAGGCTGAGATAGATGACGAGGTCGGCGTCGCTGTAGTATTTGACGAAGAGGAGCAGGACGAAGAGGACGAGGAAGGTTACGAAGTTCGAGAGGAGTCGGATGATGACGATGAAGATGGGGCTAGAGAAGGCGAAGCTGGCGAGGGCGCCGAAGGTGTGGAGGGGGGTGATGAAGAACTAGTCATCGGTGGTTCGTCATCCGAACAGAAGGTTAAAGCAGACAAAGACATAGTTTCACCGCATTCCATCGATGCCTTCTGGGTGCAACGCCAGATATCCGAAGTCTATCCCGACCCCGTCACGGCAGCCGACAAAGCAGCCTCAGTACTGTCCATCCTTGGTTCCGAATCAAGTCTGCGAGATTGCGAGAACCAACTGATGGAGTTGTTCGACTACCAAAGCTTCCACATTATCACCAAATGCCTGAAGAATCGAGAAGTCATCGTGTGGTGCACGAAGCTCATTCGAAGCGATGCTGATGAACGGGTAAACGTCGAGGTGGCTATGAGGGAGAAGGGGGTGGGTTGGATTCTGAGGGAGCTCGCTGGTGATAGGCAGGCCAAGTCGAAGAGACCAGACGACGCCATGGATGTCGACGAAGCCAAGCAGATACCAAAGACTGCCACACTCGCCCCGGGTTCCACAGTTCAGCCCAAACGCACAGTTGATCTCGAGGCCATGGCATTCAGCCAAGGTGGTCATCTCATGACGAACAAGAAGTGTAAGCTCCCCGACGGTTCCTTCAAGCGCGCAAGGAAGGGCTTTGAAGAAATTCACGTCCCTGCTCCTCCCAAGAAACCTGTTGTCGAAGGAGAGATTGTGCCCATCAGTGACCTCCCAGCTTGGGCTCGCGAAGCTTTCACGGTCAAGACGCTGAATCGAATCCAAAGCAAGCTGTATCCGGTAGCATTCGGTACCGATGAACCCATCTTACTTTGTGCGCCTACTGGGGCGGGGAAGGTGATGATCTCCCATTTTTCTTTCATGCTGCCCAGTCGCTGACGCCGTCTTCAGACCAACGTAGCTATGCTCACGATCCTCAACGAGCTTTCCAAGTGGCGTGACGAGGAAACTGGTCAATTTGATTTGGACTCTTTCAAGATAGTCTACATCGCGCCCATGAAGGCCCTCGTCCAAGAGATGGTTGGTAACTTCTCCTCTCGACTGGGCGTCTTTGGCATGAAAGTTGGCGAGTTGACCGGTGATTCGCAAATGACCAAACAACAAATTTCCGAAACTCAAATCATTGTCACTACGCCGGAGAAATGGGACGTCATCACTCGTAAGAGCACGGACACAAGTTACACCAACCTTGTTCGCCTCATCATCATCGACGAAATCCATCTACTCCACGATGAGCGAGGTCCTGTCCTAGAAAGTGTCGTCGCGCGGACGATCCGGCGAATGGAACAAACGAACGAATACGTTCGTTTGGTAGGACTTTCTGCTACGCTACCTAACTATCAAGACGTTGCCTCCTTCCTCCGCGTAGACGAGTCGAAAGGCCTTTTCTATTTCGACGCCTCATACCGACCATGCGGTTTGCAGCAACAATTCATCGGAGTAACGGAGAAGAAGGCGATCAAACGCTACCAGATCATGAACGAAGTCTGCTACGAGAAGGTCCTCGATCAAGCAGGCAAAAATCAGACACTAGTCTTCGTCCATTCGCGCAAGGAAACGGCGAAGACAGCAAAGTTCCTCCGTGACATGGCCATCGAAAAGGAGACGATCACTCAGTTCGTGAAACCGGATGGCGCTGTTCGCGAGATCCTGACCGAGGAAGCCAACAACGTCAAAGACGGTAATCTGCGGGATCTTCTTCCTTTTGGTTTCGCTATTCATCACGCGGGGATGAGCCGAGAGGATCGTGGGCTTGTCGAGGAACTGTTTGCTGATGGCTCGGTGCAGGTATTAGTTTGCACGGCCACGCTGGCCTGGGGTGTCAATCTTCCCGCCCATACCGTTATCATCAAGGGTACCCAGATATACAACCCAGAGAAAGGTCGTTGGGTTGAGTTGTCTTCTCAGGACGTTTTGCAGATGCTCGGTCGTGCTGGTCGCCCTCAATTCGACACGTTTGGTGAAGGTATCATCATCACCAACCACTCAGAACTTCAGTACTATCTGAGCTTGCTTAATCAGCAATTGCCTATCGAGTCGCAGTTTGTAGCCAAACTTGCGGACAATCTCAACGCTGAGATCGTTCTTGGTACCATCAGAAATCGCGACGAAGCCGTCCAATGGCTCGGTTATACGTATCTGTAAGTGATTTTGTTGATCTTTTGAACCATCCATATAATCTTCCCATAGATATGTGCGAATGTTAAGGTCCCCAGGACTTTATGGCGTTGGTGTTGATTACCAAGAAGACGATGTCGGTTTCATACAGAAGCGGGCCGACATCGTTCACTCTGCCGCTGTATTACTGGAGAAGTGTAATTTGCTGAAGTACGAACGTTCGACTGGGCGATTCCAAAGTACCGAACTGGGACGCATTGCATCGCACTACTATGTTACCTACAACTCAATGGCGACTTACAACCAGCATCTGAAACCTACCATGTCAACCCTGGAGCTCTTCCGCGTCTTTGCACTTTCGAACGAGTTCAAGCTCATACCTGTTAGGCAGGAGGTACGTTCATCCCTGACCTTGTCGTCTGACTATGTCTGACAAAGCAATTAGGAGAAAATGGAACTCGGGAAACTATTGGAACGAGTACCTGTTCCAGTTAAAGAAGGTGTCGAAGAACCAGCTGCGAAGATCAACGTTCTCCTCCAAGCGTACATATCCGGACTTAAACTTGATGGTTCGTAGATTATCTTCTCCGCACCTTGGTCCAATATCGACATTTTGCTCCAAGGTTTTGCTCTAGTTGCGGACATGGTCTACGTACAGCAATCAGCTGGACGGTGCGTTCCTTCTATTTGAAGTCCTGATCCCATGTTGAGATCCACGCAGTATCATTCGGGCCATGTTTGAAATATGCCTGAAACGAGGTTGGGCGATTCCGGCGAAGGCTGCTCTGGACCTATGCAAAATGATAGAGAAGCGAATGTATGTAGCCCGTCGTCCGTAGATATCTGCCACTGACTGAGCCCCTCAGGTGGGGCTCGATGACTCCATTACGCCAATTCAAGGGTGTTCCTGCTGATGTTATACGCAAGGCTGAGGGAAAGCAATTCGTGAGTGAACTCTTCTCCCGTACTTCGTAAGTTAATATGTCATTTTTGCAGCCATGGTATCGGTACTTTGACCTGGTAAATATTACTTCTGAATCTTGATGCACGTATGGCTTACGGTCTCTCCAGAGTCCGCCCGAAATCGGTGAATTGATTGGAATACCAAACGCTGGTCGCCTCGTCCATCGATTGGTCCACAATTTCCCCAAACTTCAGTACGCCGTGCACTCTGACATCCATTCAAGCTCTAGCTAATCATCTCAACAGGCTTCAGGCTCAAGTCAAACCCATTACGCGGTCCCTACTACACATCGAACTCATTATCACCCCGGACTTCAGATGGGAGGAAAAAATACACGGGTCTGCCGAAACATTCCATATCATGGTGGAAGATGTTGATGGCGAAATTATCCTCTTCCACGACTCCTTCATCCTCTACAAGCGTTACGCCGAAGACGATCACATCGTGACGCTTAACGTGCCAATGTTCGAACCAGTTCCTCCGAATTACTACATCACCATTGTCTCCGACCGTTGGCTTCACGCAGAAACCCGCCTTACCCATTTCATTTAGACATCTCATTCTTCCTGAGAAATTCCCTCCCCCAACCCCTCTTCTTGACCTCCAACAACTTCCTTTATCCGCCCTGCATAACAAGGAGTTCGAAGCACTCTATTCATCCACGATCCAAACCTTCAACAAAATCCAGACGCAGGTGTTCCAAGCCCTGTACACGACAGACGAAAACGTCTTCATCGGAGCACCAACCGGCAGCGGAAAGACTATCTGCGCCGAATTTGCACTGTTGCGTTTGTGGAGTAAACGTGAACAACCCCGCGCGATATGCATTGAGCCGTATCAAGAGATGGTAGATCAACGTGTTGCCGAATGGAAACAGAAGTTTGGTAACCTCCAAGGTGGCAAGGAGATAGTGAGCCTGACCGGCGAGACTAGTGCTGATCTACGATTGCTTGAGAAGGGCGATGTGATTGTGTGTACTCCTGGGCAGGTTAGTCTTCTCGCTCCCTATATGATACTTTTTGTAACGTTTATTCCTCCAGTGGGATGTGATATCTCGTCGCTGGCGCCAGCGCAAGAACGTGCAGAATATTGGCTTGTTGATCGCTGATGAGATACAACTCGTTGGTGGAGAAATTGGTCCCACCTACGAGGTAGTCGTGTCGCGCACGCGATACATGTCCGCGCAAACCGAGATCAAGACACGTATCGTTGCTTGTGGTGTTTCTCTGGCGAACGCCCGTGATCTCGGAGAGTGGATAGGTGCCCCATCACATGCTATCTTTAACTTCTCACCAAGGTATGCTCGTCGTTGTTTTACTTGTGTATCCAAGCTGAGAATCCCTTGCAGCGCACGACCCCTTGATATGGACATTCATCTGCAATCATTTTCTATCCCTCATTTCCCTTCCTTGATGATCGCAATGTCCAAACCGGCTTATCTTGCCATTGTCGAGCATTCTCCTACAAAGCCAGTCATCGTCTTTGTCCCCTCTCGCCGACAGTGTAGAATGACCGTAGACGACATCTTGACCCACTGTTCCGCGGATGCCAAGCCAGATCGATTCCTGAACATCGAGATGTCAGATTTGCAACCACATCTTGATCATATTAAGGATGGCGGTTTGGCAGAGACTCTTAAACACGGCATAGGTTTCTACCACGAAGCATTGGACAGACAAGACAAGCGCATTGTCGAACGTCTCTTCCAATCTGGCGCCATCCAGGTGTTAGTTGCATCGAAGGTTTGTTGGCCTCAGCCTCGTACATTACATTCGCTGATTACACGTTCTAGGACACCGCCTGGAGTCTTCCCGTCGCGAGTTACATGGTGATCATCATGGGAGTCCAAACGTACGAAGGCAAGGAACATCGATACATCGATTACCCCATTGTCGACGTCCTCCAAATGATGGGCAAAGCATGCCGTCCGCTGGAAGACGAACGTAGCCGATGCGTGCTGATGTGCCAGCAGACTCGGAAAGACTTCTTCAAGAAGTTCCTTGCGGAAGGTCTCCCCATAGAATCGCACCTTCCTACTCTTCTTCTCCATGACTATTTCCTCGCCGAAATCGCTGTCAAGACGATTGAAAACAAGCAAGATGCTATGGTAATGACTCTTCGTACCACTTCGACATTCCCGCTAATATTAGCTTGCAGGACATTCTCACTTGGACGTACTATTATCGACGCATGACACAGAACCCCAACTACTACAATCTCCACAACGTTAGCCATGCACACTTGTCTGATCATCTGTCAGAACTCGTCGAGAATACTCTGGGGGACCTCGTTAACTCCAAATGTATCTCCATCGGTAGGTCTGTCGGGCATCCGCTTGGTGTCAATCGCTCACAGTAATTTTAGAGGATGAAATGGACATCTCAGGCCTTGAACTTGGGTATGATTGCGGCGTATTACAACATATCATGTGAGTCGTAGGCTCTCTCGCTGCACCACTCGTTTGCTCACTGTGAGCCAGATGTAACGGTTGAGGTCTACACACTTTCGTTGAAGGAGCGGACGAAGTTGAAGGGTCTATTAGAAGTTGTCTCCTCGTCTGCCGAATTCGAGACAATACCAATACGGCGACACGAAGATACTCTTCTCCGCCGCATCTATGACCGCGTTCCTGTCAAACTGGAGCGTGCTGACTTTGAGGCCCCGCATTTCAAGACATTCCTCCTGCTCCAAGCGCATTTCTCTCGCTTGCAGCTCCCACCTGACCTTGTCGCCGACCAAGCCCTGGTCCTTGAGAAAGTTCTCAATTTACTCTCGGCGTGTGTGGATGTTATGTCCTCTAACGCATGGCTCAGCGCTCTTGGAGCCATGGATCTCTCGCAAATGTGTGTCCAGGCTATGTGGGAGACCGACTCACCACTTAGGCAAATACCACACTTTGAACCTGAGGTCCGTCTCTTTCTACCTCCTCGCACTCCTCATAGATTAAGAATCCATGCAGGTAATCAAACGATGCAAGGATGCTGGTGTCGAATCTGTCTACGACATTATGGAGATGGAAGACGATCAACGCACTTCGCTCCTTCAGATGGATGCACGACAGATGTATGTTCATTTCCCTCTAATACCAAGCAACAATATTAACCAATGTTCTTCAGGCGGGATGTTGCAACATTCGTCAACTCGTACCCAACCCTAGACGTGTCGCACGATCTTGTCAAGGGAGACTACACCGCTGGCTCCTCGATCGTCCTCAAAGTCACACTCTCCCGTGACACCGACGATGATGACGACTCCCCCTCCACCGACGAACAAACTGTTGTTGCACCGTTCTACCCTCACACCAAAATGGCTAACTGGTGGCTCGTCGTCGGGGAGCCGGCCACCAAGCAACTCCACTCTATCAAAAAGGTCACTGTCACTAAGACGCTTGCCGTGAAGTTAGACTTCACGCTGCCAAAGGGGACACACGGGCTGAAGTTGTATGTGATATGCGATGCGTATATGGGGGCCGACCATGATATCTCCCTCGGGGACGTAGAAGTAGCAGAAGGAGAAGATAGCGATAGCGATGAGGATGACGACGCGAGTATGGCCAGTGGGGATGACTGAAGGTGTAAATGTATGGGTATTACTTTACATGATGTTATTTACCAACTTGCTCTCTTTGCTTGTATCACTGTATAATTATATTTAACTGAAGTGAACGTTAGATCCCTTGTCAATCACAGCCACGGTTCTAGGGCTAGATAGATGTCCTGCCTAGCGATGAAATGAGTGCCTCAGCTTCGACGCATGAGCTTGGAGCATCATTCATCATGCTCCAAGCCATCCTTCACCAGGTCTCGCATGCGAGCTGCACTTTTGTATGCCTCTACGGATCTTCGGGATCGTCTATTCCTACGAATGATACAGCAGGATGATCTAACCATCAGGATAGGCGAAAGAACTATATCCAAACCATAACAAATGGACACAGTGACTCAAGAGCGACAGAAATCCTCACCCAGATAAATTGTCCCGTCATCATCCTACATCGCCAACTTTACGCAACTCCTGCCTATGCGATCAGTACATGCACAATCCGAAGATTAGCCAGAACTCAACTTGCTAAACACTACCGTCTATGTCATCAGCCCACTTTGCACGGGCATTCAAGGAGGCGAGGAGGGAATTGGCGTAGAGCTTTGATAGCATGAGGTCAGGGACCATCATGCTTCGCAGAGGTGAATCAGTGCACTAGGCAGACAAGTATGTATTCGTTGGATAAATTATGCTCACGGAATTGTGGTCTAAGTAGATATATGGAGTGATCAGCACTTCTGGCCGCAGCCAGGACTCAAAGCTGGCCACGTACAGGTGTGCGTGGCATGAAGGCCGGCATCGAGGATGGCGCATACTGAGGTAATGATACCTGTTCCGACCGTAACTAGTGCAAACCAACCGCAAGTTTGAGCGTAGTTCAGCAGGCGCAGTACGAGGACCCTCAGGCTGCGTACAAGAAACAATTTTGCCTATGAGTAGGTCCGACGATCGGAATCCCGTTTTCCTCTTCAGCTGTATATAGCACTTAGCTAACGTATGGTCTGTTGCTGGAAAACTCACCAAATAATAAGTAAGATACACGGATAGAATTATATCCACAACGGCGCACATGAGCAACCAGGAAAGTACCAGTGCGAAGGAATTGTTGGTTGCGTTGGGCGGGGAGAGGGTTTCGATGCTGGCGGGAGATAGAGCGCTGACTGTGATACGCGAGATGCCCATGATGTGGAGGGCAAGTCCAAGGGCTGGGCATCGATTTGAAGGGTCAGCGGCAGTGAGATATCGGCTGAAAGAAAGCCACTTACCAAGGGAACACCCCGAGCAGAGCGCGATAAGTCCGGGGAGGACGCGGTGCGAGGACAAGGCACTGACTCTCCATGCAAAAAAAAGCTGAACAGACATGGAGACGAGGGACTGCAAAGATCGGTCAGCTGTGCTTCCCTACTCTATACCAGGGTTTGCGAACCATCATGACCGTATCTGCGGCGAACCAGGCCCAAGGTCAGCGCTAGCGGTGCAGGGTCGGAGCAAGAGCATGCAGCTTACTTCCGGATAACACTGGTTGAGCCCCCAATGTCAGCAGGAAAATGCGGGTGCGCGGGCACACTGCACTTGAATTCAGCGCAGAGGGTCCTGAAGATCAAATACGTAGGCCCCCTGCATAATTGAAGGTAGAGCTTGTCGATATCAAAGAGCACCATCGCTGTCTCGAGGAGGACAACAACAGAGACCTGCGAAAAATCATATCAACACAAGCAGTCAATACTACGAGGCGAGCTCTACGTACGACAAGTTTTGTCCACCATTTATCTCTGGAAACGACGTAGGCATAAGTACCGGGGAGCAGGGAACATGGAGCACGACGTGACGGCCATGCAGTGTTTGTGATAAACAGAGAACATACTCGAAGTTGGACCGAAGATACGACACTGCCTGCGGTGCGGCCGTTCGCGAAGGAGATGTTATGCGAAGATGAGTACGAGCCTGACTTCACATTTCGGAATTCGAGGAGCCCATGATGCGGGACACGTACCTGTCCGAGGAGGATCTACATAGCGGCGGGAGGGAAATGCCACTATTTAGCTTTCAAAGATCAAAGGTCAGAGAATACAAGGAGTAATCGCACACTGTACAGTATTAGCGTCAGCGCGAGGCCGATCAAGAGCGCGATATCGGTAGGGATTTTCGCCATTTCGTGCACGAGGTATGCGTGTGTGGGGGAGGTATGGGTTGAACGTTGACGTTGAGATCTGAGACTCTGGATGATTGGTATATGTAGTCTCTGCACCAAGAGTGTAGCCGAGCCTCGAGTGGGGTTTCGACCGGTGCAGCTTCCTGAATATTATATCGCCCGTGTGTCTTCGATCTAGCATCAACATCCTTTCTGATCCAGCGTTGCATCATATTCCAATGATGAGAATACAATCACAATCTCTGAGATGGCTCACACTGCATGGAGGCCTATGGAGGCACGTACGGACAACCAGCACATGTTGATGCAAATACTATCCTTCGTACCTAGAGTCTGACGGGTTGAGCACTGCCTCGCGTGTTCTGAACACACACGATGGTCCGGCCATTAGCGTTCCATCGACAATACAAAACGAGTGCATCAACAACTCAACAACAATCATGATCTCCACAACCCTGACCGCGTTTCGTGCATTGATATCATGATCAGAGCAGTCATGAGAAGGCGCACGCACAATCGTCATTCCCGGAGGGCATAATCAGCGTTTTAATAATCAGCATCAGGAGAGCCACCCCCAGCCTATCGGATGCCCCTCACGGATCGAGATCTACCGTCATCGCCTTGACCCCTCGCACGACCTCCCTCAACTTATCTTCTCCAGCAGTATCCAGGATGTCGTAGCGCCACCGCTCCTTGGGGGCCGTATCGACCAGGAACCGGGGATCGGGGAGGATGCGCGCAGGCAGCAGTTGCTTGTCCCCCGCCGTCAGCTCGTAGACCGCGAACCGCGTGCCCATAGCGCACACCCCCACGAGCGTGAGAGGCTGCGCGCCCGCACTGCCTGCCCTCCTCCCCTCCACGCTCCTCCCATCCGCGAACTCCGCGAACTCAACAACCCCCCGCGCATCCGCTCATCGGCCTCCATCCGCGCGGCCGCGTTCTCGAGCGCGGCGTGCGCGCAGATCTGCATGAAGAAGACGGGCACTCTCCATTTGCTCACGACGTACATGAAGGTGAGCTTGGTGCCGGTGGAATCCATAGTCATGCTGTCCGAGTCGTAGTAAAGTGTAGACCCTGTTCGGATCCCTGGAGCGCCTGGAGTGCGCTTGCACTGGGGGGACACCTGGTAGTGCTCGTGGGCGGGAAGAGGGTGGACAGGAGGGTGTCGTATGGCCCGTAGAAGTCGCTCGCGTCGGCGGTGGGGAGATCGACGAGGGCGAATTGCTCGACGATGCTGTCCGGCCAGGTCATCGTTTACGACTTTGGTTTACCCTTCAAGTACCCTTTACCGCCACCCAATATCAATTGACTCTCCGACGACTTCCATCGAGGATTCGATGATTCAGGAATGAAGTACGCCGGAATATCATCGACGGCAATTAAGTAGCACACATTGGGACATCTGAGCTTCTGCCGTTGTTGAACGTTTGAACTCTCAAACCAGTACGCATAGAAAAGCGATTCCTGCCCTCGGCCAGTGGCATGACCGGTGACTCTACCATAGATTCATGCACGGAAACGTTCCACTTACACCAGCTTACACCACCCAACCACCCAACCAACCACCCACCACCCAACCAATCACCTAACCTGACCAACCTGAAGGCCTGACAACGCATCCCCGCTCCGTCTCCGAGTCTCCGAGTCCCCGAGTCGTGAATCACTTCGAACTTGGAGTAAAATTGGGTAATTGGGCAATTCACAATATCACAATTTCTCAACTCCCAATATCTCAATATCCCAATCCTCAATCCTCAATCCTCAATCCTCAATCCTCAATCCTCAATCCTCAATCCTCAATCCTCAATCCTCAAGCTCTCAATCCTCAATCCTCAAGTCTCAACTCTCGGTTCTCAATTTCCCGCCGCAGCGTTCAGGATTCTGCAATGGGCGTATCACAACCTCATCCCAAACTCATCACGCACAGCAACTCAGCAGGGATCGAACAGGGATCTCATGAATACCAAGACGCACTTTCAACACGAACTTCAACTCCGGGAACGGGAACCCATGGGACTCGACTCCAGGAATTCTGGGGACTCATGGCATTGAGGGAACTCATGGAATTTAGGGAACTCGTGGAGTGCGCTTCCTCGCGTTCGTTCGGCGCACTCCACTACTACGAGCTCAGAAACACACAGAACTCGAGGGTCATATTGTGTAATTTTGGTCCCGAATAAAAGTCTCAGCCCTTTAAATGCCATGCCTGCCAACGGGATAAATGTCTCCTCAACGTTGAACGTTGAACGTTGAGTACTTGAGTCCTAGTACTAGTACTGAGTACTGAGTGCTGCGTGCTGGATCCCAGTCGAAGCCTGAAACCTGAAGCTTACAATCAAGCACTTGAGCAGCGCCATACGTATATACATCGATATCAATATCAATATCAGCGAAGAGGTGACTTACGAGCAGACCTCGTTACCGTGCTAACTCCAAGGCCCCCTCGATTCTCCTCTCCTCTCCTCTCCCATCCTCTGCCCCTCCCCCCTCTCCTCTCCCCCCTCTATTCTCCCCCCTCCTCAACTCAACACAATTCAACACGATCCACCGACATACCACTAAAGCTCCCCCACCTCCTACAACTCACGCAGAAAGACGGTGACGGTCGTGGCGACATCACATCCCCTGACCCCCTTGAACCCCTGGCGACACCCCTGCCCGTTCTCGTTCGTCCTCGCCCACGCCCTCGCCCCTCTCCCGGCGTCTGGATGCTGGTTGCGAGTGCTGAGTGCCGAGTGCTCCCCGCTGGCGTGTGCGTGCATGTGTAGGTGGGGATCGCGGGCGTTGAGTGTGGGATCGGTGAGTGGGGGTGGGGGTGAGTGTAAGTGGGGGTTGGTGAGTGGGTGTGGTGGTATTGGTGAGTATAATCAGTGTAATCCTTCAACGTTTCAACGCGTCCAACACCCCACCCCTCAACCCCCAAGCCCCCAACCCCCAATCCAACACCCAAAGGAACGGACGTTCAAACTCGTTCGAAACACGAGCTCTCGGGCTAGTAGCGGAACACTGGGACGCCCCCTTCGTTCCCTTCCTTCCTTCCTTCCGTCTTCCCTCTATCCCTTTATCCCTTTATGCCTTTATGCCTTCCCTTCCTTCCCTTTATCCCTTTTAACGTTCGATCTACAACAGACTTCGTACAACAGACTTCGTTTAGCGTTCAACGTTCGACGTCCAGCCATCAGCTTCTGATTTGAAAACTTGAAAATTTGAAAATTTGACAATTTGAAAATTCAATATTAATACCGCATTAGAGTACGTTGTGTACACCGATGCAGAATTCCATAATTCCAATACTCAAATATTCACTTATTCAACTATTCCAATACTCAACTATTCAACTATTCAACTATTAAACATTCGTTATTCGGATACTCATGTTGAATCAACATCACGAACTCAACATCACGAACTCAACGAACTCAACGAGTACATCACAGTGATACATGTGGTGTGTGTATATGTGTATATGGTTCTGGTGCATCGCGCGTCCCGCATCCACCGCGTCGATCACCCGCCACCGCGTCTATCACCCATCCGCCACCCGCCACCCGCGTCCTCCACGCGTTCATCGCGTCCATTCCATCGGCAACCAACCCCCAACTCCCAACCCCCAACAACATCCAACACCCAACAACGACAACGACAAGCATACCAGCACACGAATCCGGAATCCAGAATCCACTCCACAAATCACAATCACAATCAAGAATCAAGAATCAAGAATCATGAATCAAGAATCAAGAATCAAGAATCAAGAATCAAGAATCAAGAATCAAGAATCAAGAATCAAGAATCAAGAATCAAGAATCAAGAATCAAGAATCAAGAATCGAGGTAGTGAGTAGGGTACATACTAGGGTGTACACTCCCCACTCCCTACTCCCTACTCCCTACTCTCTTCCAAGTCCCCGCGATCCCATATCCCGTATCCCGTGTTCAGCGATCCCGTATCCCGTATTCGGTGATCCCATATTCGGCGATCCCGTATTCGACGATTCGACGATTCGACGAATCCTGTCATTCACAAATCCCATATTCGGCGACGTATATTCGGCGACCCCATATTCAGCGACAACTTACGGGTTCCGACTTCCGACTGAAAGGTCCAACTTGCAACCGTCACGTCGGTGAGTCGCAACTCCAACTCCAATCTCAACTCCAACTCTAACTCGCAATGCGATGCAAGTTGTAACTCGGGACTCGGTGCACGCCGCCGCCGTGGTCGATGGGTTGGATTTTGGGGAGGTGGTCTTGATTAATTTTTTTTGGTTTTTTTTATTTCTTTTATTTTTGGGGGTTTTCTTTTGATTTCTTCTGATTTTTTGGTTGGTGCGTTGGGTTTCGGCGTTGGCGTCGTCGCGTCGTTGAAAGACAGGCAGACGGACGGTACGTCGATACGCGGAACCTCCCCAAACCTCAAAGACCGGGATACCGTGACTAATTAAACGACGAGATTCATACATTCATACATTCGTGCGATTGTAACTTCAAGGCTTCGGGGCGCGAGTGGAATTCGGGACCCAGTCTCCAGTCACCATTCGACTAGTCACCAGTCTCCATTCGACTCGACGCCAGTCACCATTCGACTCGAGGCGTCGGGCTGGGGCATCTGGCGTTGAGAGTCGGGGGTGGGAGGCGAGAGTCGGGGGTGGGGGTGGGGCATCGGGGAGGCGAATCCCTGGATACCTGGCTATCTGCTATCTGCATACCTCCATACCTGCATAGTAAACAAGTCAGTAAGCGAGCGAGTGGGTAGGTAGGAAGTGTAATAAAAACAGAGATAGTATGACATGATTATGGATCGAGAACGACTCGAGTAATATGGACTGAGGAATATGAGAGGGAGGAATACTGAGAGCGAGGAATACTGAGAGGGAGTGAACGTTTGAACGTTTGGGATGAGTTGTTATTGAACTTACCTCTCTCTACCTCTGCCCAGATTTTCGTTGATTCATTCATTCATTCATTCATTCCATCACCCGTCACCCATCATGCACATGCACATGCATCATCCACCATCAATCATCCATCGACATCCACCATCAAGCATTAGAGAGCACCACGCATCACACATCAACACCACGCCGTGAGTAATGATTAACGAGGAGATGATTCGCGGGGGGATGCGGGGAATGCGGGGCTGCCGACCAACGAACAATATGTACGTAGATCAGGAGATCAGGACGGCAGGACGGCGAGGGCCGACCGCGCTGAGAATGTCCGAGATCTGCACGTTCGAACGCGTGCATAATGCCATAAGCATAACAAGTGCAACAAGTATAACGCGTCTGATGTCCCCTTGAAGGCGACGAGAAGGTGCGCTGAGGGGAAGGTGCTGGGCGTCGCGTGGACTCTAGAGCGTTGGGCTGCGGAATGAATGAATGAATGGGGTGAACAGATGAGCAGAACAGAAGATGGAAGGAGGAGGGGAGGAGGGCGAGGTACAGAGGCACAGAAGCGACACTGAAGATGGATTGTAGAATTTAGAACGCCAGAACGCTGTCAAGGGTGACATGGGCAGAGAACAGGCGAGGCAGAGGCACGCGAATGGGGGGAGGCTGCCGAGAGGGTTTCGAGAAAGAGAAGGGCGAGGGAACGCACGTTGATGGACGGGGAGACAGATGGACGCCTGGACCGCGTCGGATGGTCGGACAGCGGAATGCATCAGCGTATATAACGGCAAAAGGATGGATGAACTGATCACCCTCTTCTTCGCGAGGAACCAACGCGTCTATGAATACATAGCATGAATAGGCGGTCTGCTATA
Organism: Pleurotus sapidus; assembly: GCA_026743855.1. Lineage (NCBI taxonomy): Eukaryota > Fungi > Basidiomycota > Agaricomycetes > Agaricales > Pleurotaceae > Pleurotus > Pleurotus sapidus. The sequence continues at coordinate 345,736 of JANBWZ010000024.1, read as the reverse complement.
AAACGGGCTGAGCACGGTGCTATCTAAGTACTCCACAAATGACGCAGACGATGACGAAGCTCGTGACTTTGCTCTTGCTTGCCGCGGGGATCAGCGCATTCGATCTCTGTACCCGTTTTCGCTGGTTAGCGCGCCTCTGCTAACAGCCTTTTTGATTGTAGCGCAACTGGCAGCGAACACGAACTGCATCGGGCCCACGCTCATCGCAAACACGTCCATCCTCGTCCCAGGCAACAAGCGCGTCGTCCTCTCCACCCTCCAATGCGCCTCCTTCGCTCCCTCAGCCCAACTACTAACCCCCATCAACGCCAACGCCAACGCGGTGCCGATCATCCCGCAGAGCGTCTGGCACGCGCCCCCCATCTGCGGCCTCTGCAACGCCTGCTTCCCCCCCTTCCCCTTCCCCTACCCGCCTCCCAAGCCCACGACGACGGCCAAGACCACCAAGACGTCGACCTCCCATAGCACCTGTGCGTCCCTCTCCCTGCCCCTCCCTGCCAACGTGCCTTCCCCACCTTCCTTCGCCTGCTGACCTGCCCCTCCGCGAACGTTTGTAGCGCACTCCACTTCGACGACACACACCTCCACCCATACGACAACACACACGTCCACACACACTACCACCCACACCACCACAAAGTCCACCTCAACGACCCCGACGCCTACCCCGACCGGGCCAATCCATGTATGCGGCGCACCATGTACGTTCTCCTCCTCTCCATTCCCTCAATTTCTGCTCAATCTTCTCCATTCCCTCCATCCATTCAATCAACGCAATTCACACTCACCACACGCAATCCACCCAAACCCCCACCCAAACCCAACACATAACAACGCGTGAACGTTTGAACGTCGACAGGCACCACATCGTGCAACAGCGACGCGGGCGTCCTCCCCCCAACCGACGAGGACTGCGACACCATCGACTCTGCCATCCAGGTGCGTCTCCCTTCTCCCCCTCTTCCTCCCCTTCTTCTTCCTCCCCTTCTTCTTCCACCCCCCTCCCACCCCCCTTCCCCAACTCCAAACACCCCCACACGTTACACACACTACCACAATCGTACTAACAACTCCACACGCGCAGATATTCGCAGCCCAGCAGCCCGCCTCCTTCGTCGTCGCCCCGCAGCACCTCGAGACCCTCTCCTTCGGCTCCTGCGCCTACTTCTTCGTCAACTTCAACCCCATACCCGCCCTCTCCTCTGATGTTAATGCAAGTATGCCACCGGACTCCCTCTCCAATAATCCCTCCGCAGCCAATAATGGAGGAAGCGCAGACGTCGAGGCGTGCTGGTCCGACTTTGTGCGTCCCTCTCCTCCCTTCCCCTTTCCTCTCCCTTTCTCCTCTTTCTCCCTCCTTTTCTCATCCCCCCTTATACCCATTGTACCCCTCTCACACCAATTTTTATTTCATCCCTTTCACAGACCCGCACATCCCCCACGATCCGGCGCGCGTGCTTCCCGCCCGCGCAGCCCTTCACCTCCGAAGGGCTGTGTTTGTCCTCCTCCTCCTCCTCTTGGGGCATCGGCGCTGCGCATTCCTAAAGAACGATAGGGTGGAAGTGCAAGTGCAAGGGTGGAAGAGAAGGTGGAAGAGAAAGAGAAATATGGGGAGGGTGGAAGAAAAAGATAGGGAGGAGAGGGGGGGGGAGTATCGGTGTTGGTGTTGGTATCGGTATCGGAGCGAGGGGAGCATCCCCATATTCCCGTATTCCCGCATCCCCGCATTCCCGCTCATCTACTCATCTACCCATCTACTCACCGTACATGTTCTGGGTATCTAAACGTTTCTCTTCTTGTGTCCACTGTTCACGTTTACTGTCCTACTGTTCACTTATCCTCTTATTCTCTCGTATATACCCCTTCCCCTGCCCGTCCCCTCTCTAAACCTCCAAACCTCTTCATCTAAAAAGCCGGCGAAGTACGGAGATCTCAGTAATCTGCAATGTACCAATCTGCAACGTGTATACCAACGCCGACACCCAAACCCCGGCACTGCCACCCCACCCAAACCCCATCACTGCCACCCCACCCAAACCCCATCACTGCCACCCCACCCAAACACGAAGCGGCTCGAGTGGGACGGGTGGCTCGAAGAGGCGTTGATGGGTAGAGTGAGAGGGGGAGTGAGAGGGAGAGGGAGAGGGAGACATATCCGCCGGCTAACGCAACGCAACACACTGAACACCAAACACCCACTTAAACTCACGCAACACGCACTTGAACTTGAACGCACGCCTAATACCCTCATCATTATCATCCAATTTATCATTCTCATCATCCAACTGTCACTCCCCCCCATCCCTACCTACCTAACATCGCAGGCTCCGTTCACGCGCCGATTAATTCATTTCATTTCATCCTCATCTTCATCCTCATTTTCATCCTCATCCTCATTTTGGTTTCATTTTGGTTTCATTTTGTGGTTCATGGCGCTGCTTCGACAGGCGATGGTGACGGCGCACGAGGTAGGGCGCACGACACACGAGGTAGGGCGCACAACGTAGGGCGCGCACGACGTAGTGCTGTGTGTGGGTTGTGTGATGGAACGCGTGCACTGGGTGAATGGGTGGGTGGGTGAAGACCTAACGATGCCAGTGGACGGATTATGGACGGGACGCGAGAGCTCAGAGAATGCAATTCTCAAATTTCAAATTTTATATTATATTTTGAGATGTTGAGATGTCAGTACTCAACGTTCAACGTTCAAAGTCAAAGTCAACCCCAGGGATCACGATCGAATGTACCCTCCCTTCAGCTTCGAATGTCCCAAAAGTCCCAACGTCCAACATGAGTTAAAACAATCTCGATAGACAATATCCACCTCCCACCAATCCAGACCTCAAGTGTAACATCGTTCGACCGTCCACCACTTCGCACTGCGCTCCCCCCTCTCCCGGCCCCTCTCCCAACCCCCCACCCCTCTCACCCCTAGGCTCCTCTCTCGGCGTTTGAGTGCTTGAGTGCCTGAGTGCCTGAGTATTTAGAATACCGCATGTTCAAACACTCAACGTTTCAACACCTCCCAGCGCCTCCGCGTTCTTCACCCCCACTACCTCCTCCCCCACTCTCCCCCACTCTCCCCCACGTACCGAGTTAGTCGAGTCCGAGATCCGAGATCCGAGATCGCAGCACTGAGCACTGAGTACTGAGTAAATATTGAGTATTGAGTATTGAACGTGAACGTGAACTGTTGGCGTCCCCGCTTCCTTGCCCCGGCGTCTTGAACTCTCGTTTCATCTGAGCCCGAAGCCGTCGTAACAGACCGCCATCCCTTTATTCCTTCATCCCTTCATCCCTTTATTCCTTCATTTCTTTATTCCGTATCACTTAGTACTAGTACTCACCACCTAGCTTCTCCCTTATCACCCTTCTCACTCACTCACCCACTCACTCACTCACTCACTCCCGCTGATCACTGAGGTTGAGATATGCATTTATTTTATATCGCAAGAGAATACAAACAGCTCGAATCACATTCACACATTCACATTCACACATTACATCACACATCACATTCACACATCACACATTCACACATCACATTCACATCGAAACATCACATCACATTGCATAAATACAGAATTCCAGAATTCCAGAATTCCAGACACATCCACAAGGCGGAGACCGTCGAACCGAATCGCAGATCTCCCGGTATTTCGGCGCTTTGAGGGCCGTCGAACTTAATCGCAGGCCAGTATTTGTGGAGGACAGAGACCGTCGAACTTAATCGCAGGTCCCCCCATATTCATATTTTTGCCAGCTCGGGAACAGAGACCGTCGAACTTAATCGCAGGTCTTGACCGTATTTCGTATTGTGGCGCGCCCCGAAGCTGGGTAAAGGCCGTCGAACTTAATCGCAGGCCGCTGTTTATGGAGGACAGAGACCGTCGAACTTAATCGCAGGCCTTGACCGTATTTTTGCCAGCTCGGGAACAGAGACCGTCGAACTTAATCGCAGGTGTCCGTAGTAGTATTTATTTCGCGCGGTGGGCATGCGCACTCGCTCGCTCGGGGGACGAGAGGCTCTTTTGCCTGTCAGACTCGAGCGGAGGGCGAACACCACCGGAGTGAAGGCCGTCGAAGTTAATCGCAGGTCTTCACGGTATTTTGCGTCTGGGCGTCTGGGCGTCTGGGCGCGGCGGGTACAGACATGCTCAAATTAGATCAGAGCAGAGCAGAGCACCGCGGGGGGCTTTTGGGTGGTAGACAGAGGCCGTCTAAATGATCGAATCGGAGGGCCTTGGGGATGGCGTAATGGCGTAATAGCGTGATGGCGTGTTGGCGTGTTGGTGGATGGGTGGTGCCCAGTCACCCATCCAATGGGAGGCCGCTCGCCATATGCTGTGTACTGGATCCCGGATTCCGGGGTACATGTACGGTCTATCGGATGTTCTAGAAATAAGCATGTAAGTCAGGAGAAGCAAAGACAGAGCGGGGGTAGCGGGGGCTTACCTATGACATCCGACAGGCGTATATATATGGAGAGGGAGGGTCTCGGAGATCGGTCTCGGAGGTCGACCGAATTATTGAGGAGGAGCGGGAAGAAGGAGAGAGAATCGCAGGCATTCGCAGTATTTTGGGCGGTGGGTGCGCACTCGCTCGGGGGTGGAAGGCTCTTTTGCCTGTTAGACTCGAGCAGAGGGCGGGCGCCGCCGAAGTGAAGGCCGTCAAAGTTGATCGCAGGTCTTCACGGTATTTTTGGTCCGGGCACAAGCTCAGATCAGAGCACCACGGGGGGCTTTTGGGTGAGTGGTAGACAGAGGCCGTCGAAATGATCGAATCGGAGGGCCATGGGGATGGCGTAATAGAGTGATGGTGGATGGGTGGTGCCCAGTCACCCATCCAATTCGGGAGGCCGCTCGCCATATGCTATGTACTGGGTACGGCGCATATTTTAATCTATCGGATGTTCTAGAGAATATACATGTAAGTCAGGAGAAGCAAAGACGGAGCAGGCGTGGTGAGGGCTTACCTATGACATCCGCTAGGCGTATATATATGGAGATGGAGAGTCTCGGAGATCGGTCTCGGAGGTCGACCGAATTATTGGGGAGGAGCGGGAGAAGGAGGGAGACCAGGATATTAAGGTGCCAGATTCTGATAAGGGAGAGGCGGGGGATGGGGGTATTAAGGTGCATAGAGGCTCGGCGGCGGATGAGGAGGCCAGAATATTATGGGCCGAGATATGGAAGCAATCGATACTTGGTATGGGTCCAGGCTTGCAAAGAAGGGGAGGGGGGGTATGGTGATTAACAGAAGCAGACCGAAGCAGGCGTGACGCAGATATGCAGGGATATTATACTTGAAACACTTGATATGCTTGCGGATCCATAATTAGGGATATGCTAATTGAGATGCTTGAGATGCTTGCAAGCCGAGGCTGAGACGATGGTCCGGATGATATATAGCAGCGGCCTGAGAAAGATCGGGAGAATAGTAAGATACAAATGCTTGAGGACCAGAGATGATGCGTGATGCGGGCGTAGCTTGATTATAGTGTACATATTAGGCGGACCGAACCGAGACTGAAACCCCGAAAGTGGTACTGTGGACGCGGCGCGAGCGGTATATGCAAATAGGCATAGGGTATACTAGTGCGCCTTCGCCTGGTCGAGCCGACGCCCAGAGTCACGGAAGAGTGGTGGCCAGTCACCCCCCCGCTAAGCTGGGACGTCGACCCTACCCTGCTAAGCGCACCTGCCAGATGCGAGTAAGAAATTAGGTCGCCGCGTCGAAATTAGGTGGGTGGGGGGAGAGGGGAGAATTTGCAGGTAATAAGAAAAGCAAGTCGGTTCGATGCAATTTGATTCGATTCGGTCCAGTTTCCAGAGAATATTCAAGCATTCAAGATTTTCAAAACCCAGATGTTCAAGCAGAAGTCGACCCCGCGGCGGACCAGATCTTGCGCGTCCAAAGACGAATACGGCAGATGAACCCGCTCGAAGTAGGCGCAGGCGCAGGCTTTCCAGCGGGGTGTCCAGCGGGGCTTCCGAGATGATTAGAGCGAGGCTCTCCCGATACAGATGAACCAACAGACGTCGCCGAATGCCACGCATTCCATTCCGGAGCTGGTGCCTTCCCCGAAACGGCGCCCGACTTGCCGCCAGCGCGCGAAGGAGTAATCCAGCGCGAAAGAAAAGCGGTAACCTTAGGCCCGTACGAACGTGCTCCAGCTTCAGTCGCAGTGCCGCTTCCAGCAACCTTGGCATTAACATTGCGCGAGGCAGGCGGGGTAGGTAAAGCGGTGGCTGCAGGCGAAGGACCGGCGGTACGGCAGGAACGAGGAAGAGGAGGAACAGGGGGCGGAGGTTGACGCGAACTAGGGCGAGTACCAGCGGGAGGACGAGTAGGCGTTGACGCAACACGGGCACGGGGAAGAGGTGGTGCAGGCTGAGGTTGACGAGGGCGCGAGCGAGATTGAGACCGGGACCGGGACCGAGGGCGAGAAGGCGTAGGCGCAGATGAAACCCGTTGACGAGGACCAGGAGTAGGCGCAGGAACAGGCGCAGACGCAACACGGGAACGAGACCGGGCAAAAAGCGCTATAGCAGAGCGAACCGTAGCGGACACAAAGTTGAATCCCGGAGCAGGGTCCTCGTGAGGGGCGAAAGGAATCCCAGGCGCATAACCAGTCGGAGCGGGGCGAGAGGAAGGAACGTATGGTCGAGGAACATAGGGAGGAGTAACTTCCCTTCGTTCAAATTTCTCCCAGTCACTGATAGATGGCTGTTAGTACATATGGATCAGATGCACAGAGAAGAAGAGCGTACACTTGAGCAAAGTACGGGTGCTTCTTGATGGAGGTTCGCAGAAGTCGATCATCGGGATCTTTCTCGAGCATCTGTTGAGCTTCGTTAGCGCACGAAAGCTATGCAAGGCCGAGATAAATACGTACTCTGCGAAGGAACCCTTTTGCGGAAGGAGAGATCACGTCATGATCCTGGAAAACGAGAGGTCCGTAGAGAATCCGCCGAAGGAGCTCCTCCTTTCTTCCTCCAAAAGGTGCCTGTCACGGGATGAGCATTGCATACAAACATTCAGACAAGAGAAATCACTTACTCGACCGATGAGCATGATGTACATGACTACAGCGAGCGCCCAGTAGTCGACCTCAAAGGTGTACGGCTTGCCCTGGATGATCTCTGGGGCCATCGTTTGGGGTGTACCGCAGCCTTCACGTGCGTAATACATCTCCCGCTCTTCTGCGGTCCTCGGGCGTGTACATCCACGACCAAGGCAGAACGGCGCCGCCAATGACCGAGGGCTTCGCGAAGCGCTTGGACAGGCCGAAGTCGCTGAGAACAATGTGACCGTCGCCCTTGAGGAGGAATGTTTGCGAGCTTGACATCCCGGTGCATGATTCCGAGGCCGTGAAGAGTCTGTAGCGCGATGACCTAGCAAGCAACGCATGTGAGACGACTAGCCGAGACGAAGGAAGGGGGGTACTTACCAGTTCTGCCGTGTAGAAGAGAGCGCGGTCAGGTGCCAAGCGCCCACAGCGGCGTACTTCTCCGTCGAGATCTCCGCCAGATACGAACGGCTAAAGGCGGGGATGAGTTTGGGCTCGGCGTGAGTAGATGAAGTGAGGCTTACCATGGCGAGATAGTAGCACTGGTTATCATGCCAACTGGCATCGAGGTTGACGAACCAGGGATTGTCGCCTAGCTCGCGCATGAGCCGCTGTTCGTTGAGGACGAGCTCGTGCTCCACGGGTGAGCACTGCTTGCTGATGGTCTTGATAGCGTATCGCGAGCCACGTACGCGGTCTTCGGCGAGATAAACCAGGCCGAAAGCGCCCTTGCCGAGGATGTCCTTGACCATGAATACTTCCATAGCGCATGGCGTGCGGATGGGAGGGTCGTTGGCTGACTGGGGCGGACAGGGGGCTCTAGGCCGCCGCCGGTACAAAGCGTCCTCCATCACAATACCATTCTGCAGAGGTAGGAACGTCAGTAAAGTAGTTTGATAGAGAACGAATTATACACACCTGAAGGACCTCCTGGTGCGAGGAGTCGTCTTCATGGTGATCGGGAACTAGTGCGCGTCGTCAGTAAGGGCACAAGGGAGCGAATGTGGTACTCACGTTCTCCTTGAGACAAGGGAGCTCGGCCCAGGGCGTTGAAGTCCTGTCGGTAGGTCGCGAGCGACGATGCGGGGTTGCTGGGGGGTGGGGAACATGTCGATAGTACGAGTTGTTGAAGCGGTGGTGGTAGTGGTTCGAGTTCGAGAGATGATAATTAGGAGATAGAGAGACGCGAGCCTTTTCTACCTATCTCTCGGATGTCAGCCATTGGACTTCCCACAGTCGTCGGTCAGCCGCACGCCGTCACGACCTACGACGGGAATCTAGGCTGCTGCATGAGTGATATCACCGGTGAATGCTCCCCTACGAGCTGCGCCTGGCTCATTGAGGGTCAGTGTTGTTCCGTCCGTTGAGTCGGCGGGGTGGAGGTGACTAAGAGGACAAGTTCCAGGAAGTAACTGATTTCGGCGCCTATTCTGCTGTCTTGAGACCCCAATTGAGACCCCGAGAATAACCAGGCGACATGAAACGGCATGCAAACACATTGGCTTGGATTCTTACCGATGTTAGCCAGCGTGCATCTGTAATTTAGTGCTAACCCCCGGCCACAAGTTCTGGCGAAAGATTGATTATACCCAAATCTCACCTGGAGCCAGAACTTCCGTTGGCCTATCTGTTGGCATTTATCTCTGCCTCCACCTTAATCGAGTCTGTTGAAAGGGAGGGAGTAGATATACATCGAAGATAATGACCGCCAGTGTACTGGGTTAAAGACGAGATTCGAGAACCTGATAGTTTGACTGGCGTTTGCATCGCACCGTGAAGTGCAGCCAGGTAGTAACGTCTTATCAACATTCTCGATAGAAAGTGGAAGAATAGCAGTGACCGAGCATCAGCCAATCCAGCTTTCAGGGTCTCCGCCAACGACGGTACTGCCTGGTTCACGACGAGGAGGTCCGATCACGGAACTTGTCATCCCGATAAACCATAGGAAATGGATTCCTTGAATCACGAATCCTGTCTGCAATCACGATTCAGCCTCGGTTAGACGGGGGGATAGGGGACGTGCCAGTGTCATCCTAGTAAGCTACCGCGATTCCAACTAGAGAGCTTTGTAGCTGGGCTAGCCTATTAGATAGTACGGAGTGGCAAATTCATGGTTGATCGACTTGTCCTGTCGTTGGTAAGGACCTCACAAGCTCCTGGAAATTTTTATGCACGGGCTGGATAGACTAATTGATCAGTCATGCGAGGAGGTGGAACCATCTCTGCTGACCAGAGATGTAGCGTTGTGTAAAGTAATTTGATCCAGGAAAGAGCTGGGAAAGAGCAACCCGCAAAGTCCATCACATGACCCCAAGTGCGCGTCTGAACTACCCTAACTTTAAGCTTTGTCTGTCCTTCATCAATAATATACGTACACATATATCCCTCAAGAACCACGACCTGCAAATCTGCTAACGTCCATGGATGTCGTGCCACCTATTCGCCCCCACGGCAGAGGACGCGGAGATGCTCATCGCTCGCAGTCGAGAAACAAACAATGGACCGCTGGAAGCCCTAACGGTGCACTTCCGACTCAACGTGGTGATGGGGAGAAGTGGGAACGCGGAGGTGGGCCTAGGGGCGGGAGAGGGAGAGGCACGAATGGGAGAGGAGCCGGAGGGACAGCGGGAGGTGGCAGGAAATTCCCGAACCGCACGTTGAACGTCACAAAACCCACCGCGAGCACGACTAGTGGCAACGAAGCATTGCCCGTTTTCGGAAATGTGGATATTGATGAGCCAGTGCTGGAGACGCAGGAAGAAAGAGAAAGGTTCTACCAGGATGTGCGTGCCCATTGTGCGCGTTGACGAGTGCTCATACGCTTGCTCAGTTGGTCAAAGCCCGAGAAGTGGAACGTAAAAAAGCAATTGCGGAAGGAAAGATGGACGACCCCCTCGTACCTAAACGTCTCGAAGACGCCATCTCCATGGTAGGGACTTGCATGGATATGTGTCCCCGGTTCGAGCGGTACAGACGCGAGCGGGAGAACAACCTCACGGAATGGGAGACAATCCCGGGGACGAAACGTGTGGATCACAAACGAGCAGTCAAAATGTACGAACGCGCCGCAGGCGACAAGACATTGCCTTCCGATCTCCGTCCACCTATAATACTCAAGGTCCGTCCCTCGTTTCTATTCAAGTTTTCCCATCACGCCTCCATTCCTTTCGTAGAGAACTCTCGACTACCTCTTTCGTCAACTCCTCCCTACCGGAGGCTTCCACCGTACTTTCAGCTTCATCCGCGATCGCTCCCGTGCTGTGCGCAATGATTTCACTATGCAGCACGAGACCGGCCCACTGGCAATGGAGTGCCATGAGAGATGTGCAAGATTCCATATATTGGCTTTGCACTTTGAAAGAGACGAAACGGACTTTTCAATTCCGATGGAGGAACAGCAGTTGATGTATGGTGAGTAGCAGTCGCCTTTGTATGGGTAGGAGAATTGACAAGCTCCATATGTTTCTTGGAATATAATTGCTAGCCCTACAGAGTTTGAAAGAATTCTACGCCGATCAGAGGGGCAACTACCAATCCCCTCACGAGCTCGAGATGCGTGTATATCACCGACTAATCCACATAAGGGATCAACGGGAACGACATGATGATATACCGCCACACATTACGGAACATCCGGTCTTCAAGTTAACCACGGATTTCCGACTCCACGTCCAGAAGCGTAGTGCGCCGATCACCAAGACATCGAAGCTAGCTGTAGACGCAGAAGGGATGGCAATATTCGGAGAGTTAGCGAGAGTGCTCAGAGAGGGTGCTGGGGGTGGTAATGTGGTCATGGTATACCTTGTGGCATGTATACTGGAGAGGCTGTTTGGGAAGGACTGCAATCGACGGGATTGAGGACATTAGAGGGAATTTAGAGATCTGGCAGATTATTGATGGCGAGATAGGCGATGGACGCGGGGAAGAGTCCATGGGAAATGGGGGCGGCGATGGCGGGATGGAACATTATGATGGGTTAGAGGATGAAAGGATGGACGACGACGAGATGGACGACGGCGCGGACGTGGACGCGGGGGACGAGCATCAGGCAAGGGGCTGGGATGCATGCGCCAAGTCCACTGAGACCCTGGACCGACAGAGTGGTTGAATAATACGTTTGGAGGACCTCCTCTTCCTTCAGCACTCTCATCGACATCTGCTTTTCCATCGACCCAAAATCAGCAAGGAAGCCAAGAGCCGATGTCATCTTTTCCGGGACCAGCAGCGTCTGCGTCTGCTTTTGCGAACCTCACAAGTGCTCCCAACCCATTTGGCACACCTTCGGTTTTTGGTAGCGCTTTCGGCACCTCCACACAGAAGACGACTCCAAAGTCAGTATTTGGGAGCACTTTCCCTGTTAGTACTGCAATGCCACCACCGTCAGACTTGGGGAATGAACAGGTCCAGTTTGGACTAGGGAATGCAGTAAACATCGCGACTCAAAGTCCGTTTGGCGCCTTTGGTTCAACGACAGCACAAGCTCAACCACAACCCTCTGGTTCAGCACAGAAGTCGAGTATGTCTGGCGTTCCCTTTTATTCTTGGTCGACCAGTTGAGTGAACTGATAATTCGTGTGTAGTACCCCTACAAGGAGCTTCTGATAGTACGCATACTTCGCCTTCTGTGCTCAATGTTGCGGCTCCTACCTTCATTCCGGCGCATTCCGCCGTCAGTCGCTTCTGCTTCCGTCGCCAGGAATTGGGGTGACAATGGCTGGTACGCCCTCCAAAGCGCAACCGAAACAGCATTCGACGCCCGTTGCATTTCCTGCGTTAGCCACGCCTGTGAATGTGCTCTCTCCGTTGCCGTCTTGGAGCTCTCCTACACCTCCAACGTCAGTTCCAGCTACGGCAACTGCCGCGACAGCTTCCCCCTCGTTGCCGACCCCAATACTCCCAAGGCTTAATACCACTATTCAGGCTAGCGTCAGCTCAGACGCAAGCATGCTCTCTCCTCGAATCCCCCCTCCTATGGACCGAAAGCAACCTATATCCCTCCCTTCCACTCCTACCGCCACGGCAGCAACTCCCCCGGCACTCTGGCCGCATTTAGGGTTCCTGAAGAGTGGGGGTTTGACCCCAACTTCGAGCGTGGGGACTATGGGTGATGGGACTCTGAGCCCTTTGCTAATGCAGTCACCGACAGTGTCGAGGCAAGCGACGATGCAAGATATTGGATCAATACCTGCCAAGCGCCCCCTCGTCATCATCGTCTCTGGGATCACTGAGGAAACTGGTGGGGGTGCCGTCAGTTCCCTCAGTAGTTACACCTCTGCCTCAGCTGCTGGATAGTGTAAAGCCTCTTTCTTCAAAAGGAAAGGAAAAGGCTAGAATGAGCGCCAATACACGCTCATTTGACGAAGAACAGGCTATGGAGTTGGCTGATAGGTTTTTCCAGAAGAGAAGTTGTGAAGCAATGTCTGCGGCGATGGGTTAGCCGGACGGCTGACCGGGCTGCGTGGAGAGATGCATGCAGTAAGAGCGAAGCGTATAGGGAGAAGGTGGAGGGGGAGAGGAAGAAAAAAGGAAGAGAATCCGTGAGGAATGGGTCGCCTTCAGAGAAGAGGAGGCGGAGGAACTCGGACATATCTGATACGTCAACACGAGCGTCGTCCCCCGCTAAGAAGCGAGTAAAACGACGGGTTTCAGACAAGTACCAACCTCCACGCACTGACGCAGATCTTGTGAAAAGATTGAAAGAAGTAAGCCTGCTTTGGTATTCACTGTTTCTCGCATTTTCTAACGCACGCGCAGAACCAGGAAGAACACGAACGGCGATGGACAAGGGGTTCGTTCCTCGACATAATATCTACACAAGTTCGGCGGAAGGCGCATGGATGTGGATTACACGAACCTCTACCAAGTTGGCGTACGTGGATTTCGCTGAACCCCGAGAGCGATGCTACCGCTATTTGGTTAGAGCGAAAGTTTGACATCCCCAACTCGGGAAAGTGGGTCTCAGAGGTGATCTTCGAGATTCCTCTATCCGCCCAAGGAGACAAAGACGAGAGTGAAGGTTTTCCGGGGTTAATTATCTTTGAACGTACCCCCTTGGACGACATCAAAGACGACATCGAACGGTATGTTGTCATCCTTTTTGGAGTTTGCATGCTAATCTGTTTTTGCGTGCAACAAGGAAGTATCGAGTACTAGACGATTGCTCACGACTTAGAGATATTGTCAAGAGTTTACCTCAAGAACGCCATTTCGTTCCATCGCTGCTTATGCTGTCGTGGCTCGAAGCGGGTCAGCCAGAGACCGTCGTTTCTGACCTTGGATCTGATTTAGACACCATGGTGAGGACATATCACTAACCTCTACTCTCTCACAAACCACGCACCGCAGATCAAAGATTACCTCAACGCATCAGTATTAAAAACCTTCGCAGCCTTTTCATTTTCATTTACTTCCGATACTCGAGAGGACGTGGACGCCAAATTCGGCGCATGTATCCAGGAGGTGATTCAAGGCTGCGACGTAGTAGGAGAGAAAGTACAGGGATTAAGTGTACGAGGTGGGTTTCCGTTGTGTCAAGGGCATTCCCTGCTGCTCTTCGGATGTCGCTAATATTCTTGTGGCATAGGTATTTTCCGACAGTTCCAGCCCGCACTGAGTAGATTCGTGGTAAACGGTCTCGAAAAATGCTGGTTGGATGGTGAATGTAAGTTAGCATGTCTACGTATCAATGCTTGTACCTCACTTATGCGATTACTTCTTCGCCTCCTCAAAGTCGACTGGATGTCATATAGACAACTCCTCTCAGTTTTCATTTCGCTTCTCAACGACCTTATGCAACTCGTTGTGAGATTGATTGGCACTGCAGGCGACAAACCCGTCAAGTTACTCCCTCCTTACAATGCATCCTCACCCACAACATCAACTTCAGCACACGCGTCAGACATTAAGCAGGAGGACAGCAAGTACGTCCCATGATCTTCTTGCCTTCTCAACGTCCATCTCCTTTCCTGCTCGTACTTCTTTTACCTGTTAGTAATCGATTATACCTTTCCTAGGTCCCTGTACGTATCTACAATAGCATGGCTAGAAGGGGCTACCAGCGGCTCCTCTCCTGCGGAAAAAGGAGAAACTGACAACATTGTCTCTGATCTTGCGTCTCATCAGAGTATGGGGAGAGGTGAGTTCTTCATTACCCAACGACACGCTCCCCGTGGCTCTTAACGAGTTTCTCTTTATTGACCGCTGCCGATTATTTCCCTGTCCTAGACTTTCCAAGCACAGCCTTCCTAGAACATCTGACCGAACTTGCACGGTACCGACTCGAACGAGGGATGCTTACCCCACCCACCAACTCCTCGTCTACTATGACTTCATCCGAAGGCGGAGAAGGGGCCAATTTCTACGTCGCTAAAACAGAGCTTCATGCCATGAAAGCCGAATTTGAGACCGTTGCCGAGCGGAGTGGAGGTGAAGCAAGGAGAAGAGTGGAGAGCGCAAGAAGGGAGCGGAGATGCCAGGAAGACGGCAGTATCAATGACGGTCTGCGCAATGGGTCTGCGCAGCACCCGTCTTCCCGGGCCAAGGTCAACGGGAACACGACGCATCTCTCCTCGAGTGCTTCCAAGGAAGCGCCCGATCGGGGAGTGGGGATGCCAGACAGTCGGCCAGACAGCGCAGAAAAGGTTGTAACATTGGACATGTTGAAAGCTCTAACAAGGGATATTAAGATGAGGTACGGAGCTGGAGGGTTGTGATTTTTAGTATACGTTCGTGCTCTTTATTTACATTGAATTATTCAACGGTCGTTGTGATAAATGGTCCGAGAGCCTCGCGGCCCCGGTTTTTACTTCACCAAGCTTCCTTTCTGCAGTCAGCAGGAGTATGGGAGGGCCAGACAAGATCGCGGTAGGATTTACCCAAGGAGGCTTTAATGGCATCACGAAGAGAAGAGACGACCACGATCCGTGCGACCGTAATGTGTCAATTCATATTTATGGCTCATAGGTGTCGTCTTCCTAAGATATCTTTGCTGCGCTGAATTGAGCGGTCCAGAATGTCCTAAACAAGAACTACTCCAGCTTCGAACTTCGTGCGAACCTTGGGACGAAAGTTTGACAGTCAAATCTATCACGACCTTCTCGCGGTATTCAGACAACCACATCATAGAGGCCTGAGGCCCGAGGCATGATGCATGATGGGGAGAGTGTCCAAGTATGTAATGAATATATCAGGTTGAAGCTTCAACTACTTATGTTCGAATTAGAGCAGCCTTAAGGTTAGGTTCAAACAATGCCTTTAGAGTTGATAATCTTCTGAAGATATATCAGTACAATACTCAAGACTGTCAGTTAAGTGCTCACCACAGCTTCGCAATCATGCTATTGATAGAACATGAACACGCTGTGATACGTTCGGGAGATTGTTTCTATAAATATCTTGTAGATATCGTTATCGTACGATGAGGAGGTCTGAATGAAGAGGGACATCGGGAACTGCAAGCAAGACTTGTCGCAGTTGCTGAGCTGCACAACTATATGGAATGCATCGCATCGCAGGTCCAACAAACCTGTTTCCCTTCGGAAACGTTTGAGCGTCCATGGCTTCCTGGGTCATGGTTGAGTACTCGAGTCGAAGCGCTGGACACGCCCCTCCAAACCAACCATACGAAGTCATCAACCACTACTATTCGGCCAGCAGGTACCCGATGGCCCATCTTCCCATCGACGTGCCAAAAGCTGTTGCTGTTCAAACATCGAAGTTGTTCGCGTCTGGTCATCACGGACAGCGGTGGTAAGTACCTGTTGCTTCCGAACAATTTGATCCGCATTACCTACCATGTCTGTCATGTTGAACAATATATCCACCCTTCCATTGATGGTCACATCCGCAACCCATTCCACGGACACGTCGAACACCGTTGCACATGTATGATTCACCGATGACAGTGGAGAGCGTAAGCGAGGGCGGATACAAGGCGCGCGCACAATACAATACAATACAATGCATACCCATTTATTCCGTGCATATTTACACGTTACACGCGCGCAAGCAGGAGAGGCACCATCCATCGAAGTCAAACGTGCACATGGCAAACAATGCTCACCCGCATTCTATTTTCTCCCAGATTTGTCACCAAAAGCATTCGGTCTGAATTATAGTTATGGGGGTGTCTCAAGAAGAAAACTGATGTCGTGCCTTGCGTCTTGTCATCGAACGACAGAATGAAAGCGAACGCCCGTGCGTAAAGGCACGGTGACACGAAGACGGAGAGAAGACACAGGCGTGGACGCAGACTCTCCAACTGAATCGCAGCGATTCTTCCTATCCCGGCTGTGAATACGCCTTCCTTGCCTCCCTGCATGGTTTTCATAAGAAAAACCACCCGCGATGGATGAGAGGGAGAAGCATATCCGCTCACCGTTCTGGCGCTAGAACGGACGAAGCCCAGACACCGGACAATTATGGCCATGCTTGTCATTTAAATAGCCTTCCCAGTACCTTGCGCGGTCTGCGGTGGAATGGGATGATGCCGTCAGGCAGTCAAGCTTCAAGATGAAGTCTATTCTGCCGGACGGAAGATACTTCTGAGGTCTGGACAATGGAGCTGACGCGCGTTTGTCCCTGGGATCGAGCGATGCGACCTGAGAGCCTCAACGTTTACTTGCATCGCCGCGTGTTGGACTGGAGTATAAAAAGCTAATGGAACTTCAGCGAAGGTCCTATAAATCCAAGGAATACCCTCAGGTTTATATCTCTGCGCACCTTCTACCCTCCTTGTCTCTTCTTTCGAAACATGCGTGCATTCAGCAATATCCTTGCAATTGCGGGCCTGGCGGTAGCAGTATCCGCTGCTAACCTCCCGGCTGCCGTCAGTGAGTATAGGCCGCTGGGCAAACAACGCGAAGAGAACCATATATTGACTGGACGTCAAAACCACAGATCGCATGGCGGTCAATGCAGGATGCAATGACGCCAAGATTACACACACCAGCCATGTCCTGGTAGGAACCAAACAAGTCACCCGCACCGGGCTGTCCTGTACCCTGAAGAGAATGGTGGTTCGCGAACCATCCGAGGGGACCATCGCTACCGACCCCGTCCACGTTTGCGGACAAAGTTGTACGTCATGAAAGCCATGCTGCGCGATAAGGACAGGTAAATTCATGGATTAGCCTACAGGTACAACGTCCTGCAGCAACGTTAGTGGAATTCTCCCCCCAACCAGCGAGGACTGCGATGTCATTGTCCAGGCGATTGAGGTGGGTTCACACATTGATCACCAGATAAATCACAAAACGACCCATATACGATAGATTTTCAGTGGCAAAGGGCCTACTAGCTTTGTCGCTCAGCCCCAAACGATGGAGACGCTGACTTTTGGAACATGTTCGTACATGTTTGTCAACTTCTCGGATGGCCCGTTAGAGTCCTGTTGGGACGATATGGTGAGTGCCAACAGGCTCGTAAGGCGGAATTAAGACCGACACTTAGTATATTCATAGGCCACGACCTGCGCTACAGCAGGGGCAGCTTGTTTTCCGCCCCACCAACCATTCTCTCCTCAAGGATGGTGCACTGGTTCCGGTGGACTTTGGGCTGCTGGGTGGGTCCATCAGTATCTTCATCTTCTTGTGGCGTATTTGCTGACCATGCATAACCAACAGTGCCTCCCACTCCTAAGGAAGGGGAGCTTCTTTAATCAATCCGATTAGGTTCTGGTCTCGGCGTTGTTATGTACTCAGGGTGTTATGTGGTTCAATCAGTATGCTTTTATGGTTACAACGTGCGAGACCTTGAGTCCTCGAGTCAAAACGCAGCAGTGAGTCGCTCATTGGGAAGCAATTGGATTTTGACTACAAAAGCGTCAATGGTGGGAACGTGTAGACGAGACGGGGGAGCTCACCTATTTTAGAACAAGCACGCCGTCCCACGGAGAGCGGGACATCAGAGAACAGATATCTAGCGTCGTACGAAGAGTCAGAGACTGGCCCAACAGCAAAAGTGGAGAATGGGACACTTACAATACGATAGCAAAACAAAGTCCTAGACGAGGACTAGATAGGCTTGATTTTGAAGTGCAGCGAGATCAAGGAAAATATGAGACACTGGTCACGTAGTCAGCAACCGCTATAAAGATTAAATGATCGAATACATACTTTAAGATCTTGGACAAGGTAGTAAAACACCCTTAGGCCCTCTGGATCTTCGCTGTCCTGGATATCAACCAACGAACCGATTTTGGCCGTCTGAAAAGTAGATTCAGTGAGTGTGGTGTCTTCGGAGAGCAGATAGCATCGAACCTCAAAAGCGATGTGGTCGTTCCCAACTCGAATCTCCAGCTCTTGCTTCCCGACGATATTCTTTTTTGGCCAGTTTGTATCGTCTTCCCTGTATGCAACGGTTAAATGTGTTTTAGACGGGTCCAGGAAAGAAAACTTACTTGGTAATCTCGCTTGACTCGACGATACGCTTCAGCTCCTTCACCACCAACGGCCCAACCCACACTTTGCGCGATTATGGGTCACTTTGCTGCGAAACCGGAGACAGGGATTGAACGTACTTTCTTTGCGAATCAAACTATCATTCCTGTAGTTCGAGTTGTTGGCGTAGCGAAGACGACCATGCGAATACTCGAATTCAAGGAATTCATGGCCATGCTTGCCTGAGTGACCAGTGCTGTTCAAAGATCAGCCAGTGCAAACTGGACAGATGCCTTGCAAAACGTACTAGTATCTGCACGCGCCTCGTCAGTACGCAGCCATGTTCGGGATATGGGCTCACTTACCTCAGATAGAAAGGGTCCTTTTCTGGGGCAGACATCGTGCGTATTGGTTAAAGTTGAAGTTGGATTCGGTAGGCGCCTGTTGTTGCGCGTCGAAGACCGTGAGATTTCTCTCCCCTGACTCCTGTGTTTTGCTCGCTGACATGCATCTTGGCAGACTAACACCCGCAGCATAAACTGCGTCAGGTTCGAGGGATTATCCAAGGATCATCCACAATCATGTTCGCGCACAATGAAAGGCACGACGTCGGAAGTACAGCCTTGTTTCAGTCATCGTTCCTCGTGATCTCTATGTAACATGAAGGCTTCTTGCATCGCAACAGCCTCACACGCATGCAATAGCGATATCGGTTCCCTTGCGGAAAGTCAGGATCAGTGGACGTCGCATCGCCGGCCTATATATACACTAATGTCCCAAAAATCCCAACGAGTGCTTCTCCCCGCTCAATCATGCATCCTTTGACTATCCCGTCCGCCGAGTTGGCGGGCATTCTGGTTGAGAGCACACTGTATGGTACGTGACCGTGCTAAAATCCAAGTTATCTGATTGCATACCTTCACTAGGTATCTACTTGTTGTTGTTCGCTAGCTGCATCTACGCCTACAAAACCGGCCGTGGTACACGGTCCCCCACCCTCTTAAGCATCAACATCCTCATGCTACTTCTCATATCCTCAGTCAGTCGCGTGTTTTGCTTCTTTGCAGAGCAGAGGCGCTTATCGTTATCTCCAGCACTGGATACTCCAAGTCGTCCGCTTATTCGACGCCTTCATATATTCCCCGCCACTCTCCTCATCGGAGGTATACTATTCAAACGTTCGCGACCCCAAATTCGTCACGAAAAGTGCATTATATTTTTTGCAAACCACTGTTGGAGACTTAACAATGGTGGGTACTCTACATCCTGGAACACGAAGACAGATGCTCGGAATGCTAAAACTGAGTTAATCTAGGTATACAGACTATACGTAGTCTGGAACCGCAGCTGGCCGGTAACCATCCTCCCACTGTTGGCAGTTCTCGCATATTTCGGTAAGGCTCCAAACCGATCCGAGCGCCGCGTCCTACGTTGAATGATGGCGTTTTCTGACATATCCCCCATCATTTACAGTCGGCGGTATAGTAGAGATCAACTACTTTGCCCAATTGGCACCCCAAGGCGGCGATTTCTTTACAAGCACTGATCCCATCACTGTATGGGTCATGATCATGTTCATATCCTCTCTCTTGTGAGTGATATTTTCCTGGCGTGATCAGGCCATAACTAAGGCGACTCGATTTGACTGAACATTATTTTCGGTAGCGTAACGGCATATGTTACGGGTATGTCCAACTTACTCAAGCGCCCTTCGGGATCCTAACATTGCTATCGCCGATGCATAGGACTAATCACCTGGCGCATCTACTCCCTGCGGCAAGTGCTCCAGAAGTTCCAGCTTCCCGTTGTCAACGATGTCGGCGTCCGAGTATATTTTTACTCCTCACACATCATTTATCTGATGCGTTACTCGTGCAGTCGGTGATCCACGCTCTGACCGAAAGCGCCGTGTTATACTCGTGCGTCCCATCATCACACCGAAACACACCCCATTTTTCAGACATTTACCTTTTCAGCACGATCCACATCACGTACAACATCGCCTTCATCCTAAAGAGCCCGTTCCAGCTCGTTGCACTGGGCGCAGTAAGTCTTCTTTCCAAAACCGTGCCCAACTCCATCGCTCACAACATGCCCGGGATCTTAGTCCACCCCCATCATCGTGCGCGCAGTCTCGTTTTTCTGATGTTTCATGCTTCTGACCTCGGAACGCAACCAGGGCATATCATTCGTGCTCGTAATAGTCCGCGCAAGCTTCCGACAACATACCAAAGAGTACGAAATGCCCACACTCAACACGATAAGAGCCAGTTCAGCACCAACCGCCTTCGAACTCAGCAATTTCACACCGCGAAGTGACCAAGAAGCCCCATGGAAGGTAGCATAACCCAAGGTCACTTTGTACCTCGCGCATCGCGCATATGCGTCACGAACACAGCCTCGGCGCTGTTGTAAACCTGTAACATAGCCACACGAGATGCTCACGACCTGCGAGCCATTACGCTCAACTATCCAGAGGAAGAAGGATAGTGTATATGGTGTGTAGCATACGGAAACCAGAACACAGTAACGGGGATCATAAGTCCTTAAAGTCAGAAACCGAACAACAGGGGATAGAAGAAGGGAAGAAGGGGCTATCCTACTCGTGGATGTAAAGGAGTATCTTGTAATCATACAGCTTGGTCGTCGATACATCTGATATTCATTTAACCTACGGTGTTAATTCAAGGGCACTTCAGTGGTCGCGAGACTTTCTAGGGGGGCGTATATCAGTCTGAGCTTGACGAGGAGGCAGTGACGGAGAAACGCACCTGTATTCGCCTTCCGCTGCTACGCTAAGGTCTTCGATGTCGCCTTGTACGCCTTGCAGGGCCTCCGCAGCTGTGGCGAAGAACATCAACTGTGCCTTGACAAGCTCGTTCAGGTTCTTGAGGGGTTCGGGCTGGGCGGTGACAACATCAATCAAACAGTCCCCGACACGGAAACAATTATCATGCTTACGTTCTCAAGGACAGTCTTCATGAGCGTGATTGCCACCTCCGTCTTCTGCACGAGATCGTCCTCAGCATTCTCGACTTCGAGACGGGCCTGTTCTTGTCGCGCAGGGCCGGCCGACTTCAGCCTTGAAACGGAAAGAGAGGGGGGTATTAGCAATAGCATTGATAATCATGTAAATATACACACGATTGCTTCGCAGCATCAAGCTCAAGACGGCTGACTTTGACTGCCTGCCTGGCCTTCATCGCGACAGAGATGGAAGTATTCAAAGTCTGCTGCCATGGGTGCAGGAAGTTCGCCTGGATGGACGCATCCTGGTGCAGCCTGGCGGACGCAATCTTGTCCCAGCCACTTGCGTACAACGCCAGCCCACTTCCAAGCTTATCCTCCGTGCCTGCGCCAGCGGGGACTGCGCTCTGAACAGCCTGGGCAGCGGACGTGGCCGCGCGGCCCAGGGCGTGGGGGAGCGTCTTGTGCTGGTGCGCAGGCGGCGTGGCGGGGGCCGGCGCAGGAAGATTGGTCCCCTTAAGATTGGCGGCAGCAAAGTTCGTGATCCCATACCCAATTGACGTCGACAGCTCGGAGATCGACTCCTGAATCTGCGTTGGGTAGTCGTATGTCTCGGATTCGTACACCTTCGTGATCCTGGGTGGGTGCATCATTCAGGATAGCGAGCGCATGCATTCGAGGTCGACTTACTTCAAGAGAGACAAGTGGGCGTTGCGAAGAGCATCGACGCGAGCTTCCAAATCTTTGTATTCTAGAGGGATATGTCGGTCAGTCAACATCCTCCTCGGCGCCGCCTCATGTACGCGTGCAGTAACAACCCCTCAAGACAGACAATGCTAACCTTGGGGCAATTCAGTGATTTCGTCGGGTGCAACTTGACCAAGCCGCTCTCTCGTCGCCTGAACACTGGAGTTGAAGCCCTTCGCAAACTTGTTGGCGGACTGCGAGATATTGATGCCCGAAAAGCTGGCTTGGATCTTGTTCCACCCGTCCATTCTGAATTGGCTGGTGGCAAAGGCTAGTACGTGGAAGTGGTGGTGGTGAGTCCTGAGTCGTAGGTTCACTTTGGCCAGCGCGCTGTGCACGGACCGTGGAAATGTCGTTATGTGAGATGCCCAAGTTGGTCAGTCGCCAGGACTCACCGGTGTTTCAACGCCGACAGTGAAACCTGCTCGACACTTGCAGAAGAACGTCGACTTGCTAAGCACTTGCAGCCCAAGTACACTTCCATTGCGAGAGTAATGAAGTACATATATACATTAGAATCGTGAATATCGTAGCACCGTGTAATCGAAAGCGTAGCACTGAGTGAACACAGATCAAAGCAAAAGGAAAGCAAGAATGTTCCGAGTGGGGGTAGTTATTATGTGTTGACCAATAACGCTTGGCGATTGCTATACAGCATAAAGATTGGCATCCTTGTGACTACATGGGAGCGGAGGTCCTATTGAAAAAATACTGTACAATGTCAGCGATCACGACGACCATTGCGAACACGAAAGACCAACGTACAAAGAACCATTACTCGTGACATTGCGGGATATGTCTAGAGTTCGAGAATGCGTGAAACAAACGTTCACGCAACCGGGGAGGGGATGACCGCATACTGTGGGCTACAACAAAAAGAGTGTTGGCAGATTTGCTGCGGTAGATCATAATACAGAGGGGGTGCGTTTGCATGGTTGCTGCGATGGTGGTGGGATAGGAAAGTGATAAATCGAAGCCTGGGGGTGAAAGTGGAATAGTTAATGTGCTGATGCGCGAGGCCATGCCGAGTTCTTTCTTCATGAACAGAGACACGGATATGAATTTTGACACAATCATCTCAGAAACTCTCCTTCTGATGCAGCACGTCTAGCTCTTCTAGCCTCACAGGCCTCGCAATGTCGTCCACCTTTGGTTTTTCCGGAGTCACCACTCTTCACGCTCCCTCTTCTTTGCCGTCCAACGGTTCCCACTGACCAGTCGAAGTCCCACACGCGCAATTCTTCCTTATCAGGCAGCCCACTATCGTCGCCGTCAATCAACCGCTCATTCTCATCTACTCCCTCCTCGCCGTCAAGCACATCCCCATAGCACGCCCCAATCCGTCGACCAAGCCCACGGAGCAGCCTACGCAATCCATCATAGTCAGGCAAATCGTCGAAAGCTAGCGAACGCGCGTATCGGTGAAAGACATCGAATTCAGCGGGTAGACCAGCCGTGAGAGTGGCTTCTGCAGATAACTTGGCGGTAAGAATTAGATTCCAAGTGGCCGTAACGGGGTTTACGGCATCCCTCGCCGAAGCTTGCATCGGTAGATTTTTGGGAGTCGAAGGGGTAGCGGGGGTGTCTGGTGGGGGAAGGGGGTGGTTGTGAACAGGTCGGCTGGGTCGGTGTATAGACGGCACGGGTCGTGACTTCTGAGGTGTAGGAGGGATGGGATGAGGGGGAGAGCGAGGGATATTAGAAGGCGATGGGGTACAAGGTTCAAAGTCGAGGTCAAGGACCAGACCGTTGTTGCCGGGAGTCTCGTCGGAGCGTGTTCTTGACTGAGACGATGACCGCCGTCCAGAACGTGACAGCGCAATTTGCGGGGGAGACGACATAGGGACCGGAGGCGTTGAGGGACCGTCCATGGAATATTTTGAAGGCGTCGAAGGAATGTTGGGGGGAGAGGGCGGAGAGGGTTTGGGCGTCGACGAGGGCGGTTGGTACCTTATTTTGCGCCACGGAAGGGTGCCACGCAAAAAATATATAAGCATGTACGACAGCGATTCCAAATCATCACGTCGAGAACAATCTACCGGTATTGATCAGCATCAAGAAAGTCGCCATACCCAAGGAACTCACCAATTCCCATGTGCGTATTGATAGAGGCAAACAACGAAGTCCCAACGCCGTGTATGCTGTCCTGGTGGTATGGTATGTGTGCGCCCGTGCGGGGGTCGCGAAACTTTTTGGCTAGGCCAAAGTCGATTACATTGACGAGGTGAGAGGACTTGGCTGTCCCCATTACAAAGTTCGCGGGCTTGATGTCTCGGTGAACAAGGTCTCGCGAATGAATAAACGCGATGCGGGAAATCTATGGATAGTCAAATTACGCGCTATAACGCGTGAAGGGGTCACTCACCAGCTGGTCAGCAAGTAAAAGTACAGTTTTCAGCGAAAAATGTCTGTTGCACATCTTGAATAGATCCTCCAGCGATGGCCCAAGTAGATCAATGACCATGACATTGTAGTCTCCCTTTCTTCCGCTCCACATTATCCAAGGCACGCCGGGACCGCCCATAAGAGACTTGTATATCTTAGACTCCTGCTTCAACGGCGACGGAACATTTCGATGCGACTGGTTCGACGAAGCTGCCTCGAGCTTTATGGCAACTTCTTTGCCGGCGACGGTATGGACACCAAGGAAGACGGTTCCGCAGCCTCCATTGGCAATCTCCTGCTCCAGTCGATACTTGCCACCAAACGTGTATTGGTCGTTCATGGTGGAATTCCGGGGGAAGTGACGAAGGTGAAGTGAAACCAAGGGAAGGAAGCTGGAACCCTTTCGCGTTCCTGACGTAATCTTTTCACACATCGGCCTTCCTTACAATGGAACTCAACTTTCCCTGAATTATACGCTGGTCACCAGATGCGAAAACATCTGTCTAGTGTCTCTGGAAACAATCTTGTCGTCGAACAGCATTGGTGGTATGGCTGTGAGTATAGGACGGTACATGGAGGAGATCCCCTTTACCCCTTACCCCTGTACAGCAAAGATCAGAAAGTTTGTTAGAGAAACGATCTACTTCTTCCATTAGAACGTAAAATATACTATCGCGCGGCTACCGTACAGAAAGGAAAGGAATTCACCGCTGAAGCTTGAATACTGAATACACAACGAGAACAATACTAACACCGTCTGGGACGTGACCAATTGAAGTACATACCACAAGTCGACGCGTCCACCAAGCCAAATTCCCTCAATCAATTTCAGTTTTTTTTTTTGCATAAATCAGAAGCCAGAGGCATCTACAGTCCGAACAAGAACAACAAAAGCCAGGAAAAGGAGACATCGGGAAGCATCTTGGGCTCGCTATTGAAAGAGGGGAGTAGTACTGACGGTAATACCGCCACGCGAGCATGTTCAGCACGTGTGAATTTGATGAATCTGATTGAGTAGTTGAGTGCGTGATCCCCCTGTTGCAGCAGGGCCTCCGAGGTGCCTTGCAGCATTCAGCAGGCTCCTAGAACCAGCCGCTCGTACGAGAGTATTTTTCAAGCACGTGACGCGCGCTAAGGCGCGATGTAAACAAGTACATCGTCAAGCGAGCTTGAAACTCTCGATAGAGCGGCTGGCAAAATGTGTCACCGAGATCACCGTTTTTGTTCCCATGCTCTTCGCCGAGCTCGCGGCAGGTTGTCGATGTCACAGTGACAGTTATGTGCCGGCAGACTCCGGTGCATAGCTTAGGTACTAATTGGGATATAACCCGAGTCATTGCTAACACATAGTACCGCATAATACTCCCACTGGATCCACCTCCCTTCGACGCTGCCAATTTACTTGCAATGAGAAGGGAGGTTGACTATACTGCAACCAGTGTGAGATGTTCATTTCAGGGTGCGGTGTTCTCAACTGATGGATTGGGAGCCTTGCATCCATATTTGGTGAAGGCGCAAGAACGGATGGTGGGTTCTCGTGCATGACGACGCAGACAGGAACCGAATGAACGGGGAAGTAAATGAAGTGTAAGTATGTCCACTGTTTCCTCCCTTTTTGTCTCTGATTGAACGACATGAGGAACTTGAATGTTTGAATGCTTACACTCACACACGCAAGCCCATCTACCAGTACCCCTTGGTTCTGCCCAACACCCTCTGAGCTGACTGTCCACAACCGCGACTTCTGTTGCATCCAGTTCTTTGCCACGATTGATTGCAAGCTTATCAAACTTGGAATCAAGTCAATCACCAATGGTTTTGATTTGATCCCGGGGATTCTGCATGCCCGCTCGGGAGTCGGCCCCCTCAGCTCCGAGGTAGCGATCCGCGAGTTTCTTGCTTGTTCGGAGGTGATGCATTGTAAGTACGGTGTAGTCATAAGAAAACAAAGAAATCACTAGTTGTGCGTTTGAACACCCTCTGCCACTTACTTGCTTCGAACCCCATCAGTATAGCATAGTTTACAGACATTGCGCCAGAGCGACAGACATTGTTCAACGTTTGCGTTCAGTGCTCGCGCTCTCCTC
Source organism: Pleurotus sapidus (assembly GCA_026743855.1). Lineage (NCBI taxonomy): Eukaryota > Fungi > Basidiomycota > Agaricomycetes > Agaricales > Pleurotaceae > Pleurotus > Pleurotus sapidus. The sequence continues at coordinate 319,100 of JANBWZ010000024.1, read as the reverse complement.
TTCCACATAGCAACGGGACGGCATCATCCAACCTGCACTATTCAAACACCTCTCGCACCTCGCTCAATATGATCTCGCCTGTGTCTTGTGTACTACACTACTTACTATGCGTAGTTTTCTTATCAATTATTATTCATTTACCATATCTGGGTCTTCTCTACGTGGGAATAGAAATTATCTAAACTACTGCGTGACAGCCTGCCGCGAGCTCGGCGAAGAGCATGGGAACAAAAACGGTGATCTCGGTGACACATTTTGCCAGCCGCTCTATCGAGAGTTTCAAGCTCGCTTGACGATGTACTTGTTTACATCGCGCCTTAGCGCGCGTCACGTGCTTGAAAAATACTCTCGTACGAGCGGCTGGTTCTAGGAGCCTGAGCATTCAGTTGCTTTTCCATGCTCGTCACGATAGAACGGCTCAGGAAACTATTAATAGGGCCTCATACCCTCATTTTCACTTATTCACATATGATATAGTGCCATTCTGGTGCTCTTGGCCACAGATATTGGATATTGTTTAATATCTTCTAAATCATGATTTAGAATCATCTAATGAGTCTAACATCACATCTGGTGCAGAGTATATCCTACTTGGTGTGTTGCACCATAGTATAGCCTGTGCACTGTGTTGACCAGTTAAACTCACTCAAATGTGTGATCTTGTCTTTGAATGAGTTTACAGTGAATTCTCATGCTTAATCCAGGGTTCAGGCGAAGCCCAGGGAGCTTTTGAGTCCTGTGCAATTACTCTGTCAACATTCTTGAGTACTCTACCCACAGCACACTACGGAATTCTCTCATTCTCCACGCAGGTGAGCATTCTCTTCCACTTCCTTTTTCGGAATTTCTTTATTTAATTTGCAGTCGACTCTCTTATAACCCATACCTGTCGGTGGACACAAAAAAAGTATGGGTTATTAGAGAGTATGAGTTGCTTGAGAGTGCTTATTGGGTGTCTATGCCAAATATACAACGAAGAAATTAAGGACATTATGTACGCTATTCTACAGCCTATTAAGATGTATTATTGTTAAGGACTGTGTCAAGGGGCCTCCTGACTTGTCTGTAAGGGGTGCGGGAGCGCGGACGAGCGGAGCGTACGGGACTTGGCTTCAGCTTTGATGCTGTGCCCTCCTAGCCCTGCGGTGTCCCGATTTCGGAAGGAGCAAGGTGAGAGGCAGGGTCTGCGGAGGAGCCCGCAGCGAAGACTGAGAAGGCAAGAGGTGACGAAGAAGGAACTAAGATTCAGAGTAAGGAATACATGTGTACTAATGCTACTATAAATACTAGCTAACATGTGTACAGAGTGAGGCTAGTAGTAAGCAACACATGTAGGTGAAACATGTAACAGGTGAATCTAAGTACTGCACACCATGCATAGGCCGCGAGGGCGGAGCCCGAGGGACTCCGAAGGTCCGAGTGTCTGAAAGGGGCATAGGAGGGACCCCTAAGGGGGTGTGAGGACTGGTATATGACATAAAGGAGGTATGAATGATAGTGTATTCGAGAGTTTGTGGGTTTTGGTACCTCCAAAAGGTATGGATTATGGAGTATGGCCAGTGAATGCCAAAATGTATGGGTTATGGGGGATTATGGGTTACGAGGGCCATGGGTTATAAGAGAGTTGACTGTATTGCTGTTTGCAGAATAGTTGACCCAACGTGATTTTAGCGCCACACACGCAGATGCTTGTGTAAGAATATCCCAATTTCAATGTCTAAAAAATTCACACAACGCAACGGTTGTATCACCTTCCGCTCATCAAGCAATCCGCTAAAAATGCATATTTATTGAAAGCCGACTCCAGAGTTCCTTAGTGCACATGCACATGTACAGCTCTATCCCTGTAAGCATCAATGCAACACACACCAGAAGTTCAACCTGAAATCAAATTATTTTTATGCCGGATTTCTTTTTTCTTTTTCGGGTGCAGGCTGTTTCCTATCAGAGAGTACATTTTGGAATGGGAGGAATGTGCAGATGCCAAGGTGGAATGCTGGAGTGACTGTGTTTGGTCAGGATAGTGGAAAATGGTCCCCGGTTATCCGACTGGATAACTTCCCTGACTTCAATATTCACTGTCCTGCGGGATACCTTGGCTCGTCTTACGTTGATTTATCTGTTGGATTCTGACAATCTAGGCGGTACAGGGAGTTACAGGGGTTCACGTGACTACGTAGATACTTCGCGCGTGCATGTAGACTTTTTCTTCATGTGTTTGCTGGAGCCCCAGTCAAACGCAATACATACCTGCTTGCTCACTCGGAATTCGCGCGACCTCACCAGCTTATTTCAACATTATCATCTTTTGTGATTGTTTACTATGGCAAAAGCAAGGTAAAACTACATAGAATATGTCTTGTTCTGACTTGGTTGTAGCATGCCCTCAGTCTGGCGGTCTGAATGAGTCTGAAAGAAAGCTAGAGCTTCTCAGCACATATATTATTATGTTACTACTTTACTTTGCTCAATAAATATCACCGAAGCTCGGCTGATCTGGATATATATTCACAATGTCTGTGAAATGGCCGTCATGAACTTGAACTTTTTGCACACGGTGAAACTGCTAGATTTTTACATACACATCTGCGGATTGGTTAGGGGATGAACCTCACACTTGAATCTAAGCTCTACGATAAAAAGCGAAGGAGATATGAGTGAAATCACCTCTCGTGACTATTTTTGTGTGTGTGGCGCTAAAATCACGCTGGGTCAACTATTCTGCAAACAGCTATAATTTACTCCCCCCCTTTGAATACCGAGCCAAGATTTCGCGATTATTGTCTGTTTGTGTTTGCACGGAGAGCTACGCTCGCAACTAGTGTCCCAGTATGCTGTGTCGTATGAGGGAAAACATATATCACTGATCTAAATCATAGACACTGGCGAAGGAAAGGATTACTGGTCGAGGGGTGACTATTTACTTCCGCAATGAAGCACCACCACTCTACGGGCACCAGTCAGAGAGTGATTCTAATCCAAGGCAAGATTCACTCACCAGAATGGCGTCGATCTCAAAGTCTGGCACGTATCGAACCTGTGGTCTCCAAAAGCGTTCCGGGGCCTCCCAGAACTCGGAATACACTTGCTTGCCAGAGCTAGATGACTTGGACGAAGACGAGGGCGACGTCGACTGAGAAACGGCTTTGGATATGATGGCAGACTTGTCTCGCAAGTCAGCAGGTGCAGCGGGGTGGAAATGAGGGATCTCCGGTGCTTTAGGTAAACGACTCTTCAATGACCAGACATCGCGGAAGTTGAGTACAGATGCTCACTTGACGGCCATTGACGACGCCCAACAAATTTGATGAGCGGCTGGTGTGCAGCTGCAAAGCGTACTCTTGTGGCGAACATAACGAAGGAGGAAAGCAGAGGACTCGGTGACGCTGCCAGCAACGGCAACCCGCGTCGCTTTGGTTATGTTTGTTCTAGAGGCCGACACCGTTCCTTCGGAAGTGAATCAAGAATAGACTCGGAGAATTGTTCTCGTGTATTCAACCTTCAGTACTCAGTAGTAGAGTCCTTTCTGCATACGGTATGTAGTGCGACAGTATGTAGTGCGACAGTAGATTTTGCGTCGTGACAGAAACACCGCAGTTAGTTTGCCGAAGGACTTTCAACCGGTTTTGGTTCTGCATCCTTCTCCAACACCGCCATCTCCTGGCGCACGATTTTGTCTCCCAACTGCTTGATCTTCTCCTTATTGACCGCGCTCTGATTTAGACCCGACATGGCTGAGAGCAGTCGGTCGGCCCCCACACTCAGCGGCATCCTTTCCCATTTGACCACCCTCATCCCGACACCAGCCAATGCGTGTCGCCTGAGGTATCGCGTCCACCGGTCGACGACCTCAGGGTCCGCATCGAACGCCTTGATGGCGCGCTTATGCACGCGCCGTTCGAAGTTCTCCTGCGACTTTTTGTGGGCGAAGGGACTGCGGGGGACTGTCCAGAGCGAGCGCTGGGTCGGGAGGTATGCCACGCGGGAGATGGGTATCCCGAGAGAGGACGCGGCGTGGGAGGCGAAGTGGGTGAAGAGGTCCAGGAGACGGGGGTGGTGCGAACGAAACTGGATGGACGCGGCGGGGATATCGTGCGTTCGGGGGTGGTAATAGGGCAGATGGATAGACCGTCCATGAATGAGGGCCGAGGCGTATTCGGCTTCAGTGGGGTTGGCTGGCAAGGACGAGTACGGTCGAGGAAGCGAATCCGAGTCCAACTGGTCCATTGCAGAGGAACCGGATGTTCTATGTCACAACAGTGAATACCTTCAAGTACGTAGATTCCAGTGTGTAGCACGTACCTAGTTCCAAATAACTCTTCTTCCAACGTAGCTGGTCTGCGGATTGAATGTCGCTGTAAGTCGCTGCAATGAGGACGGAGGGGGAGACTTACTGAGCGGGCTCGGTTTCCGAAGCAAACAACAGGGATTCGTCTATGGCTTCCTCGTCACTTGGGGGCATCAGGCTCGTAGTATGGTCAGAAAGAAACAGAGACGCACTCTTCAATGCTTTCATTCGCATCAGACAAAAGTCTAGGATATGTCGGTCACGAAGCAAAAGCTACAAGCAACGAAACACGTACCCGTCACTTAAGTCGTTGGTAACACCCGATACCAGGCTCTCCTCACCTCTGCCTATGGGTGCAGCCGCCGCTCCGGGCTTAGCACCCGAAGTTGAAGGTGCCGAACCAAGTTTTGTTGCCGACCTGCAATTGTATCAGCAATCCGTTGTCCAAAGAACCCAAAAATTACCGCACGGGAGTTGCGTCGAGTTAAAGCGCTGCCATGAACGAAAAGACACAGTCGTAGCACGTATGGGTGCTCTGAAGGCGACCCGAAGCATGGCGGAGGAGGGCAAGAATAGTTTTTTCTCACGACGCGTCCAACGCGCCATGTCACTGCTCCTGAGTCTTGCTGCATAACTGCTTTAGAAAGTTCTGTGCTCTGTGGGGGCTCAAATGGGCTAGAATGAGCGTGTTGACAATGTGTGTATCTATTCGCATTGCCTATCTACTTGCTGCCGAAGCATCGCGACCACTTCTCTCTTTACTGCTGGAGCCACCATACCTACTCCATATCATTCAGACTCACATATCTTCACGGGGAACAAAACCAGCTTACCCTCCGCCGTTGGCTTGATCTTGTCCAGTAATACTTGAAACGAAAGGTCCTCCATCTGTCTAGCCTTCTCTAAAGCAAACCCGACAGTTCAGAACGTATCCACCTCAACCTTCGCCGATATCGGATTCACCTTTCGCTTGATCCTTCACCTGATCCTTCCATCCAGTTTCGTTCAGCTTCGCCTCCAAAACAGCCTTGATCCTGAATTTAATCACCGTACGGTTATCCGAATAAAATTCAAATACTCCTTCATTAATGCGAGAATCTTACCGATCCCATTCACCGTTTTCAACGAGACGGTTGAGCAACTCGGCGTACAAGGAGTTCATGTCTTCCTTGCTCAACGGCATGACGAATCGATGATGTACCCAGGCCTCAGGTCCCCAGCCTTGCGTAACACTCCAAGACAAGTCGTGGAGGATGTTCAAGATGCCCCTAAGTCCGATAGCCCGGTGATCAAACAGGCGACCGCCACTTGACTCTGAGTCTATTGAAGTTTCCAATTCAATGCCGCACCTGTCTCGTCGAACATTCTGACGGACGATTGGTTGGCTCCATGCTGTACGTACTGCGCCCCAGTCTAATTGGCGGCCTGACCAGTTGTAGGGTACATAGGGCCAATAATGCTCGTTGCGCTTTATGGCATAATTCTGTTTGCATCGGATGCCATTCCGCTGGGAATTTCGTTCCAGAGGGGCGAGTATGTGCTAATCAAGCGCATGCTGTCATCTTGGCTGCCGAAACTTAGCAATGTTCGAGCAAACGCAATTAGATTCTACCACGTCGGAAGTTGGAGCACCTCGGAGAGTATTGCACCACAGGTGTCCGTTGCTTTGGAGCCTGACATGGTTAATATAGCTAGACTCGAGAAGTCTATGGTAAGGATCAGGAGGTGGTGGTGGAACCAAATGTCAGACGCCATGGTGGACACTGACTCCCCAAGATCCCAACCACGAAAATCGTAAACGAAGGGGATCGCGCCGCTCAACCTCCTCGGCATCATTTGTTACGGAATAAAGGCCATTGACACTGCACAGTGGCGCCGCCGCCGCCGCGCAAGTTCAACCCAGGTCCCAAAGTGATTGAAACTCCAAGAACCAAGGTACACGGTTGTCTTAATATATATCCCACGGGACACCAACGCCGTAGACCTATATATGAGTTGCAACGGTAATTTGACAAAACCTCAATTTAAGAAGGAATTTACTGCCAGAGTGAACCGCGATCACAATCTCAGGTGCGTTTGTTTGGTGCTGGGGATTAGAGCCAAATATTGGCACAGCGAGCTCCACAGTGGCTGTGGTTGTGGCTGACGATGATCATTATGTTTTTGCATGTAATTTGAATCATGCTCTAGCTGCCTCGAAGAACGTTGGTCCTGGTCTGGTCCCGTCTCGAGACAATGATGGGGCACGATAGGGTCCGATGGTCTCGCCAATGCTGTGTTGGGGTTCATAACCGACGGAACTCGTCGGAACCGGCTATAATAAGTAGCAAACGTACGTTCGAGTTCCGTCTTCCCTGATCAGCCTGACTGTCAGGCTGGAACGCGCTGTATAGAAGAAGTATGATCTTGGTTTTGGGCTGTGCGCTATGGGTAGATCAGTGCGATTGTGATTGGATCGTACATATTACAGGTCACAATGCTCAACACTCAACGCGTGCTGGTCCCGCGTAACTGAGGGACTTGGCCATCTTTGTGGCCATCTTTTCATCGAAATGCTCTCAGCGCAGGTACTCGTGTAGAAAAACTCCGTACAATCCCCTCTATCTGACCGTGTAAAACAATAAAAGCTACCCTGCTCGTCTAAAATCGATTTCGCGCAATTCAGACAAGGCTTGTTCTTTGTCTATTTCTGCTGAACAAGACCACTGCCAATTCCATCCTTTGATCAGGTCCTGGAGTAGTGCCCTAAAGACTTCGGAAGTTACAGATTTATCCCCAGTCAAGATATGGGCAAATCCTGGTCCATTGAGTTCATAACACTGTCCCTGGTGCCTTGAAGCAGCCTGTACACGATTTCCGAAAGGCTGTCTGATACTGTTGTAGATGCGAAGGACGTCGGGAACAGAAGCTGCTGTACAAAGGGGATTGTTGACAAGAGCACCAAGGATGTATGCGTCCTGGAGGTACGGTGAGTACATGTGTCAGCACAGAGGCCCACTCAGGTGACGATATCATACCTCGATCGCCTGCGAAGCACCGGCCCCCTGATGAGGCGTCATTGCATGTGCCTTGCGGTCGATGAGTACGACCGCGACATGAGAAACGGAGACATAGTCGCACCGCATCACCGATGAGAACAACTCGAGAAGAGACGTAACTTCGCAGGGGTTTCAACGCATGGACGGCCCACATGGTCGGATCATCGAGGCACTAGAGATAGGGCGTCACTAGAAGGACGCTGGAATGAGGATAGGGCTTGCCTTCAGGAGGACTTTGACTTCATTCTCCCAGGTTTCGTATTGTTTGAGTAGCTCATCTTTCTCGGCAACCCTTGTCCAAGGTTGATCGTACACAGTTCCTTCAGCTTTTGGATCTGAACAAAAGGCTACCACGTTTACGAACCGTCCTTGTGAGATAGGGTAGACAATGAGGTGCTAAGTATCAAAACCGTTAGGCAGGACTTGCGGAGATAGAGGCAGGTGTACCTTGTTTTTCCCCCAATACTAAATCCAAGACAACGTTAGCCATACGTCAAGGACAGCAGACAACAGCTAACCTGGGTCGGCGTTGTTAGAGTGCGGTGATCGGGCATGCATTCACGTAGAACGGAACTTCGCACTAGACCGCGGTAGGCAACCGACCCGCTGAAGAACGGTTGAATGCATTGAAGGTAAGAAGATGCATCATCTCCTTGGGCATCAGCAACTTTTGCTTGATCTTGCATCATGACTCCTCGGGCCACAGATTTGATACCATCAGCTGCGACTAAAATATCGCAAGTCGCCGTGGTGCCATCTTCAAACGTCAGATGGACACCGTCCTCCCGCTCAGAGTAGGACGATAACCGCCGAGACAGATGGAAGCGACAGGCAGAGCTAATGTGTTTGAGAAGAACGCTCTGAAGCTCCGCTCTATGATAGTTTATCGGACCACCTGACGTCGCTCCATACAAGTCAACGTGGAGATACCTGTATCTCGCTGGGGAGTACATACCCTTGAGGAAGAGTTGGTAGAAAGACTCTCCGGGTTCTTGATCCCCTTTACGAAACTCGAAGGCAAGCGCTAAGGAAACGGAGACTTTGATCAGTGATCTATTAACAGCTACGGTGACTATCCTACCTTCTGCATCGCTTCGGGGCGTCTGAAGCAGGCCGTCCATGTCGGCCTCAACGCCGAGATGCTTCATGATTTGCCAACCACGTTCCCATAGGGTGATGCCTAGCAGGGTTACATCAATTAGCATACGACAAGGCTTAGGACAACGGACGTCGTTGTCGGGATTGACACGGAAACTCTTCACGTACCTGCAGCCTTTCTCAGCAAGCCTTGGAGCCGCTTCATATAGGTTGACCTCAAACGATTTACAATCGCCTAGCGCGAGTGCGAATGTCAATCCACCTATGCCACCGCCCCTAGTGTCTTGGACATAAGCTACTAATTGGTTAGAAACAATTGTGTACGTACACAATAGCTATTGAGAGCTTCCTGTCAACGTTATCCATAATCAAGTCGTCGATAACAACTCATTCCCAGGACTCATCACGACATGATGGTCAACTTTGTGACTTCTTCAGAATATTTTGAGAGATGGTACTAAATATAGACGATCTGTTCCAAGCAAGTATGAAAATCAGAAAACTTACTTTGTTTTTCTTCCATTCTTAGCCGAACTCCATCGAGCTCCCCTTGGCTCCCCTGCATGTTTGAATGGCGTACATATCGGTGCTAGCAAGGCCCATGTATGATACATTTATTCGCTACTGAATTGCCCTTGTCCATGGCTAAAACCCCGAACCAAAAAAGTTCCTAAATAATAGTGACTAGTTCAACGTGTGTGTATCCGAGTTGGTGTGCGAGTTAGGTCCGCGAAGTCCAATCAGCGACCGCCACCAGATCGAGGAGCACTAATCTGCCAGTCTCCCGGACATTGGGCAAGATAAGCATCCGTCATGAGTTGACCCATCTGGTCCCACCCTGCGCTACGGGGCACTTGTGATTCCCAAGCGTCTTTTGAGAGGAAAAGAACCGTCCACATTCGTTGCACGAGAATTCGCAGACTTTGCCGTGCTTAGCGACTTCATGACGCAACCTGTCGTGTTGCCTCGAGAACCGCTCAGAGCAGCCTAGAGTACAAGGGAAGGAAACGCGAGGCTTGGGTTTATGGGCTTCAACGTGGACCTTCAGCGTGTATTGACTCGTAAACCGCCGCGAACAGCCGGCAACAATGCAAGGGAATCGCCGACGTGAGTTTTGGGGATCATCCATGCTTCCACTCGGTGACATATCACGAGATTTTTCGTTGGGAGGATCTGATAATTGTGTGCTCCGATACGCTGGAGTTGATAGGCACGAGGATGGAGCGGAGCTACTAAGCTTGGGTGAAGGAGCTGGTGGCACCAGAAGGCGGTCGGGCGAAGGCAGTGTCAAGTTTTCAGCAGAAAGAGTGTGAGAGAACTCAAAGTCCACAAAGAATTCGTTGTGACTGCCCACGCTGGAGGGAGAGGGAAACGCTGTATAGGAAGAGATAGACATGAGGGGAATCCACCGTGAATTTCATTGAGGCTGACCTTGTGAATCACCAAAATCCCACCCTTGATACGATGAGCTGCCAGACGACGGGGACGGGATATCTGGAGACAAGACTAGACCGTGATCATTAGGCGAGGAGAAGTTCTGGTTCGTCCAGGCGGTATCAGGACCTGTGCTTGCTGGGTGGTTTCCTGGAGATCTCTGGTCAGCCCTACGCAAAGCATGGAACAAGGTTTATCATACCTTGACGAGCTGTCGACGGATAAGGGACTCCATGTTGTGCAGACCACATCCTATCTGTACAATCTGCTCAGGGGGGACGAAGGAGGTAGTTGAGACGGACCACTGACCGTCGCGTACCCGGCGTTGATCTGAATACTGAAGGGGAGGCGAAGTTGGTGGGGCATTCGACGCCATATAGTCCCACAAAACGTTAGTGGAGGTTGTAGCTGTGAAGTCCTTTGGGCGCTGTTGTTCGCTAGAATCTTCGTGAAAGAACACGTGAGGGCGAACAATGTTAGGCATTCTCTGGGCATTTGAAGACGGGTTTCTCGCACCTTGGTAGTTTCGTGCATTAGGGGCGAAGGGATCCATGGGTACACTGTATGCTAATTGGGGGCGTATAGCAGATGTATAGCGCTCGACGAAAGCTTTCGAGGATGGGCGGTAGTGGGAGGGAGGAGATACGACGAGGGGCATGGTTTTAAAGAGCTAGAGCATTAATTGTGAAGTGAAGGGTTGGACAGCCTCGATTAAATATGATTCAAGGTATAAGAGCGTGGACAGAGCGCGGTATTCAAGGGTTTACGTCGGGAAGGGCTCCTTGGGGCACGAGTATTGATCACTGGATTCAGGATACGTGTAATCTGGAATCAAGATCGCGATGCGCATTTGTCGCGGACATGGACAGAAACTGCAAACAATTCAAAAGCAAATCCAGGATTGGCTGAATCAGGGGCAGCATGATCGGATGCAGAGGCACTAGCTTAGCGGCTATACCCACACCTGTGGACGATTCCGAGATACCTTTGGTATATTATACCTGTTTTTTTTCGCATCCACGTACGTTGGGCATGATGCGTGCATCGAGGCTGGAAATGGGGAGCGTGAGCCGAGTCATACCACGTAGAAGCGATATTGACGCGCACTGTAGGAGGTACAGCGGATGGAACATTCGGAGGTCCCTGGCAATTTACCTCGAACTTTCGCACGGATCGAATCAAGCCTTGGATGGAATTCTATCAGCTGGCGCCTGGCCATTTGTCCTGCATGTCAAACCGGTATGTGCCTGTCGGACAGCCACTTTCCGTGGTATTAGGAGCCGCTTGAGTTTGGACTCCGAGATAAACTCGCGCTCTAAAGGAAATAAAAATGCAAGTCAGTACCAGTCTTGTTGAACGCCCTTGTACTTTTGTTACATCGAGGTACAACCTTTTCCTTAGGACAAACTATACGTATGTTCATTCCAATCCACATATGCCGGGTAGTTGCGTGCCACGCGCACAGCATCCGATGAAACATCCTCGTTCACGGACACGGCTGGATGCACGGAGACAATCAAAATTGGGCGTCAAGCCGTCAATGTAGTGAGATCGATATGGAACGAGGAGCGCTAACTTACAATAGTTTGAACGCCTATCTTACTTTTTCACGGAATGCTTCGACGAGGTTTAGACATGAGCTCATTCCGAATACTCGAGTAAGGATGCCTGAATTTCCGACGAGTTCATCGAGGGGAGGTGCCAGTTATGGTATGCATGAATGATTGGTTTGAAACAAGTGACGATTAAAGACATACGGTGACTGTGTTCCGAAGATAGGGAGGTGAATGATGTAGTGGATACGAATGATCGCTGTGGATGTAATCGTCGATCTCCGCGATGCGCTCATGGCTTGGTCGTACAAGGCTGTGCACGGTCTCTAGATGTAAGACCTACGCATCCTACTAATTGAACTGATTACCATGCGTCGGTCCGAAGTAGTTGAAAGTCTTCCGTACTATGTCAATGATTTTCGCAAACGCGCACAGTATAGCTGATTCTTGTCAGAGCCTGCACGGAAACGATATGGAGTTCCAGGAGTTCCAGGGAATCTCGTGGCGCGGGGCGATCCAAGAGTCTCAGAGATGAATGAGTGTTCACGGGCGCTGTGTAGGGACGATTTGACGCGGCCTGGGGTAACCTTGACCGGGTTAACTCCCTTAACTATATGGCTATACCGATAATTGCACATCGGTTGGATTGGGATGAAACCGAGATATGCAGTGGCTGAGAGGGAATTGAAGATGGACACCTGTGCTGGTACAAGATTGTGCATCGCTTTGGTCGTCGAATTAACACTTGGCGGGGGTGACTCTAGGGACGTGTGCGCTCGACTTTCCCATGATACAATGCATCGCTTATTATGGAAGGGTTGGGGGGTAGAGGGAAGGCGATCGTTGGCGTTAATATTGAGGCCTGAAGACACGCTGTGACGTGCAGGCACAGCCGACCTTTAGCACTTCAGGTCGTACATTAAGCCTCAAGGAACGCTTGTCCGAGTTGAAAGGCAAGGAATATTGTATGCAGGACATCGAGATATGAATTAACGCGTGGAAGGGCCATGGGGTGAGGCGAAAGCACGCTCAAAACTCTCTCCGGTGCCACCGGAGGACCTCCACGAGACATGCCACTCATTCCCAGAGGAGTTCCTTCATGTTCGCGTGTCACGACGCGCCGTAGGAGGTCAACGGAAATGAGGATGCACTGCCCCAGTGTATGTCGATTCTCCCTGTTCAGAGGACGCGATGAGGATGAAAACCGACCTCGAGTACCTCAGTTCGTACCTTGTTGCCCTGGGCCTCAATGAATGCTTGATGTTGTATGATAGATGCCGAGCAAGTAGAGTATCTGTCGTCAGGTTAGATGTACGTTGAACAATGAAGGGGGGTGAAAGCAAGCAAGGTCCCTCCGCTGCCACCGGAGCGGTTCGCGAGCATAAGGGCATGCTGGTTAGTCGCGGCGGGAATCCATGGTATGCCGCGTCCGTGTCGAGAACGCGCAGGATTCGCGGACCAACAGCGTCGGTGTAGATCTATTTGGCCCGACATACATCAGTCCTTAATTCTGTCAAAAGACGCGAAAACTGACCTGGATTCTGTTTACGTGACCAACCAGCGACGAACTAGACAAAGAAAAGTGAGGACAGCCGATACGAGACAAGCATCTTGGCTCTACTTACAAGCCACTAGATAACATTGTTACATGAGAGTCGTTGTAGAAGATGCTCAGTGTACTGCAGGAAACTTGGGGCGCGTCTGTGCACGGGCCACGGCGGTTCCGGCATCTAGGCGCGGCCTCGACCACATTAGGTAGGATATTTGAAGCTCCGACATGACTGGGGCTCATCGTCTTCAACGGTGGTGCTGAGCCAACTCGAATCTCTCAGCCACTTCTACCATCCGGCCGTTCTCATTGAGTATCGTTATATCTCCTGCGAAGATTCTCGACGAGCACGTACCGAAGTAGCCCCTCCGACACCTGCATCTATGGCGTTGAGTCGGACGCCGTCTTTAACACCAAGTCCTTCAAGCTCACCGTCGCCAGAACCACTGGTAATCGCTCAGCCAGACCACTTCTACGGAGCCGATCCCACAAATATCCTCTCTCAGCATTCAGATGTGAAAACATGGCTCATTCCCGAAGACGATCCTCTCGCTCATCGGGGAATACCCGTCTTCAGGCCAACAATGGAGGAGTTTAAGGATTTTGAGGCCTACATGAGGACTGTCGAATGTTGGGGGGCACGCAGCGGCATTGTCAAGATCATACCGCCCCAGGAATGGTGCGTTGTACATCTACTAAGATAATAACCTTCATTGCTTAACGCAGCAATAACCACAGGACCGATTCATTACCATCCGTGACTGAACCACTGAAGCAAGTTAAAATTAAGTCGCCCATCGAACAACATATGCTTGGACGCGGTGGCCTGTTTCGTCAAGAGAATGTCGAGAAACGGAAGCATATGAGCGTACGGGAGTGGGTCGAACTGTGTGGTAAAGACGAGTTTAGGGCTCCTGCCATCGAAGAAGTCGGGCTGCATGCAAGATCTGCTACTGTGCAACAGAAGCCGAGACGTGGTCGCAAGAAACCAGCTGACGAACCTCAGGTGCAATCCGTCGAGGTAGAGGATAGACGCGACGGGATCGTGGTCAAGGAAGAAGCTGATAACGGTGAAGATGACGCTTCAGCACTACGGAGTGCTTCTGTTGGCCGGCCGTATCAATCTATATCCTTTCCTCCCCATATTGGCACGCCAGTTACCCCTGAAGCCGAATCTCTTGTTAGCGGACCGACAACTGCCGAAGACGCATCATCCAAACCCAGACCCAAACGTAATACTCAAACGAGGGAAGCTCGCGAGGCAAGCCTTGCAAATAAAGCGGCGCGCGATTCCAAATTCTTTGAAACCTTCGATCCTCACAAAGACTGGCTGCCACCAAACACTAAAGCAACCGATTATACCCCAGAATTTTGCCATTCGTTGGAACGGCAATATTGGCGAAATTGCGGGCTTTCCAAGCCTGCATGGTACGGTGCTGATTCCCAAGGTCGGTTAGATGTTTAGATGCCCATTGGCAGAATCTTATGACTCTGCAGGTTCTCTGTTTACCGACGAGACGAAGTACTGGAATGTTGGTCATTTAGAATCAACACTTTCTCGGCTGCTGCCATCCTCTGACAAAGGCTTGCCTGGTGTCAACACACCTTACCTCTATTTTGGCATGTGGAGGGCGACATTCGCATGGCACGTCGAAGATATGGATCTATTCAGCATTAATTACATCCATTTCGGTGCACCGAAATTTTGGTATGCCGTTCCTCAAGGACGAGCTGCGGCTCTCGAGCAGACCATGCGCGGTAAGTACACCGGGTTCGATGCATTCTTTCTGCTCATCTCGTCCTTCGCAGGGTATTTCCCTAAGGATACTTCACAGTGTCCCCAATTCCTCCGCCATAAATCGTTCCTTGCATCACCAACTCTCCTTGCACAGTCCGCTTGTCGGCCGAATCATCTCGTTCAACACGCTGGGGAGATTGTTGTGACTTTCCCAAGAGGGTATCATGCAGGCTTCAATTTGGGCCTCAATTGTGCCGAGAGTGTTAACTTTGCACTTGATAGTTGGCTTGATGTTGGGAAGCGTGCAAAAATCTGTGAATGCGTCAGCGACAGGTCAGTTGTTCTGTTTTGCTCACTCTGTCTATGACATTTACCCATGTTTTCATCAGCGTTCGCATTGACGTCACACAGCTCCTTCTCGATCGCGCCATAGAGGCAGCTTACGCACCGCCCCCTCAGCCACAGCGCATTTCGAAAGATAGTCGTGGTCATTCGTCAAAGAAGCGTAAGAGCGACACCCCATCTAGTTCTAAGGCTAAGAAGGCGAAGACGAAACCAACTCCATCATCCGAACCAGTTGCTGGCCCGTCAGGATCAGCTCCAAGCAGGAAAATCCATGTTACGCTGAAACTCGGTCCAAAGCCTTCTGAACCGGAGGACTTTCCGTGTTGCCTCTGCACGTCTATGTCGCAGGATGGGTTGTTGCGTGTGCATGAACCTCCACTGCAACGGAGAGACGCAGTTGAAGCGGCTCATAATCCTAAACAATGGATGGCTCATGAGATATGCGCCAACGTCATCCCGGAGACATGGGTGGACGAACTCAGTAGCCCAGATGGTACCTCAAGAGAGAAAGCTGTTTTCGGGGTAGATGGGATCGTGAAAGATCGATGGAATTTGGTGAGTGACGGTACTCGATCTTCAGGTCTACGACTTTAATGACCGTGGTCAAGAAATGTTCCGCTTGCTCGAAAACCAGAGACAAAACGCATGGTGCGCCCATACAGTGCACCAAAGGGAAATGCCCGAAAGCTTTCCACGTTTCTTGTGCCCAGGGCGGGTCGGAGCACGGAGTGGTGTTTAACATCATTCGGGATGTGGAGAAGGAAGTGGTACTCGCCGATCCATCATCTTCTGTTCCTCAAAGTACCCCGGATCCTTCTTTGACCCAGACTGGGCCGCCCATGGACGTGGACCCGCACCCTTCTCCTGATGTCCTGAAAGTCATCAAGAAGTTTGAGGTTAATGTCCTCTGCGCCCAGCACAACCCAGTACGTTGCTGTGCGTGCCTTTGATATGATGTACTAAGATCAGCTTCCCCAGGCTGTGGCTGCTGCCAAACGGGCGAACAAGCAGGACAAGATACGGAATGAGCTCTTGGCACTCCCAAGTATGGCTCGCATCAAGATACGGGTCAGCGCCGGGGTGTTCGAGGTGTCTCTTATCCGCGTCATAGAAGAAAGCAATTCGGTGGAGGTCCTTTGGGATCGGGGTATGAAACGCGAGTTCAAATGGGGGAGCGTCGTGTTTGGCAGCACAGAAGGGCCAATACACCAAAAGCCTTCCGAAGTCATTGTAGAGCCTCAAGGTAACAACGCTTCTCCATTATTCCGTTAGTCCTGGCTGATCTCTCCCCAAGCCTCGACTTCGACGTTGCCCGTGATCACATATCCATCGTTATCGGCTGCAACCTCCGCTACAACGATACCGGCACCTCCTCCGCCCACTGCTCCTTCCCATCCCCAACAACCCCCCCAACCTATGCCAGTTCCATACCTACAGCTCACTCCTCGAGGTATTTCGCAGCACGATTACTGGCCTAAGCAAGGCTCGTATGCTCCCCAACCAGCTCACTATCCATACGCGTATCCACAACTCTACCAGCATCCCCCAGCTGGCTTTCCTCCCCTCCCATATAGCCAATATTACTATGCACCGATCGGTGGCGCTGCCGGTCAATTACAGTGGCAACAACCCTATCAAGGGCCAATGCTGAACGCCTACGCTGTGCAAAGGCCGGCTGTGCAGGGCGTCCCTGCTCCGCAAGTTACTTCGCAGCAAGATCCCGTAGCCCCCAACTCGACCTCACAACTCCCCTCCCAAACATCCTCCACGCCAATTGCGAACACGTCTGTCCCTGTCACGTTGCCGCCTAGCCACAGAGTCGTTGGCCAAGGCACAGGACATCATCCCATCTATCGCCGATTCAACGCTGCTGAAGGAGCTTGCTCAGAAAGCTATGCTGGATCTCAACACCCTTTCGAGTCTACATCCAACGCAACTTGCTGATATCCTCCGTACCAACCCGGCGCTGAGAGAGGTTGTATCCGCTGCTATCGAAAGGCATAAGGTACAAGGTACTGTGTCGTTCTCATAGTGCATGCAGCAGTCTCTGGCAATACCCATTATTATCTGTCGAACTCTGTTGATTTTCGTATTGATTCTGCTCGGCCATATATTTAAATTGTATTTCATTACTACTGCGTAGTGTAGGTGGTGTCTAATAGATTTTGAATTAAAGGGAATGGCACCTGCTGTGATGAGGTAGACATGAGGTAGACATGCTATATAAGTTGGTTAAACAAGATTGTTCGGTATATCTAGTTGTACCTGGCGTGCTAAGGTTTGTAGTTGTTCTTTCAATAACCGCACGTCCTCGATAGTGGGTCGCCTGGGACCTGCTTGAATCGGGCCCCCCGATGTAGTCATTGAAGAGAGTAGATCTTCCAGTCCCTCCATTGTCCGTTTGTCCTCTAATTCAGGATTCTGATCCATATCGATACCTTCCGCGTCGAGATGTTCTCTTGCATGTTCCTCGGCCTCTAGATCTCTCGGCGCAATATCTGTAAATCGCACTTTGCTCAGACTCGATGCAATATGTCTGGCCGATGAAAGTAGCTGTTCAAGATCGACTGTGGACTTGAGATGAGTTATATCTTCGAATATGAACATCATAGATCGCTCACGGCCGTGATTTATCGCGTCAGTTCGATCCAACGTCGAGATGTAGCTTAACAAAGCAGACGCGAAGCCTCGAAGGATCCCGAGCTCCCGACCGATAGGTGTGCCGACATTAGCGAACCCAGCATCAAATCCTTCTTGTAGAGCAGCCTCTTTCCCCGCCGTGATGCCTTCGCGATAACCGGCCTAATAACGCGCATTTTCAATGATCCGTTGCGTCAATTGGGCTGGGCTCTCTGACGTTGGTAAACTCGGATGAAATCTTGCTCCACTCGGCATCCCGAGTTGATTCCGAAGCTTGGATTTTCATCCCAAGGAGACTTCCATCGTTCGAGGTAAGGAGTGAGATGAGCGATCGGCACGATTTCTCAGTCACGGTCATATAGACCAAATAAGGGCCAAATAACGCGTGAGTGTGGTTCTCCGTTTCTCAATCACTCCTGAGTCAATCTCTACTCGCAGCACTTCACATGTGGATATTAGAAGGGCCGTTCGATGGGGAGCTTGGTGATATTCAATGCAAAAGTAAGGTTGTCACTTGCCGTTTCGAGAGCCGTTGACTCAATTTCCGTTTACTAGAATCCAAGCTTCTGAAGACGGGCACCTCATACCTCTTGGGTCGCAAAGGTCAACCACTCCTCGTTAACAACAAGAAGGTTTCCCAAGAGCACTGTGAATTTATCACGGGGCCTTTTGGTGCCGACGATGTCGTGCGTATGCCCTTACGGACAATGAGTCCTTGACAGTCTTATGTTTCGCAGGTAGAAGCATTGCGACGGCCCTTGCTGGAGTTCGTGAACAAGCGAAACAAGATTGTGAAACTCCTTCGAGGACCCAAAGAGCTAGCTGTGAATCCGGGAGCACGCGCAGGATTGGAGGACGGCGATGTATTAACCATCGTTACGGATATTTCAATACGGTGCGCAATATCTCTGGGGTCTGTAGAGCACGAAGGCTGACGGAAAGTTAGGGTGAAATGGGAGCCAATGTGCTGCTACATCTCTCCTGCCAAAGGTCAGGTTATTCCCTCTGCGGCGACCTGCGCTATTCTAGGTGAGTAGTTGCTTGTTCTCCGTCTGGAACTCAGCGTTGTAAACCATCCACAGGAATAGCACATGACCCAAATTCACAACCCTAATGTAACTCACCACCTCGCGCCCTCATTTACGAGCTCAGTAGCTATGGCCCTATCTCTGTTGTCGCTTTGCAAGTTTGCTAGAGTTGACTGGCTCAATGAAATTCTGCGACTCGGTGATCTGCCACAAAATAATCCATCCGCAAACGGGGTATCCCTTGAGCAAACTTTCATTCTACCCCTTCTTTCAAAATACCGACCTACATTTTCTCCTCAACTACCTCCGCGCCTCAAGGAGTACAAAGTATGGGAGCCCAATGAAGAGCGAGTGAACATGTTCACTGGCTTTCGTTTCCTGTTCACAGGCGAGAAAGGAAGAGAAGTGGATACCAATACAAGGGAAATGGTAACCAGGGCCGGCGGTGAATACGAAGTGATCCCCGTCAATGCAGGACATACAAAGTGGCATCAAGCAATTACAAAGGGACTACTTCGTGTCAAAGGCGGTGGCCAACGCTTCCTGGTTGTAGGAGATGAAGCTGCAATTAAAGCCGCAGTTGGCGATGCTGGCTGGACTGAAATATATAGCCTTCTGGAAAGGTAAGTTATTCATCTTCTATTCTCTAGGTTGTGTGCCCACTCCGCCCATAGTTCCGAGCTCGCCCTCACCACTGTCAACGACCTACTTGATGCCGTTATGACTTCTGATGTCTCCCGCATTGCAAACGCCCTACCCCCACACTACATCAGACAATCGTAAATGTCAGTGGGCGTCCTTCTCGGTATTCCTTTCCTCTCACATAAACTCAACAATAGCACCGCAAGCAAGCTCGTCTCCTTTAGCCAAGCATGGTCCCCAATACACTCGATGATGAGCCATCGCAGTTACCATCGGCTTCGCAGCATCGCATGCATGGACTCTCCACCTCCCCAGGAAGTAGTCAAACCCCCGCCCACCAGGAGACTAACGCGCCGTGCAACTTCTCGTCAACCTTCCCAGGAGCCTTCTAATATGGCACCCCCACCCCAACTCCCTCAACCTCCTGAAGTATCAGCTCGATCCTCCAACGCGTCCACGTCGCGTTAGTTCCCTCTCCTCGCAATGATTGTCCCCTAACTAATCCTTAACTTCGTAGGCGCTTAACCCGTCGTGTCAAAGAAAGTGGGGCGCCAATGATCTTAGGCATTGATGACCCTTCAATGGTGATAGACTCGCTGCCTGAGACATCTTCAAATCCAACCCCACTGAGTCCCTCGGGCACCCAGGTACTACATACCAAGCCCCAACTTCGAGACATCTATCTAATTTAACATATCAGGGCCGGCCATCGAGGTTGAAACGGCGGCTTGGCGCAGCGTCAAACACCCTAGAGTCCCAATTGTTTGCTGTGCCCTCCCTCCCCGACGTAGAGCCACCCCTCAAGAAATTCAAAGCTTTATTCGATGCCAGTGATCCGGACAGGTTAGAAGACATGTTCAGTCAGACTCAAACTCAGAGTTCGTCCGACCCTACTCGAGATTCTGTTCAACGCCCACCTGCCCTAGCCGACGTGAGAGAGGAAGAAGAAGAGACCCAGCCCCCTGTCGCGAAGCCCCCTAGTACTGGAGTGAGGGGTATCAAACGCAAATCTCCGCCGAGGTCAACGAATGACGATAACTCGACTGGGCCACCTGCCGACCAGCCCCGTAGTTCAAAGAGGCGACAGACCTGAGACACAGTCGACTGGAACTGGAAATCAGTTGGATCAAGATGTAGCCTTCCTCAAGGCTGTAGCATCGGCCGCCAACCAGGAGGCCGATGTCGAGCTGGACGAGGATTTCAGGCAGCTTCGTGTAGCGGAGGAGGATCGAGAGAACGAAGCCAAGGCGTGGGCAGTCTTAGGGGAGTTCGGTGACGACTCCCACCTACGAGGGAACTTCATGGTGGTCGTCGAAATGGACCTTTACAGAAAGGATCTATCCAAGCGCCGCGCAGAGGCTGAAGCTGCTAGTGCTCGATGGCAAGGTGTTCCTAATTTCAAGAAATTCAAGAAAAAGGTATGTACGCAGTGGAACGAATGACCTTTTCGCGGCTTATCTCCCTGCTACAGAAGACCGACGTTGTCCGCAAACCCCCAATTGTCTTGGAGGCAGTCGGCGGTAATGATCGTGGTGTTGCCCCAGGTGTGGTCACATTTTGGCTTCATCGTTATTGGCATCGCTAACCTAGACACCTCTGTAGAATATTGGAAGGACGACGCCGCGAAACAGCATACTCTGTCTCAGGAAACATCTACTCTTGTTGACGAGGAGGAAACCCAGAAGAAGCCTCGTAGTCGTAGCAAGATGTCATCGCAGGCGTCAAAGTCCCAAGGTCCCACTGTTCCTGGCGGACTCAGAGGAAATCAGGGAAGATGAAGGCGAACTAGAATCAGACGAAGACTTCAGAGAACAGCCTAAACCTGAATCCCGCGCTGGTAAATTTGACTATAGGAAGGGCACCAGCACGGGCGGTGACGAGGGGCCGTGCCGCCATTATGGATGATGACTCTGACGACGATGCAGTATTCAAATTTAAGTGACTTCGTACCTTTGTACATCACCATCGCCCGATTTTGTATACACTATTAGTTGGCTTATCGCGTAACTGACGAAGGCAAACGCACTTCGTTACCATTAAATTGCTCTGCTTGAGAAATGTACAGAGATAAGATAAATACATCATTGAAAACCCAACGTCCACAGAGCAAAGCATGTATACAAGCATCGTTCATCGTCATCGTAAGGAAGGAAATGCACTCCAGCAGCGAAGCACTCAGATGATAACACACCGTTTCTTTATAGCGCTCTTGCCCCATCGACCCTTGAGACTCTCCCGTAACGCCAGATTGAATACATCGTGTACCCCACTGCCCAACTTCGGCTGAACATTCGAACGTATTTGGCTCCGATCTCCTTCGCCACTTCCTGCGCCCTGCTCCGGGCGTCACTGGGGCCTGCCCCTGTGCTCCAAGCATCCGTCGCGTGTGCTCGTCTCTTCGCAAGTCCTGTCTTAGTGCCCACGAGAATGAGGGGTGTGCCCTCGCAGAAATGGGCCACTTCAGGATACCACTTGGGTTTGTTCTTCAGCAAGACGCGCGCGCAATCGAGTGGCATGGACGACACTCACTTTGTCCTGAACATTAGCCTAAGCTAGTAGGGAAATCGATGGAGAAAACGATGAGGATCACGTCGCTCTCTGGATAGCTGAAGGGGTCGTAAGCGATCGTATTCTTCCTGGCCAGCCGTATCCCAAAGCGCGAGTTCGATGTCTTTTCCTTCAAAATGGACCTGGGTCACGTAGTTCTCGAATACTGTCGGGATGTACGCCTGTGAATCTCAGGACAGGCTCCTTCTGGACATATACATGATGGAAGCGTCACCTCAGGAAAGCGGTTCTCCGCGTAAACAATGAGTAGGCATGTCTTTCCACAGCCGCCTACAAAAGTTAGACGCGTCAGGGGACAAATGTTTGGAAGGAAAGCCACAAACCATCGCCTACAACAACGAGCTTCCGCTTGAGGTCGGGTCGACGAGAAGCGTCCATGATGAGAAGCAGAAAGGAGTGGAGAGTGAGTGAGTGGAAGTCGCTTCAATGAAGTTGATTGGCTGACGTAATAAACAATGAATGCAACAAAGAAAAAGACCCCATGGTAGCGGCGAGGTTCGAACTCGCGCGGACTCACGCCCATTGGGATTCAAATAACTTAAATCCAACGCCTTAGACCAACTCGGCCACGCTACCATCGACCAGTGGTCAGTATATTTCACCCCGAGTGGGCCTGAGGTAGTCTCTCTCAATAAAATCCATCTTGAATCCATCGCCAACATCCAGCGATCCCAAAAGAGTAGAAATCCGTATCGTATCTGCATCTAACTTGTCGAATAACGAACATGTGCAACATCATAGTAGGGATAGCTGGCGAAACACTTCATCTTCTACAAAAACATCCCCTTCACCTTCAAGGTTACCCCCCTGGTGACACGCGGCAGCATGCTTCCACCTTGATGGAAGAACAGCGTTAGAATCACGGATATCAGTGTATACCTGCGGGGGGAGGTACACGTACCACATAATCTCTTTGACCTTGACAAAGAATGACAAGACTCAGATTGAAGAGCGGCGAACAAGAGAGGGAAGCTGTACCTTCAAATCCGTTTCTCTTACACCCTCAACAGGAACCCATTTACGGCACTTGTGGCATTTTCCTTGCTGAAGAGTGGGCTTTTCCTTCTTGCCAGGAGATTGTCGGACAATGGTGCGTAAGGCGACGGGAGGAGAAAATGGACGTCCTGACATCGCTGAGATACCTAGACGTAGACCACCACGTTAGTCGATGAGAAAGTCAGGCGATAGGATAGCCTACCATGCGCGTACTGCATATGGTAACTGCGGGATATTAGCAAAGAAGTCAATACTCAATGTCGTACTCTGGAAGTAGGGAATAAGACAAGGAAACGGAGCAAGAGTGACGATGACATACTACTTGAGCGCGGAGAACTTCATTGACAACCAAACGCGCTTCCCTTCCCCGCCGCGAACAGGATCTTCGACAGCATACGGGGCACATGCCTACCTTTTCCCGGCCCTTTCCTTTGACGAACCGTGGGGTATATAAGTCGAAAGCATCGCGAGGTGGGTTATAGATCCCTCCAGGGTGGGATTTTTTGAAGACAGCAGTATGATTACTGTGTGGGAAGGGTCGATTAGCGTCAAAGATCGACTATAAAGGAAGGGACGGACTCAAGGGGATCGGTATTAAAGTATGAGCTTGCAGGAAAGCGGCGATAAAATAGAGGGAACTTGCTCGATATCTCGATGTTCTGGGGGAGGGTCCTCTGCGGATGGGTATCTGGATCGTTTGGGATAGGAGAATGGACAGGAGGAGTCTGAGGTTCGCTGGCCGGAGAAGCATAGAGCACTGTAGCAGGAGGAGTAGCGTACGGAGGGATATTTTCCTTGTTGTTGCTTCGCGTCAATCGCTTGCGTGGTGGAGGGGTTGGAGAGACAGGCCAGGTAGCTTTTCGCTTGTTTCCATGGGAGGATCCAGACGAACCCGACATTTCGCTGATGGGAGTAAGAGGAGAAGTAGACGCGTCGAACTCCTTCCTAGTAGGCGTGGAGTACTGCAGGAGAGGGCTGATAACAGAATTAGGTATTCTCTTGGTTAGGTTGAAGAGGTCGCGAAGGGGTATTTCCGGGGAGTCGCTGGTAGTCGCAGTGCTCTGAAGAGGTTCGAATGCTTGACTATTGTGTTCATCCACTTTTTGGGAAGGCGTCGAGATATCAGACGGGGCCGGTGCACAAGGAGATGGAGGCAGGGGGGCCGCTCGTATTACTGGAGAGACCAAGGAAACGGAGCGCGACCAATCACGAACGGGCAGCGAACCTTCGAATGGCTTTTCAAAAGGGCTGGCTTCAGAGGTAAAAATCGGAGAAAGAGAGGGAAGAGTGCTCGTTGACTCCAATCCTCGCGCCGACGGCGAAGCCAGACAAGTAGGAGAAGGCGGAGCCCCGTTGAGCAACGTCATCGTCGGCGACAGCGTAGAGGAAGCCTCCGAGCGCAACACAGCTAGAATACTAGAGTCAGAGGCCGTCGCCTCCGAGCCTGGCGAAGAAGGTTTTGATAGGTCGCTAAGCCCAGTAGGGTAGTAAAAGTGGGTTTTTAGCCCCAAGTCGGCAGTATAAGCGCGATAGAGGTTTTCCCAGACGTCCTCGTCGCGTGCAGTCATGAGGTTAGCAGAACAGTGGTGGTAAGAGGAATCGCCAGAGAGGTCCGACGCGTCGGGATGGCAAATAAGCGGAAATGAGTGACAAGATTCGAAATATTGACTGAGCTCGCAGAGGTCAGAGATGAAGGAGGAGGTCAGAGAGAGTAAAACGTGCCTGTACAATTCAGCAGTGGACATATTGAACAGCGAAGGATGCATGGGGGTCAGGGAGAAATCGGATACTGAGATGTAAATGCCCTGAACCCTTTTATTACGACGCGTATTGATGTTTGGTCTCCGCTCCAAAATAAGTGGCGGCTCGAATATACACCAAACTTTATTTCAACGACGGTAGCACTGAGGCGCGCCTTGACGTTGTCCTGGGAGGAGAGTCCTGGGTGCTCATGAATTCTTAGTACGTGATATTATCTTTTCTGAGCTATCATACTTACTTAAGAATTCAAGCCTCCACATCATGGCACGCCGTACGGTTTGGACGTTGGTACGCGGCGACCGGCCCTACGCAATAAGGAGCGGACGCACTAATTGACACCAATTACCATGTCGGTGATGCGCGTACATTTGAGGACACATGTTATAACAGATAAATCTCCGGCCAACCGTAGATGCTAGCCCTGGAATCTCTCCATGACATAACGGTCAAATATCCTGGATCACAGTATTGTTGCATATGTGGCCGCCATATCAAGTTTACTAGTACTAGTATCATACCATATTTACCAGCTTTTCTCCTCGCAAATTGTCCTTGCAATGAAATACAGGGGTGGATTCAGGGATATTCGCGCAATCATGTGACTGATAGCACCAAATCACACACTGCCAGTGACACGAAAGTCACCATCACCCAACGCCTGAGGCGCAATGTTTCTTCAATATCTTCTGGCCTCATTTCTCTATCTCCTAGCTTATACACGACCAGCTAATGCCTCTGCGCTGACGACTGCCATCGGCGCTAATGAACGACTCTGCTTTTTCGCCGACGTCGACAAGGCCGGAGAGAAGATTGGTGTACGTGTTTACAACTCGACCCCATTGGCAATGCACTCATTCGTGCATTCTAGTTCTACTTTGCAGTCGGTTTACTCCAGCTTATGTGACCATCTACCGTATCTCAACAGTCACCTTAGGTCCAATCCGGCGGTTCATTCGATATAGACTTTGAAGTGAAAGACCCTACAGAGAAAGTCATCCTGGACGGCGTACGTGAACGCCAAGGGGACTACGTCCTCACGGCCAACACAGTCGGAGAATACTCTTTCTGCTTCGAGAATGACATGTCCACCCTCACCGAGAAGCTGGTAGACTTCGATATCATGGTGGAGAGCGAGCCGAGACGAGAGGCGCCGGCTAAGCCTGGGCAGATTTCTGAGCAGACGAGCGCGTTGGAGGAGAGTATATTCCGGCTGAATGGAATGCTCCAAAATATCAAGCGCACGCAGAAATAGTGCGTTCTGCTCTCATTATTTCGTGTTTCGTTCGGTACTGACTACTGTGATGCTAGTTATCACACTCGCGAAAACCGTGGATTCTCAGTAGTGAAATCGACTATAAAGTAAGTTGTCGATTATTCATGATATACGGTTGACTCACAGACGTACCAGTCGTTTGTTCTGGTATACTGTGATAGAGAGTCTAGCGGTAGTCGGAATGTCTATGTGCGTGCATTTGCCTGAAGATTGACCAGTTAGTCTGATTGTTGATGACTTTGATAGCCTCCAGGTATACGTGCTGCAGACCTTCTTCACGAAAACTGGACGGAGGTACAAAGTATGAACTTGTATTTCTACTACCGCTTCCAGAATGCCACTATCCATCTACTTAATCACAATATCGGTTCACTGGATTTGGGCGACGCTCGGCGGTTGAGTTCATGATGGAGTAAAGTAAGCTGTGATACTATACGACGAGTAGTAGCTTAGTCTCTGCCCCAGCCACCATCTGGTCAACACCTTAGATGTCCTACGGAGGCGGTCTTCTGACAATCATCTTCACACAGGACATCCACGCTTGCGATGTGTATCAGTACGCGCACTAGGTCTCTGTAGGTAGCGAACGAATAGCCGAACCTCCCTTGTCCATTCGCTCAAGCCTGGTGTACTGGCGCTGTCTCTTTCTAGTAAGCACTCTAGGGGTATACGCCTATTGACTAGGCCCGAATACTTTAGCGATGTGGGTGGTGACTTGAAACGAAGGATATCCATATTCTATATTCGTTTGCGGAGGAGACCCCTGACGCGATGGCACTACGCGACGATATTCTGCGACTCGTCCGGGATGTTGTCAAGCGGGTAACTGCGTCCAATGCCGACGGTGCGTATGCAACCCACTTGGACCGCCCACTAGTGGATACGACAATGCAACAACTGAGCAGGGAGTAGTGGGTCAGCCCGCCCTCTGGGTCCCAGCTCCGAAGCCTTCAAAGCAATGAGAT
This sequence comes from Pleurotus sapidus, assembly GCA_026743855.1. Taxonomy (NCBI): domain Eukaryota; kingdom Fungi; phylum Basidiomycota; class Agaricomycetes; order Agaricales; family Pleurotaceae; genus Pleurotus; species Pleurotus sapidus. Next base: position 292,184 of record JANBWZ010000024.1, on the reverse strand, counting down.
GGCATTCTGCCAGGTACTTAAGGGAGGTCGACAAGACACTTCAACGGCATCCTACCTTTCCATCTACTCAGCTTCGCTATTCTTACATCCACATCTCCGCTAATAATATCGACAGAATTACGATGAAGTTCCAATCCCTCGCAGCCCACATCTCCCTCGTCATCTCACTCTTGTCGCTACCTCTCGCTGCCTCAGCTGCCTTGTACAAAAACGCGGCCGACTTACCAAACATTTCCTACGATTTTGTTGTCGTTGGAGGTAAGTGGTACTTCAGGCGATGGCCTTGGCGGGGGCTGATCGTTGGCTCTAGGTGGTGTTGGAGGCAGCGTCCTCGCCAACCGTCTGACTGAGAACCCGTCGACCAATGTCCTCGTCCTCGAAGGAGGCCCTTCGTAAGCGCATCTCCATGCGTCCTGGGTTGTCTCGCTCATCCATTGATCAGGAACGAGGATGCATTCGAGACAAAAGTCCCATTCTTCGTTACCAGAATTCCTGCGCAGTACACATGGAACTACGTTGGTTATTTGCAACCTCTTCGTCGTATCAATCCTGAATAATGTTGCAGACCACCACACCCCAAGTCGGCATGCACAACGCGGAGGTTCCGTTCGCCAGAGGCTTTGTCCTGGGCGGTAGCAGCTCCATCAGTGAGTTACCTAAACATTATGTGATCCAAACATACTGACGCTTGGGTAGATGGAATGTTCTACACTCGTGGTTCTTCTGACGACTTCGACCGCTATGCCGAAGTCACCGGCGACTCGGGTTGGTCGTGGAATAACGTCCAAACATATTTTGCACGAGTCAGTATTTCTGTTATAACTACGTTAATCCATCACCTAACAGCGCGAATGCAGAACGAGAAATGGACACCTCCAGCCGACGGTCACGACACTACAGGCCAATACGATCCTTCGGTCCATAGCACCACCGGCATCAATTCATACAGTCTCTCTGGTCACCACCAAGCACTTGATCCGTTGGTATTCCAAGCAGGGCAAGAACTCGGCGGTATCTTCGACTTCAAGCTTGACTACAACGATGGCACCCCTCTCGGATTAGGATGGCTTCAAGCTGCTATCAATGGGTCACATCGCAGCAGCGCAGCAACATCCTACCTTGGCCCACAGTTCATCAGCAGACCCAACCTCCACGTCCTCGTCAACGCTCGTGTTTCTCGAATCCTACAAACTGGGAGCGGCTCCACTTTCCAAGGCGTTGAATACACCCAAGACATCAACAGCGGCCCGCTGCGAACCGTTACCGCGACAAAGGAGGTTCTCCTTGCTGCTGGTGTCATCGGTACCCCCCAGATCCTCCTCAACTCTGGCATCGGTGACTCCAGCTACTTGTCGTCTGTTGGTATACCCCCGCTTGTGAACTTGCCTAGTGTCGGCAGGAACTTGACCGATCAACCTACCACGGGATGTCTCTGGAATGTTAGATCGGATGCGGATACGTTCGATCCCGTATTCCAAGAGCAGAATGTGCTCGATGATGCTATGGATGAGTGGAACACCGACGGAACGGGACCATTGGTCGTCACGCCTATCGGCGAGGTCGTCTTCTTCAGATTGAATGAGACTGAGAGGGCGAACCTTGGCCTCCCTGCTGGCGTGGATACCGCTGCTGGCCCCAACACGCCACACTTAGAACTCGCAATCGGGGTACGTCTGATAATTCATTTCACTCTCACCTCCCATCATCTGATGTCTTCATACAGAACGGCTTCGTCTCTCCAGCGCCTCCCCCGGGCAGATGGCTCACTATCTCTACTAACTTAGTATCTGCTACGTCGCGTACGTGTCTCGCTCCTCGTTGACCATCTGGGTCTAACAATTCTTCAGGCGGCTCGGTCACGCTGGACACGACTGGCGGCTTCAATGCCTTCCGTGCGCCTCACATCGACCCCGCATTCTACACCACCGATTGGGACATCCGGGCTATGCGTGAAGCAGTCAAAGCAGCCAAGCGCTTTGTCTCTGCGCCGGTCTTCCAGAATTACATCGTTGAAGCCTTAGGCACTCTCGCCACTGCCGAGACGGACGAGGAGATCGAAGAGTATGTGAGGAGTAACAGCGGGACCACGGCACATCCTGTTGGCACCGCCAGTATGTCTCCCAAAGGCGCGCAATGGGGCGTAGTAGACCCCGATTTGAAGATGAAGGGTGGTATCAAGGGTGTTAGGATTGTCGATGCCTCTGTCTTCGTGAGTTTCATCTTGAAAACGGACTAATTCAAGTTGTACTCACTCTTTTATGATAGCCCTACAACCCGAGCATGCACACAATGGCGCCGACATATGTCATCGCAGAACGGGGATCCGACTTGATCAAGAGCACCTGGAATCTGTAACTCGCTGAACCTCTCTCAGGGCATTCTTGTCTAACTTTTGGACCTTCCTTTCAGTATAAGCACTTCATAGTATCAACTTTATACCATTACATGTCCTCGACTCTAACGAAATCAGCAACTAATCATGGAAATATATACGTTACAGCACTGCATGTGGGAAGTTCGCCAGTTTGCACTTTCTATACCATTTCGTTGGTCGCTATGTGTCGAACATCTCGAATTGCACAAGTGTTGCAATTGTGCGGTCCTAGCTTTTAACGGCATGAATACAACCGTTGTATGGTATGTTTCTGCTTGCGATAGAGAGATTAGAGACTGCAGCAATGTTAAGCAGCTTATCAGCATCTAATATAGAGAGCGACTCGCGCGATCTTTACTTGGGCTCAAAATGTTGTCCAATTGTTCAGAATTCTTATATAATCAACTGAGGCCTTGAAGTGAGGTACTCAAAACCCGAACCAACACCACGAGACGTGGAGGCGCACACTGGCACGGACAGCAAGCGAGAAGATAGATCGGAGAGCGGCGCAGGCAGCAGACACTTTCGTTCCTCGCTGAGTTAGACGCTGCGGGTTAGCTCGTGTACCTGTACATACCCCGTCGTCTCGAATATATTGGCTTGGACTTTCACCCGCCTACTCTGTGCGCGAGCACCTGGCATTCCACGCTGAATACACCATCTATCTGAGAACCTGTGTGCATCAACGAGGTCTATTCACGGGCAGGATAAGTAGGGGAATGCGAGGATCTACTGTTGTGTCTCGATCTACGTACATCTGACTCCCCCGCAATGTTTAGAAGGGGTAAGTCAGCTCTTCAAATGAGCTGGCGATGTGCAGAGCGCCGTATGCTCCGCCGAATTCTCAGTCCGTTCAACCACGCTCGCCAGTGCTTGATTTCGAGACTTAAGAGACGCACCACGACGCCCTAACACTCTGCGACCCTGGATCGTTCGCCGAGGAACTATCTGAAGTAACGTGGGTCCAAGATAAATCAAAACGAGCAAAGACAGCGAGGACGACACTTACCTCCGAGAGGGACCTCACAGTGGTAGCACTGGCCCCTCCACGATATCCGTAATCGCGAAATTGAAGGTACGTGGCGAGTCCCCGCCGAGCTCCATTTCCCATTGCGGCATTTGGGGGTGCGGTTGCGCGCCCCGATACTGCCATTCTGCGCCCCTCGTCCTGATGAGTTCTCCGTGTCGTCTTGAGCAACACGCTAACGTCCCTCCACCTTCCAGCATCGTCATAGACCTCCACGGCCATCGAGGGTGCGCATTGAGACGTCATTCCCTCTGCGTCGGGAGTTTGTCGTGGAGAGACGTCTGGGGGCTGCAGAGCCGTGCGATGTTCGAGATTGGGCGCAGGGATGGAGGAGCTGGACATTACTGGCCGTGTTCTTCGGACGCAACACGCAGGTGAGTGGCCGCACGACACCGGAAAAGCGTGAGCTTACCTGCGTACCAGCTGGTGTGTACACTTGTCTTCAGTTCCACCCACCCTTTTTCTGGGCCCTCCTGGTGATGCCTCGCTGCCCGTTGCCATTGCGCAAGGCAGGTGCATGTTACGGCGACCTCTCGCCATCGTCGAAGACGCCTCATGAGCCGAGCAGCGTTGGGAGACTTCACCGACGGCCGACGATGTAGACGCACGGACGCGTTGAGCTGCTTGCAGCCATCATCGTGGCATCAGCGAGTGTGCCTGGCCTCTGTGGTGAGTCTGATATCAGGTCGTCGACGTCGGGAGCCACTCACCTACATCGAGTCCTTGCGCGATCCCCTTCCCCGCAAACAACATCAAATTCTGCCTACTACTGTGCCTTCGTTGTCGTTGACAACGATGCTGGCTCTCCATATGGGCCAGCGCTCTGTTGCGGGGCTCCTCGTCATGGTTTGACAGTGGAGCGAGCGCCCCGGTGCTCAGGCATATGTCCCCGCATTCCCGCCGTCGGCTTAATCCTCGATTGTTTTGAGTGTGAGCGTAATCGATTTGGGGTGTAGCTCGCTAGACATACCGCCTCATCCTCAATTTGCATTGTCTCGCCTTCTTTGCTCCTCCCCACGTATCTGGACTCACAATGACACCCTGGTCCATGGATTGCTTATCCATGAAGTAACCTAGGCCCAAAATAAGTGGGTAGCACGCTGCTAGCCTCCGAGACAACGTAGTAACCACGGTAGAAGCAGCACAGAGGTAGTACGAAGGGTGACGATCTTGGGACGAGTGAGGCTACTAGCGCAGCCAAGGTGATGTGTCTATTAGCCCGCGCCGTAGTTTCACCGATATGTAGTTGTGCTCCGCCAGTCCTGACCGTCGCGTTTGCGGCACTCGACGTGCAGACCGGGCCCTTAGGTTTCTCCTGTTTGCAGCAGTCCGACCAACGATCGCAATGGAATCTCAACGGAAACGTGAGAGAGGTTTTTAATTGCTTGTGTGCATCAGGGGCTGCAGCGACACTCAAGCCCAAACTCCCAGCCGCGTAGCCTTGTGGCCTCTTGTTTCGGAACACCATGATTACTGTATCTCTCCCGAGTCTCTCAACTCCACCTTCAGAGCGTTTACTGTTGGTAATTCCCTTGGAGAAAATTCAATCTTTGTGCTTTCATCCCGCAAAATGGCTGCGATTCGTTGGCTGGACCATTTTCCATGTTCCCGAGGGTTACCTCTCCAGTGACCTTGATGGTAATGACCGTCTAACCGATGAAAGCCAACTCACGGATGAGGAGTTCATTTTTTACCAAGCACCTGGTACAGTCAACTCATTCGCAATGATCTTGTCTGATGGTGAAGTAGGGTTTAACCAGAGTGCTGTTGTTGACATGCATGTCGCTGCTCCTCGTCGTACAGCATCTTGCACATCGGCGACCACGGCAAATCAGAGAGACACCGATTTTTGGGAAAAGATTCAACGCCGTGACAAGATGTGTGTTTTCACCTCCTGGGATGGACAGGCCTGTCATATAATACCTCACTCCCACGGAGACCAGGTGAGTTATTTCACGTATGGCGTGAGGAGAATTGCCCGCCAATTTTGTGACTCAGCAGATACAAATGCTTTCGGAGGAGCGATCGATTTTGCCCTCAATTCAAGATATCGGCGACCTCCGAAATGGCATCACGTTGTTTGGCCCCCTTCATGGCTTGTTTGACAAAAGGCTTATTGCGGTTTTGGTTGTGCGTCTTTTGTGTCTTTGGTTTGTCATCACTACTTCTTGTCGTCACTGACATACTTTACAGACTCCCAATCCCATTTTATCCCAGGAAGATGTTCCCCACACGGATCATCCTTGTAACCCTCGGGACCCTCGCCCTCCGCTCCTCAACATGCGGTATACTTTGCAAATCATTAATCTCGACGATAACAACTTACACCTACTGGAACGTAATTATGCGCACAATAACCGAGATGCTAAATTCAAGGATGCTACACCGACATCACTACCAGAGGCTTCCCTTCTCCATTACCTATACGGTGCGGCCATCGTGACAGCCTTCGGCCGTTCGACGGTCGCAGCTTGGCAAGCGTCCGGCAAATGGAGAACACCCCAGAAACAATCCTACCCTGCCACGAAATCTTTCAACACGTGCACCTTAGAAAATCGTTCATTGACCCAAGCGAAGCGCGAGGGAACGTCGCCTTACCCCTCAGAGTCCAAATCGGCAGGTGGTCCTCGCATAACAGCCGATGAAGCCCTGGACTACATGTTCAACATCACGTTAAGGCAGCGGGCTTACCGGGAGCAAGCCCGGTGGGCTCAACGCAAGCTTGAGATTGACGCATGGGTCAGTGGATGTACAGAAGGCAATCCTGGGCAGTAGTCATGTTAGGACTGTTGTAAATCATTGATCCAAGCCCTGCCAGCACCACCCTCATTAAATCCCTCGCTAGATCTCCAGGTTTGTATACCTGTACGATATAGCTATGTGCTAGCTGCTCGGCGGTCGACAACAATCATTACACAACCTGTAAATCAACAACCTCTACCACGCCTCCCTTTATACCAGTGTTTCCTTCTGGATTGACCAGATACAAACTCAAAGCACCGTCGGATATTTGATACCGATCAACCAAAGGCTCCCATCCACAACCCCCTGCAGAGGTCCACGCAACTGCCCAATCTTTAAATTGTCCTTTCGAAGTGCCTTGCAGGATGGTCAGAGCGCTGGATTGCGCGGTGGCATCGCTCGAAGAGGGTGCGTTGGAAGGAAGGATCGCGAAGAGAGTGACATCGCTTTCGTCATGATCACTATCTTGTCCTGAGCGGTCCTTGGACGTATTTTTGGGTTTTGATGAGCCGCTAACGCTGATTAATTTCCCTCTTTTGCCAATGACACCGACAATCCCTGTAATGTTATTGGGGTCACCTGGGATGGATGGTGGGAGTGGTGTACGAATCCAAAAAGCGCCCGTGGATTTATCGGATGATGGCGTGCGCCAGTAGTGATACCTGAATAACGCTGCATTAGTATCGCTGGGGATACACATTGGCATACACTCACCATTGCTCGACACCCGTACCATTCTCCCGGTTCAAGACGTGGACCCTCCCTGCTGAGTCAACGGTTTGGGCTTCTTGGTTGAGAATCCCACTTCACGACGCAACCATCGCAAAGAATGATCTAAGCATGCATCCACTTGAAACTGGACCATTCACTCACCCAAATTTTGGAATACCGAACACTACAATGCCAGGTGAAGTCGGTGCAATCGGCGTACCTGGTGGCACGGCCCCAATTTGCCCCAGTTTACTGCTCCCCGCAGAAAGATTTGCTGTGGCGGGCACATTGGCGACGTCCTGGCCCCATGTGTTCTTCCATGTATACCCTCCATCTGGCGAGTACGCGTAGTTCAGGTCGTGGTTCTTGATAGTTTTACGAATGGGTACGAGGGTCAGCGAGACGACCACATTTAGATGTTAGATCACTACCAACATTCTCGGGCCCGTTGGGCCCTGCCTGTACAGCGACGTCTTTACCTGTGTCATTGATGAAATCGCGATATGTCCTAGATATCACTTCAACCAAACAGTGGGTATACATGCTCAATTCCTGAGCCTACCAGGTGGTGTGCAAGTTCCCTTGCAGATCGAAATCGAGCCCATTTATGTACGGGTTGTCTTATGATACGGGATGCGATTGATTAGCGCTGACTGTGTAACAAAACTGTACTCACTGTTCACGCCCTGTCGATACCAGGCATCATCGTCACGGAATTGTAAGGTACGCGCATCAAGATAAAGATGAGAAGCGCTTACCATTAAATATTTACCAACTTCTACCCACCTTCCGCTTTGGTTGGTATTTTCGGCAGGATAATAATGATATAACCAGTCATCACCCAAACCAGAGCGCCCTACGCGGAGTTCAAGGAGCAGGTCAGGGGTACCCCCTGCTCCTATTGCAGGTATGAGTCTCTGGGCTTGGCGAGGGATGTCCAAGAACCTGGGATACGTGACATTCGAGAAGTGAGTGGGTTTGTCAATCGATGAAAGACCAGGAAGGAAGTTCTACAGTCGCTCAGCGTGGAGGAGGTAAGTACATGACAGGGGAACGCACCAAAATAGGGGAAGTAAACACTACATCGGCTGCCCATATTATTTTAGTCGGGTTCGTCGCGACTCCGGGGGTCGAGGAACGGTAACGGAGGTCGTTATCGTGTTGATCAAATATAAGATGCAGGCTGCCATCCGTTCGAGATATTCCAAGGGAAATGCTGTATTCCGTTCCAGGTGTGACGCGTGACGTACAACGGGAAGGATTCGATCGACTTACACGTCGTGGCCGTCGTCTTCAACCTGTCCGTAGTCGTCCAGAACCAATTTCTCGAACTCTCCTCCCACAATCCTTCTCGCAACAACTACGTGCCTAATAGACGTATTCCGTTCGCTGGCCTCCCAGAGGACCGCGTATTGGTATCCATTGAACGTGGCGAGCGCGTCTTGCTGGAATGATTCACCGTTCAATCGATTTGTCGTTGGGGGATCGAGTCCAAGCTGGGTCGTTTGGATGTGGCGAAGGCATTCCGCAAGAAGGCAGCAACCAAGAACGGAGAGAATTCTAAGGACAGTCGCCATTTATGACATGCTTGCTGGCTCACCTTGCTTTTATCCACGAAATAGTTTAGACGCGGCCCGTCAGCGGTACGTTGTGGTAGTCACCATCATGTGTGTATCTGCCGGTGAGAATATTTCCGCGATTGTTGTTCAACCTGACCTCTATAATTAGATTCCTCAACCACCGAATGACACCTTAGCCTTAGCGATGACAATGTGATCAGTGACAAGGCAGCATGACAAGGGCCGATGCTCGCAGCTAATACCCTTATGCCCGTAAATGGACTTGTAGGCGTTCCATGTGTGTTCTGCTTCGCTTTCGTTTCCGTGTTTACCGTGCTGGCTTCGACAATAGTACTGGCTGCAAAAAGCGACATCCTGTAGTCAGACATCTTGGAGAAAAGGGAAATTCCTTGAAAGCCTTCGAAGCCATTCAACAAGTCGACTTCTGGAGTTCCAAAGGCGTCGATCTTGTTATTGTCTGTCTCTCAAGTGGTTTACAAAATAGGCTCATCACTTAAGACGCAAAGCCAGCCTTGTTGGAAGCTAGCTCGGCACCAAGCTTGTACCCAAGTACCTATGAAAATCGTTAACAAGAACTGCGGAGGCGAATGAGGGAGTGTCAACCTTATCCCAGTCGATCTTTTGTCGGGTGAGGGGCAGGGCGCGTCGAAGGGCTTTGAATGTTTTCTCGCCCATCTCCTGATATGTATCGTTCAAGGACGTCTGATATTTACCCTCCTCGTCAGCGATGAGCGCAAGCACCTTGGCCGCGAGATCGGCAGGCGGCCGAGAGCCAGCGGGAAGCGTGATTTCCACGTTGTGTTCGCTCGCGAGTTGAACCTAAGAGCGGCTCAGGTCCATACGTCGAAAGAGGGGCATGTACCTTACGTTGCCTTGTTCATAGTAATGAACATTTGCAAGAATTCTCCCGCTCAGAGTGCCCGCCTGGACTGCCACCTTGTATTCCGATCGCCATCTTCCAGACCTGCGAGGGTAAGAATATATGGATAAACGCGTGTGAATGGGCGTACCAGTAATTTGTGGGGTTGTACTTGTTCGCCACAATTTGTATTATCATGTCTGAGCTGTCCGGCACTGCGTAGACACAGCCTACTCCTTCGAGGTAGTGGGCGGCCAGATAAGACAGTGTAGACGTTTCAAGCGCGCTCCTAGGTAATCATCAGTAACAAGCGTGATGAAGAAAGCAGAATGGATGGGGTACCGAAGGGGTTCTGATTCGGGATCAGGTTCGTACGTCTGCGGATCGGAGGCTTCCTGCACCATGACATCCCATTTGCCCTAGTCCTTAGATGACAGAGGGGACACTGACCAACGTTATATGATCAAAACCAAAGCTCGTCTTGGAGCGCGGGTCCAGGAATCTATCCTTACTTGCCTCCGACTCTGACTCCGTTGAAGGTGCTCGAGCAGCAGTGCTCACGATCGACTAAGAACAAATATATAGAATCATTAGCCATGGCTCCGAAGGACATACTATCGAACGGAGTACTTGGTGTTTGGTCCCAGGCACGTCTGCAACGATGAACTGCGCGAGATTGTACTCTCTGAGAGCTGGAAGGACTCCTTCCTGGAGTGATTCGTCGTCTGAGATAATCACCCTTACATCTGCGCAGTACTCAGACTCACAGCCAGACATCTGGGATCATGCACGGACCATTCAAAACGTCGTTGATCTCTCCAGGAGGCGATTGAAGAAGGAAGTTAGAGGCGACTTGAATGCGTTCTGAGGAATCCATTTGGTTACAGTATGGTTACACTGAAAGAGAAAATAAGCGCCAGTGAGATTGGCACGGTTGTGGCGCCAGCGGCTTGCAAGCGGCTTGTCCGAACCGTGTCCATAGTCATAACATGAACGAGAGCCCTCAAGCTTTCTTGATCTCACTGCTGGTTCGAGGGCTCTGGTGGAGGATAACGCGCTATGCCATGACTCAGAAGTTGCTGCCTTGATATCAATAAGTACCTGGTGAGTGGTTCCACCCTATGCCCACCGTGACTTCACGCTAACACGGAAATTGGAAGAAAGAAGACAGAACAGCATCGCGCGCCTGGTTCGTAGCTACATAAGGATACTTTCCCTAGGCTGCCATATCGGCGCTCGTTCACCCTCCCGAAGGGCATTGGTACCTATGTACCAACACGTAAGATTCCTACCAATACTTAGTATACATAAGGAGAAGGACCACCCACCGAGTGTCCTTCTGAGAGGGAAAAAGCAGCCACCACCGCCCTCGCCATCTGCGGTGATATCTTACAATGACCAAGAGGTCTCTTTCCTGTCTCTCTTTGTCTTTCCCAAATAGGCCATGGTGTAGCGCTCACAACACCAAGATTCCTCTTTATCACCCAGGCACTAGTATTTTTCGGTGTTACTCAGCGCTACCTGGAGCCGCAAGACACTAACTTCAGACACCAGAGAGCATAAGGAGTAGCCAAGTTCATTTGCCGTTCCAGAAAGGTCAAAGTTCAAACGTACCAAGCGCCACCGGCAACATAATCTTTCTACCATGAGGACGCCTATGCTGTGGAGAAACATATGCAACAACTTCGTGTCTAGGGACCGCGCTTATCGTTATCCCCGATTTGCTTTCTGGTACTTCACACTTTCGTAGCCTGCTCTCCGGTAATCGCGACGGTGCAAGCGCCTGCAGATACGATTGACCAAGGGGTATAAATACAGAATCCCCTCAACTGGTTCTGTACCCAAAGTCTTCCTTCAGTCGACTCAAATGATTGTAGTACCCGCCCCTCCCATGACCATCATCACTCGTGTGCCAGATATGAGCACCGACGACGAACCAGAGGACTTCCCCTTCCCAGAGCCCGAAACCACATCCCGTACTACGGTCGCTTCATACCACGAGGACCCTCTTCCAGGCATCTCAAAGACCCCCAGTGCCTTCCTTCATCACGGTGCATCATGGAAACTCACTCTCCCCATTCCCGTCCCCACCGACATTCTCAAACCGACCCTCACATCCCTTCGTTACATGGTCAAATACGGCACCAAATTCGACGACGGGAATTCAACAGTTCAAACTGACGTCGTTCTGAGCTCGAAGAACTTGCCAGGCGGCGTGTCCAAGATCGGAGGCGATGTAGACGAGCCGGCCGACGTGTATCGAGCTGTTAAAAGTGGATATGCACCGCGGATTGTTGATGATGGGAGTGGGGCTGCTCTTGTCACCGTCTCTGCGGTGAAATGCAACGGTGGAACTGAGCAATGGAGCCACTTCGTCGACGGACAGGAACTCCGCCCCAACATTCGCCTTGTCGACCCTAGCGCGCGACTATACTTCATCTTCAACGTTGCTGAATACCCGACGAAGGACACCGAGAGATTCCTCGCTGTCGAGATCGCAGCATCGTGGTTTGAAGACGAGGAAGCAAGAGCAGAGAAGGACGAAGCGGATAGGCTTGCGACGGAAGAGGCAGAGAGGCAAGCAAAGAGAGAGGCCGAAAGGATTGCCCGAGAGGAAGCGGAGAAGGCGAGGAGAGCTGAGGAGGAATTGGAAAGGAAGATCAATCTCGAGGTTACGATGAGGGTCGCAGAGGTAGAGAGTAGATTGCGCGCTGAGCTTCAAGCAAGCAGCCGGTCCAACGCACCGGACGCCGCGGACGCCGCTATGCAGAGCAAGATCGAGAGTGCTGTGGCGAGGTACACTGGCGCAGCATGTCCTAATGGATTTGCTTGGTCGAAGGTCGAAGACGGATATCGCTGCAACGGGGGTACTGGTAGTCACTCCTTGACCTGGGCTCAATTGGGAATGTAGTTTGGTGTCGAAGTTCTATGTCAGATGAATAAATGAGACTCGTCATCCTCCTTTCAAGCTCCTTTCGTAGAGGTGAAAAGTCAGAAATGTATCCTATTCGACACGGTGATTTACATTTGGAGCGTTTCGTAACCCCCCACTAGAGCTTCAGCACCAGGAGTAGCAATACTGGGGGCATACTGGTTGACAATACGCCTGTGCGTACTGCCGCTGGAGTTGATACTGCTGGACGCATGGGTTGCTCAAATAGTCCGCCCACGAGATGCAACCATTGGTCGTCTGATTGTACGTGTAATTATTCGTCGTCCTGTTGTCGTATTGCCGCTGGTCGACCGTGTATGTGTAGTTGTTGATCGTGTAACTTGTGTTGTCGTTATATGTATAGTTGTTATAGGTGTTGTATATGATGGTGGTGTTGCAGCATTCTGGGTCGTCTGGATTCTTCGGATTGACAATGATCTCGGGGAATGGGTCATCACCAGGCGCCTGGAACTGGTTCATGCTGGCCTGCAATCTCTGGACGAGCTTTGCTACTTCCTTCGCGTCCTTCTTGGCCTTCAACGCTTGCTCTATAGCTTTCGCGCTCTTCGTGGCCATATCCTCCATCTTCTTCGTCATGCGCGCAAAATACTTCTCCCCGGACTCCTTCAGCTCGCGTTCTCTCTCCGTCGCTTTGTCGAGCCTCTCTTGTATCGCAGAACGGTGCTGATCTAGAGTAGCGTGCGCCGCGGAGCCATCCGCGAGGTTGATACATGCATCGGCGATGGCGGTAAGGGCAGACTGTAAGTCCGTCTTGAGTTGCTGGACTTCGCGAAGCACGTATTTTCCAGCATTTGTCTTGCTGAAAGGCACGTCATTCTCAGCCATGTCCACAGCAACATCTGGGACGAACGACGGGAGGTCGGCGAGGTCGGCAGCAAGCTGTCTATGGCAACAGATCAATTGAATGGCCCCATCTATCAGGGTTGAAACGAACTCGAGACGGGATCGCAGTGTCATTTCGTGGGCGAAATTGTGTCTTCCTTTGGGGTAGGTGGTAGCTTGGTAAATCAGGTATCAAGAGGGGAAGAGCCAGTTGTTTAGAGACTGGTTGTAATCTGTAATCATTGCCAAGTCTTGTCTCACCGCTGAATTGCCAGAGAACATCATCCGACCTCATGGAAATTATGTGGCACGTTCTGGGGTTCAGTCCCTGGCGTCAAAACTTATCGAACTGCTCGGAGCGCTCCATAAATAACGACCAGTTCCAATCCGCATGTCAGATCTCGGATCGCGCTATTGGAGACAAGCAGTTCACACCTTAGGCCTCAAGGCATCAACGTTCAGCGCTGGATCATTCTTCCGCACCGATGATATAAGATGTTATCCGGGACTAATCACAGAGAGAAATTCTGCGTCTCACATTCGACATGGCGTCCACACCTGGTGTAATCCTGTACGTTACATGAGTGTCTGCCTCTCTAATGGTGAAAGACTGAGCACGCAAACCCCTAGTGTAATGGGCAGTACTGGAAGCGGGAAAACCACCGTTAGCATCCCTTCACTTCACACAAAATAATACAGCACTGACGGTCATTGTGTCCGTAGTTCATCAACCAATTCCTCGACGAATTCAATCAACTCGAGACAGGCGATGGTCTTGATTCAATAACCCAAGACATCGCAGCAGTCAGAGCAAAAGTCGGCGGCCGCGACGTTGAATTCATCGACACGCCAGGCTTCGACGACACCAACCGGTCTGAATTCGAAATCGCGACCATCATTGCCGATTGGCTAGCATTTAGGTGGGTCAATCGATCATCTAGCCGCCCATTGAGCATCAATGGATTAATGCGAAGGCCTGTATAGATACCGCAACGGATACAAGATTAACGGCGTAGTCCTGATGCGGGATATACGACGTGTGAGAGCCACTGGGTCTGATATTGCGAACCGCATCGTGTTCGAGAAACTCATTGGTTCGGATAACTTCAAGAATATTCGGCTGATGACAAGCTTTTGGCCCCCGGCGTCAGACATCGCAGGGACCAAGCAATGCGAAAAGCGCGAGGCCATGCTGCGAGAAGTATTCTGGAAGGATATGATTTTGCATGGCGCTAATATGTCGCGGTTCAACATCCACGAGGACTAGGGCAGATATTATAGCCTTATGAGGCTGTGCGTTTATAGGAATAGCTCACTTACAACGTGCCTTGCTGCTATCGATATGGTTAGATCATTAAGCGGGAAGCGCGGAGAAATTTACACCCTGGAGGCGGGCGTTAATTGAGGCGATAATGAGGGAGTTGGAGGGAAGCATGTTCGGTACCTGAACGGTACTTCTGTAACCTGAGATCCCATGTTTGCCTCGAGCTCACTGATAAAGGCATATGTGCTAAGTCATTGGGCCCACTGTCTCATTGCACTTCTACCAACATTTCAATATGGGGAAGGCCAGTCTACAGTGAGTAAATGAGTAATTGTGAAGAACTACTGGAGACTCACACCTACAAGGAAAGAAATCAACGACTTGCTTGACATGGACGGATTTGTGCCTGAGGGGACGAAAGATATGGTCAACAACAATACCTCATTCGCGGACACGAGCGCTGGAAAAGCCGTTCTTGGCGAGTTGCACGAGCTTAAGAACAAACTGATGGAGGCCCAGAAATCGTACGAGGAGTTGTCAAAGAAGAAGGCCGAGGAGATGAAGCAGGCTTTAGATGCGCAGAAGAGGTTGTTAGACCAGAGGTTGAAGAATATGGAGAGGCAGCACGATCAGGCACAGGAGACCATGGACCGGAAGATGAAGCGATTGCAAAGAGAAATGGAGGAGCGGAAGGCGAACCTGAAGAAACTCGAGAAAGAGAGCACAAAAAGCGAAAAGCAGAACACTGAGTTGAAGAAGAAGTTGAGGATGTTAGAAAAACAGCAAGACGCGTGGAAAGCTAGGAGTTCTGACAAGGGGAAGAGCAGCAGCGGCACCAGTGAAAGTGAGCGGAGTGGCAAATATCCAGTGACAATTTGACTAATTTTGTTGCGCGTAGTCGTTGGCAACTGGAGCGGGTCGAAGTCCTCGGGAGGCAGTATCCAATGTTCCTTCACCCTCTCTGGAACGACCTTGAGGGGGTCAGGGGTGAGCATAACCAATAACGGGCAACGCAGTTCTTTCAGCGTTGGCTCCGGTTCGTCCTATAGCGACGGGAGCATACGGTTTATCGTCGACTATGGGAAGAGTGGTACATCAAACGAGGAGTTTTCCGGGCGATTGTCTGGGAACACCATTTCAGGATCATGGTCGAGTGTAGATCGACAGGCTTACCTGAATGCTGGATGGGCCGATCATTACGTTCATGGGTCATTCACACTGCGACGTTGACTTTAACGTGTGTTGAGATACCTCTGGTGAAGCCGCAGCATTAGTAGAGTGCGAAATGCGTAGTTTATGACCAGCTTAAAAGTACATATCAGGACTGACAAAGGCAACGGCTATCATGGTACTGAGACACATCTCCTGCCCGTTCGCTTCCCTGTGCCCGAGGATTCGAGCCGCAGTCGTGGATTTACAATACGTGCATACAATGCCCAGTCATCGACGGAGCATTCTTTCTTAGGAAATTGTGTGATTGTATCAATCGGACGTCGTGCACCACGTATTCATCGGCCTGGCATAGATAATAAGCCGTGAATCATACCAGCCAGATGGGTTCATAAGATGGAATGATGAGCATGAAGCTCACTCCTCGTTCAGCACAGAATTTCGCGTCAAGATGTGTCGGCAATGCAGCAGTAGAAGCATTGGAGGTTCTAATGGTGGTGGTTGGAACACGGAGAGACCAAAGCCAGGCCCCTGTGACCTTGGAGTCACGGTCAAATCACGTTGTGGCGTGCGTCCTACCACCGCTATGAGCCTCTATGCAATCCACTAAACGCAAGGCAACAGCGTCTCCGCGAAGACGCGGCGAAGATGATGAATCTTGCGCGTCTGTTGATCTCCCAGGCAATACTACTCCGGGAAAGCGTTGCAGGCAGGGATCCCCTCTGTCTCCTTCCGCGAAGAGTCGCGCTCGTTCTGCCATCAACCACGCCATCTTCGGGCAACGCTACGGATTTTTACAAGAACGTGAGCAAGACGACCGGATTACCGTGAAGGAAACTGAGCAGGTGCAAGGACTGTGCGTGCTTACGCGCGTTAGCGACAATATGGATGTCCTTGACTCCAGTTATCTTATAGCTAAGTCTATCAATGATGAAACAGTGAGTTGTTCTACTAGCTCTGTCTTGGTGTGTGCTGACGCTCTGCAGCTCACGAAACTGGAGTGGGCGTGGGGAATGCCGTACTGGTCACTGAATGTTGACACTCACTTCAACATTCAAACACGTATGTGATGATGTGTTCTAAACCTGTGTCTGACTCGGTGCTCCTAGTTTCTGCTGCTGTCCATAAATTCTTTGATAGACAAGAAAATGGATGGTTCTGGCTGCCGGAAATGAACATTCTTGCTAACTTCCTAAAGGCGTACCAAGGCGACATCCATCGTTATGACGTCAAGGAGGCATGTCTCTCCCCATCTTATACGGGTGGTGCACAAGCTAACCTACCCGTTCAGTTATATAATGGTCAACAGAGCTTCAACTACCGCTTCGTCGCCACTCGAGGGATGAAGTCCTGCTGTGCAATCAGGAGATACAACGGAAGTTACACATCAGTGGACCCACTCGCCTTCAAACAACATGTGTACCCCTTCTCTGATTTGCCGCAATTCGAGCTCAACGTCCTTCCTCATTTCGTTATATTTAATACGGGTAGAAAGCTGGATAAAATTCTGGGTAATTCGGCCAGTTTCGGCATCTACTCCAACTTCGACAACACCGTGAGGATGCATGGTTTGGCCATGATCGCTTGTCTCGATCTTTATCGGCTGTGGATGTCAGGATCGCCGCCGAGCCATGATTTCAACTCGTTGGATTCTTCCCAAGCACCTAGCCAGACTTCACACCATGATTCGTCGCCCAAGTCTGGGACTGGTCGTTCCACACGTACCGCCCAACGTAACCGCCATAGCAGGGCTTCCGCTCCTGAAGAAAATCCCGACGACAATGCTCACGCTGGTGACGAAGTCTCTGATTTGGCGTCAAACATGGATGGTCCACTTGACTACGACGGACAATAGGAGGATTAGAGACCGATGATGAAGAAGCCGAGGTCATGCATGAGGGAGGATTGGGCCGAGGACGTGGAAACATTTGACAAAGGCGGTGGTAGTAAAGGCGAGCATAGTGGAATGTGGTGATTGTTAGAGGTCAGAGGATCTCGCACCGACGGCTTAGCGCTGAGGCGATACTTCCAGTTCCCTTTTTAGTTTATAACTTTCCTTTTTCGTCAATTCCGTCGATATAAATTTCCTTTCAACCCCTTTCCGCCTCCTCAGCTTCGAACATATTGCTCGATACGCTGAGGTGGGCTAATTCCATTTTATACACTCTTCAGACCAGATTACTTATTGATTAACTACTGTAGATCACACGCTCATCGAGCACTGTCTACAGGTATGTACTTATATAGGAATATTCGAGCTTCGAACATATTGCTCGATACGCTGAGATCACACGCTCATCGAGCACTGTCTACAGGTTATGGGCCCTGCTTGAACGCTTACCATATACGAAGTCATCATCCGTATATTCTTGCGCACAAGCTGTGAACAATACCGTCGAAAGCTCAAACGAAAATAACCCCTAAAACAAATCCCATTGCATCGCTAGAATGTCCGGTGTAATCAATACGATATGGGAATTACCCGCGGACGAGAAGTTCGACGGGATACGGCCTTTTAATCCGTTCAAGGTGAAGCTCGAAGCTGTGGCAGGACAGTGGGGACTAAAGGGGTACCTGAATGGTGATATCCCCAAGCCGCATGTCGAGACACCTACGACTGCCACACCCGGCAGCAACGAACCAGCGAGGATTCCTATGCCGGGAACTCCTCCCCCGCCTACCCTATCATACTCCAGAAACCCCTCTCTCGAAGAATGGTTATATCGAGATGAAAAAGTAAAGTCGACGATCATGATGAACGTCGAAGACCTCCATTCCATGGTCGACGATGTTTCTACCAAGTCGTCAGCACAGATTTGGGAGGAACTGACGAATACCTACATTCGTCGTGACGAGATGCGCAAGACGTTCGCGGATTCCGCATTCAAAAACCTACGCTTTGCCCCGAATAGTGGGCAAACCCTCGCAGAGTTCCTAAAGACGCTCAGAATTAAACGCAAGGAGGCGATGGACTACGGGAATCAGTACTCAGACAAGGACTTTCGCTCCGTCATCACTTCGTCGTTACCCGGAAAAGAATTCGATACAATGCTGCAGGCCATGGCGGGCATTCAGGCGCCAGCAGATTTAATCCAGCAAATTGAGCTCTTCTACTCTCGTGTCGAAGAACGGGACTCAAAGGTAGCTGGGAGCTCGAAGCAGCTGCTAACCGCAGATGCGACAATGGCTACCATTCAAGCGCTTCAGACTAGGATCGCGCAACTCGAATCCGGGAAACGAAAGAAAAAGGAGGATAAAACTTGCACTAACTGCAAAAAGAAGGGTCATCTGGCCGAGGATTGTTTCCGTGACGGTGGCGGCAAGGCCGGGCAATGGCCGGACTGGTGGCAAGGGAAGCGCGACGGCAGTAATCCAGGCGGAGGAAGCACAGGAGCGAATGCCGCATCCAACATGGCGGTTTCGTCGTTGTCGCAACACTACGCTCTCAGCGCGTCCGTGAACGTTGACCAAGATCTTTTCGGAGGCTCGGCACCAAACGAGGGTATGGATCTAGGAGGGAACCCCTGGGACGACCCTGTGAACCCTATCCTGGAAGTAGGAGCAAGCAAATGGTCAGAAGACTCGTTTGAAGAAATATGGGCGGGTACTTCTCAGAAATGGGAGGGGATATCGCTCGACGAGAGGATTCGTATTTTGAACGCTACGATCGGGGTCATCGCAGTCAAGGAATTTATCTTGACTGTCCTCGATTCAGGCGCTACCGACCATTTCGTCACAAATCGCGAGTCTTTTGAAACATATGAGTCAATCGAACCTACACAGGGTAGTGGGTCAAAGAAGGGATCAAAGTTTACAATTGTAGGGAAGGGTCGGGCAAGGAAGGTGTTCATCGTAGATGGAGAGGAACGAACGATTACATTCGACGCGCTCCACACGCCTGATGTCTCTTCAGACCTCATCTCTGTATCCGAATTAGACGGCAAGGGGCTGAGTGTCGTCTTCTCCCAAGGATTTGGTCGAGTCTACGACAAAGACCATAAGCTCATCATGTCGGCTGCAAAGAAGAATGGACTTTACGTGTTCGAGATGAAACCAGGGGGGCCAGAGGCGCTTATGTCGCGATCGCTGAACAAACCGGTGACATTGGACATGTGGCACCGTCGTTATGGACATGCTGGTGTCGAGCGCATTCGCCAATGGTTCACGAAACAGCTTGTCGACGGAGGAACGATGAGTGCCGGGTGCACTGATGTTAAATGTGTACCGTGTCTACATGGGAAAGGAGTGAGACGGCCTTTCGACGCGCAGGTGGTACCAATCTCTACGCCTCTAGCAAGGGTGCACACAGACTTGTGCGGACCCATGAGGGTCCAAGGTCGTGGGGGGTTTCTCTACTCCATGCCGATTGTTGATGATGGCACGTCATTCACAAAGCAGTACTATCTGAAGGACAAAACGGCAGGGACGACATTGAAGGCTATGGAAGGGTTTCGCGTGGAGGCTGAACGGCAAACTGGAAACAAACTGAAAGTCGTACGAGTGGATGGGGGCGGCGAATTTGATAACTCCCTATGGGAGGCGTGGGGAACCAAGCACGGCATTGTCATTGAGGTTATCCCACCGCACTCGTCAGCAGCCAATGGCGTTGCGGAACGTCGCCACCGGTCTATCTACGCGCGTGTTCGCACAATCCTCCACGAGAGCAAACTACCAACTTCTTTGTGGTGCTGGGCGGCCAGCTATGTGGTATACACCGACAACCTACTTCCTTCGTCACGACACCCCAACTCAATTCCTGCGGAGGCATTCCATGGCAAACGACAAAGTGTTGCACACTTACGCCCGTTCGGTTGTCGTGGATTTGCGAAGATCGTCGATGGAAAACCAGGAAAATTGGACGACCAGGTCTTTGAAGGGCGCATGGTTGGGTACGACGAACGCGGGGTGTACTGGCTGTATCTGAATGATGGACGCATTGTCAGGAGCAGGGATGTGGTTTTCGATGAGTCACTCACCTCGGATGCGACTGCGAATCGACTGACAGAAGGGGAGGACGACATTGATTTACTTCCCACCAACGTCGCCGACGGCATTCAACCGGAAGCAAATGTGCCGCCGGCTTCTATCCTCGATCACGATCGTGCTCCTGGAGGTCCCTCATTCGAAAATGCCGACGCCGCACGTCCTGGTTTGCCCTTTGGACAAGAAGTGAGACCACGGCCAGAGGTTGGGGCGGCTCGCCGAACTCGGGCTGTAGTG
The DNA here is from genome assembly GCA_026743855.1 of Pleurotus sapidus. NCBI lineage: Eukaryota > Fungi > Basidiomycota > Agaricomycetes > Agaricales > Pleurotaceae > Pleurotus > Pleurotus sapidus. The sequence continues at coordinate 271,462 of JANBWZ010000024.1, read as the reverse complement.
AATTCTGAGCCTACACGTCGTTCTAGTCGATTGAACCCTAAGCCTGGAGAGAAGTCGCGCGCCTTGTCTCGTGCAGCTGTCGAGGCCAAGGAGTACAGACAAAGAGAGGCGGCTGCAGAAGATGCAGGTGATCCGTGGTCGACAGATGCACCTGCAGATGAGCATTTCGAAGCACAAGCGAAGATGACACTTGCTGAGACGAACCCATTTGATTTCCTGCCCGAGTCGGTTAATTACCTCGACGCCTCGGACAATATTGCCTTGGCGGCAGTAGGGCTCCCTCCAGTACCCAAGAACTATGCGCAGGCTATGGAGGACCCCGACCGATGGAGACCTGCAATGGATGAGGAGATGGGTCGAATGACCGCGTACGAGGTTTTCGGACCTGCTTGCGTCCCGCCCAAGGGTGCGTCTGTACTCAACGTAATGTGGGTGTATGCGCACAAGTTCAACGGAGAAGGGGAGATCGTTGGCGAGAAGGCTCGGCTGGTGGTACAGGGACAGCATCAGGTCGAGGGGAGGGATTACTATAAAAAGTACGCAGGGGTAATGAGACTGGAGTCGCTCCGGATGCTACTGGCAACCTGGGTCACATTGGGGTTTTATATATGGCAGGTGGACTTCAAATCGGCTTACCTCAATGCCAAAATGGACGAAGAGCTTTACGTACGCCTACCTCATGGGTTCCAAGGAACCAATTCCCCCGCCGTCATCGTACCTCTGTTAAAATCGCTCTATGGAGCGGTCCAAGCCGGCCATAATTGGTGGCAAGAGCTAGATGGCGCGTACAAGGACCTGGGATACAATCGGTCGGAGGCAGACCAATGTGTACGGTCTCGTCGAGATGAACGCGGGGAGACTCACACCGGGACGTATACAGACGACACAGCAGGAGGGTCCTCGTCCTTGGAAGAAGCAGAGCGTGCAAAGCGGGAACTAGGGGAGAGATATGTGATCAAGATCACGGACCAGGTCGAGTTCTCCTTGGGCATGAAACTTGAACACGACAGAGAGAAGGGAGTTGCTTCGCTCTCCATGCGTGGATATCTGGAACGCCTACTTGAGCGCCACGGATTTGGCGATATGAAACCCAAGTCGACGCCGTTTGCCCTGGGAACAGTATTATCCAAGGATGGAGCACCGGTGAATGATGCCCAACGAGACTTTATGCGCGACAAGCCTTACGACGTGATCGTAGGCGGCCTGCAATTTGCTGTGGGTGCAATGCGACCTGATCTCGCCTACTCAGTCAACGTTCTGAGCCGTTACACTCGCGAGCCCGGGCCGTCTCACTGGAAAGCGTTGGTGCATGTTCTAGGCTACGTGAAAGGAACCCTCGACGTCGGCCTCACGTACAGAAGGGACGTCAAGGACGGGATGATCCCAATCACCTACGTTGACGCAGATCTAGGAAAGTGCCCTGACACCGGGCGATCAACTATGGGTATCCTCACCAAGATGGCAGGGGCGCCAACCTTTTGGATGTCGAAGCGTCTGGATATCACGTCGATGTCAACAGTTGAAACAGAATATATTGCCCTCAGTCGAGGTTCGCAGCAAGCCATTTGGACGTACAGCTTCATGGCCGAGTTAGGGTATCCACAGCCGCTGCCTATGCTACTCTACAACGACAACAAGGGGGCGCTCATCGTGTCCGAGAACCCAACGTACCATGCTCGCACGAAATACATTGGACTGCGTCACCATCGTATTCGTGAGCTCGTGAATCCGGGGGCCAGAGGAATCAAGCAACTCTCGGTCCAGTACATTGCAAGCGAGGAAAACCCCGCAGACATACTCACAAAAAGCCTATCTACCGCTGTGCATGCGAGGCAACTGGAACTCATGGGAGTCAGCCGCGGCGTTGCTTGATCCAGGGGAGTGTTAGAGGTCAGAGGATCTCGCACCGACGGCTTAGCGCTGAGGCGATACTTCCAGTTCCCTTTTTAGTTTATAACTTTCCTTTTTCGTCAATTCCGTCGATATAAATTTCCTTTCAACCCCTTTCCGCCTCCTCAGCTTCGAACATATTGCTCGATACGCTGAGATCACACGCTCATCGAGCACTGTCTACAGTGATGGCGTCAACCGCAAGCAACCATTTTTCGTGGAAGCTTAGGCTCGGTATTCAAAGGGGGGGAGTAAATTAAATTAAATAAAGAAATTCCGAAAAAGGAAGGAAGAGAATGCTCACCTGCGTGGAGAATGAGAGAATTCCATAGCGTGCTGTGGGTAGAGTACTCAAGAATGTTGACAGATTAATTGCACAGGACTCAAAAGCTCCCCGGGCTTCGCCCGGACCCTGGATTAAGCATGAGAATTCACTGTAAATGTTAAGGACCGTGTCAAGGGGCCTCCTGACTCGTCCGTGAGGGGCGCGGGAACGCGCGGGGAGCGCGGGAGCGCGGACACGCGGACGAGCGGAGCACACGGGACTTGGCTTCAGCTTTGATGCTGCGCCCTCCTAGCCCTGCGGTGTCCCGATTTCAGTAGGAGCATGGGTGAGAGGCGGGCTCCGCGGAGGAGCCCGCAGCGAAGGCAAGAAGGCAAGAAGTGGCGAAGTTGGAACTAAGATTCAGAGTGAAGTATACATGTGTACTAATGCTACTTTAAATACTAGCTAACATGTGTACAAGGTGAGGCTGGTAAGTAAGCAGCACATGTATATGAAACATGTAACAAGTGAATCTAAGTACTGCGCACCATGCATAGGCCGCGAGGGCGGAGCCCGAGGGACTCCGAAGGTCCGAGTGTCCGAAAGGGGCATAGGGGGGACCCCTAAGGGGGTATGAGGATCAGTATATGACAGTACCCCCCCCTTAAGGCCGATTCCCAAGAGGCCCACAAGGGTCAAGGTCGCAGGAGCCACGGATGCATGGGTGCGCGTGGAGCGAAGGGCGAAAGGAGTGGATGTCGAAGGAGTATGGACAGGGAGTGAATGAACATGAGTTGGCACAAAAAGGACGGAGTCCGAGGGATGCGCGGAACCTAACAAAAAAGTCCAAACAAAGGTGTAGCACTGGCAAGTGCAAGGTATGTACAAGACACAGTTTTCCGCGAAGAAACACGGAGTCCATAGGCCAAAAACTCCGAGGAGAGCGAGGTGGTGGGTAGACAGCATAGTGTGCGTGCATTCCGCGCCTGGAGCGCGGGAAAATTCCGAGGAAACGCGCGGACGGAGTGAGAGGAACAAAGTCAAGTGCTACCCAGAGTGACACAAAACAAGGAGTCCGCGGAGGCGGAGTAGGAGAGTGCAAGGATTTCAAGTTGGTGGGGACAAAGATGAGTGGGGAGCCCGCGCATAGCCGCGCTTACCCGCGGGAAACGCGAGGAAACACGCGGAAATGCTGGAACGAACAAAATTCCAATACCACCTAAGTAGTACACATATCTTGAAGTATTGCGAGGGGACGTGCGGAGGGACAAGGATATGGCTGGTGAGGGAGTCAAAGGGCAAGGGAGTGCGCGCATCTCCGCGCTGGAGCGCGGGAAAAAAACCGTGGAGCGTGCGGAAACACTTGAACAAACATAAGTCCAATACAACCCAGCATAACACATATCTTGACACAGGAGGGAGAGGAGTAGGGAAGGTGACAAGGCCAAGAGTTGGAAGATGGAAGGAAGAGGTGCGTGCGCGCGTATCCGCGCTTTGGCCGCGGAAAAATCCGCGGAAATGCGCAGGAAACACTTGAATGAACAGAACACCTATAACCTAGCATAAGACAAAATCTTGAAGCCTGTAGAAGGAAATGTAACGGCGGGAAAAATCCAAGACAGCGGAGGCGAGGGGAAGGGTAGTGCCCGCGCGTATCCGCGCTAGCAGCGCGGGGAAATTCCGCACAGGAGCGCGGAGGCACTTGAACGAACAAAAACCCAAGTACCCCAAGTAGTACTGAAATGAAAAAGAGAATGGGAGGTGCGCGGGGGGCGAGGGCTCCGAGGGAAGCGAGGCACATCTCAGAGGGGTGGAGGGGCGCGGTTCTCCGCGCTGGAACCGCGGGAAAACCGCGCAAACGCGCGGAGGAACAAGGGGCGAAGGAGGGAACGCAAACTGAGCATGTAGCCCAGCAAGAGGAGTGAAAGGAGAGTGAAGGGGGGGCGAAGACTCCGAGGCAGGCGAGGCATGCTTCAGAGGGGAAGAGGGGCGCGGGTTTCCGCGCTGGAACCGCGGGAAAACCTGCAAAAATGCGCGGAGGAGCGAGGGTCAAATGAGGGGACAAAAACTGGGCATATAGCCTAGCATAAAGAGTGTTCAAATTCTCCGAGGGGGGCCTCGGAGCGTGGGAACGCGCGGTGCGCCGGAGCGCCATGGTAGAGTACCATGTGACGGAATTGCGCGGGGGTTCAGCGCTCATAGGTCAAACTGAAAGTCAAAACTCGAGTTCAAATGCGAAGTATTGCTTAACCCACACAATCAACGGATTGTATCTGTGGGAAGTCAATGGTGCTCTCAAAGTCAAAGCATGGCCACAGTCAAGGGGGTCAAGGGGTCGAGGGTGGATTTCCGAGGGGGTGCGCGGAGGCGAGGGGAGAGTGGAAAATCTGAGAAGGGGTGAGGCGAGGGGCGAAGTCGAAGTGGGGGGCGGAAAGGGACATGGTGAATGAATGAGTGACGGGCCGTGGGAGCGGAGTGGTGAGGCGTGAAGATCATATCCTGACTAGGAGCAGAGCCCGGTGGGCCCCACGGAGCATGAGATCTGAGGTCATGACAAATTAGTGCAGGGTGTGGAGTGTTACTCTGAATCTACTGTTAAGGACCGTGTCAAGGGGCCTCCTGACTCGTCCGTGAGGGGCGCGGGAACGCGCGGGGAGCGCGGGAGCGCGGACGCGCGGACGAGCGGAGCACACGGGACTTGGCTTCAGCTTTGATGCTGCGCCCTCCTAGCCCTGCGGTGTCCCGATTTCAGTAGGAGCATGGGTGAGAGGCGGGCTCCGCGGAGGAGCCCGCAGCGAAGGCAAGAAGGCAAGAAGTGGCGAAGTTGGAACTAAGATTCAGAGTGAAGTATACATGTGTACTAATGCTACTTTAAATACTAGCTAACATGTGTACAAGGTGAGGCTGGTAAGTAAGCAGCACATGTATATGAAACATGTAACAAGTGAATCTAAGTACTGCGCACCATGCATAGGCCGCGAGGGCGGAGCCCGAGGGACTCCGAAGGTCCGAGTGTCCGAAAGGGGCATAGGGGGGACCCCTAAGGGGGTATGAGGATCAGTATATGACAGTAAACTCATTCAAAGGCAAGATCACACATTTGGGTGAGTTTAACTGGTCAACGCAGTGCACAGGCTATACTGTGGTGCAACACACCAAGTAGAATACACTCTGCACCAGATGTGATGCGAGACTCATAATTAGATGATTCTAAATCATGATTTAGAAAATATCAAACAATACCCAATATCTGTGGCCAAGAGCACCAGAATGGCACTATATTATATGTAAATAAGTAAAATTGAGGGCATGAGGCCCTAGTAATAGTTTCCCGAGCCATTCTATTGTGACGAGCATGGAAAAGCAACTGAATGCTGCAAGGCAGCTCGGAACCCCTGCTGCAACAGGGGGATCACGCACTCAACTACCCAATCAGATTCATCAAATTCACACGTGCTGAGAACATGCTCGCGTGGCGGTATTACCGTCAGTATTACTCCCCCCTTTCAATAGCGAGCCAAGCTTGGCTCGGTATTCAAAGGGGGGGAGTAAATTAAATTAAATAAAGAAATTCCGAAAAAGGAAGGAAGAGAATGCTCACCTGCGTGGAGAATGAGAGAATTCCATAGCGTGCTGTGGGTAGAGTACTCAAGAATGTTGACAGATTAATTGCACAGGACTCAAAAGCTCCCCGGGCTTCGCCCGGACCCTGGATTAAGCATGAGAATTCACTGTAAATGTTAAGGACCGTGTCAAGGGGCCTCCTGACTCGTCCGTGAGGGGCGCGGGAACGCGCGGGGAGCGCGGGAGCGCGGACACGCGGACGAGCGGAGCACACGGGACTTGGCTTCAGCTTTGATGCTGCGCCCTCCTAGCCCTGCGGTGTCCCGATTTCAGTAGGAGCATGGGTGAGAGGCGGGCTCCGCGGAGGAGCCCGCAGCGAAGGCAAGAAGGCAAGAAGTGGCGAAGTTGGAACTAAGATTCAGAGTGAAGTATACATGTGTACTAATGCTACTTTAAATACTAGCTAACATGTGTACAAGGTGAGGCTGGTAAGTAAGCAGCACATGTATATGAAACATGTAACAAGTGAATCTAAGTACTGCGCACCATGCATAGGCCGCGAGGGCGGAGCCCGAGGGACTCCGAAGGTCCGAGTGTCCGAAAGGGGCATAGGGGGGACCCCTAAGGGGGTATGAGGATCAGTATATGACAGTACCCCCCCCTTAAGGCCGATTCCCAAGAGGCCCACAAGGGTCAAGGTCGCAGGAGCCACGGATGCATGGGTGCGCGTGGAGCGAAGGGCGAAAGGAGTGGATGTCGAAGGAGTATGGACAGGGAGTGAATGAACATGAGTTGGCACAAAAAGGACGGAGTCCGAGGGATGCGCGGAACCTAACAAAAAAGTCCAAACAAAGGTGTAGCACTGGCAAGTGCAAGGTATGTACAAGACACAGTTTTCCGCGAAGAAACACGGAGTCCATAGGCCAAAAACTCCGAGGAGAGCGAGGTGGTGGGTAGACAGCATAGTGTGCGTGCATTCCGCGCCTGGAGCGCGGGAAAATTCCGAGGAAACGCGCGGACGGAGTGAGAGGAACAAAGTCAAGTGCTACCCAGAGTGACACAAAACAAGGAGTCCGCGGAGGCGGAGTAGGAGAGTGCAAGGATTTCAAGTTGGTGGGGACAAAGATGAGTGGGGAGCCCGCGCATAGCCGCGCTTACCCGCGGGAAACGCGAGGAAACACGCGGAAATGCTGGAACGAACAAAATTCCAATACCACCTAAGTAGTACACATATCTTGAAGTATTGCGAGGGGACGTGCGGAGGGACAAGGATATGGCTGGTGAGGGAGTCAAAGGGCAAGGGAGTGCGCGCATCTCCGCGCTGGAGCGCGGGAAAAAAACCGTGGAGCGTGCGGAAACACTTGAACAAACATAAGTCCAATACAACCCAGCATAACACATATCTTGACACAGGAGGGAGAGGAGTAGGGAAGGTGACAAGGCCAAGAGTTGGAAGATGGAAGGAAGAGGTGCGTGCGCGCGTATCCGCGCTTTGGCCGCGGAAAAATCCGCGGAAATGCGCAGGAAACACTTGAATGAACAGAACACCTATAACCTAGCATAAGACAAAATCTTGAAGCCTGTAGAAGGAAATGTAACGGCGGGAAAAATCCAAGACAGCGGAGGCGAGGGGAAGGGTAGTGCCCGCGCGTATCCGCGCTAGCAGCGCGGGGAAATTCCGCACAGGAGCGCGGAGGCACTTGAACGAACAAAAACCCAAGTACCCCAAGTAGTACTGAAATGAAAAAGAGAATGGGAGGTGCGCGGGGGGCGAGGGCTCCGAGGGAAGCGAGGCACATCTCAGAGGGGTGGAGGGGCGCGGTTCTCCGCGCTGGAACCGCGGGAAAACCGCGCAAACGCGCGGAGGAACAAGGGGCGAAGGAGGGAACGCAAACTGAGCATGTAGCCCAGCAAGAGGAGTGAAAGGAGAGTGAAGGGGGGGCGAAGACTCCGAGGCAGGCGAGGCATGCTTCAGAGGGGAAGAGGGGCGCGGGTTTCCGCGCTGGAACCGCGGGAAAACCTGCAAAAATGCGCGGAGGAGCGAGGGTCAAATGAGGGGACAAAAACTGGGCATATAGCCTAGCATAAAGAGTGTTCAAATTCTCCGAGGGGGGCCTCGGAGCGTGGGAACGCGCGGTGCGCCGGAGCGCCATGGTAGAGTACCATGTGACGGAATTGCGCGGGGGTTCAGCGCTCATAGGTCAAACTGAAAGTCAAAACTCGAGTTCAAATGCGAAGTATTGCTTAACCCACACAATCAACGGATTGTATCTGTGGGAAGTCAATGGTGCTCTCAAAGTCAAAGCATGGCCACAGTCAAGGGGGTCAAGGGGTCGAGGGTGGATTTCCGAGGGGGTGCGCGGAGGCGAGGGGAGAGTGGAAAATCTGAGAAGGGGTGAGGCGAGGGGCGAAGTCGAAGTGGGGGGCGGAAAGGGACATGGTGAATGAATGAGTGACGGGCCGTGGGAGCGGAGTGGTGAGGCGTGAAGATCATATCCTGACTAGGAGCAGAGCCCGGTGGGCCCCACGGAGCATGAGATCTGAGGTCATGACAAATTAGTGCAGGGTGTGGAGTGTTACTCTGAATCTACTGTTAAGGACCGTGTCAAGGGGCCTCCTGACTCGTCCGTGAGGGGCGCGGGAACGCGCGGGGAGCGCGGGAGCGCGGACGCGCGGACGAGCGGAGCACACGGGACTTGGCTTCAGCTTTGATGCTGCGCCCTCCTAGCCCTGCGGTGTCCCGATTTCAGTAGGAGCATGGGTGAGAGGCGGGCTCCGCGGAGGAGCCCGCAGCGAAGGCAAGAAGGCAAGAAGTGGCGAAGTTGGAACTAAGATTCAGAGTGAAGTATACATGTGTACTAATGCTACTTTAAATACTAGCTAACATGTGTACAAGGTGAGGCTGGTAAGTAAGCAGCACATGTATATGAAACATGTAACAAGTGAATCTAAGTACTGCGCACCATGCATAGGCCGCGAGGGCGGAGCCCGAGGGACTCCGAAGGTCCGAGTGTCCGAAAGGGGCATAGGGGGGACCCCTAAGGGGGTATGAGGATCAGTATATGACAGTAAACTCATTCAAAGGCAAGATCACACATTTGGGTGAGTTTAACTGGTCAACGCAGTGCACAGGCTATACTGTGGTGCAACACACCAAGTAGAATACACTCTGCACCAGATGTGATGCGAGACTCATAATTAGATGATTCTAAATCATGATTTAGAAAATATCAAACAATACCCAATATCTGTGGCCAAGAGCACCAGAATGGCACTATATTATATGTAAATAAGTAAAATTGAGGGCATGAGGCCCTAGTAATAGTTTCCCGAGCCATTCTATTGTGACGAGCATGGAAAAGCAACTGAATGCTGCAAGGCAGCTCGGAACCCCTGCTGCAACAGGGGGATCACGCACTCAACTACCCAATCAGATTCATCAAATTCACACGTGCTGAGAACATGCTCGCGTGGCGGTATTACCGTCAGTATTACTCCCCCCTTTCAATAGCGAGCCAAGCTTGGCTCGGTATTCAAAGGGGGGGAGTAAATTAAATTAAATAAAGAAATTCCGAAAAAGGAAGGAAGAGAATGCTCACCTGCGTGGAGAATGAGAGAATTCCATAGCGTGCTGTGGGTAGAGTACTCAAGAATGTTGACAGATTAATTGCACAGGACTCAAAAGCTCCCCGGGCTTCGCCCGGACCCTGGATTAAGCATGAGAATTCACTGTAAATGTTAAGGACCGTGTCAAGGGGCCTCCTGACTCGTCCGTGAGGGGCGCGGGAACGCGCGGGGAGCGCGGGAGCGCGGACACGCGGACGAGCGGAGCACACGGGACTTGGCTTCAGCTTTGATGCTGCGCCCTCCTAGCCCTGCGGTGTCCCGATTTCAGTAGGAGCATGGGTGAGAGGCGGGCTCCGCGGAGGAGCCCGCAGCGAAGGCAAGAAGGCAAGAAGTGGCGAAGTTGGAACTAAGATTCAGAGTGAAGTATACATGTGTACTAATGCTACTTTAAATACTAGCTAACATGTGTACAAGGTGAGGCTGGTAAGTAAGCAGCACATGTATATGAAACATGTAACAAGTGAATCTAAGTACTGCGCACCATGCATAGGCCGCGAGGGCGGAGCCCGAGGGACTCCGAAGGTCCGAGTGTCCGAAAGGGGCATAGGGGGGACCCCTAAGGGGGTATGAGGATCAGTATATGACAGTACCCCCCCCTTAAGGCCGATTCCCAAGAGGCCCACAAGGGTCAAGGTCGCAGGAGCCACGGATGCATGGGTGCGCGTGGAGCGAAGGGCGAAAGGAGTGGATGTCGAAGGAGTATGGACAGGGAGTGAATGAACATGAGTTGGCACAAAAAGGACGGAGTCCGAGGGATGCGCGGAACCTAACAAAAAAGTCCAAACAAAGGTGTAGCACTGGCAAGTGCAAGGTATGTACAAGACACAGTTTTCCGCGAAGAAACACGGAGTCCATAGGCCAAAAACTCCGAGGAGAGCGAGGTGGTGGGTAGACAGCATAGTGTGCGTGCATTCCGCGCCTGGAGCGCGGGAAAATTCCGAGGAAACGCGCGGACGGAGTGAGAGGAACAAAGTCAAGTGCTACCCAGAGTGACACAAAACAAGGAGTCCGCGGAGGCGGAGTAGGAGAGTGCAAGGATTTCAAGTTGGTGGGGACAAAGATGAGTGGGGAGCCCGCGCATAGCCGCGCTTACCCGCGGGAAACGCGAGGAAACACGCGGAAATGCTGGAACGAACAAAATTCCAATACCACCTAAGTAGTACACATATCTTGAAGTATTGCGAGGGGACGTGCGGAGGGACAAGGATATGGCTGGTGAGGGAGTCAAAGGGCAAGGGAGTGCGCGCATCTCCGCGCTGGAGCGCGGGAAAAAAACCGTGGAGCGTGCGGAAACACTTGAACAAACATAAGTCCAATACAACCCAGCATAACACATATCTTGACACAGGAGGGAGAGGAGTAGGGAAGGTGACAAGGCCAAGAGTTGGAAGATGGAAGGAAGAGGTGCGTGCGCGCGTATCCGCGCTTTGGCCGCGGAAAAATCCGCGGAAATGCGCAGGAAACACTTGAATGAACAGAACACCTATAACCTAGCATAAGACAAAATCTTGAAGCCTGTAGAAGGAAATGTAACGGCGGGAAAAATCCAAGACAGCGGAGGCGAGGGGAAGGGTAGTGCCCGCGCGTATCCGCGCTAGCAGCGCGGGGAAATTCCGCACAGGAGCGCGGAGGCACTTGAACGAACAAAAACCCAAGTACCCCAAGTAGTACTGAAATGAAAAAGAGAATGGGAGGTGCGCGGGGGGCGAGGGCTCCGAGGGAAGCGAGGCACATCTCAGAGGGGTGGAGGGGCGCGGTTCTCCGCGCTGGAACCGCGGGAAAACCGCGCAAACGCGCGGAGGAACAAGGGGCGAAGGAGGGAACGCAAACTGAGCATGTAGCCCAGCAAGAGGAGTGAAAGGAGAGTGAAGGGGGGGCGAAGACTCCGAGGCAGGCGAGGCATGCTTCAGAGGGGAAGAGGGGCGCGGGTTTCCGCGCTGGAACCGCGGGAAAACCTGCAAAAATGCGCGGAGGAGCGAGGGTCAAATGAGGGGACAAAAACTGGGCATATAGCCTAGCATAAAGAGTGTTCAAATTCTCCGAGGGGGGCCTCGGAGCGTGGGAACGCGCGGTGCGCCGGAGCGCCATGGTAGAGTACCATGTGACGGAATTGCGCGGGGGTTCAGCGCTCATAGGTCAAACTGAAAGTCAAAACTCGAGTTCAAATGCGAAGTATTGCTTAACCCACACAATCAACGGATTGTATCTGTGGGAAGTCAATGGTGCTCTCAAAGTCAAAGCATGGCCACAGTCAAGGGGGTCAAGGGGTCGAGGGTGGATTTCCGAGGGGGTGCGCGGAGGCGAGGGGAGAGTGGAAAATCTGAGAAGGGGTGAGGCGAGGGGCGAAGTCGAAGTGGGGGGCGGAAAGGGACATGGTGAATGAATGAGTGACGGGCCGTGGGAGCGGAGTGGTGAGGCGTGAAGATCATATCCTGACTAGGAGCAGAGCCCGGTGGGCCCCACGGAGCATGAGATCTGAGGTCATGACAAATTAGTGCAGGGTGTGGAGTGTTACTCTGAATCTACTGTTAAGGACCGTGTCAAGGGGCCTCCTGACTCGTCCGTGAGGGGCGCGGGAACGCGCGGGGAGCGCGGGAGCGCGGACGCGCGGACGAGCGGAGCACACGGGACTTGGCTTCAGCTTTGATGCTGCGCCCTCCTAGCCCTGCGGTGTCCCGATTTCAGTAGGAGCATGGGTGAGAGGCGGGCTCCGCGGAGGAGCCCGCAGCGAAGGCAAGAAGGCAAGAAGTGGCGAAGTTGGAACTAAGATTCAGAGTGAAGTATACATGTGTACTAATGCTACTTTAAATACTAGCTAACATGTGTACAAGGTGAGGCTGGTAAGTAAGCAGCACATGTATATGAAACATGTAACAAGTGAATCTAAGTACTGCGCACCATGCATAGGCCGCGAGGGCGGAGCCCGAGGGACTCCGAAGGTCCGAGTGTCCGAAAGGGGCATAGGGGGGACCCCTAAGGGGGTATGAGGATCAGTATATGACAGTAAACTCATTCAAAGGCAAGATCACACATTTGGGTGAGTTTAACTGGTCAACGCAGTGCACAGGCTATACTGTGGTGCAACACACCAAGTAGAATACACTCTGCACCAGATGTGATGCGAGACTCATAATTAGATGATTCTAAATCATGATTTAGAAAATATCAAACAATACCCAATATCTGTGGCCAAGAGCACCAGAATGGCACTATATTATATGTAAATAAGTAAAATTGAGGGCATGAGGCCCTAGTAATAGTTTCCCGAGCCATTCTATTGTGACGAGCATGGAAAAGCAACTGAATGCTGCAAGGCAGCTCGGAACCCCTGCTGCAACAGGGGGATCACGCACTCAACTACCCAATCAGATTCATCAAATTCACACGTGCTGAGAACATGCTCGCGTGGCGGTATTACCGTCAGTATTACTCCCCCCTTTCAATAGCGAGCCAAGCTTATGGGGGTATTCGTCAACACTATCTGTTCCCCGTGCAGTGCAATTAATCCAGTGGTGCGCCTAAACTCTGCCAGGTCCACCACATCTGAGTTTGCGGGCCTTTCTACACGATTCCTTCTCTCAGGAGCCAGACTTTGAGCTCTATCCCCATTCCATTGTGTTCAAAGGGTAAGAGTATGGACTTGGTGGTTCGACCGACATCATCTGCTTTTTGTATAAATTCCGTACTTCCCAGAATCCCAAAGAAACGGCAGGTGGATCAACTCTTGGTCAGGTGACGACCGATATGTAAGCGCGCACTGGACCACGCTTGCCACAACCATGAGTATCCTCCAACGCAGCAAAACGCCGTCCGGGCGTAGAGTTCGAGAAGATGAACCCTACATCCCTGGCGAAGAAGATAATCCTAACCCTAATGTAACTCCCACCAAACGACGCAAAGTTGGATCTTCTCTGGCGACCTCTGCGAAGAATCGCACTCGTTTGGCCATCAATGCCATCCTACAGAAGCAATACCCTAACGTCGAACTCCCACAACGAGCAATATGCGTAATCACGGGCGAGACAGATGACATGAATCCCATCAAGTACAGCCATGTGGTAGCCAAGGCTGTCGATGATGAGACGGTGAGCTAGTCTACTGATCACCCCTTCCCGGTTGTGGGCTTACCTCTCGTATTTGTATTTCGAATACAGCTAACGAAGTTAGAATGGGCTTGGGGGATGCGGTATTGGTCGCTGAATGTCGACACTCACTTCAACATCCAAACACGTATGTTCCTCCTGATGTGTCCTGAACCTATATCTGATCGCCTTGATTTTCCTAGTTTCTGTCGCTGTCCATAGATTCTTTGATAGACAAGAAAATGGATGGTTCTGGCTGCCAGAGCTGACCATTCTTGCTAACTTGGCAAAGGCGTACCAAGGCGACACTCATCGCTATGACGTCAAGAAGGCATGTCTCTCCCCATCTTATACGGGTGGTGCACAAGCTAACCTACCCTTTCAGCTATATAAGAATAAACAAAGTTTCAAATATCGCCTCGTCGCCACTCAAGGAATGAAGTCCTGCTGTGCAATCAGGAGATACAACGGAAGTTACACATCAGTGGACCCACTCGCCTTCAAACAACATGTGTACCCCTTCTCTGATTTGCCGCAAACCAAGCTCGTCGTCCTTCCTCACTTTGTCATATTTGATACGGGAAGAAAGCTGGATAACATTCTGGGTGGTTCAACCAATTTCGACAACATCTCCTCCAACTTCGACCTCTCCGTGAGGATGCAATGTATGGGGGCCATGATCGCTTGTCTCGATCTTTATCGGTTGTGGATGTCAGGATCGCCGCCGAGCCATGATTTCAACGAGTGGGATTCTTCCCAAGCACCTAGCCAGACTTCAAACCATGATTCGTCGCCCAAGTCTGGGACTAGTCGTTCCACACGTACCTCTCAACGTACCCGCCACAGCAGGGCTTCTGCTCCTGAAGAAAATCCTGACGACAGTGCTGACACTGGCGACGAACTTTCTCCGGATGATTCGGCATCAAACATGGATGGTCCAGTTGACTACGACGAACGGGAGGAGGAGGAGGATTGGACCGACGATGACGAAGCCAAACTAATGCGTGAGATTGAAGAGTGGGCTGAGGACGTGTGGAGACATTCACTCCTTGACTCGGACGAAGACAGCGACAGCGCTTCGAACTCTAGCACCGGTGGCATGACCCTCGTGGACCCTTCGGATGAGCAACCGAGCGTTGATAAGATTTCAATTGTGGGCGACAGTGAAGGCGAGCCTCATCAAGTTAAGGCATCAGCTTTCGGCGACCACATAAACAAGAGTTTGCCGATCGATGGGACCTTCACTATGTACGTTTCTCATCACAATTTGTCCGCCCTGATGTTGACATCGCTCTAGTGACCCGCTGGAATCTTGTCCCTTATAACGCCCAAACGACGAATGAATCGGCACAATATATCATGTGTCGGAACCCGAGAACCTGCCTGTTTCTGCTGATCAGGAGGTTAGCAACGTATCGGTATAGACAATCCACCCTCCGCGACATATAACGTCGCGAATGATATGTTTTACAGACCCTTCGACTTCAATACAACAAAGATGTTATTGATCTGATTTTCGTTGTTGACGCTCGTACGCATATGTACAGCAAACAAGCCGGACTTAATTCGAGACTCTGATCACCACCTTGCCTATATGAGCTTGCGACTCGAGATACTTGTACGCCTCTATGGCCTCCTCGAAAGGGAAGACTTTGTCCACAACTGGGTGAACATCGTGCGTTGCGATCAACCTGTTCATAGCCTCGAACCTACCAATACTGATTCAGCTATATCACAGAGAAGTGAGACATTCCGCCCACATGGTTGCAGGGCCGACCCAAGTACCCTCCACCTTGATGGCTTTGCCAAGTATGAGAGGGATTATGTTGGAGTCATATTCTTTATCCTAAAAACATAACCAAATGGAAGTGAGCCGCCGCAGGAAGAAACTGAAGACGGCGTACATGGGCCAGGAAACCAATCAGATGCACTGCTCCACCAATTCGAGTGGATTTCAACGACCTAGCCACAGTCGCTGGTCCGCCAACCTGCCCGACGAATGAGCGTTCAACGTTCATATCTTAAGCTGTAAACAACGAAATGAACCTACCTCGATAACATGGTCCACACCTCTTCCGTTCGTCTAGTGCAACGTATTAAAGGACATGGTCAGTTATACCTAGACGAGACGTCTTACTGATTTAACCTACGAGTGCGTTGACAGTCTCGTCCCAGTTAGGAGTTGTATTGTAGTTAATGACGTGTTTTGCTCCAAGCTTGGTAGCTAGTTCCAGCTTTTTATCGGAGGACGATGTTACGATCACTGTTGCACCAGATGCGACGGCGAATTGCAATGCGAAGCTATGAGTGCACGATTAGTTACGAAGCAATGAGGGTATGAACGCATTCTATGTACATTGAGACACCACCTGTGCCTTGTACCAGCACCGTTTCTCCGGACTTGACGCCCCCACAGCGCTGGAGGGCCGTGTAAGCTGTAACTGCAGCACAACTAAGCTTCCGGTTAGCCAGCAGATGGGAGAACAGCAGAGAAAATCCCACGGGAGCGTCGATGCTTCTTCATAGCTTAGATTGTCTGGAACCTTCACCAGCCCCTGGACACGCACCTCTTGTCAACTCACTAAGGCTCAAATGGGGAACTACTCACAAACGCAGGGAGAACAACATACTCGGCTAGAATGCCTTGTTGTGGGGCACCAAGCGACGAGTGGATAATCCCAGGGTGTGGTTCCCCGGCTTGATAATCTGGCGTGAAATTGGCACAAACACGATCACCAGGAGCCCATCGCTGCTTGACGTCGTCAGCGATAGCAACAACCTCTCCAGCCATGTCAGAACATGGCGTAAGGTTCTCCTTGATCCTAACATGCTACTGAGCGGGTTGGTCTCTCATCATGGTTGAAGCAACGCTCACAGTCCGGGCAGGAAGTATTGCCCAGTTGCGACCATCAGGTCACGAAACTGGATGTCCTGTCAGAAAGATATCGGGCAGCGAGCGAAAAACACCGACTTGTAGGGAGACAGCGTGTACTTTGACAAGAACTTGTCCCGGACTCAGACTCGGAACGGGACGTTCCACCACGGTAAGGTTGTCGAACGACCCTAACTATGGTCGGCGGCCGTAAGTTGATATCGAGTTGGAAGAGTTGAGACTTCGAACCTGAGGGAGGACATAACTACGGCCCGTCAAGGGAATGCTGGCCACCATCCGGATTCAAAGTGGGGCGAATCAAAAGTTTATTGAATCTACTGGGTTTGAGTGATGACCAGCGTGTGGGAGGGGTGACCGAAAGATCAATTGTACTTATACTCTTCGAATGTGGGTTCTAGCATGTTCGCCAAGTTGTAATACTTGGTAAGCAACTGGCTGTATTGGATCCGAAAGTAAGTCGGCCCATGCCCACAAAACAATCACCACTTGCCCTTCGAGGAGGAAGCTCTTCCGGTTCTTTGATAATGGCCCGCCAGATGCGACCAGTATTTCCTGAATGGCCGAGCAAATTTAATGAGCCAAGGTACATGGATCCTATGTTTCAATGCTCTCATACCATGGTCGGCAAGGTTTTGATAACCATCTGTCATCCATGTCGCCATACTTGGGATTAAACTCGGGCCAGGCCTTCAGGTCGCTTTCTGTGGGATCATCATCAGCTCAGATGGAAATCATACAAGCGTGTGAGCGCACCCTTGCATCGACGAGTAGGGCCGACTATATAGCCAACTTACTGAAAACTTGACCAATGCACATACTACTACCTCAGCTTCACCTTTATTCAGAGTACCAATACGTGTACAAAAGTTGTCCTCTTGATCACCATTTCCCATTCACCTCGTGCTCTCTCCTAATGTTCCTAATCTTGCAAAGTGGCCTATGCGCTGTATGCACAGCAAACAGACCACTTGTCGGGCGCTTCAAGGTGCAGCAGGAAACTACCATTTCTGGTGGGTGCGAGCGAAGGAAGACATAGCCATCGACCATTTGTACATAGTTTACAGTCAGCGTGTGATGGTCGCATACCCAAAATTGGCTCCTTCAAGCCCTCTGGCTACAAGCGTGAACTCATTCGCTGCGTCTCTAGTTTTCTTCATTGATCGTGACCTAGAAGATGATGTAAGGTAGGGGCGGAGAGTAGAGGGGACAGGAGTGGTCACTGACGACTGGATAGCTTTAATAAAACGATCCTTCGCCTCTGGACCTGCCTTGGATTCCACAAAATCGTTCTAGGGGACGCGAGAATGTCAGCGAGTGGAGGCGTTCAGCAGGAAGCCAGTCACTTACGGAATACAATATTTCCCTCACCCACACTCTACACTCCTCTGTACACCTCGAAAGTAGAATTGACAGTAGCTCCGTCAAATTTGGAGTGACGCTCCGAGGGGCTACTCCGGCAAACCCACCCAACACTGCCCGAAATAGAGCTTTAGCATGAGTCTGGACGAAACCAAGTCTCGCTTCTTCCAGCTCTTTCCGTATGAATAGCTGGTTTAGCAATGTTCCCTTCATATTGATTCCATCAGCTTATGTTCTGATGCTGAAAGGCCCAATCACTCACCAAAAAGTTGCATACCGAGACCAGGGAGTATCTTTCCTGCAACGCCATCGACGTAAGCGAGCATTGCATCAGCGAGTCTAAAGCGCCTGCGGGAAGAACAAAGAACGCCATTGGGAAGTTCTTAGCGACCGTGTCGACACACCCAAAGAAATCCGTCACTACATCCGGATTTTCCTCCAAGGCCTTGGGCTGGCTCAAAAAGCTGAGTGACGCCTGCAAAAGGATGGGGAGAGCGGATGACACCCTTGTTGTGTCCTCGGGTGTTGGCTCTGCCTTCAGAGTAAGGAGCAGCGACGGTGGATTCATCTGCGCGATGAGTATCCCAGCAAGGGACAGCCAGATAGAAGTAAGGCGTCTTTGAGCGGCCAGACAAACAAGTTCCAGGATGGGGCCAGCTGGAAGCGACAGGAGGGTAGTATCCACAGGAAGAGCGGTCATAGCTTTGAAAAGCTCGCTCAACATCTAGAGTACTATGAGCACAAGCCGACGTCACAGGAATAGAGCCTTTTTGAGGGGGGAAACTTACGCTGCTGACTTCCATGTCCGTAGACCAAACGTCTATTACGCCTGATAATACTTCGAGGACGTCCTTCCGAAGCCGTTCCATACGCGGCTCTTCCCTCGCCCTCTTCATCTTATCCACCTCAGCTTGGACATCGGGACTATCTTCAAAGGCAGCCATACCATCATGGGTCCTAGTCAGCCCCTTCGCAACGCCCCGCAGCGTGTCAATCTGAATTACTGCCAGGGATTTCGAGTCCTCGGGCAACTCTCTAGCATTCTGCAGCGTCTGGGAGAGTTTTTCCACGACAGGGCGAACAATGGCCTCAAGAGATGGTATTTCATCTTCTGGGGGTAGCGCCTGGATGACACTCGAAATCGACTGCAAGACTTTGCCACGCTCGCTATCCGCAACATTCACCAACCCAGCGTGCAACTCGCCAAAAGCAGCTATATGAGGAGCGAGCGCTGTCCGATTTACGTCACATAGCTCTCTTAGCGCATTTGCGGCGGCTAGGCTTAATGTTGGCTCGGGAAGGGCAGCTACGACGTATCCAACGACAGTCATCAGCATGCCGGAGCTCTGATTCAGTGGCTGAGCGGCAAACCAGGAGGCGTATGTTCCTATCAGACTCAGCATCGTGCGTCGAACCCGATCGCGACCCGAGCTGGGTAAACGGCCGAGTATCTCGGGCGTGAACAGACGAGCGAGCTGCGGAGTTTTCTCGAGATCCATGGACTCTTGTATAGATACGATGCAATGAAGGGTCGCTTCAATATCCTGTGGTGAATTGGTCATTCAGCCTCCCTCAATCATGCTACAGAATGGTCCTGACCTCCCATCCACCTCCATTGGTCACCGTCGCGAGACGAGACGAGACGTCGTTGAGGTAAAAGTCAAGCATGTCGTCACGTAATACGTAGTAGCTATTTTCGAGAACAAAATCAATAAGCAAGTCCAGTCGCCACGCTCTATCACGCACGCATTGATCAAAGTGTCGCCAACGTCCCGCCGATATCTACACATCCTTAGTCTGGACAACATATGGGGTCAAAGTCAAGAAGGCTCACACTTGAAATTTGTCGATTTGATCTGGAGAGGATTGGATAGGTTTGCGGATTCAAATATCAACGAGGTATATCAACATACCTCGAGTCCAGCCTGATAAAGGGGAAGGCCAAACCATCTTCCTTCGCAGCACCTGCACTAATTGGCTATATACGGCCCTTGACACGGCTACGACTTCGTCTTCCTTTGAACCACCCACCGCAGCATCGTCGTAGTCGATGCTCCAGAGCGTCTCTTGGAATAGATACCAGAATGATAACGTCATCTCGCTCTCTTCCTCATCGACCCCATGGTAGCCTGGAAGGGCCGTGAAGGCGAGTAACATCCGGAGAAAGTTCTGCGCAAGCTGAGCCCTTGTAAAAGGCTGCTGCGTGCTCCAAGGGAAAGTATCTGCCGGTATTGATACAGTTACCACTGATGCAAGATTGGCAGCAATATACGATGTAGAATGGTCACCGATTGCCGTGATGAGCTTACACAACGAGTGAGCGCGCTCGTCTATCACGCCGTTCGCCAGGGCGGTGTCGAACGCTGGAGCAGCCATAGAAAGCAGCCATATTAGTAGAGGTTCCGTGAGTGTTCGTGTACCTGCCCCGTCCGAGAGGGCTGACTTGGACATGACTTCCTGTAGTGTATCAGAAGCGGCGGTAAAGATATCGTCGTCGTCGTTTGCAGAAGCAAGAAGGTTAATGAGGAGGGGGATCAAGGGGGTGATGTCGCTCGTAGGGAGAAGAGTGAGCCACGCCTCGAGGCACTTGAGCGCGGACTGCCGTTGGCGGACTGTAGTCGCTGGGTTGGTGATGGTGGCGGTAATTGCTTGAATGACCATTGGTACTGCATCCAATAGCGATTGGTTGAGTTGCATCCTAGGTCATGCATCAAGGGCGCGCGAAAAAGTCAACACAGCATAAGCACGTACTTGCTAGGCCCCCAGATCACGGCGGTTTCTACCTCTTCCGCTACAATGGCCAGAAAGTCGAGAATGTGCTCCGATGCACCACCACTTGCAGAGAACGACGAAACGCAGGCCTGAATCCAGCCTGGCCATCGGGAAGGATGTTTCGGTACAAGAATTAGGGCAAGGGATGTGATCTAGAAAGAAAAAATGACGACAGGTCGGAAATACTGCTCGGGTTGTAACGCACCGCGACATAAAGCTTTCTGAGAATGACTTTATTGCTCGACGGGGCGATGAAACGCGATGTGAGTTGAACCAGTAGATCGCGCAGCTCTTCATCGTGCTCGTGTGGAAACGCTTCCCTGCGCTGGGTGAGTCCAAAGTACCGAAGCTGCACTGTAGGCGAACACACCAGTCTCTCGCGATCTTGACTTGGGCTGTATGCGCGCCGAAGAACTGCACATTGGGATCCGGATGCTCAAGGAAAGGGATAACAAGACCCCATGCTGCGGGGCGTTTCTGAATGTCGAAAATCTCCTGCTGCAAACGCTTCTGGGTTTCCGGCGTGAGGCCGGCCGGGGCGTATGTGGTTTGAATTAACTAGCCAAGAATGAGCGGGGTGGAGGACGACTTGCGACGCAGACTGACTTGTGTAGCTTGTTCGATATCAGGCGTCGAGAGGACAGGCAGAAAGGACGCTGCCATCAAGTACAAGGAGAAGACAAAGCGCTGATAATAATAATGATATTCGGCGCCACAAGGAGAACGTGATCTAAGCGTGACTCGGGAGCAATAGGGGCTGCCAGGGGTGGGCCTCCGTACCGATGATCGCTGAGATCTCTACAGATTCCTCCAGCTTCCTTGGCCCGTTCCGTGAGAGTAATCCAAATCATTATCGTGGTCCTCTCCTTGCCCTGCCACGACCTTGTCTAGTACATTCATGTCCACACACTGCCATTGAGATGAGCATGGTTTCATGCTACGTCCACTCAGCGACGGCCTCAAGGCATAAGCTGTTAAAGCACGTGCGCGTTGTGGGCCCCGCTTCACACCTTGACATTATATGACTCGAGCTGAACAGTCACACTGATGACCTTTAGTACGTCCGGGACAGATTCTTTGATGGATCGACCAATACACGCACCCAAGGAAGTATATCTCCATAGCTTTCTGCCAGTATTTGGAGCCCTTAATCTTGATTAATTTTACACCCTTGTTGATAAGGAGGATAGTGAGTACATATAGCATATTTTATGGCGTCGGATTGAAACGACAAGACAAGGACAAGGGAGACAGGGGCCAGGGATGGCCAGGGGTGAAATATACGAAAAGGTGATTCACCCCAATCGACACGTGTACTGATTGCGGACCACCATTACCAGAAAGAACACAAGGAAGCCATGGACCCCGTGTCACTGAGATCAGATACTGCGAACACGCTGAACATATACTTGTATCGTTCGCATTAAAAGGAGGCTGTAGATGCCAGGATCTTGCTATCCTTCACCGCGCTAAATGGCTAAGAAGAAAACCACCTCGTCGAGCCCAAAGCCGATATCAACATCGAGCAATGCACCAGAAGTATTACCAGCTTTGGACAAGCAACCAAAGAAACCAACGGCAAGGGAGCTCTTACAGAAGGCTTTCGATGGATTGTCAGCCATTCGCAACTTGACTAGCAGGATAGTTGTCAGCACTGAGGAGAAGACTGCATTCGAGGACATTGAAACACTTATAATCACACAGATACACGAAGCAGACAAGGCAAGTCATCCTTATAGGCTGAGCAACATATGATTCACTACATCGTGAATAACATCTTGACGCTACGGAGCAGCCCATTGGGTTTTCTTCTGTTAAGAAACAAATGCTGGAAGACCTCGATATCGGGATTGAACCACTCGACTTTGACATGGAGCAACTGCAGAGCATTGCTAGCGACCGTCAAGTGAGCGAAAGATTCAAATTGGATCGGGAATATTTACGGATTGGAGGATTGTCCCATGTGTGTTTCTGCGCCGCCTTCTGAGAGTGATGCCATTTACGCCAGATCATCTATAGAAGGAGCAACTTGCCTCTATCGCAACAGTCAACTTTCTTTTCGAGTCGATGTACAACGCATCAAAGTCAAAATCCCTTCATATTGTCAAGTTCTCGCCAGAGTTGACTATTCCAGAGGGTCTTCACGAAAATCCAGTAACGGGCATTCAGTATACATTCCACGGGGCAGCCGATTATGTGACTTGGCTTATCAACAATAGAACCCGCGTCGACGCCACACAGGTCAAGGACCTCCTCGCCGTGAAGGGCCATTCCGGAACAAATCTAGTTGTCGTCGAAGTGAAGAGTCCATTAACTGCCTTCTCTGATCAGCATTTCGCTGAGGCTATGGCACAGGCAGTGACAGCAAGTCTTCATACCAAGTATTAGCCTGTTTCATACCTCATATCCTTGATCAATTGATCTCATCACCATGTAGAGGGGACCAACGTTTTATCATGACCGACTCGAAGCGGTGGAAGTTTTGTGTCTACAAACGAGAGACCAGGAAATGTTACATTTCGTCGATATTGGATGCTAATGACGATGGAGCCCAAATCGTTGCAACGGCCCTTGACGAATGGGTACGTCGAGCAATACAGATGAGCCCACAACCATGCTGATATATCGACTAGCTCTGGTTCGCAGATGTCATAGAGTCACCTCAGAGGCTGTGGAAGCTTGGAATAGACACTGAGCATGCATAGTTAGCGCAAAAACTTTCATTGTATAATATCATTCAAACAAGATATGTCGTGTTTTACAAACTCTACAAGTGGGCTAATACAATCCTGGACTTGATATTCTTCTCATCCGCGTAGATCATAAAAAGGCGGCCGCTCTCTTCATCAAAAGACAATTCAAAGATTATCTCATGCTCCCGCAGATCGGGGCAAAGTAATTTTGTCGTTCGGAAGCCATCTGCATCTGCAGACGAAGCGGAGTCGAGGCGCTTTGACCCAAAGCTTGTTGTATGGGTTATAGGAAGGGCGAACAGTCTGATCGATCTATCTGGTAAGGCGTGAACCCCTGAGAACTTACCCATGAAACTTCCTTCATCTTCCCCCATACGGTATGGCAGATCAGGCCACATACGTTGCGAGTCGACATCATATCCGACATCAGCACCTTCTAACAGAGAGTGTATCACGATGTGTCGCCCCGACCATACTGCAAATTTGGCCGGAGGTGCTTTACTTGAAAGAAAGTCTCCAAGTAAGAGAGGAGTTATCCGAGGATTGAGTAGATAATCGCCTCCCTGGACATTGGACCAAACGCATGGATGGTACATGGGCAAATCAGCAACGTGGGTACCATTGACCGGATGCATAGCAGGCATGGTGAAGAGCCGAGTATAGACACCGCCGCCTGCCGCTGTAATGAAGTAGCCTTGCGATATTATAGAAATAGTACCTCGTTGAGGGCATCTCTTGATAAATTGGATCAATGAGAGGACAATACAGATATTAGTGCCCTTACAGGATCCTTAAGACTCATGATAGGTGTATGAGTCCCTTGCCCATAGACCCGGATATACGCAAATTGGCCATGGTCGCAGTGATTCCACAGGATTGCGAGGTGAGTTGTGTCAATAAACAGAGTCCATATCTTCGTATCCACGGAGAAGTAGTCTATCAGCTCAGAGGTTCCGTTGTCGGCGTTGCAGTGATAGATCGAGATATGCGTGCGACTGTGAGAACAGGTGAATATTGCGTGGCGTGCGGGTAAGACAAGTACAACAAAAAGATACTGACCCATCATGGTCTTCATACTCTTCCAGAGATGCGACAGCGACATTGATGGAAGTGGAACTGACAGGAACCGCCCGCCATAAGTATATAGGGTGCGCGGAGGGTGGCACGAGGAGTCGCCCCACCCTCAGAGTATCCGCGTCCCAATCGTGCGCCACCAATTCGCGTTCCGAGGCTTGTAAAGTAATGAAATGACGGCCGCCTGGGAGAGGAACGGGGAATAGGAGATCTTCATCGAAGGATCGAGCAATCCTGAAGCATGTGATTGGGTCCACTCCTCTAATTTTGCGATCCAAGGTAGTCAGTCGCAAGGTTGCTGTTATAACCTCATCCAGGTCCATTTCATCGAGGCTGAAACTAAGTCGAGGAATCGGCCGAACTTCCAAGATGTCGCGCAGAGCCAGTAGCCAGATCGACCTATCTCGCACAAGACTGGAAAGTTGTTTCGAAGTCTGGTCAAGGAGGTATATTCAGAAGTGAAAACATGCCCTACATGACACGAGATGCTCACCTCTCGCAAATTGCATAGGTCCCGAACGGAAAGGTAATGCGATAGGACGAAGACCACGTCGTAGGGCATGTCGTTCAGAGTTTTGGGACGTTGCCAGAAGATGGCCTTCAAATGTCGAAGTAGGATAGAACGGGTCCATTCCAGACGTGTAAGTCGCAAGAATCGGGTAGTTATTGAAGATGCCATGGCGAGGAGCTCTCGAAGCATGGATGCCATTGTGACGGTTCAAACGTTCAATGTTCAATCTTCAACATGCAACTGTGGCCTGCAAGTGTGGCAAGAACTATTGAAGACGCGACTGGGAATTTCGCGCCACAGTTGATCGTGAGAACCATGGCTCTCGCTCAGGTTGGGCGACGTCACGCGTCAAGGGGAAAGGCGATAGAAGTAGTGTACAATATATGTATCAAACTGAGGAATAGATTACAAGGTTGTATCATATAGAAAGTCCATAAGTTACGAGTAGAAAGTTGAATGTCCCGCGAGAAGTCCAGTAAGTTACAAATTCCAAGTGCTTTTGATCAAGTCGGGTTCAGCAATAACATACGTCGGCGCCATTGTGTGCATACTCGGGTTGTAGGGCTATCCCATAAGATTCAGTACAACTGAGACTAGTTCGATATCAAAATAAAAACTCACGAAGACAGAGGCATCGACAATCCTAACACCCTTGATACCACCTTTCATCTTCAGATCGGGGTCTACTACGCCCCATTGCGCGCCTTTGGGGGACATACTGGCTGTGCCAACAGGATGTGCCGTTGTCCCGCTGTTGCTCCTCACATACTCTTCGATCTCCTCGTCCGTCTCGGCAGTGGCGAGAGTGCCTAAGGCTTCAACGATATAATTTTGGAAGACCGGCGCAGAGACGAAGCGCTTAGCCGCTTTGACTGCTTCACGCATAGCCCGGATATCCCAATCGGTGGTGTAGAATGCGGGGTCAATGTGGGGAGCGCGGAAGGCATTGAAGCCGCCAGTCGTGTCGAGA
This sequence comes from Pleurotus sapidus, assembly GCA_026743855.1. NCBI lineage: Eukaryota > Fungi > Basidiomycota > Agaricomycetes > Agaricales > Pleurotaceae > Pleurotus > Pleurotus sapidus. The sequence continues at coordinate 245,762 of JANBWZ010000024.1, read as the reverse complement.
GTGACCGAGCCGCCTGAAGAATTGTTAGACCCAGATGGTCAGCGAGGAGCGAGACACGCACGCGACGTAGCAGATACTAAGTTAGTAGAGATAGTGAGCCATCTGCCCGGGGGAGGCGCCGGAGAGACGAAGCCGTTCTGTATGAAGACATCAGATGATGGGAGGTGAGAGTGGAATGAATTATCAGACGTACCCCGATTGCGAGTTCTAAGTGCGGCGTGTTGGGGCCAGCGGCGGTATCCACGCCAGCAGGGAGGCCAAGGTTCGCCCTCTCAGTCTCATTCAATCTGAAGAAGACGACCTCGCCGATAGGCGTAACGACCAATGGTCCCGTTCCGTCGGTGTTCCACTCATCCATAGCATCATCGAGCACATTCTGCTCTTGGAATACGGGCTCGAACGTATCCGCATCCGATCTAACATTCCAGAGACATCCCGTCGTAGGCTGATCGGTCAAGTTCCTGCCAACGCTGGGCAAGTTGACAAGCGGAGGAATGCCGACAGATGACAAGTAGCTGGAGTCACCGATGCCAGAGTTGAGAAGGATCTGGGGGGTACCGATGACGCCAGCAGCAAGAAGAACTTCCTTTGTCGCGGTGACGGTTCGCAGTGGACCGTTGTTGATGTCTTGGGTGTATTCTACACCTTGGAAAGTGGAGCCGGAGCCGGTTTGGAGGATTCGAGAAACACGAGCATTGACGAGGACGTGGAGGTTGGGTCTGCTGATGAACTGTGGGCCGAGATAGGATGTTGCTGCACTACTGCGATGTGAGCCATTGATAGCAGCTTGGAGCCAACCCAATCCAAGAGGCGTGCCGTCGTTGTAGTCGAGCTTGAAGTCGAAGATACCGCCGAGTTCTTGCCCTGCTTGGAACACCAACGGATCAAGTGCTTGGTGGTGACCAGAGAGACTGTATGAATTGATGCCGGTGGTGCTATGAACTGAAGGATCGTATTGGCCAGTGGTATCGTGACCGTCGGCAGGAGGTGTCCATTTTTCGTTCTGTATGGGTGCTGTTAGGCCATAGGGTCGACATAGAGCTAGCAGAAATACTGACCCGTGCAAAGTATGTCTGCACGTTGTTCCACGACCAACCGGAGTCGCCCGTGACTTCAGCATAGCGGTCGAAATCGTCGGAAGAACCACGAGTATAGAACATTCCATCTACCCAAGCATCAGTATATTTGAATCACATAATGCTAGGTGACTCACTGATGGAACTGCTACCGCCCAGGACGAAGCCTCTGGCGAATGGGACTTCGGCGTTATGCATGCCGACTTGGGGTGTGGTAGTCTGCATCAAAATCAGATTTAAGACGGCGAAGCGGTAGCAAATAACCAACGTAGTTCCACGTGTATTGTGCAGGGATTCGCGTAACGAAGAAGGGGACCTTAGTCTCGAAAGCATCTTCATTTCTAATCAATGATTGAGCGAGTAGATTCAGAACGGATCAAGCAGAGCTCTTAGGAAGGACCTCCTTCGAGGACAAGGACTTTAGTTGACGGGTTTTCTGTGAGACGATTCGCGAGGACGCTCCCACCCACACCGCCTAGAGGGCCCGATCAACTTTCAGGAAAGCTAACATCTGAAGCGTTACTCACCTCCTACAATGACAAAGTCATATGAAACATCTGGCAGGTCGGCTGCATTCTTGTACAAGGCAGCTGAGGCTCCGAGAGGAAGCGATAGGAGTGAGAGGACAAGGGAGATGTGGGCAGCGAGGGATTGGAACTTCATCATGTTGTTGATTAGTGATGATATGAATGTAGATGAATAGGATGGTAAGATGCTGCTCAAGTGCCTTGTCAAGCTGCCTTAAGTACCTGACGGAACACTTGACCTAATACATTCAAGGACTCGGAACCGCTGTGTCGAAGGCGGGTTGACCCACATCTGCATGCCCGTTTGTTCAGATGTCATATCCACCGACGAGTGGGTGAAGTGGGTTGGTTACTGGGTGACAGTCTTTAGAGCGCCGGCGGGCTTGAAGGATAGGTACGCGGTTGGCAGCATCCCGAAGAGCTCGCGGAACATCCTCGCGTACCGACATCGTGACTAGCGAAAACCATATGGTTAGTTGGTGTGGTTCCCTCCCAATTCCATCCAAGTCACCCCTAGGCAAACATTGGGTGGTTGTAGGTGTTTCTGTCCGGGAAGTTGCCTATCGCGTCCATAGAATATTGAAGATATCGGGGTACACCAAAATTACCAAAATTGTAAAATTTGCGACACACTCGACAAGCGAAGCCCTCTTGCGGCACCGAAGTTGATGGACATAGCGAGCACAATACAAGCGCGAATGTTTTATTCGTTGATGGTTATCAGTGGGTCGTACCGCATGGTGCGGCGATGCCAAAGAAACCGTTATACCCCAGTAGAAGCTGTCAGGCAATGAGGGTGTTCCTGCTGCAACGATCATTGGAGTGGAAGTGGAAAAGGCATCGGTAGCATATTTCGGTGGCGAATGTAAGTTTGGCCAGTGCCATACGTGTATATGGGCAAGGAGGGCCACCGTACATTATTGTTCAGTCCGTCGTCGACTCTACGCACTCTCTAAGTATCTCCCAGCTTCCTGTAGTTAGAACTTGACTGCAGGCGGATAGCTCAATTTATTGCACACGACGACCAACGCAAAACAAGGAGGGCTTGCCTTCCATCAATTCCAGCACTCGGAATTGCTGGCGAACTTTGAGTTCTATTCGCAGGTCTGTTGGAAACTGAAACAAGAGAGCATGGGTTATCGTCGCAGGAGTCAGCTACCAGTACCTTGCACGAGGGCCAGCCGCCAGGGCCAGGGACCCCCGTCCTTGCCTATCCCTTGCCTACCAGGTTGCCTACAGTCACAGACGTCTAGCCAGCGGCATGCGTTGCTTGTGATTGTCTTTGTCGACTTGCGGTCGATTGCGAGCAATGTTGAACCTTGAAGGTGCGTTCCTATGTATAGAGATGACAGGATGTCAAGATCATCCCGCTTCATTCCGTCACGCCAGCATTCAATGCAAGGACATATAGACGCCCATAATCCGTTGCTTCGTGCGACGTGCACGCCCAAATTTTGGTCGAATTCAGCGATTCCAAACGTTCAAGCTCGAAATGAGTACTAGAATCTTGAAGGTTCATTTTTTGGAGATTGATAATGTCAGCTGAACTGAGCTATCTAGCTATCTTGTCGCCTCATCAGGTCCCGTCGCTACTCAAAGGAATTCACGGGCCCGCGATTCTGATATCCCTGCCATTTCCATTGCTGTATCAGCACGCGCCGTTTACGCGCACCGCCTCGTATGTCGGCCAACAGTCAACGTCAATCGAGAATCGAGAATCGAGGTAACATCGAACCCTGAGAGGGCCCCGAAGACATACCAATTCCGTCGGTCTATGAATGTATAAAAGCGCATCCAAGTGTCCTCTTGGAATCATTATTCACCTTAACTTCCTTCTCTCCTCCCCCTCTTCTTCGGGTCTTTCTTCTTTCACGCTTAACGTCAATTACCCCTCACGTCTTTTGAGTCGTCCTTCTCGGAACTGGTTCCTCTTGCAATTCCTACCCTTGCAATTCGCGTCAACTTCATCCTTCGTCCTTCGAATTCATCTTTATTGCACATTTAATAATGTTCTTCACCAAATTTATCGCTGCCTCGGTCGTCGTCGTCGGTCTGTCGTCGTCCGCATACGCACATGCTGCTGCCCACCCTGCTATGGGCATCAAGGAGCCCTTGAAGCGCCCCGATGTCAGACGCCCCGACGCCAAGAACCCTTGTGGTACCGGTGTCGATATCGCCGCCAACTTAGAGAAGGCCGAAACTATTCAAGTGGCCGCTGACGGCACCTTCTCTGTCGTAGTGGAGAATTACAATGGGTGGGTGTCCCCGAACATTTTCCCTACCGAACTCGAACTGAAATGCCCGTAGGGGAATCGACGGTTCCAGACAATTCACGCTCAAGGTCGATGCCACTGGTACGGGCAAGTCATTCCAGGCTGGCACAATCACGAAGAATGGCCTGAAAGTCACGTACAAGAACGAGAAGGAGACGATTCAAGCTAAGCTCCCCGCTGGCATGGTCTGTCAAGGCGGGCAGGCAGCCAATCTGTGCCTAGCGCAGTTCACCAATGCTGCCTACCAGAAGTTCGGTAACTGTGTCGTTGTGAGTGTGATCAATTAGCTTTAGACGCTGCTGCGATCTAATACCCATGATTTATCCAGCTCCAGCAAGGAAGCAGCTCTGTCGCTACCTCCAGCTCGTCTAGCAGCTCGTCCTCTGCAAACAACAGCAACTCGGCTTCGAGCAACGCAAACAGTTCCTCTACATCCAACGAGTCTGTCACCAAAGGTGCCAACGGAGCGGTTAATGTGAACAAATCCGCCTCCACGGCCTCCGCAGACTCCAAGAGTGCCGCCAGCTCTGCTTCTGCTGCCAACGCCAATGCTTCCAACTCGAGCACAGTGAAGACATCCGTCAACGGCAATGGCGCTGTGTTCACATCGTCCGTCACCGGTTCCAACTCGGACTCCAACACGTCTTCCTCCTCTGCTGCCTCCAACTCCGCCAACACCGCAAACTCTGACACCAAGGTCGTCTCATCAACCAACCCCCACACAGGCGCGACCACCTCATCCACTGTCAAGTCCAACTCTGCATCTTCCAATACCGCGGAATCTGCCTCGAGCGCCGCCGCCGCGAACAAGAGTTCTTCTTCAGCCGCTGTGACCTCCTTTGTGGACCCCAAGACGGGCAAGTCGACCAGCTCTACGGTGAAGTCAAGCAACAACGCCTCGTCGTCCTCGAGCTCTTCCTCGTCTTCCTCGTCTTCGAACACCTCCAACTCTTCGAGCTCAGTTGTGTCATCCAACGGTGGGCAGACCACCACCAAGTACCGCCGTGCTTATGTGAGTACTCTTTTGGCTGCCTGTCGATCTCCATGTACTGATCCGTCCCTCAGGGCTCCCGACTCGCTCGTGCTCTCCTTGCCGAGGACACTGATGCTGATAAGGAGGAGGTCGTAGAGGAGGTCATCGAAGTCGTTCGCCGATCCTTGATCAACTGGATCTGGGCTTAAACCCCTCTCCCTCCCTTTATCTGCTAGATTTGGACATTTCATTATTTTTGCGCTCTTCGATACTTATTCGTGTTTATATTAAGGACAAGGACGAAGTAATTTAGACATCGACGACTTAACCATTTATTCTTCGCTCCGCCTTTTTCATTTACCCTTTGCTCCACTCTTGGTAGTGGACGCACACCTTTATACCTTCACATACCTTAACGTTTGTTATTTTTTCATGAGGCGGAGATGCTTTTTATTTCACATTGACGTAGGGGACGACCATCTTTATTTTCATCACGATTTTGCATGTGCATACACCGATATACACCGATTTCTTAATTACAAGGCATTTGACTTGAAAGAGTACCTCTAGGAAGAATTACGACTGCACCCAGTGGACTCTGTATTCCAGCCAGAATCTCGCGTGGCACCACAACTTTAGGCATGAAGGGCTTCCTGGTCGAAGCATAGTTATAATTGAAAGCTTATCTGAAGGGCAAGTTCCTGGAAGTAGTTAGTGAGTAACCACGTGGCCCTCGCCTCGATTGATTTTGCCTCCTGGAGCGCTGATCATCGAAGAGCTTTGTGCAGCCCGAGGCTGTAGTAAACAGACATGTCCAGCATCCCTGCAGACTTCCGCCCCGCCTTGCTTGTAATCGACATGCAAAATGACTTTTGTCCTCCGGTATGCCTTACTTCCTGCCCCACAGACATCCAATGTCGTCTTCACCTTCTTGAAGGATGGCTCCCTTGCTGTGACCGGGGGACGAGACCTCGTGCCTTGCATAAATAAACTTCTCTCCACGCCTGCTTTCGCGCTCCGGGTAGCAACAAAGGATTATCACCCTACCGATCACGTATCGTTCGCCTGCAATCATGCCGCGCCCAACAACATACCTTTCACCAGCTTCGCCCGTGTCATTAACCCCAACAATGCGGAAGAGTCATACACAACGAGGTTATGGCCGGAGCACTGTGTCCAAGGTACCACCGGCGCTGAACTTGTCGATGGGCTCAACATCGACGCCGTCGATTTGGTGATCGAGAAAGGGCAAGATAAACGGGTGGAGATGTATTCTGTCTTCTACGACCCATTTAAAGTCAGCGAGAGTACCGCCGCGGCCGCACTCAAAGAGAAGGGTGTCACTTGGGTGTATATCGTTGGCCTGGCGTATGATTACTGCGTAAAGGCCAGCGCATTAGACGCTAGGACAGAGGGCTTTGAGGTTGTCGTAGTGAAAGATGGAACCAGAGCTGTGGATGCATCCAGTCAAAATCTGAACGAGGTCGATGATCAACTCCGTCAGGCGGGTGTGAGGGTTGTGGGGATGGACGGTGAGGAAATGGGTTGGCTGTCTTCGTGAGCTTGTACATTAGCTTCATCATATTCTCAGCAGAAAGTATGTCCCTCAATTGTAATCTTGACAGATGGTGTCAAACCTTGGAATCATGAAGACTGGGGAGTTGTTGAGTTAGCCTTGGAGTGATTTAAATCCTGTGATTACGAAATAGTACCGACAACGAGGAGAGTAAGTAAATAAGAACATAGGTACGAATAGTAAGAGAGGGGCACCCATATACATATAAGAACCGGGAGAGAATGTGGGATCAAATATCGATCAAAGAGTAGTCCAGCTTCGAAGAGGGGTATTACTATTTGGCGATGAGACGAACGAATGAATCTGGTATGCGTAAATGAGTGTGAAGCAGGTTGATATATGAATGAAGGCATCGGTGCGTCAGCCACTATCCAACGTGGCTGGGCGCGTGCGATATATGTACAACCGGAAAACTGAAAATCCATCAAGCATCCTCCTCTTCCTCCTCTTCCATGACGTTGTGTAGAGGCGCTCCATGTACATAGCGGGCAGGACTGGCGCGCCCAGTTTCTTCGATGACTACACGAGGCGGCTCCACAGGAGAGAGATCTACTGCAGGAGCGGGAATATGGGCAGGGATGGCTATCTGCTGAGGCGCTAGAATGGGCGCGGCAGCCGGAACGGTGTCCTTAGTAAGAGGGGGAGCCCTCACGGGGACCGGAAGTCGCGATGGAGTTTGTATAACTGGAGGCGCGATGGGGGTGGGTGGTAGTGTAGAAGGCTTAGGAGAAACACTCCGTTCACGTTCACGGTACATTTCAATCAAGGCAGCCGTCTTGGCTCCAAGTGGGGCTTTGTCGGCGACGACATCAGCTACATGTCCATTGCTGATGCCATTTCCTTGATGGTGCCCATTGGCAATAGGGCTTGCCATTGGTATGCTCGGTATGCGGGGTAATTCCACTTTAGATGGGGAGTGATCACGTTGTGCAGGTTTTGGTTGCTCTATCTTGACGCTCGTAGGTATTTCGGATTGTGCTGACTTGGGCTTGGGAACCAATGGAGAGATGGCAGGACTTGCAACGGGCGAAACAGCTCGAACGGGAGGAACTTTGGGTAATGGTCGTAGCGGGGCGACGGGTTGTAGCGAGACTTCAACTGGTTGAGGGGGAGTAACAGGTTCATTGTCGTTCCCTCCTTCATCGTCACTGTCCATATAAGCAAGACGATGTCTAGGATCTTCGTCGTCCTCAGGGCTGTTCAATGCTGGTCTTCGATCAGGATGCAGGTCAAAATACCCTAATCCTTTCCGCGGCGGGGGAACAACTTCCTCGGGTGTTGGGTCCATGACGGGCTCCATGACGGGCTCCGCGCCTAGAGAAGATGCGTATTCCAAAGTGTCCCGATCGTCAATGCTCTCGACGAGCCCTCCCCTAGTGCGCGGCACAGTTTGGATCTCGTCTACATCAGCATCTTGCAATGAGTCGAACACTGAAACGGGTTGGGACACAGGCGCTTCTTCTGTCGTCCCAAATCGACGCTCTAACTCGTCATCAGACAGCGGGGACATGGAGCGCTCTTGCTGAACGCTTGCTAGCACCTGAGCTACCTCCAAACTCGCGAGTTCCGGATCTGGCCCCACTCGCCGTCGTCGCTCTCCTGGAGCCCGCATTTCGGCTTCCTGCCCGCCCATCCGCCGATTGTGTGTGGCTACCAATATGTCCACCCATGCATCGTCTCGTGATTGTCGTCTCTTCTGCTTCGCAGCCTCGTCTGCCACACCGTCACCCCCACTATTTCGCTCTTCGTCACTATAACTCGCTAACCTTGTCTCAAATTCAACGCTCGAATACTCCGCAGGCGGGTAGGTTCCCTTCTTCGCCGGGTGGGGACTAACGGGAAGACCAGCGGAGAACTTAAATCGTGATTTCTTAGCAGAGGAAGGCGGTGGAGGGGGAGGCGATTCACCGTCACGGGCCTCATCCCTGGTATAAAGTTGCGGGATTCCCTGTGGTCTCGGTGTCGAGGATCGGTCAGTTGAAGACACAGGCAAGGGGCTCGTTGTTATTGTCCTGGCCCCACCACCACTCAGAGAAATAACCTTCGTGACCGAGCCTCCGCGAAGCATGGTATCGAACTCAGCATCGTGACGCGAAGGTAGTCAATGGTCCCTGCGTATCCACGACCGTTAGCAGTGGATGGTGCCGTTTTCCACTGCTTGCTCTTTGATGGCGACGATACAGTAGCCTGCGACGATGACGAGAATAAAGAAGGTAGGCGCCGTCGACTAGACGACCCTAGGGCTGCCCGGAGTTTCTGCCGGTATTCGAGCGGAATGAATTCTTCGAAAAGAATCATCGTGGCAGCGGAACGAGGATCGAAGGAAGACGATTGGGTGGAACTTGATAGTGAAGTGGATAACGGGGATGAATCTGTGGCCGGAGAACGCGAATGGGGCAAGGATCTGAACTCGACCTTGAGACGGGAAACGCGAATGAACAGGGTACTCTACTTGCAGAAACGGATAAACCTACCAATGCCCAGTTGCATTCTCTGTCAAGAAGGCTCCAGTCTCCTTCTCTTGTTGTAGCCCCGGAGACCGGACTAAATGACTCACTAGCGGTTCTCTCTAGCTCAACTTCTAGCCAACCACTTCCGCACACAAGATCACAGAACACGTCGACGAAACCTTCTTCCACGACTTCTTCTCCGCCCAGGATAGGTTCTGTGTCCCAATCAAAGGCAGGCATGTTCTTATTGCTTTGTTGTTGGGCTTTCCGCAGTTTCTTCGTCAGTTCGGCTTCACGTACAGGACCAAGAAGACATCGAGCTGACGATCGGTGTGCTAAACTGCAGTGTGGTGGAGAGGGGATCGTCTGCGCGAGAGAATCCAGCAGATGAAAAGTCTGTCCAAGACAGCGTAGCTCGTTTTTCCGACCGGGACTGGATACAAATTTACTTACGTCAACAACGACGATCGAACAAGCACGAGAGAGACGTACCAATCGAGCGCTTTCGGTTAGATCGAACTGTAACTTCCTCTCAGCCTCCCCATCTGCACCGAGGCCGCCGAAGCCCATGGACTCGAACTCGCCCCATTTGAGGTCCGTTAGAGACCGAAACCGATCTTCACCTTCTCGAGATCCTAGTGACACGTTCAAACTATCCATTGACGTCGCCGAAGACATCGTGGATGCAAATGAAGGCGTAGTTGAGATCGAGGTCGGCGAGCTTGTTGCAGACGCAGAAGGGCCAGGGCCAAATTCGGGAACGACATTGGAGTGCATGTTCATCCGTTTCTTATAGGATTCCGAAGTAGCGAGGAGGCAACTTCATGCCCGGTGGCGTTATTCGCTGCCATTCTTTGGAAGACGCTAGTGCGTTGAAGGAGTTGGGATTAAGACGCGCCGAAGGAGGAACATATCCCCATGCGGCTCCACTCTTCACCAGATCGGCGCTGTACACTCTGACGTTCCGACGAACGCTGACAACGCGTACAGTGCGAGCTCCCCGTCGAGCCTGGGGGTGTCCGTTCCTGGTACTCGAGAAACTGATGTTATTCAGCATCGAAGGATATCCTTTAATCCATTCTTTCAGGCGAGTCGGAACGCCAAGTGTACCAAACGAAGCGTTATTAGCAAGGTCGCGAGCTTGCAAATCCCCGCCGAAGTCAACAGTGGAAGTTGCAGTACCGGGACGACCGGTAGGAAAGTCCTGCCAACGTATAAAAGCGAGAATGAGGTGTTCCGTGGCATTGGCGGCTTCGAGGTATTGTGTGTATGAGCCTTGAAACGTTTGCAATCGCAATTGGGGACCTAGCCCAAAGAATAATGGCCCGAATAGGGTAGAAAGCGTGGGCGGCGTGTGGCCTGAAGAAGCGCTATTTGCGGTGAGGCGAGTCAACAGGGAGAACGTGGTCAAAATGACGGAGCGAAGAGGTGGAATCAGGTCGTCAAGGATGGTTGAGAAATGAGATGGCGAATAACCCGTGGCTATTAGGACTCCAGAGGTTAGAGGAAAGAATTTGTGGATTCGGCAGACGCACCAGCTTCCGTTCCTTTGAATTGGCGATACATATCCCAAGGGAGGAGCCCCCTAACCTCTTGACCGCCTTGTATTCGCATCGCTCGTGCCAACCCCCAACGCAAACACATCCCTAGGTCATGAGGGCCAGCGAAACGCGCCTCTTCTCGCCATCGTTTATCCGCTTTGTCTAGCGAAACTCCGGGTTTGCACGTCTCCAAGAACAAGGAAATCAGCCTCTTCACTGCCGAGGGTGAAATATCTAAGGCAGAACTGCTGAATATGAATGGCGTCGTTATGCCGCCCCGCGTGACGAGCTCGTGGGTCAAGACCTCGACCAGTCGAGCAACGTCTTGAATCCCTAATACGACATGTCGCTCATAGGAAAGGTAGCCGTAGTCGTGGTCTTTCGGGGGCTGAAACCCTCCAAACTCGTCTCGCGGTCGGTCGAGGTGTGTCGGAAGAAATGAGTTATCTGGTAATTGAGGCTCAGGTGGTGGTGGGAGATTGGCCTGCTTTTTCTTCGACTTCTTGGAGGACGGCGAGGAGATGGCACCAAATTCGTCGACCTGCGGCTTTTTTGGCGTCGAATTGGTTCGTGACCGAGAGAATAGACTGTGCATTCGACTTCGCAGAAAATCTCTGCACCTTGGACGAGGAGGATGCAAAGGCCCAAGTACAAATTTGTGCCTAGATGCCATCCAAGTCAAACACAAGCAAACAACCTCTTGATTCTCTGAATTCTTCTGTTGCAATCACCGGTACCAAATGACCGTCACCATCTTGGTGTATTCATAGCACAGCGACAATGATGCACATGCACATGGGTGTCGACGTCTTGCGATTAAAAAGCATCGCCACAAGTCAAAGAAACTCTTCTCCTGAGAAACTCATCTTCTAGAGCCCGAGGCAGTCGAAGGGACCCCCGACATTCCCCAAGTACAGCTTCTCTCGACCGATCTCCTCACCATGGGCGTCGATCTACGCAAAATTCAGGCGCTATTGAACCTGATGCCCATGGAGCAGTCGTTTTAATTATCAATTTTTGCGAACTGCATTAAGCGCTAAAGTCATATGTTTTGCCGCTCAGGAGATGTAACGGTTTTTTCAACAAGCCTTCTACTCGGAGCGCAGGGCTAGCAAACTACTGGGGTTAGGTCTGTTCCGATGGATTGACGACTTCCATCGCAGCCTCGAAGGGTCCCGACTTGGATGTCTCTGCCGTTCACTGTTACATCGACACCGATACTTCCTAGCCAATAACCGACGCTCGACTGACAGCCATATGGCTTTTCTCCGCCGGAGTGCTTTCGTTAGGTTTGACCCCTGTGATTGCGCTATAACGACAGCAGCGATTACGACCGAGAACTACGTCTAATAGGCCTGGTGCCATCACGAAATCGACGAGACACCTCGTCCATTCTCTCACGTATATCTAGAATCGTGCAGTCGAGCCGATATGGTTTATTGCATTAGGATCGCACATACCGCATCATCGATCAATGTCTGCCGCATTGACCATCAATCCCCCGGCGAAATATACACGACGCGTCAACATATCACCACATCACGGCAGCACATTCAACAAGTCCCCGACTTGCAAAATCTAGGTACTCATTGATCGGCGACGAGCACAGTCAACACCACCGTCGCCCTGGTATCTTCAGTAAGCCACGCGGCACCGATTCAACTCCTCTGCTCCCTGTGCAGCTCACATCCCCTCCTACAGACACATTCCCTGACAAGGCCTCATGTATATGGACGAACCTCAACCACAGCCTCGTTCAGAGCTTTCGATGCCCACAATATACGTGTGGAATGGAACACGGCTCCTAATACAGCATGGACAACATACCCAATCACTGCCATACCTCGCCATGAACGACCCCCATGGACGGCCTACGTCGCGCAGACCACGCCCCTTTTATCAAGGTATCGTAACCAGATGGTAGACACCACCCCATGTACGAAGCTCTGCATTCTGCCAGTCGAACCATCGAAAGCTTTTGCCTAAAAGACTCTGTCGATTACTTGGAATGTGTTCGGACATCGCTTAAGTAAACACTTCACAATCCTCTCATGTAGCGCACCTGGCAGCAGTAAGGCACGATACAGTCTTCCGCACAGGTCCGACATGCAAGTACTGCATCATCAGTGAGTGCCGCATCAATGCATCAATCACTTGCTGTTATAGCTATTCCTTATCATTCAACTGCCTTTTTGTTTGTTAATTACAGGATGCTGTAGAAACTGAACGACAAACCGACAGGTCTGTACATTGCTGCTGTTACATACCCAGACGGGGGACAGCCGCGAACAGACACCGATGGTACCATGATCCTCACGCCTGCGAACCCCAGTGTGTTATCGTCCCCCCGCTTCGCCCCCGTCTTTCCCCCAGATCGAGAAGTTGATTCCTGAGGATTCACGTCGCTCCCTCCCTAGGGTCCGATACACACGATCCCACTAAGCCTCTTCTCCACAGTCTGCCCTTGAAAATCCGTTCTATATCAGCACAACATGAGAAACATACAACCACATTAAGGCATGATCGGCTCATCAGAAATCATTAATGGGAATAGAAGGGCACATGTTCACCACCGAGCGTCTATTGCGGCTGTTCTTTGCAGTGCTGAATTCGAACAGGTATTACCACCGGTTTCGTCGGAATCAAAACTGGGTACGCTGACTGGGCGTCAGCCAGGTCGGACGAAACATATAAGGATCCCGTATGTGTTCCTAGCTCTCTCACTAAATCCCTCTCAGACCAATATGTGTTCTATCCCCTACGTCGGTAAACGCAAAGCCCTTCTCATTGGCATCGGCGAGCTCGACAGGGCCGGTCCCAGGAACGATGCAAAGAAAATGAGGAAGCTACTCTTGGGTATTTCCGCATTCCCTCATCTGATCAGCCATCATACTTCCATGCTAACAATCAAGTATGCAGAGAACTACTCATACAAGAAGACTGACATTGTGCTCATGCATGACAAGCAACGGTTAGCGCGGCTCGTGCCCACCAGGATAACGTCGTATGTCGCTATCTTGTTCGCTCCCCACGATTAGCGCCTCATCGCTACATGAATTACTAGCTACGGGAAATTGATAATCTTGTGAGGGACTTGCCAGCCAGGGGATCACTTCGTCTTCCATTGTAATTTCCAACCCCCGCGCCTCAGGTTTCGTAATGCTGATACGGGTTGACAGATTCGGGCCATACTGGACAACAGACGAATCTGGATGGTACGGAGGTCGATGGCCTAGATGAGCGCATAGAGACTACGACAGGGTCAATTCTTGATGATGTACGAGAGCAACTATTGGACGAGTACATGAGCTGACCTTCCCTAACAGGTATTGAGGGCAAGGCTAGTCGATCCGCTGCGTCCTGGCAGTCAACTTGTCGTAAGCCTCGTCATAATGACTCTCCCTGATTCAGATTCACTTAATGTGAGAGCAGGCAATACTAGATTCATGCCATTCGGCAACGTTACTGGGTACGTTATCATCTCATATCTCATAAACCCCCTAGTCCTCCATCTGACTGACACCCGCACCACCAAGACCTACCGCATATGGATTGCCAGTTATCCAATGCGAAACTCATCTTCGCGGATGGACCCCCCAAGGAATATCCGCGTGTGGCATTGGCTGACCGTGAGTTTCCATACTGTGGCGCCGTCGTCCGACGCTGATTTACCCTTGGAAGTCAAACGCCCCTTAACTCAGTGCAAGAATCGTCTCGTTCGCCAGTCATCATCGTCGAAGCAACCAAGGGCAAAGAAGCCGCGCCTCACGCTGGACACCGTCACAAGATCCTCGACGTCAACCTTTAAATCATTTGGCCCTCTCACGTCCATTCTCCCCAAGTCGCAAGCTTCAGGTTTCTTTTCGCCGGTTGCATCCAACGATGACGCGGATGACTACCTCAGGGCCAAGGAATCCATCGACGCAAGCAGTCCACCCGCCCCCGGTGTGGACTTTTATGACGCGGAAAAGTGCTGCAAATGCCGTCTTAATCCAAGAGACGAAATACAAAACGACAGACTAGATATACCGCGAGTCGTCCGTAGTCCCTTTTGGAACTCTTCAGGAAGCTTGTCCTAATGCGATGGTGTTCTTCTAGGTGGCCATTTCGTCATGCAAGGATTCTCAAGTCTCGTACGAAGATGGGACCCGAATGACTCAGGTACGCGCTTCCTTGCTTCCTCTACATCGAGGACATCGATTTACGTGCCATCGATCCTGTCTAGGTGCTATGCAAATATTTGAGTAAGCTGTCCTCGACATAAGCATCAAATGCGATCTAACCAAGCCACGTGCAGGAGCCAATCCCAACCCTCCCCTCCACAGGCTCTTCCACGACATAAGGTAGGTCGTACATCTTAAGCAATGTCGTATCATCTTCTCAACGTCCCCCAGCTTCAGCCTAGTTTCGTCCCTGCGTACGAACGAGCGAATTCCAAGGACTTCAACGAATGGCGTCGTCAGGGATTCTCGGAGGACTCTCGACCGAATGCATATCAGCATCCTTCGGTGAGTACACTTGCTACCCCTGTCACTTCGAGGCCAGCGATCATATACTTATTCGGTTCCCATCGATCCATCGTTCGTAGCTTTCAAGTCTCCAGCGTCTGGTAAGCCCTTCATCTCCAGTCGACTGTCGTGTCTGCCCAACTGACATCCTCTTTTAGAACCTCAACCACAAATTAAGCCTGTGATCTCAAGTCGTTTATATCTTTCCGTGATACTACTACTTACCTTCGGACACGTATATTAGACTCGTCCTTATTTGTATGATATGTCAAATTGCATGTAGTTACTTACGGCTGTTCAAAGCCACTAGAATGAAGAGTGCTCCTAATTGTTCCCCCGAACACCCCTTTAGTATCGAGATATCGACGCCCGAAGGATTTCGTATTGCAGACAAGCGGGGCTTCCATCGATTACGCAACACAGCCGTGCAGTCAACTGATCCAGCCTTACGAAGCAACCCATTTGTTGATGATCGCTTGAGATATCGGCTCCCTCCGTTTCAACTAGAATTATTTCGCCCGAAGAAATACATGATACACCTTATTACAAACAAACGACTGCGGATTTGGATACATACATTGATAGACTAACTTCAATGACTGGGTACACTGACAGAGTCATAGACTGAGCGTGTGTTCGAGATTCTGAAAGGATGTCGAAGGTGAGTTCACGGCTATGACGGTACCATGAGAAAGGATCTACCAAGCGCTGTAAACTCGAGAGCTATAAATAATTTAGGTTAAATTCTTATGGTGAACTCCTCCTATCCGTCGCAATGCTTACTGAAGGTTCTTGATATGCATTCGGCAAAGCATCCTCGTCAAATTCTCGCCTGTACTCATCCCAGCTTTCTGAATGAATCCTATCCCAGGCTGGAGTAAAAAGGCTGAAGCTATGCAACGGTAAGCACTATGTCATCGCCTGGGCGGACTCCATGTACAACTGGACTAACCAAATGACATTGAAGAGCTTTTCCACAGTGGGGTGAGGGTTGTTTTCTCCGGGCGGGGGATTAGAACAGGTTTTCGGCTGCACCGTTCTGAACGACATTACTCACTTAGATAACAACATAGAACCTGTCCAAAGAAAATGGAAACATCAGAACCAACTCGGATAAGGGAAAGAAGCACGTACATCCGTCATCCCTTTCCCCTCGGCATCTTCGTAAGAGTATTGTGAGTCTTTGCACGAAGAAATGGCCAGCTAAACGGGCGAGTGTGTCAGTCCACCAACGTCAGATGCACACACAGTACTGACGACACGAACCACTTGCGCTAGCTCCGACACTTCTTTTCGGACCTGATCTCTCTCGAGGGGAGAACATCCTTTGTGACAGCAGTGTTCTCCATAGAAATCCGAGTTGGGTTGTATCAAATCCGGCGAGAACACCGAGTTCGTCTTAGGCATAAAAGCCGTCAGAGGGCCTCGCACTTTGTTGAAGTTCCGCGTTGTAGACCTCGTAAGCACTTTCAGCGAGAGACGGGGCTTCTTCAATTTGGTAAGTTTCGAGGATGGCTGACGGGCGGGGCGCCTCTTAGATCGCCTCAAGGACCGTTTGACTTCCATGCAAAGATCAGCCTCTGCGACTGAACGCTCGGAGCATACACTCACGGTCGTTTATCGTCACACGCATGTCTTCCTTGATGGTTTCCTTCACCGTATGTTTGTCGGGAGATAGCGGGGGGGATTGGCACTCTACATGAGGCAGATCTGATGCTTGGTAAGGGGCTGAACGGTTAGTATAATAGGTTGTAATGTTACCTAGCAGAGTTTCAGAGTGGCAGGTGTCCAGAACAGCCTGCCGCTGTGTTTACTTTATCTTCCTCGTTGAAGAACCGGGAGACTCACGACAAGTTGGGTACCCGGGCATAGTGGATCAATCAGCCTAGCCCTCAATTCCTGGCATAACAAAGTCAGTTCAATTTCGCGAAGGAGAAGGTGTCGCACTACATCATCCAGAATGGGGCCCGTTTTCGTCTCTATCCGCTCATCTTTGCCGTCCTTTTCTGTTCCGTCTAGATTGTCCTGTTGGCCGCTGTGTCCTGAATCTGAGGGGGCATATTATCGGAACCAAGTGCGCATCGGATGACGTTAAACGTACAGTGAAAGACAAAGCGATCCCCAGCTTTACAGCCCGCCACAAGATTATCGATCTCCCGAAGCTGGCCATTGATTTCCTCGGTGAGCAATGCTGTAAGCTACCAGAAGGTTTCTTACGATGTTTTCTCTGGTAGGTACAAGCTTGACATCCCGTTGCTTGTCGTACATAACCACAATGTCGCTATTCTTATACGAGTATGTTTCTTCGTGCCAAATCGTCAGGAAAGTCGCACTCAGACGAGGGATTCTCGACATACCGCGAAGTAATTTTCTCATTTTCTTTACATCGTTCCTTGGGCCAACCGATAAGGGCTGCCCTGAGCCGTCGTCGCTAATGCCAATAAGAAGAGCCTTGTGTTTGGTGTTGCCGCTGGGAGTCATCTGGGAAGTCCTTAGGTCAAAAGGATCCTATCGAAATCTCCGTGCAACACTCACTTTATATATGGACCAATAGAGTAGACGCTTGGGGTGCCACATGAGCCTTTTATTTCAGAGAACAGGCATTGATCAAGGTAATAAACCCTAACATGGCACCGACAAGCATCCTTTTCTCAGGCAGACATTGATCAGAGTGGGATAGAACGGTCGTTCGAGGTTCTAGAGCTTGGCTCGGAAGGAAAGCGCCAGAAAATGAACCATTCCTGGATTCTGGTTGAGGTGAAAGCGAACGAAAAGCCCAACCTTGCATAACGGGAGAATTAGTCATACGCCGCGTCGTAGGGGGTGGTTATATAGTAGAGAGGCGAGCCCAAGGTGAGCCCTACACATTATCTTCAAGAAGTATGTTCTAAGTATATACAGTGAGAACAGCCACCTCTCCGGGTTGAGGGATTCGGTACTTACAGTAAATGGATCAATCATGCAGTGCTCCCTTCAATTGGGAGTTAGATTGAATCTGCGATAAATATGGGTTTATGCTTCCAGCGCTCATCCACAAGCTTATAAACAGAACGCAATGCACCTGAGGATCAACGCGTATCCGCATATCAAGCTCAACGGTGCCTGCGTGCGGTTAAGGTGCATTCTGGATCCATAGGTCCTGTAATTGGGCCAGGCCAGGACACATTCAACATGGTGAGGTACAGTATAACAGTTCTTGATCTTGAGTTGGGCGCCAGCCGATTGTTGAGTTGTCACATTGTCACGATGCCGGTCACAAAGTCACTAGTGCTTGAGCGCTGAGCTGAGCCCGTCACCTGACAGAGTCCTGTGCATCAAGTTCGCGAAGACATATAGGGATAGTAAACCGTTTCCCTCGAGGAGTTCGAGGAACGGTTGCGAACTAGAGACGATGCGGTGAGTTGCAGTATCCTGCAGGTAAAAAATGTAGCACTCAAGACGCGATTAGCCTTGCTTACGCTGCGCAAAAAAGACATGTACAGTCGTGTCAGCTCATCTGCGGGAACTGCCTGAAACAAAACGACAAAGAATCTGGAGAAATTGGAGCGGCTGGACACGACTGGAAAAGCACTGTACGTGACAGAGGGATTAGGAAGGAGAAGAGAGCAGCCCTCGGAAAGCTGCACCAACCGAGGAGGCAAAGAGGCGAACAGCTTGAATAAATTGATAGTGAATTCTGCGCCGTTTCCCCACTCGACCAAGAGCTGACGCAGACGCCCGACCTAGCGTGCGTGCAGATATCTGACACATCGCAAATTGAAAGCAAGGACGCGCGGGCGGTGTCTTCCAATTGCCTCCTGCAGCCACCCGCTTTGTTGAGACGCGCCTTTCTGGCCCCTGACGCCTTTGATGGATACTAGGGGTGAGTCACTTCCAGAATATGAACCCTCTGTCAGCTTTGATTTAGCCAAAGCCTTTGAAAGTACATCTTCCACCAACATATCAATTGTTTATGAACGCGTTCGGTTTACCTATTGTCAGCTGGAGCTGAGCTCCGCTCGTGCCTTCCTACAGGCCCGGTTCAGTGTTCACAAGGAACTATATGTATAATGTGAGCGTGGTGTGCCCCAGTGCCAGGTGATCTACGCGCCGTCGTTGCAGCAACCGTTGTCGCCCATGCGGTCAGCTATCGGGTGTGTCGATTGAAGCACTCATTCGGCCCCGCTAACATACGCCAGCAATAGGGTCACATCGACCACAACGTGGGGATCTCAGCCTGGGGGTTGTATCATAATCAACGCTGTTTCACTGGTGGAACCACAAACACACTGTCCCGGTCTCCGAGCCCTTCTGATTGGCTATCGGATTCGGCCTCCCTTTTCCCGGAACATCGCCTAATAAAGAGGACTGCACGTTGGAAGCACCGAGAGCAATGCTGATCAAATGGAGATCGCTTCAGCATCTTTCAAACGTGGCATCGGACGAGCATGTGGAAATCACAACATATACGTCGACGCATAGAAGAATGTCTATAGGCTTACTACTTCTGTCGGCACACACTTCTTACGGTCGCATGGTACGCAAAGAGATAAGCTAATATCTTGAGAGCAGACCATGCGTGCTGTCTCCGCTCTTGATGGCAGAACTCCAATATTCTGGCCGTATATGAGGAGACATTCCTTTGGCAAACCTAGGCATCCGCTGGATCCCATATCACTCTTCCATGGTTTTAGGTCTGACGCTCGGCTTGTTGTTGCTCTTGCCCGCAGTGCTCGCGGCACCTGTGCAACGCTCCCTCCCAGCACCTATATCTGCTGCTTCCGCCAGAACGGCTTTGGCCTCTTGTAAGTATCCCTATCCTCCATTTAATACCTTTGCTGACAAGGCTTCCTTCAGTGACCGTCTCCGCCGAAGTAAACACTCCAGCTTACGACCGAGACCTATTCAAGACGTGGGATATTATATCTGGAACGTGTGATACCAGAGAAAGTACGATACTCTCGTCAACGTGCTAAGCTCATTGAAATAACTTGCTGGTCCTAGCTGTCCTCAAGCGAGATGGGACAAGCGTCGTGACCAGTACTGCATGCGCGGTAAGAATCGACGTGGTGTATCTCCTTCGCTCCAACGCTGAGACGTTATTCCAGGCCACCTCTGGGACGTGGGTATCTCCCTACGACGGTATCTCTTTCACGGTCTCAAGCCAGCTAGACATCGTCAGTCCATCACCTTGCCAGTGAACATCATTAATCTGACGACTTGTTATCTGGCATTAGGATCATGTCGTTCCATTGAAAGAGGTAAATATCTTATAATCGTGGTGCATTCACGATACTCACGTCAGCTCCCAGGCTTGGGTTTCTGGCGCACGTAACTGGACCCCAGCACAACGCGAATCGTTCGCCAATGACTTGACCAGGCCCCAACTTGTCGCAGTGTCAGCGAGTTCGAACCGTTCTAAGGGTGAGTACTAGCCGAAATGTCTCGCTGCTGGCTGACATGGTATTACCTGCAGGTGACAGAGGTATATTGAATTTGAATGTCTTTCAGGGTGACGATTCCTAACGATGATTCTTCACTTAGATCCTGCATTGTGGGTACCGCCCCTCGCGAGTTTCAGGTGCACGTACGCTCGCGCATGGGTGCAGGTCAAACAATTCTACAGCCTCACTGTCGATAGCGCGGAGAAAGCTGCGCTTACCAGTTTGCTCGCGAGCTGCTGAACGTGATTGTAGAGTCTAATTCTAACACACAAAGCTGTAACTATAGTGTAAGTAACAAGTGCAACAACCCTTGACAACTCCATTCAGAATTCGCCTGCGGAAGCGGAAGGCAGCGCGTCGACGGGCGAAGCGTGTTATTAGGAACCAACGCGGACCCCTGCTCCGCGAGAAATAAGGAAGGAAGTCGAATCGAGGGCGGGAGACTACCCCGTTTTCGCTTTCAGCTGCTTCCACAATGTGAAGTGGAGAAGCTTCCCTATCCCAACAATTGCGATTTGTAGCCCAACAAAGTTCTTCATCCCCACCTGCACACCAGCACCACCCCAAACAGCGCCCGTAACCCGTCCCGTATAATTGCTGTACTGAATAGCCATGCTAATCCAGCCGTTCCACGATGGAGGCAGCTGTTTAGATAGAAGACTCAAGGTACATGTAGTAGCGAGGTTGAATCCCAACGCGACTAGAAACCAGCAGACGCACAGGCTGGCGGGAACCACTTTATCGAGGTGGAGCGTCGCGAGCATGATCAAGAGCCCAAGAAGACCTATGAACGAGCCTAGAGCAAGGACCGTGCGATCCTGGAACCTTTTGGCATAGATAACGTTGAGGATCAGGAAGGGCAGGGCGGCAACCCCGCCGATGGCGATGAGGTTCCCTGATGCGTAGGGCGAATATCCGAAGCGAACACCAGCAAAGACGGGTATGTTGGCCTCCCAAGCACCGAGGATGAAGAAACATGTCATAGCGTACCAACACATGGCAATGATGGGTCCCCATTGCTGGCGCGTCGGTCGTCGTTGCTCTGGCGCAGGTACATCAGCACGCAATTGCGACGAAATGAGATTGAGCTCCGTAGTAGGTTGCGGCTGAATGGGACCATGCACATCCTCGAACAGAAAATGAGCCGCGACACCGAACACAGCCCATATGACCGCCATCAGCCATCCTGGACTCGTATATCCATTAAAAACGCTGTTGCTGAATCCGATTTTGTAGAGGAGTCCACTGAAGAACGGGCCTGCGCTGAATCCAAAGCCTGCCCCGATCACTAGCCAGCTGGCAAGCATCGTGCGACGACGTACACCGACGATTCGAGGATCGGAGCAGTAGCGTTTGGAGTACATAAACGCGGTGAAGCCGAAACCAGTGACAATGCGACCAATGAGGATGAGGTATAGGAAATTTGCGCGGTAAGCCAGGGCATACAAGATGCTCCCCAAACCCATGGACGCGTACGAAAACATGAGAGGGCGTGCATATTTTCCTGTGAAATCTGTCAGAAAATCTGTTACCTATTCAAAGAATTACTGCACCTTTATCTGTCTTGGTCATAGGCAGCAAGGCAATTCCAGAAAACAAAGTAGGGATCCCGATGACGAGTCCGGAGAAAGTTGCAGTTCCTCCTAGGTGCTCAGCATACGCGCTGGCGGACGAAACGATGCTAAAGAATGACAACTATTGATGCAGATATCAGACAAGCTACGCATAACATGGAAAGTTGACATGCCTGAAGCAAGCAGTTACCCAAAATCACGATGATCAAAGACGTCAACTTCGGTAGCTTGAGTTCCGAGTATTCAACCTCAACGTCTTGGTTGTCAACCACGGCATCCTCGATGCTTTGTCGGCGTGAGGTATCGCGCGGCGAAGGGCTAGTGGATTCGCCTCCCTGGGTGGTGACAGGCGTGGTGAAGGTCGACCAAACATTTTTTGAACTCTCAGCAACTTTCCGGTCGTGGAAAGTGGCGACAGTCGAGATCATGATTGATCGCTGGAGGTGAAATTAGCTAGAAATAGGGGATCGATAATCAGCCACAGGTTCAACTGTCCTGAATGTTGCCGGACTTAAAGAGTTGCGGTGCTCTTATACCCTTCGTCGAAGGTGAGTCATCGCCATCAAATTTATAGGCGGCCACCCGAAGGATCCCCGCTAGATGCCATGATGGTGTTACCGCAACTTCGACGCAGCCGGGACAAAAGGAGATCATGTCATTGAAATACATACACCCGTACGGAATATAACCGAATATTGTGTCATCGTGTTCTCTACTCACTGACAATTTTCGCATTGTCGGTGAGAATTCGATTGAGGCCATCTCGATGGAGGCAGGCATCGAATTTGAAGCTCGCGGCAATGGCGTCGAGCTCTTCTTCGCTCTTTCCGACGAAATGAGATGCCCACTCCTTCACCAAGAACTCGCTAACCAAGAGGTTTCTCGCCAAACGCCCAACACGACCGCTGAGCGTCCACACTGGGTACGGGTAGAGGTTTCTAAATTCCTGGGGGACCTCTTCGACTATGTGGTCAATAAGAGGCTGGTAAATATGGCGGACGTGTTGATCATCTGCTCCCCAAGCGTCGACAGCGAGGCGATGTTTCTTCGCGAGGAACTTGGAGAATAAGGACATATACGGGGTGTCGAGGGACGTATACACCATTCCTTGGAACCCGATATCTTTGTACAACCAAATTGACCAGCTAAGGCGGTCCTAAGCTCGCGAGTCAGCCGCCCAATTAATCAGGATAAAATATATTCTTACATGGTTGTATATCTCTAATTGATCCTTGAGGACCTTGTATCTGACTTCGTTTATTTGGTCGGTAGCCTCGCCTTCGTACTGCTTGCGAGCGTAAACGGGCCCCCACTCGCCGTTCCAGACGCACAGGCCTCGTTGGTCCATCCACTCTCTCTTCTTCTCGTAACTGCGCTTCAGCCGCCGTTTCTGCTCGGAGCTGCCCACGTATTGCTCTGGTGCTGCTGGGAATCCAAACAACGAATAATCATGAATGGAATACGCAGTGTTACTCCACTTCTTATGGATATCTCCAAAGTGCGAGAAGTCAGACGCAAACGTATTGCCGTCAAAGAAGATAGCGTGGTCCGGGTCGATGGCACGAATAGCTTGGTACACGCGATCATAGAACTCCACGACGCGTGTCTGAGTAGGATCCGTGGGTTCATTGAGTGGGTTGTAGCCCGCGATCCATTTATTTCCGGCGTAATGCTTTGCAAGTTCCTCCCAGAGCCAAATTGAACGATCCTGGAAGTCTTTGTGGATCCAAAACGCTGCTTGGTGGGTGCCAGAATCGCAATGCCAGTCTGTGTTCTGACCTCCAGGGGCGGTGTGCATGTCGAGAATAGTGTATATACCGTGTTGAGCGCAGATATCGATGACGCGGTCTAGGTGCTTGAAACCAGATGTCTTAAGGACGCGAGGATTGAGATCATCTAGATGAGGTACGTGTCGTCAGTGAACAATAGCTTAACAGTCAAAGAGTCGAAGAACCTTCGAAATGGCGGTAGTTGAAGGGGAGTCGAATGCAATTGAGACCCAACCCTCTGAAAAATTTGGCATCGTCTTCCAAAAAGAAATATTCCAAGAACTACACATGAATATTGATAATGCATTTAGGAGCGATGCAGGAGTTTGGCGATACCTTGTCAAAGAAAAATTCTGATTTTTCCTGCCCGATAGTTTCGGCAAGGGCCTCTCGAATCTGGTACTCGCAGCCAGGATATCCTGCGTCGCAGGGAAAGGATATCAGACCAAGAAGCTTATATTGCCAAGGCTATATGGGTTGACCTGAAATGAAATTCTCCATGCTGTAATAAGCAATCAGCACGGTGATAAAATCCATAGCAATATGATCCATGACATACTTCATCCATCCGCCCAAACCTGCGCCGCGAAGAATTACTTCTTTTCCGTCTTCATCGACAATCTTGGTACCCGAAACTTTCAGTAGCGACATGCTTTCGATGAGGGGGATTCGTGAGTGAAGAAGCGTCGTTGCGAAATTAGTGAGATATAAGTTCCCTGCTTTATATACTACAAGTAAGGTCGCAACTCGTGACGCTATCTTGCTCATCATCGGATTACCCACTGTGTCATAGCCGAGGTTTCCCCGCGATCAGTACTGGAGAGTGGAGAACGAAACCTATGTGAGAGGCTATCTGAGAACGCGAACTAGGTAACAGAGGTCTGTTCGCACCGGGATAGGTCAGTAAATCAGGGGGGGTTCGAAGAGATCGCGCTGGGATGAGGCCAGACTAACATGGCTTGGTGGATAATTGAGATCGCAAGATGAGACTTCAAACGACGGAAGCGATGTGACCCTTCTTAGACCAACCGTATCAGCGCTCGCTCGTCAACGACCAGCGCCCGAGCCGTAACTTCGGTGGGCACGCCGTGCCTGTCGTATAGACCATTCCATAGTGCAACAACACGAGTGGCAGTAATCGCCTCCAGATAGAGGGGCGATATGCCGACCCTCGTCGCCAAATAAGATCCCCTGCAGCTACTAGTACGAAGCTGAGGCAGCTCTGAAAAGGGCCGTCGAGCTGGGAGGTAGCACCACTATTGAGCTCGAGAGACATTCCACCGCGGTTCAGGATTTGCGCCGCCGCATCGCGTTTCATATACTGCCGCCACCTCTATTCGCGTTACGACCCAAGGATCTGAAGAGAGTGCACATGATGGTCGAGAAATATTTGGTTTCGGTAACATGAGAGGAGTCGATTCTTGAGGTGATCGTGGGAGTTTATTTGGTAATCAACTTCAGTATGTAAATTTTCGATTAGATTAGATCGATGACTAGTTGACTACTGAGCTATTGTGTCAGTTCTAGTCTCTGGTTATTCGGACGTACAAGGACGTACGGTACGTTGGCATACGCTGATAGACGGCGATTATGCAAATCCTCGATAATCACAATCAGGGACGATAATGGACCCGGGTCTCGACTTACCCCCTTTCCCCGCATTCTCATGTCTCCGTGATGGATGGAATGTTCGCCGAAAGCCCGAAAACACACAAGGCGCCATGGATATAAGCTGAAAGATAAAACACGCTGAGCTGCCAGCCCTATCAGTCCCATCAATCCCTCTTTTCAGCGTGCAGCTCACCTTCAAGGCGTAGGAAGACTGCAGCCTAACCTGTCCAACAACTCGATTCCGTTCCGCGCAGTATGGGCTTAGACATACCGTCACACGCGCTCAGGTTTCCCTACCTTCCGGAAGACATTGAACGTCTCATCGTCGAGATGACTGCTGAACTCCATCTTCAGACTGGGCTTCAGCTAGTTCGTGTCTGCCACTTGTATCGCGAATGGTCAGTCATACCCCCACTGCCATGATACTTGTCCCGACCTTAAGCTTGTATTCTGCAGGATCTCTCCCATAGTTTATAGAAGAGCAACATTGAAGTCCACTGCAAAAGCTGAGCAGTTCAGCGCCACGCTGTCCATCACTTCCGGCAGTCCCACTTTACCTCCCATTGGTCTTGCACACCGAGTCCGCGTCCTCAACTTTGCTAACGACGCAGACCCATACGTTGTCGGGAAAGTGATATCCCTCTGTACGAATGTCGTCAGCGTCGCGTATTGGAAGAGTCGCTCGAAGACTGTACCGACACCTTTCATTGATTTATCCAACTGCGCGTCATTGCGCCGGCTGTCTATAGACTTAAAGCATGTCATTCCGCAGGCCGCCCTTGACCAGCAGCTCCCCCGTGAGCACCCTCTTTTACAAGTCACGCATCTAGACGTTTGCAGCCCAGACATCACTGAGCTATACCCCATCCTTTCGCAACTCACCAAACTTACACACCTCTTCTTTTGTGAAGACCACTACCTGTCAATCCCAACCCGAGCTCACGACATCCCTGCCTATCTCCCGCCTAATTTACGCGCCTGCATAATCCACGACGCGTCCCCTCTCACCCCAGGAAGAAATCTGGCTTCGACCTCGAGTCTATCTAACCAGGAGATTGATCCGAGAGTCGTGATAGCAGCAGAGTCGTTCAAGGGAAAGCCACTAGAATCTGTGCCTCATCTCCTTGTGCGCTCCTTCCCTCAGCTCTTGTTAGATTGGAGTGGTGCTTCTCCGCCTGGTACAGATGTCTGGGCAGAAGCGGAGAATATTATCATTGCCAGGCGTTTGCAGCGTGCGCGGTCGCTCGATGTCCACAGCGAGTCGGTATAGATTCCCCTCCATTTGTAAACATTGATATTGGTATCTCGTAGATTTTGATGGTCCTATAGATTAATATGTAGAATAGAAGTAGACTTTTACAATAAGAAGTCCGTACATGTTATCCAGCGTTACACCATATGTTACCCCACCGATCCTGTGATACGCCTGTGACTCCTGTGCCCTGCTTACCATCAAGATCACCCGTGTCAACATAGCCAACGCCATAAGTCGCAGCGGCGTTGAACCTTCTTAGGGGGCATTTGAATCCCAAAAAGTTTGGACACGCACGATCCACCGCGTAACATGTCTCTAGACATGGAAGCAGCATCGTCCATTCGCGACTCGCGGGCGGGAAATTGGGATTTCGAGGAGTCGCTGATGTAGGTTGTGGGAGAAGTGCAGAGAACACTTGTTGCGGCCCACCTAGGGTTGGACGAGCTCCCAAGCCCGTGGCACCCGGTGAGGCTGGCACACGCGTGAACGAGGCTGGGTCCTCCGGATTCGGCTCGCTACAACGAGGGAAACTGATAGCGCACAACCATTTGCGGTATTCACGCTGACAGTCTGCGCACGAGGCGAGAGGCGAGTAGTAGTCCTTGCCACATGCGAAAGTAAGTAGCGAGGCAGTAAAGTTTGCTAAACCTGATATGAGAGGAGCCGATATAGCATCGGGGATCGTCGAAGCGTCATAGAACGACGCAGAAGCAGGTGGTGGTGGCAGGGGAACGGAGTAAGCTATACCAGGGCAAAAGGGCAGAGATGCGACAAGAGGGCAAGAGAATGATGCTGGATGGCATGTCAGATATTGAAACGAACCAAAGAGATCGGCGCTCACCTGATTTTGTGGCAAACATAATTGGACCGCTCACACGAGTGCCTTCCTGTACCATGTAGGCGGTGTAATTAGTAGAGGGTGCGAGTCCAGTAAGAAACCATTGCTGTCTCCAGCCCTCCTCGTCTTTCAACCATGGCACCTCTCTATCGATCCTCCCAGCAGAGGTTTGCGCACGCAATGCGCATCCAGTCTTGGGTATGTCAGGTAGAGTAGACGTTGGCGACAAGAACATCGTGAAGTTGAATTTCGAGATATCGGGGGGAGTGGGCGCAGATGCGTTCGCTGAAGGGAGGGTGTAGTTGGGGTAGGATGGCTCGTCGAGAGTAAAATTACTAAAAACATGAGAAAAAAGGATCGCCTGATTGGACGTCGTATCCCCCAGTATTGGCGGCGACGATATTCGCTCATGGAGAGTCCCTAGAGGATCGTCAGAGTGGATTTCAAGAAACGAGGACAGTCTTACCATTATCCGAAAGACCTACTTCAAACGAAGTTTGCCCTGCGTTCTCAACGCCGAGCACACCTCCGTTCGGAAACGCTCCCGTCCAGCTACCCTGCCCCTCGTCCAACGGTATCTCGAACACATCCGGCCCTCCTGCAGACCCCGGACTATCGGAAGTCGAGCTATTACTTATGAAGAAGCGAGGTGAACGATCCAGCAACGCATAAAGCTACGGATACCGTCGCCTGTGTTGCGACGCTCGGAATCACGAAGAACGGCTGACTGAGAGTCGGGATTCGAGCAACATTGTTGAGCGAAAGCGACTGCCTGGCTTGTGCATAGACGATGCTGGAATGAAGAAGCAAAAGCAGCGCTTCGGGGAGCATGGAGTCAAATTGGGTTGAAGAACGAAGATAAAGATGAAACGATGGCAGTCGAGCGGAGCGCGACCCGTAGTAATCTCGTGACCCTGGAGGCCAAGGACCGCGCTCTTACTAAATAAGGTTATCGAAGCCTTCTGTTGAGTCTGTTCTAACTTCTCAAAGGATTGACTATCAACGCCTCGTAGAGGTTGGCCCACGGTCTAATACGCTCATATAAAGCACAAAATACACGGCAATGAATTACAGGGTAAAGGCTATCCAGGCCTTAGTGTAGCACGAGAAATAGTTGTCTGAGTCATCACAGATTCATAGAGTGATCTCGTAGTCCGGATTCTGAAGGGAAGGTCAGTTCGAGCTCTGGAGTGGAGGGCACTGCACCTTACCAGACGTTGGAGACTCGAGAACTGGGTAGATAACGTTGAGTTAAGGTAACACATCTGATAGATGCTTGGCTGACCGATAGCTGTTGATACGCGTTGGGAAGACGGCCTCTGTTCTTCTGGACATATTTGTTCCAGTCGACGGAGTTGACTCGGTCGAAGGCAGGCCCAAATAATTTGAAGCTGTGCGATATGTCAGTGGATAAGATGGCACAAAATGAACTAACACTTACCTGACATCATTGAAAACTTGATGCAGTGAGCGGGCAGGGTTGGCTTCTACGAAAGAGACAGGTCAGCCGTGTGTAGATTGCTATAACTTGATAAAAGACGCAGGCTTACTTAGATAGTCACACAGAATCTACGTGAACGTGGCGAAGCAGTGAAGGTTTTGTCTCCTAAGTATGAGAGATAGACGCACTGCGGTCATTCCGTTCCCTCGTTCATCCTCAGTAAGCAACTTGAGAATCTTTGCATGCAGAGATAGCAAGCTAAAGTTGACACCCGCGGAGATCAATTAGCCCAATCCACATCTAGAATTCGGACACAACGAACCACTCGCGGCAGGTCTGACCCTGATGCCCCGAAGTTATCCTTGCGAGGAAGAGGACAATTGTAGCAGCTGTGTCCATAGAAGGCCATGCTCGTTGGAGCGTTGGGTGCATAATTTAAGCCTGCTGGTGAAGGGAACATCTCAGTCTTACTGGGTAAGATAGACGTCAGAGAACTGGATATTGGTGGGGGCCTCGGAAAGGAGGTGTCCAAGGTAAGGTGGGGCTTTTTCGGTGATAGAATGGCAGCCCGGGCCCTTCCAGTAGGTAGATTTGTGCACTGTCCGACTTTTGTGTGATGTGAGCTCCTTGGGATAGAGCAATTCACTAGTGCACTCACAGATAATCGGGGGTATAGGAACTCGTACATCTTCCTCGGGAACTTCGTTCGCATTCAACCCGTGGCATCTGACATGAGGAAGATCTAATTACGATGCATGCAGTCAGCATGGGAGAGCGGTGTTCACCAGTTGCTATTAAAAATCATACCCAATAATGTTGCCGAATGACAGGCATCAAATACAGCCTAAACCCTAATTGAGCTGTTTCGAACATGATTGCGACCGAAAGCGGCTTACAATAAGCTGGCTTCCGGGACACAGCTTATCGACGAGTTCAGCCTTTAACTCCTGTAATCGGAAATTTAGCCAGCGAACTGTAGAGAGAGAAGGAACCCTACGTCGTCAAGGATGTGACCAGTCGCGGTCTCCAAGCATTCGTCCCATCCGTCTAATTCTGAACCGTCGGAGTTCTTTCGCTGGCCAGCGTGACCAGAATCTATCCACGAGCCGCAATCAATGAGAGATGAATATTTGAGCGTAGGGGGGCCGCACAGTGAAAGACGAAACGATCTCCTGGCTGGCAGTCTTTTACAAGGTTTCCTATTTCGCGTAACTGAGGGACGTACACCACAGGTGAGAGATGATCGACCGAAGGGACAAAGAAAAACGCACAATATTTTCCCTTGTAGGAGCGTGGTACGGTCGGGTTCCCTCCTGGCTGACACGCATGTCCACGATATCGGCTTCTTCATACTCATACTTGTCTTAAATGTCGTTGTTAATGAAGATCAACATGGTCGAAGTACTAGCATACCAAGGAGTAGGTCTTTCATTCGAATGACGTCGTTCTCTGGGCCATCAGGCAAAGGCTGGCCGCTGCCATCGTCGCTGATTCCGATGAGAAGCGCTTTGCGCTTAACACGAGGTTCGCACATAGTGGAAGGTGTGAGCGGGGGTATTGTGGTCATGGAAGCCGCTCATATGCTCACTTTATATGATGTTCTAGCACCGGCGTGACGCTCGAACTGCTTCGACCTGCTTTGAACCCTGAAATTGATAGAATGTGAGTGATGATAAAGAGTAGTTCAGGCGCCCGAAAGGTACCGCCTTCCACTTCAGGCTTCTATGTACGACGCCATGGGGCATTGTATAGCCCCAAACTCATAACAGCAACAGATTGGTTTCTGTAGAGGTAGCTTGAAGCCAAGTAACGTCTCCTGGAGGTGGATTATCAGGACTCGAGATGACCGCCACGAAAATAGCGAGTACCTCGCACATGGAGCATTCCCAGCGTTCCCTTCCCAGGAAGATCTCCAGTCGCCCGGACACAACGGATATCATACAAGCGCGGAGGCGCTGATGGAGGATCTTTCCAGAATGTGAACGAAGCCTGTGAGGACGCTGTACTTGTTCCCCAAACCAAGGACATTAGTGTAGTGTCTTGAGCGTTCAAATTGTTCATGGGTTACATATAAAGGAAAAATACCTCAACAGCTGTGAGCGTTTGTTGGGTTAATGGACTCTTGCACTGTTAAAGGTCTATCGATCAGCCACAGCCCGTTCCAATTGCCACCACACAACTCACGTAGGTCGACCGAAAATTTCAAGACCGGAAGGTTTCATACGACTCAATGGGAGATAAATCAAAGATGGAAGACGACGAAGGTTCCTAAGTTGATAGGGGGGACGGCAGACCATGACAGATGCTCAGAGCCTCAGACTGGCACACGGCGAAAAAAGCAAGTCAGATTTATTTGAATCCCCGAGATTTCTTGTATAACATTCGGAAAGGGTCTTCATTACTCGGAGGAATAGCTTGTCATGTTATATATCTTAGCAGGTGCCGACCGAGGACTGCGAATATTGGCAAGCGCTTTGCGAGTCACCACTGGAAACGGCTATCAACGATTTGCGCAAGTCTTAGTCAATGAGAGCTTACCATCCAATCTTAGGGGGCTCTGAGCCTTTCGCCACACCTGTGTACGCACAGCACACATTAGCAGCGGATGGCTTGCTGCTGGTCTTGATGTTGGTGAGGATGGCAGTATCTCCCCAGTTGCTGTTGATACCTGTGCCCTCCTTTCCGTCCTTGAGACAAACCTACAAAGAAGTAACGTCGGCATAGTTGAGGTATCCACAATACATATTCACTCACGTTATCGACTTGGACATGCCTTTCGTGAGACGTGGCACAGTTTCCACATGCACGATAGAGTTTACCTAGCATTGTTATCAGTAGAAGCTCCGGATAGATCGGCATTGAGATAGAAAAGTACCGAAATCAGAGGCAAAGAAATTCGAAATCTTCACCAACCCTGCGCCGTTGTGCTGAACTAGGTAAAGTAAAGTAGGATCCTTTCAGTGGAGGACTTGGATACTTTGAGTTTGCAAACATACCAATTTTATCTTCAGCGTGGAAGGCGCCGCCACCGTTAATGGTAGAAACGTCCCCAGCACCCGTTTGCTTGATCTATCAATCGGGTCAGTGTGAAAGTTCAGAGAATTAAATCTCCTGTTTAGCACTGACTGTAATAGCATCTATTGACAATGCGATTAGAAGTGGATCGCGGGAAGTTCAAGAACTCGTACCTTCACAGACATCTTCCCACCACACATTTGTCACGGTACAGGGTCCTCGGCAATGAATACCTAGGTTCGGCTTGTAAGTGCGGATGTCCATCCGTGAGCGATTGGGATTACCTTCTGCTTGGGCCTTTCCTATGATCACGTTGGAGATTGATGCACCGGATTCGAGGAATGAAGACTGCATCTTCCTTCGCCTGTTTCAGTCTGTTCTTCGCAATCTCCGCCTAAATGAAGAAGGGGAATGATAAGCAATAGCCGAGGGAAATAGAAGGCTGAACGTACTGCTTCCTTTGCGATCAAATTTGACCATGTGTCCGTCGAAAGAACCAGTGATGATGCTAGCCGTAGGGAGAGCGGTGTATCCCTGCCAAGGTCCGCTATGTTTGTACTAAGATGAACGAGGAGAAGTAAACGACATACAGCAGAGGCTGGGAGTGTTGTAGTGATACCTGCGGGCGGAGCAGCAGTGTTCGAAGGAGCAGCCGTGGTCGAGGGCTTTGCGGTTGAAGTCGTGGCCCTTGTCGACGAGGCTGTGGTCGCGGTCGAAGACGGCGCAGCCGCTCCTGGAATGCATTGCGAGTACCATTCGTTCTGTCGAGGGTGAAAGTATTAAGTGGTGATAGGTCTGGTGCACATGGACAGACGTACTTGGGATATGCAGCTTGAGCCAGAAGCACTGAATGACTCGATGATAAGTATTGAAACATAGCAGGATGGCTTAGCGCAGATCATACCAGCTGGTTTCACCTGTAAGAAAATTGTTAGCGAAAGCTCAATTCCAGACGTTGAATGTATGCAAACCTGCCCAACCACTTCCTCCGCATTGACCATACGCGGGGACTACCGCGACCACGGTCATCGCTGCAGACAGAGACAGGACTACAGAGAGTTTCAAAGAGAACATATCGAGGTCTTCGAGTTGCTGAGGATGATTCGTCTGCACTTGCATCCATCCAATTTATACCTCCAGAGTGCATCTATTTGCCGGCTTTCGTTCGTATGTTACTCCGAGATGTCAGACACCCAACCTCACTCCAACCTCCCAGCGGCGTGCATGGAGCTCTTGGCGGCCCGGTGGTTGAATTGCTTCCTCATATGACACTGCGTTCGTTGTACTACATCACCAATACTGCGAAGCTTCAACAGCTTGCGGAGAAACCGCATCTAGCCTTGATTGAAAGGCTTTGTGGTGAAGGTCTCGTACGGGCGCGGCCCGGCTTCGACGCTTTCCCTTCATTTTGGAGCAGCTTCTGTCTCGCTGTGAAAGTCTCCGTCGGCGCGGGGTAGGTTGCCACTAAGAAGATTGAACGTGTTCTGAGGCTGTTCTGCATATCATACGTTACCCTGACACCCGATGAAGAGCCGAGACATAACCACCTCTTGTATTTTTCGTAGCCTCAGAGTCGTAAATTGACACATCGACAATACTTTTTGCAGTTGAGAGCAGGTACAAACTACCGAGTTTCGAGATTTTGAAGGGTGTTCAACGAGCCGGCGACCGTTGATCCCCGTGCACGGAGTAATAGGCGGAGTGAGTATGGAAAGTGGTAGCGAAGCGTCGACCATTTCACTATAGGCTTGGATTCGACTCGCCGTCGTCGTGGTCGTTGTGGTATCATGCCAAGAGCGCGAACCTGGCAGTAAACGTTTAAACTCGCATTTAGTATGGACTGACCGTGAGAAAACAGCACACCATTACCTCCCTCGTTCCCTCCGCCGCTGCGTCTGACGCTGTACATAATTTGAAAACCATGTCCGAACCACAAACAGACGTTTCCCGCCCCTCAGCGCTCCCAACCGCCAACCTACTCCAGCGACAACGAAATATCGCTGCCCAGGCCTCCCTAGATCAGAATTCCGATGAATACCTCGATACCATCGAGGAAGAGTGGAACAAGAAGATCGACACCGAAGTGGAGACGCTCGTAGACGGCATGGTGGACTTGGTCGGCTTAGCATCGGTGCGCTGCTCCTCGTTCGTTCGACCTGGGTATCCCCTCAATCGACCGACCAAAGATCGGAGAGAAAGACAAGTTCAAAGTCGCGCAAGAATCGTTCCAGGCCGAGAGCCGTGCCGAATCTATGGTAAGAGTATTCAGCTTCGTGAAGGGGCGGGTCTAATTGCTTGCTGGCGTATAGGTCAGGGCTGCCAATTCACTTCTTGCGGTGACACATTCGATGAAATTGCTCCTGCTGGTCTCGGACGAAGCGCAGATAGCTCACCGTCGCGACGCGGAGCTCAGGGATTTACAAGAGGAAGCGAAAGAGACGAAGGCGAACATTGCGAAGCTCCTCGATGAGGTTTTCGGGCGCTCTTGACTGGACTGGCGGTGCGTTTTCCTTCCATCGTCCTGCCGCCAGCCCCGGGTTCGTTCGAGCAATGCGAGGGACAGCCCAGCTGTAGCTAAGTGACCGCGAAGTGCATTGGCTCCGACTACAATGCGACACCAAGACCCCCGGGAGAAGGATCATATTGTTGATTCATTGGTAGATAGGCGGCTAGTTGCAGCAGCACGGTCGTCGCTGTGATGTCTATTAGATCTAAACACACTTTTATCGTAGTCCTTTCCCGATGGGGCGAATTGATTGCATGGCGTGAGCATAAGTAGTCAGTTGTCAGCCTGGCAGTGATAAGTGACATGTTCCATCCCTCCACATACTTGGTGGTGAGCACACCTCACTTGGTCGATATGGCAGTTTCAATGCAGCGGGTAGTCAGGGGGCTGGAAGAATGCAATCATGTGTGATTTTACAAACGGCCCCCGATTCGGATGGGGGATGGGCCAAGCACGCCGTCGACTTTTCTACGTGGCCCCTGCATCTAGTTTTCTTACGAACCACTGGCTAGCCGACGCTAGTAATGCCGCCAGCTTCTAATGAACTCCGGGCCTCTGTCTTGGACGCTGCCCTCCAGCTCGGGCTCATGCGTGACGACCGCTTTGCGGAATGGATTTTCGACGACCGAGTCGTTGCTCCCGACACACATCTCGGGGTGGGGGAAGTGCAGAAACGGAGGGGCGAAGAAGGGGAATTCGGACATGGGAGGAGGGGGCGGGACGCCAGGCGACATGAGCCCCACGAACAGTTCGTCTGCGTCGCTGAATCTGCAGGTCCAGCAGCTCGAGGAGGCGTATTCGGCTCTTGCATCAACGCGCCTGACCCGTGCGGCGACCCGCAAGGGGGGACGGACAGGCCCTTCACACCAGGCGTCGCAGAGCGAGGTTCTGTCGTTCTCCAGGCAGGATGCCGTGGCGGGATCGTCGAGCACCCTTGCCCGAAGCGCGACATTCTCCTCCCGCTCACCAGCCACACTGCACATCGACGCCGCCAAGTCCAATGCGCCGTTTATCACCGTGACGCGCGAAGACTGACGAGGAGCCGGAGGTGTCCTACGTTTCGACGATCTGGGGGAAGGAGCTGCTGCAGTCTTATGATATCGAGTTGACGAGTGCGCCTCCCACACCGGTCTCGAATTCCCCCTTAGTCCAAGGGACCGCCGCTTCCGTCTGCCTCGTCGTCGCAGAGCTCGCTGCACAACCCCGTGCAGATGCCGCCTCGTCTCTCCGTCCTCTCCCGCCTCTTCGGACAGCTCTTCGCTACACACCCCAGCTCAAGTACCGATCCCCCCTACACGCAGGGTCCCCCCTCCCGCAATCAACATACCGTCCGAAGAAACGACGCCTAAACTGCCTCCTACGCCTCCATTGGTGGTGAAGAAACACCACCAGCCATTCGTGCCAACGACTCCTAGCTCGTCAATGTCGCAGTTATCATCCCCTCCGCCAACTCCTTACTCTGCAGCATCGCCTGACTCGCCGACGTTACCTTGGACGAAAAGTAGGACACCGATAGCATCGGCGTCTGTTGATCAACTAGGCGACAAAACGTCATTTCGCAACAAGCCCTTGCCCGCTCCTAATAGCACACCGCCGACGCCCTACACTTCTCTTTTTAGCCGACTCTCGTTCAGACGCAAGTCGAAGAATTCTGTAGCATCAGAGCCATCATCACCCGGATCGGGGAAGAACTTGCCACCGATCCCCCCGCCGTCATATCCGCCCTCTTCTTCACGTACGGTCAACACCAAGGCATTGTCTTCACCGCCTCCAAAGACGACGGCGCGGGTCCCCATTACGATAAGTCATGTGTCTATGGATGCGTTGAAATCCGCTGCTCCCAAGCAGCAGATACGAGGTCGTATCTCGCCGTTCCCTGTGCGGCCAATAAGAAAGCAACCCCTTTCTCCGCCTTCTAGTACGCTGCCTTCTCCAGCATCGCCAGCCCCACCTTCATAGCCCATAGTCACCACGTTTCTGCTTACGTCGCTCATGCATTCGTTACAACATCTACACAATCCTATTATACTCCTATGTAACTAAATGTTCCCCCGCTTACCACATCTGATAGTATGTAGATTCGACTCATCCTCCATCCAGTTCATTAGTTTTCAATCCAGTTGTATTGCGGGTATGGTCTAAAAGAATGGTATTCGATTGGCAATCGATAAAATATCCCATCATTGAGTAAATAATGTATCTAGATATGCGAGCGAAGCTAGTGTAGAGTCCATGAGATGACGGACGATAGATATCATCATCATCATCATGAGAGGAAGAGTGCGGAGAAAGCGACGCCCATTATCGAGACGAAGCTTGAAATTGCTACTACGCTTGCATCGTTGGACGTTGATTCTGCGTTAGCAGTGGTACCTGTGCCGGTTCCGCTGCGGCTGGCATTCGAAGCACCCTTGGCGGCAGAGCCAGTGCCGGTGGCAGCAGCAGCAGAGCCAGACGCACTGCCGGTTGGTGCCCATGTGCCCGACGGGGCGGGGAGGGAGACGGTTGCAATAGCGGCGAAGAGGTTCGCGCTCTCATACGTAACGCACTGGCTCTTCGCGGGGACTCTGGCGGTGTACGGCATGGTGGTGATGGGGCCGAGCGACTCGGGGGGCTGCGTGTATGTCATCGTGACACCATTCTCAACGTAGACGCCGGGGAAATCCTGGTTGTCGCCCTGGCAGTACTCGAAGACATTGGGCTGGGCGTCGTGGGGGGCGTTGAAGGCGCACCCGATGCGGTCGAGAATGTGCTCGCAGTATCGCGCGGCGTTGGGCTTGGAGGGGTCGCACACTTTCATGCAGAACTGGTCACCGCCCATGAAGCTATTCACATGAGACTCGCAATCCACATTTGACTACGGGCTGCGACTTACTTGTGCCATTCAATAACCTGGACGTAGCTATCGTTGTTGCCATTGGACCAACCGTTAGAGTACATCAGTCCTCCAAGGGGGTTGCCACGCTGGAATAACGGAGTTAATCCGGTGGAAAAAAACCGGAGGCGTGGTAGTCCCTCACCAAGTCAGCACCGTGGGGGTCGAGCTCTCCTCCCCAGTCACCGGCCTTGATGTTGATTCGTGTTTGATCAATGAAGCCGACGACTTGGAGGTAGTCGGGAGTGCGGATGAACTGCACACCCTTGATAGCACCCTCAGGAATGAGACGCGTGCCATGGCCAGGCTTCGTACACCACGCGACTGACTCGCCCTCAGTATCACCAACTACAGAGTCGGGCTTGTTACCAGCCCAGAGGCAGAAGTCTAATGGAAACCGGACGTGAACAATCGCGTGCAGAGAAGTGGAAGTCTAGCCTTACCATCGACAGCGTTCACGAAGGCTGTCTGGCAGAGGGAGTCCTGGTTTTCAGTCGTAGAGTTGCACTGGTTGTAACCAGTCTGTCTGCCACGAATGAGGTTTTCTGTGTCCGCTTGATAGGGCTATCGAATGTTCAAGCAAGGTTAATACACAAAACAAGAATACTTCCCTAGTGAAGGTGCTTACGATGCCAGAAGGATATGGGAAGTGCTTCTCGGCCAACGGAGTGGTCGGGAATGTTGCAATGGCAGCGGGGGGTGCAGCGGGGTCCTGTGCCTTTACGAGAGCAACAGAAGCGAGAGCGAGAGCAGCAAAACGAGCGTGGGGGAACATTATTAGAGAGGGAAAAGAGAAAGAATGCAGTCGTTTGGTAGTGCGTGCACTCTTAAAAAGAGAGAAGAAGGATTGGGAGTGGGACAGCAACATTTTGGGCTTAAAACCAGGGACTTCTGGCTTGGTACTTCTTGGTACTTGGCATTCGCCCACATCAAATAACATGACAGGGTTGCCCGATACACGTACTTGCGCTTAGCATGTTCCTGTTGAGCATAACACACCAGAATGAGCAAAATGTGTGTAGTGTGGCCATTGCCATGTTGTGCGCACTTACTCTAGCTTGACTTTTACTCCTGCGGTCGCAGAGTACGGGGAGGACAACTGCTTGGTTTTCAAGCGCCCGAGTGAATTTCGGCGTCTATGTTCTCTTGGACTTGGTAATTGTTACGTTCATCAGAAGGCGTATATATTTCAAACCTGAAGCTAAGCCGCCGATTATTGCTTTTTTACTCTCTTCGCTTGGATGGCAACCTTCGACGTTGGCGGTGAATGTGTCGATCAATGTCGATCGGTGTCGGCCTACATCGTCTGTACGTGCGCTCGCACACGATAGCGAAGCCATGTCCTTGCAATGTACGTTTCGCGGTACCAGAATACGAGTTCACGGGTATGTAACAGTAGAGACACGCGTGCACGATGAACATACGCGAAGCTGACGGTTCGACACTTCAGACGCGTAGCCCCAGACTAAGGACTTCCCCAGCGTGCCCAATGTGAAGACGGAAGAAGGGAGCGTGCCCAGCCCAGGCACCTTTGGAGGTTTATTATCTCTGGTCAAGACCACACGTAATGTATGCCTTCCTTCGACGCAATCCAGTTCAGTTGGTTGTGTGTTTTCGTTGCGGGAGCGGGTTTGCCGCATTGCGGCCTGGACAATGCTCTGCGATTATTGCCGTTTTCGAAATAGTTGAGACTCCGCTCTCACGCGAAGAAATGTCGCACCATGGACCACCAAACTTATTCAGCGAATATCTCGCTCAAAACTCACCCGATTCCTTCGAACCTTGATTATTCTACATCCAGTACACCATCTCTAGTGAGCCCCAGCGAAAACTCCAAGATAGCGAACATCCAACAATGGCTTGTGGATGCAAGCACTCGTCCGACCTCCATCAAGCAATTCTGGTAATGTCTCGTCGTTTAATGGTCAAGCAAATTGCAGAATACACCGACTGCAGTCGCTGTACGATATTTCGAATTCTGTCTGATTACAGACGCAAGGGGACCGATTGTTGAAAAGAAAATTAGTACGTGATCAATCATCGGACTCAAGTTCCGGCGAGCATTCTGCCAGCGGGCTATATGCACCTCTTTTGGCACTATATCAATGCTCTATTTACATGCCTGTACCTACCACACATAGCTCCCTGACCAAATTGCGGCCCAAATCGTTGAACAAGGATGAACAATGCTGAAAACACTAGCAATTTCACATTTTCACATACCTATGAAACTAGTACTGGGGCTCAATAGAGGTCATGATTACTGTTAAGTTTATCCTTGGTTCAAGCCAATACAACGGCTAGTTCCTGAGATATTCGCTGAATAAGTTTGGTGGTCCATGGTGCGACATTTCTTCGCGTGAGAGCGGAGTCTCAACTATTTCGAAAACGGCTATAAAACGGCAAGAGCTCCTGGCTGATCGTGAAGTAATATCAATCGCCCCATAAGTGGCCTGAAGGCTGAGGACCTCTCCCTTCCGCGGAACTTGCCAGTTGTTCGAATCATCAGGAGGCGACCGAGGGATTCTGCAGGAGCAGCAACAGATTTTACAGTCAGTTATTGGCATGACCATTCAACGACTCGCTCATGCATCCATTAGGTCACTACAGGCTACGTACAATCATGCCGATCAGAGCAGCGAAATCGTGTTATCGAATGCCCCAACCAGTCTGAAGTCGAGTGCATCCAACTTCGTGGAGCATGCGCCTATTTCAGGACACTTGGTTCCTTCGCAATACACAACGCGACCTCCTCAAGATATGGTCGAGCGTGATAGTGGGGGTTGACTCACGGGATAGACTGGGATAGGCCTCTCGCGGAAAGTGCCCAGGTGATATTCCAAACGAACGCTCATCGAACGAAACCTTTTACACGGGCCGCTGCTGCTTGGATATATAACTACAGCCTTGGAATTCGAGAGAATCAAGGAGGTCTTTGCTCCAGTATTGACCCAATGCTCGCTTTCTCTCTCGCGTTATTATTACCGGCATTGTGCTATGGAGTCCCCGTCGTCGAGGTCGATGGGACGACAATCATGGGGAGAATACTTGAGCATGCCGGACAAGATGTCTTTAGAGGTAAGGATGATTCTTCATATTATCATACAAAGGCTCAGATCTTCGCGCGTACAGGCATTCCTTACGCAGAGGCGCCCGTTGGGGCACTGCGATTCCAACCACCCCAACCCAAGAAGCTGCCTACTTTGTTCAATGCCACGGAGTTCAGCGCAGCTTGCCTTCAACCAGTAGGTGTACTCAACAAGCCAATCGCATCCGTATTGACGCAATCTAGTTCGCGAAGCCGGACACGCAAATGTCTGAAGATTGTCTAACTCTGAACATCCAACGTCCTCCGGGGACCAATGGCACAAATGCTTATCCTGTAATGGTCTGGATTCACGGAGGCGGGTTCTATGGTGTGTTTCTATATGTAAACGTATTCGATGTCGCTTTTCTGAGTTTCCCTCTAGGTGGACGTT
Source organism: Pleurotus sapidus (assembly GCA_026743855.1). NCBI lineage: Eukaryota > Fungi > Basidiomycota > Agaricomycetes > Agaricales > Pleurotaceae > Pleurotus > Pleurotus sapidus. The sequence goes on along the minus strand of JANBWZ010000024.1, from coordinate 205,052 downwards.
CTTCAGACTCCGATACAAACGCGACCAACTTGATCTCGTATAGCGTCACAAGAGTAAGCATCCATTCTTCAAATGGTCAATGCAGATTAACATCATTTGCGCATTAGGGAACTCCTATTATCTATGTCAACTTGAACTACAGACTGGGGGGGCTTGGCTTCCCCCAAGGTGCGAGGGCAAACGTTAATCGAGGCTCCCTCAATCTTGGCTTGAAAGACCAGCTTATGGCAATACAATGGGTCCACGATCACATCGCCGCATTTGGCGGAGATCCTAACAAAGTAGACTCCATCTCTTTCCATGTCTACGCGTCCTAATTGCAGATAGGTGACCCTCTTCGGCGAAAGTGCTGGTGCATTCTCAACTGCCACTCATCTGTTCAACCCGACCATTGAGAAGCTGATTGCTGGCGTTGTGCGTAACCTCCAAGCATAGATGGCGCTCTGTGTATTGATGACTGGATAGATTTTAGAGTCCGGTACCGCCGCGGCGTCACGCGCTGAGCTGCGCGAGGGTTTCTGGCAGACATTTGCTGCAGCCGCTGGTTGTGATGAACAGGATCCATGGGATTGCTTGATGACCGCAGATCCGGATGCGTTATTGAAGGCGACCAAGGCGGTGACCGTTTGGGATGCTCCTATCAACTTTGTTCCAGTAATTGACGGCGACGATAGCCTTATACCAGACTTCCCATCTCGTCTTTACGAAACAGGTAGATTCGTGAAGGTGCCCGTACTCTCGGGAGTCAATCTTGACGAAGGTCGGTGCCCTTTCTGAAGTTTTGATGATCAACTAAGCATTCATAACAGGTGCGGTGTTCGCCCCTGAGAGCACTTCCTCGAGCGAAGAGATCAGGGCCCGTCTTCTCGGGACGTACCCAAGCTCTGGAGCCGAGTCTCAGGCGCAGATTGAGGAAGTCGTGGACAAGTTGATGGAGCTTTATCCGGATAACCCTGCCCTTGAATCTCCGTATAATACTGGGAATGAGACGTTCGGACTCAGCAGTCAGTACAAACGCTTGGGTTCATTGTGTGCGTATGTCAACCTTGTCTCGCTGTGTCTGAGCTAATGGTATGGTAGTGGGTGACCTAACGTTCGTTGCCCCAGTCCGACTGCACTTGAGGGCGCTGGCGAAGGCGGACGTACAGGTTTACAGTTACTTGTTCACGGAGGATTCGGGAGCACGTCCACCTCAGGAAGGGAGTACGTGCAGACATCTATAGATCATCGCAGACTGTTGACGACATTCATTCTATATAGTTGCCCATACCGACGAAATCGCCTACGTCTACGGGCAACCGCCTGCACCGGTCTCGCCCTCGTCAGAGCGTCTTACAGGTTTAATAATGGATTATTGGCTCTCTTTTGCCTATCAACAACATCCCAATGATGGGCGCGGTCACAACCGTTAGTCTCTAATCACAATGCATCCCAACCCATGATACTTACCGTACTATGTAGGGCAAGAGTGGCTTCCTTATACGGAGGAATCTCCGGTGGGCACTATTTTTACCTCGATACTGCCGTGGAACCTGACGTCCTTCTCTCACAGATTCTCATGCAACTTAACGGTGTAGACCTCAGGATGATCCCGGATAACTACAGGGAAGAGCAGATAAACTTCATCATCTCGAAGGCAGATGTCTTAGGACTATAAGGCTACTATATCTATTAATAGTCTGCTGAAAACGTACACCTCTTCTCCTTGCTTACCAAACCCCCTCCAGTACAGTGGAAGGTGACTTACACTACAACCCTTTCATGCCTACTTGATCTTATGGTGACGACCTATTACGAGCATCAACTGGATCACAGTTCTCTTCCGGCGCTTCCTTTCATACGAACCACCGTCAACCGATTACCCTCACCGCAACTTGGCAAGGTAGTCATCTACATGCAGATCTCGCAACAGTCAACAGCTAAATTTTTGTATCCATTCCAAAGCAGATTTGAACGAAGAATAGAGTTATCTGGAGGGAATAAAACCCATGACCGTCTTTGTATTCCCAAACTATTTCTCAGTTGCTACATGACAGTCATGCTCAGTACTGCTTCAAATCACATTGCGTTTACATGCACAATCAACAAATACGGTCGGTCGGACAGAAGCATATAAATTGGGCCTTGCAACGTAGGAGCACGCTCCTCTCGGAGGTGAGCGTGATCCTGACTACTACTTCCAACTCATGGCACAGTCCTCATGGTGTGTCCAGGTGATATCGCGAACTTCAAGGGACATTGAACGGAATCTTTTACACAAGCTTAAGCCGCTACGCTTATAATAAGGATGATTCTCGTTATTGTGCCCTTCAATTCTGATGCTAGCGTTTGTCCTCGCTACATTATTGCCAGCCGTGTGCTGTGCGCTCCCATCTGTTGTTATCAACGGTACCTCGATCCTGGGAAGAGCGCTCGAGTACGCTAACCAGGAGGCTTTTAGAGGTTCCGATGACCCTGTATTCTTTTGCCGATTGATTGGTTAACTGGACCTCATTCATAGGTATCCCATACGCTGAGACGCCACTAGGGAGACTTCGCTTTCAACCGCCGCAACCAAAGATTTGGCCAAGGTTACCTGATACGTTCGACGCTACTGAATTCGGATCAGCCTGTCTCCAACCAGTGGGTGCCCATTATCCGCTCTGATATCTAACCCTGAGTACGCGCTGACCGCTGGCCTAGTTTGCTCCCCCAGGCGTTCAGATATCTGAGGATTGTTTAACTCTAAATATCCAACGTCCTGCAGGCACTAGTAATGCATCTGCTTACCCAGTAATGGTGTGGCTTCACGGCGGTGGATTTTTTGGTGCGTATTGAACTACCCAGAAGCCATTGTCTCTCGTTCAATACAGGATTTCAGCTGGGCGATCATCAAGTCCAGAATTCAATGCAACCAACCTTGTTTCATACAGCATAACTAGGGTGAGTACCCCTTAGCAAGTTGATTCTCCACACTCACTGCGGACGTTAGGGGACTCCTATCATCTATGTCAACTTGAACTATAGACTAGGGCCACTTGGCTTCCCTCAAGGCGTTCAAGCACATAATGGGAGGCTTAATCTCGGTTTGAAAGACCAGTTATTCGCCCTCCAGTGGATACACGACCATATCGCTGCCTTTGGAGGAGATCCTAAGAAAGTAAAGTTCAATCCGAAATCAATCCTTCACGTTCATTGTGTTCAGACCGCTCCTAAGGTTACCCTCTTCGGCGAAAGTGCTGGTGCATTCTCAACGTCCATCCATTTATTCAACCCCGCTATTGAGGACTTGATCAGCGGTGTGGTGGGTACTAGCGAGGCTGGCTTTTGACTTCATTCTGAATTATTATGGTAGATCCTGCAATCTGGTGCCCCGTCGGGAAGCCGTTCTGAATCGCGGGACGCAATTTGGCAGAAATTTGTCACAGGCCGCTGGTTGCAAAGTTGAGGACTCGTGGACTTGCTTACAGCTAGTTGACTCTACTACGGCGTTGAATGCGATCGAGGCCGTCATTGAGTGGGACAATCCCATTAGTTTTGCCCCGGCCTCTGACGGACCCACTGGCCTCATCCCGGATCATCCTTCCCACCTCTACGAGGAGGGCAAGTCTGGCCAAAATACCTGTGCCTTTCCGGTCCTCAATCTTGACGAAGGTTTGTTCTACCAACGGGAATTTCCCCCAATATCTGACTATATGCTGTAGGCACGATGTTCCCCCCTGAGAAGATCGCTTCCTCGCAAGAGATCAGAGAATACCTTCACAAATCGTACCCGAGCTCTGGAAGTGATCCAGAGGCCCTGGACAAAGTGTTGGACACGTTGATGAGCCTTTATCCAGATATCCCTGCCCTTGGATCGCCGTACAACACAGGAAACGAGACGTTCGGGCTAAGCAGTCAATTCAAACGCATGGCCGCTTTGTGTGCGTAGGGGCATTACATTTCGTCGTGGCACTTGTTAAACTCATGGTTTCGACAGTGGGCGACTTGATGTTTGTTGCCCCAGGCAGGCTACATTTAAGAGCGCTGGCGTCGGCGAACGTACCAATATATAGTTACCTGTTTACGGAGAAGCCAGGGTCAGCTCCCCCTCATTGGGGCGGTGCGTACATCTGTCCGAGAAGCTCTAACGCATTCTGAAGATCTTCACGACGATCAGTTCGCTCACAGTGCCAACATTGCTTACGTCTACGGCCAACCACCTGCGCCCGTCTCAGCCTCATCGCGGCGACTGGCCCCGATCATGATGGATTATTGGCTATCGTTCGCGTATGAACGCAACCCTAACGATGGTCATGGTCACAACAGTAAGTCTTCTCCTCTCATGAGGATATAGGCATCAGAACAAATCCATGCAACTTGACCAGGGCGAGAGTGGCTCCCTTACACGTTGGAATCTCCGGTGCGTGGGTTTATGATTCTGCACTGTATAATCTCTGATCATCTGTTGATGTAGATAATCCTGCATCTCAATGGCGATGACCTCAGGATGATCCCTGGCGACTATAGGAAGGAGAAGATAGACTATATCATATCCCAGGCAGACATACTGGGAATGTAAACATTAAGCTAAATACATGCCATATCTTATTGACGTTGGGTTCTATATACGTCCTCGTCCACAGCCCACATTCCTTTGCAGAACAGCCATGAAGACAACGAGAGCACCGTTGGCAACAAACTATCCGATAAGCAACCGAGCAGGCTGGTACTTTTGCAAGTAGCAGTAGACTATCGCCTCTCGTCGCGTATTATTCGTGGACGGAGGTATGGAAGTACTGGCCCTTTTAATATCGAGGTACAGTATCATAAAGCATAGCTATATATCATCTTCGGGGCCGTCCTCAATAAGTTTCGCGTAATCTTCGTAGCTCGCGAATGTTGGAAGACTCTTCAGCTTCTTCCTGCGAGATTGCTTGTCGTCCGCTCGTTTACGCTTCTTGGTGTCCGAGACCCCGCCCCATTCATCATCCTGACCCTCGCTTTCGGAGCCTGACCCATCGTACTCAATCAGACCATCAGGTACTTCGTTGAGAGGGATGAGGTCATCAGCATCCGAGTCTTCAACTAGATCCAAGTCGTCAGGGTCACTATCGTCGCTATCCGAGACATTACTGTCAGAATGAGAATCGTTGATGTCGGAATCGAGATCTGGAGGACTATCGATGTCACTATCATCAAGGTCTTCATCTTCATCTCCAGCCACCTTGGGCATGGACGCCTTCATGGCCTGGGACCGCCATGGTCAAGCTGCGCCATTAAGAACATCCCACTGAATAGAACGTACCTTCCATATTTCGGCCTCTTCTTCATCGTCGGTCCCCTCTTCGGAGGGTGGTGCCTCGGTCTGCAGCACCATCTACCCCATCACCTGAATCCTTCGAGCCTTGGCTTGCGTCTGAATCGTCATCTGAGTCGTCGTCTTCGGCATTTTGAGACCTGGAAGCTGTTTTGGCTTGTTCATGTTTCCGAACGAAGTATTTATGGAAGAAAAGCTGTAGGCGGAGTCTACATGAGCAAATATCATGACGTAGAAATCAGAGAGAGATACAGACCTGGTCGACAGGGATATCTTGAGGCCTTCTACGCAAGAAGCTTTCCTCATTGACCAGACCGCCATGGGTCTCCCACTTCACCCTTCATCAATTTGACACCAGCTAGCACCGTCAATGCTGGTCGCCGCAGGCTGCATTACGCTTCGAGCCCTTAGGCTTTGCGCCTATGATGCGAAATCAGCTAGAGTTTACCGCCGATAGAACGTGAATCCTACCACTCGTAGTTAGTGTGCCCACGCCATCAGTGTCACCTTTGACCTTCTTGGGATTCTTATACACAAATCTATCAAGAAAGTGGGAGAGCGTGTTGAGCGAGAGGTCAGCAGAAGCAGTGATGGGTTGTGATGATAGGATCTGTCGTGCATGCAAGGATATGGCAGGGTGGTAGTGGTTCAGAAGTGGTGTCTAGGCAAGACAAGTCGTTCAGAATACGCAGGGGATAGAAACTTAGACACCCACAAGTTCCCATAGAGGAGAAGCCGAAGCATGGGCGTACTGTGGGTCCCGCTTTCTTGGATCATAGACTTCGGTCCGTCGTGCAAGGGGTATTTACCATGCTCCGCAACCCGGGAACGGAAGAGAACAACTGACATCAACTACAGTCAGAGTGGCCCCAGCAAGCGGAAGGGGAAGGTACAGTACTTCGCCAAGGAGATACAAACCACCTGCAACAAATTCAGTTGCGCCACTGCCGCCGCTGACAAGGACTTGAACGAATCGTCTGATGAGAGCTTTGACACGCTCCAGGTCGTGGTCGGCTTTCACAGACTTGAAGAAGAGATTGAGGTACATCGCTTGTTTGGAGGAATGTGGAAGGCGAGGATCGTGAAGCGAGGCATATAGGGAACGGTAGTAACGATCCACGATTGACTTGTATATCTGAGATGGAGCTAGTTTTGATGAAGACGTCGCAGATGACGGGTCAAGTGGAGTAGATAGAGATGAAGCAATCTGTTGTATTAGAACAAGCGCCTGCAAGGATATGTTGAACGTCGATTTGTGAGTGACCATAAAGAGCGTGTCGATGTGCTTCTGCAATCTAAGGTGCATTGTTAGAGCTGGATAAATGACACGACGGCAAGTACGAACCCTACATCTTCAGAGGCTGATCTTAGCGAACGGGAGAGCACGATTGATCCCAGTAAGAATAGGCTGAGATCATCTTGGATTGACTATCCTCGACCTCCATGAATCCAGCGGCGCCCTGGACTTGTTTCGTATGTCTTCCCTTTCGCTTCTTGTCGTCACTGAAGATCCTTCCCTTTTTGTCTTTGCGAACCTCCTTTTCGGCCTCTTCATTCTGATTCTTCGCCGGATACGTCTTCATCTTTCGCTAGGGAGCCATCGCCGAGCAACTCCTTGAACATCTCGAAGTATACGGTCAAGCAATTGGATAGCAACGGCCTTGTCACTGCCTGCTAAGATAACCTGATTCAACGTGATGGCGGCATAATATCTGGCATGAGGGTTTCCAACTTCCTTCTTTTCGGGGACCTTAGGTCTGGGGGCCTCGTCGGTAAACCTGATATGCTTATTGGGTACGGCGGCTGAGGTGTTGGTCAAAGTCTGGGCGGCAGGTTTGAAGATGAGAGCAGCGATTTCGCGAATGACGATGGACTTCATAGATGGATGTGCTTGGAGGAGCTGAAGCAAATGATATGAAGCCCGCGAGGAGATGGATTTTTCGTGGTCACCCTACAACGGTGGGTGAGAGGATGAACCATCCTTCGTTGAGAAACGTAGGCCTACAAGTTTATTGACTAGCAACCGTAGGAGATTCTGCTCTTGCTCTGGCTTCGAGCGAAGTAGAGTTGAGATGAGGTTAAGAGATTGCGTTCGAACGTACGGTAACGTATCTGCGCTAAGTGTCTAGAATGACAGTTAGGATCGAGTAAGCGTTACAATCACACCCGCACACCTCAAGAATTTGCAGAATCGAGAAAAAGTACTTCTTGAGCCAGTCTTCGAAGTGCCATATTACTAAATGTTCATCGGTCACATTGGGGTGAAGGAGGGCTTGGTCTCGGAAGTATCTACATTTCAGAAGGTCATTGAGAGATATATAGGATTCGTGGACATTATCTCCATACTTCAGTTTACGATCAGGTGCTCCACCTCCAACCCACCAATCGACGATACATCGCAAAGCCTTTAAGCTCTCCTCTCGCCCTCCTTTTCCCTTACCGCGTTCCGCCATAGATTTCAGAGTGTCCAGGGACTTCGTATTGTGTAGTGGACTGCTTTGAACGAGAAGTGTAAGGGCGCTCAGTCGATCCGACAAGGTGCCAGGAGGATATGATTTTAGTAAGAAAGCTGGCTTCGGACGTCGACGAAGAAGAGGTCTGATAAGTAGTTGTATCTTTACTGTGAAGGTCTTCCGCACGAGACGCCAGGAATAGATAGTTGAGCAGGGGTTATTGAACTTGGAGGAACTGGTGGACTTGGTAGTGGTGATATTGACGAGCTATACCATAAAGCATCAGGCGTAATCAAGAACCGTGAGCCAGATTTCAAAGACACTCTGGAAGGCAGTTTGACTGGTTCTGTGCTTTTCATCGTAGATGTAGTCGGAGGGACCGCCGTTTCCTCCGGGTTGTGAGTCCTAGCTGATGTCTCGACAGACTTTGGTAATTTCTTCTTCTGTTTCGGTACATCCATAATTTTTAGAGGTAGTTCGACCGTCTTCGGCGAAGGTCTGGCGTTCGATGGTGGTTTAGACTGAGACTCTTGACGAATTTATGTAGATCTCCGGTCAATGTTGGCTGCTATGGGTCAGTCACAGGGTGGCGTCTGAAAGTTCGCCGCTCACATCAACCACGCCATCTCCAGAGTCAATGGCAGAGTGCCCTTTGTCTTTCACCAGCTCGAAGTCCTCTTCGTTTCCACCCAGTGCAATGATTTGCGATTTCAATTCTTGATCTTCATGGTTTAAAAATTTCTTGGATTTCTTGCGAGACGCATCCGATGTTTTGGATATCGAGTCTTTGCCCTTTCGGAGACGCGCCATAGGGATAAAGCGCAAAAAAGGGCTTTACAATAATACTTGGGATTCAAACAAAATGTGGCGAGCGTGAGAACAAAATGGTCACGTGTCAATTCGCTCTTGCAGGTACTGCGCACCATGCAAGGACCCCCGATAATCCCTATAAATGTTTGATCAAAAAGTGCCGGATTTTCGGGTAAATGGGTGGACTATGAAATTACCATATAAGGGAATTTTGTGAGTGGATTATGAACGAACATCCCAATTAGGAAACTGATGGGTGGACTATCTGATCTAACATTGGGAGCTCGAATAAAATAGAATAAAATAGAATAAAATAGAGAAAAAATAGCACAATGTTAGCTAGTATGATATACACTAGTCCTCGCCGTCGTTAAGCTCATCGCTGTGCTTCCTGCCTCAACCACGAGCTCCTCTTTAATACTCAGGGGCCGAAATACTTCGATGAGGTGAGGTGTTAAGGACCGTGTCAAGGGGCCTCCTGACTCGTCCGTAAGGGGCGCGGGGAGCGCGGGAGCGCGGACGAGCGGACGAGCGGAGCACACGGGACTTGGCTTCAGCTTTGATGCTGCGCCCTCCTAGCCCTGCAGTGTCCCGATTTCGGAGAGAGCATAGGTGAGAGGCAGGCTCTGCAGAGGAGCCCACAGCGAAGGCAAGAAGACAAGAAGGGACGAAGTTGGAACTAAGATTCAGAGTAAGGAATACATGTGTACTAATGCTACTATAAATACTAGCTAACATGTGTACAGAGTGAGGCTAGTAGTAAGCAACACATGTAGGTGAAACATGTAACAGATGAATCTAAGTACTGCGCACCATGCGTAGGCCGCGAGGGCGGAGCCCGAGGGACTCCGAAGGTCCGAGTGTCCGAAAGGGGCATAGGGGGGACCCCTAAGGGGGTATGAGGATCGGTATATGACATGAGGTCTATGACTTCTTCCATTATGCTATTAGTTCACCCCATTGTACGTTGTACTTATATTCAGCTAGTACTTCTTTTTTTTATCATCTACACACATGAACAAATATACGGTATTGCATGGACGAGCCATTGAAGTTTGACGGCCTTGGGTCACTTAGGTGGAACCACGTCGCAGAGTGGAACTGTAAGGGCAACCTCAAGATGACCGCACAGCGCAGGCCTAGCAGAGGGAGAATCCAAAGATATGAATAATGCTACCTACAATACATGAGAGAATACGCACCTAGCAGAGGGAGAATCCAAAGAGAACAAGATAAGGATCCTCCATGCTAGGATGCGAAGTGTATACTGTAGAAGCGTGGGAGAAGAGTGAAAGAACTGTATAGTACACCCGCCACAAGTCCGACGAATATCACAAGGTACGAACACAAGCATGTGATAGTAAGTGGAGGGGAATATACAGGAGTCGTGCCAGCGACCCAGGGAAATGGGAATAAGAAGGGAAAGGGTAGGAAAGGTGGGGGGGAGTCGTCCCAAGGAGTCCAGAGGCGTGCGCACGAGTCCGGAGTGAATCCGGACTGCGCGAACACTTCGGGGTCATCGGAACGCTCTGGAAGGCGGGGGAGTGGGATGGAACGATGGAACGAAGGATGGGACGAAAGGGAATGTAAATAAGAGTCCGTGGAAGGAAAAGGAAGGGGGAAGGGACGAGGGGAAAGGGAAATGGACAGGGGAATAGGGAAAAATAGGAGTGTCCCCTTACATCAACACTCGAGGGAAATGAGAGGATCAAGAAGTGGATTTTGGATGATCGTAGTCCGAAAGTAAGTATCATATGAGGTGTAGCTACCATTATATAGTAGTATCCGAGTCATGTGAGTCAGGGGAGGTTAGGGGAAGGATGTAACTAGTTTACATTAGGAGGGTTCAGGGGGGTCAGGGTGGTTGAGTGCAGTTTGCGGAGTTTCAACGCATGCGGTCTCATGCAGTACTCATGCAGACGTTGCGCTACGTTGTGGGTCCACATCTAAGCACTTACTGGCTCACGCTGACGGTGTCTGTATTTTTCTTATCAGTCAATGGGTGGATTATGATCCGACCTTGGGTGTGAGGGCCTCAAATGGGTGGATTTTTAGATCTGACATCAAATTTTTTGCCCAAAAATGGGTGGATTATTTGGGCGCTCGATCTAACATTATTACTACAAGCTTCAGCCCTGTGACTACGTCACATAAGGAGTCAGGCTTCAATTGGAGAATTCTATAGTACCGTAAATTAGATTGTCAGCAGTAGCATTTATCCAAATCCAATGAATCATTTTTCAATATCACTCACTCACGTCCCGCACCTTCGGCGCGTGACAATTTTATGAGGCCCCCTGTGCCCCTGTTCCACCTCTGGCTCAGGGGTGGTGTTCATTTTGTTCATCATACAGTTTCCTGTAACTCTATAATTGAGGTATAGTATATAAGAGGATAATGGAATAATGAGTATATATAGTATGTACTATGCATGTGTAAGAGCTTGAATGGCTACAGGGAGTCAATAGGGCAGGGGGTGAAAATTCAAGTCAAAAGCATCAGTACAAAGAGAGAAATACAAAATACTTATCAAGAAAACCACTAATCCCAGACAAAAACTAAGGGAGCATGCACTATTTCTTAAATTAGATGCAATCTGGTTGGTAAGTGTGTCTCATGGAAAATAAGGTGCTTGGAGGAAGGTCATTAGGGTACAGTTTACTTAATGCCTCACCATTGTTGTGCACCCAATCTGCCAACCACTCACCTGGATTGACTCTTGAAGGATTTGGCCATCATATATACCACTTCCCATCATCATTCCCCTTAATTTGTGCTGAGGAGTCTTGGTTATTGTTATTAGCACTTGTCAAAGTGCTCAATGTAGTCACTTACAGCCCCCATTCTATTTAACACTCTATGTCAAAGTACCCCCCATTTACTGAGCTTCGTTACTGTGCCTCCTATCTCCTATTGTGTATCCCCTGTCACCCTGAACTCGAAATGCTTTGGTTTCTGAATCTGTCATTCAAGCCTGAAAAATTGAACTTTATTCATAGTATCTATGCTATGCTGAGCCCAAAGCCAGACTCAGTGCTTAGGGCATGGAAGTTGAGTAGCTTTAGCTACCCTCTCTGGTTGCCCCAACCAAGTATATATTGATCTAAATACACTGAATTCATTTCATGATGAGATTTACATCTGTACTATCATTCTATATAGCACCCATCAGACAAACCTCAAGCACTCACAGACCCTGTTAAGCTCACTCAGATGCTTGTGTAAATACCTATACTGTATAGCTTATACATTCCCCCTTCTCAGCAGAATCTTACTTGCAATCCTCTCCTATCTCCTATTCCCCTATCCTCACACAGAAGAAGCGCGCGTAAGAGCGCTTTCCTTGATTACATAACATTCAACTTGATTACATAACATTTTGGGGCTTTGTGTTTTAATAATATAGATATATGGTAACTCGGTGGGTGGACTCGGATCAAACATTTATAGGGATTATCGGGGGTCCTACCATGCATAGGCTGCGGGGGCGGAGCCCAAAGGTCCGAGTGTCCGAAAGGGGCATAGGGGGGACCCCTAAGGGGGTGTGAGGACTGGTATATGACACTGTGTGAATGAATGAGGCAAAACTGTGGGCTGCTGAGGGTGTGGAAGGTTTGATCATATTGACCGCAAAGTCCTCCTTCTGAAACACACTTTGTAGCACTTGCTTTGGCCTATTGACTGATTCTAGGACCAGCAGCTCGTATTTAATGTTCTCGTTTCTTGGACAGATAACCAAGTATGTTTCTTCGTCCCGCTCCTCAATCATGTTGTATCAATCCCCGGAGCTTAGGCTCCTCACCTTATCTCTTACATCTCTCTACTTTCCATCTATTTGGTACTATAATGACTTATATCTATTAGACGTACGGTAGAGTTCCCCGAAATACTAAGGTTTACCCCTGTCTATTGAGGCGTGACTCGACCCCTTTCCGTGTTCGTCTCCGTGCTAGCGCTCGCGGACGTTACATCCTTTTCCAATGATTTCTCTGTCGAAAGCCGAAAAGTCCTACATCCAGGCCGGTATTCTAGCACATCCTCCTCACCGATCTGACGGTCGCGCTTTGCACGATTTTCGGACCGTTGCACTCGAAACTGGCATCGCACCACTGTCAAATGGGAGCGCGCGCCTCACGATTGGCAGAGTTCTTCGCGGAGGAGGGGGGACCGAAGTTCTCGCCGCGACAAAGCTGGAGGTTGAAAATGTGAAGTCTGGCGGCGCGGACGGGGGACGTGTCGCTTGCTCAGTGACTTGGTACGCGACGTTCACTACCTCGCGATCCTGATGCACTGAGTTATTTGAAGACAGCTCTCCCGCAGCGTATCCCCATCTGTCCTCAGGCGCACTCGAAGACCTGCAATACGACATGACCACGATCGTGAATCAGATCCTCTCGCACCCCTCCTTGCACCCCTCCAACCTCAGCATCGTCAAGGGCCAGAAATCCTGGCTCCTCAACCTCGATCTCATCGTCCTCTTTGACGCGGGGAACGTCTACGACGCGCTGTTCATGGCCGCCAGAGCCGCGCTGTGGGACACCAAGGTCCCGCGCACCCGCAGCGTCGAGTACAAAGCCGCTGCTGCCAATCGCAGCACGGGGGGGATGGAGATCGACGACGCGAGCGGTCTGGACACGCGGCAACAGCCCTCGATCGCAGATTTCGAGCTGCATGATTTCTGGGACGAGGGGGAGCCTCTAGAAGGCCGTGAAGCGTGGCCGGTATCCGTCACGCTGAATCTGATCTCGCCCGTGCACTATCTCGACGCTTCGGCGCAGGAAGAGGCCGCGACTCCGCTGAGGCTACTGCTAGCATTCTCGTTCTCACCTTCAGATGCGTCTTTGCAGGGCATGCGGGTGCTTGGTGTCGGGGAGCTAGACGCGAAGACGGTGAAGCAGGGAATCGAGGTGCGCAAACAACCGTTCTTTTGGTTATTCCGTCCTTATGTCAATGTTAGGACGGAGAGAAATATGCTCGGGAGGTATATACAGCTTTGAATGTCAAACTCAAAGACGAAGATGTCCGACGTAACCAAAAGGCTAGCCACCGCTTTGCCCGACGATGAATTGCACATTTTTCTAGCCATTGTGGGACTCCTGAGTTATGTGTGATCGACGTCGGTCCGGCCTTCCGCTGATTCCCCACACCAACTGTCATCACTAATGCCAGTGCTCACTGTTCAAGGAGCGAAGATCGTTGATGATGAGGAGAATGAGATTATACTTCGCGGTGCTGGTCTTGGTGGATGGATGACGTGAGTCTCGCTTGGACTCTCCAGCCAGCTATTCACATTGCTCGATCAGAATGGAGAACTTCATTTCCGGTAAGTAGTCTGTGACGTGGACGAGAATTGTACAGTGCATAGTGCCCCGCCCTTCTAGGATTTCCCGGCTGTGAGTATCAAATACGAGAAAGCTTAGCGGACACGATTGGCAAGGAAAAAGCGGAATTCTTCTTCCAAAAGGTTCGTGTCATTTAAGTCTGTCAGTTCCACCACGGTGGCCAGACGGACGTCTTCAGTTTCTCGACTATTTCTTCGCCGAGGACGATGCCCGGTTCTTCCACTCCCTCGGCCTGAACTGCATCCGCATCGCCGTCAGCTACCGCCACTTCGAAGACGACATGGCGCCCCGCGTGCTCAAGCCCAACTGCTTCGCGCAGCTAGACCGCGTCGTGAACGTGTGCGCCAAATATGGGATATACACCATCATCGACATGCACACCGCGCCCGGCGGGCAGAACGGGGGCTGGCACTCGGACCACGGGTCCCCCCTCGCGCGGTTCTGGCTCCACAAAGATTTCCAGGACCGCCTGATATGGCTGTGGGAGCAGATCGCGGCGCACTACAGAGGCCACGAGTGGATCGCGGGATACAACGTCCTCAACGAGCCCGCCGATCCGCACCCGCAGCACGCGCGGCTGCTCAGCTTCTACGACCGCGCGCACAGCGCCATCCGCGCCGTCGACGCGAGACCACATCATCTTCCTCGACGGGAACACGTATGCCACGGATTTCACGAAGTTTCCGGACGATGCGGGCGCGAGGTGGGCGAACACGGCGTATTCGATTCATGATTACTCGGTGTATGGGTTCCCGAAGAGCCCGGAGCCGTACGACAGGACGGATAGTCAGAGGGAGATGATGAGGCGTAGCTATGAGCGCAAGAGGGCCTGGATGGACGCTAGGGGGTTGTGTGTTTGGAACGGGGAGTGGGGGCCGGTGTACGCTAGGCCACCATACGACGGCGACGCGACCGACGCTATCAACCAGCGAAGGTACAACGTCCTCGAAGATCAACTAGAGATATACGACAAGGCATGTTTTTACTACAATGGGATGTTTTATCCAGGCTCTATCCTAACGCCGAGCTTGTAGGATCGACTCAGTTGGTCTATCTGGCTTTACAAGGACATAGGCTTCCAAGGGATGGTCTACGTGTCCCCAGACACGCCTTATATGACGCGCTTCCGCGACTTTCTCGCCAAAAAGTACCGAATGGCTGTCGATTCCTGGGGTGCCGACGATAAATACGTGAAAAAGATTTACGAGCCAATCGTGGGGTTGATCAAAGAAGCTTGTCCAGACGCCGATACGAAGAGGTTGTACCCGCCGATTTGGAGCCTGGAGGAGAGGGTAGCTCGGTACTCCAGACAGACGCTGGTGGCGGAGTACCTTGTAGGGGAGTGGGCAAGTATCATGAAGGGGTTGGAGGAAGAGGGGTTGGAGCAGTTAGCGAAGTCGTTTGCGTTTGAGAACTGTGCGAAAAGGGAAGGGCTGAACGACGTCTTGAGGAAGTACGCCCCCGAACTTGGGAAATAGGTTAAACAAGTGGTTCACTTCACTTCATTGATGATCTTGTAACAACAACAACAGAGGGAGGTATAGATAGTAAACACAGAGTCGAACGACAGAGATATCCTTTTGTGAAAGAGCGTGTACATAATTTGGGTCTTATCCTGTGTCACTTGTGGCAAGGATAGCGAGAAGCGATTTAGCAGGTCCCGACAGCAGATTCTGAGAACTGGCAAGCAGCTTGAGATTCGCCACTAAACATTCAAGAATCAACGCCTAAGCTCTAATACTCGAGAGTCAGAATATCACTCACCAGCCGATCTTCGAGGGCTCGGATCCTTTGGCAACCCCCTTGTATGCGCAGCACGAATTCTTTGCAGTGGGCTTGTTGTTCGTCTTGATGTTCGAGAGGGTGGCAGTGTCGCCCCAGTTGGAGTTGATGCCGACGCCTTCCTTCCCGTCTCTGAAGCAGACATTGTTGACCTCGACGTGGCGCTCATACGAGGTTGCGCAGTTTCCGCAGCCACGATACAGTTTACCTGAGGGGAGATGACCAGCATCAGCGAGGTGAAAGGCTTGAATTTGGACAAGAATGTACCGAAATCGGAGGCAAAGAAGTTGTTGATCTTTACTGTGCCGGCACCGTTGTGTTGGACTGGGATGGGTTAGTCACTGAGAGGTAGCGAGGAATGACAAGACGAACAGATTTTGTCTGAAGCGTGGAAGGCACCGCCGCCGTTGATGGTGGTAACATCGTTGGCGCCAGTTTGTTTGATCTAGAAAGCAAGGGTTATTGAACGACGATTACGGGCATATGAGGGCACTTGCAGTAGCGGCATCTGCGGATACATTATGAGTTTTTCGTTACCGCTAGGTTACCGGATGTAGTACATACCTTCGCAAACATCTTCCCACCAAACATTGGTGATAGTGCATGGGCCACGGCAGTGGATACCTACGGGCTAATGGTGAAGTGTATGAGATGAGATAATGGCATGAGCCGCTGACCTTCCGCTTGATCTTTGCCAATGATGACGTTGGAGATGGAGGCCCCAGATTCCAAGATGAAGACGGCGTCTTCTTCTCCGGTTTCATTCTGACCCTGACATTCACCACCTAAAAAAGTCCATCAGACGACCACGCGCTGGTATTGAGCGGCGATAAACATACTGCTTCCGGCACGGTCAAATCGCACCATGCCTCCATCGAAGGAGCTAGAGATGACTCTAGCAGTAGGGAGAGCGGTGTAACCCTATGTGTAAGAAATTGGTAAGGGGGTCTCATTGAAGTGTGGCTTGCTGAACGCACAGCAGAGGCAGGCAGAGTAGTGGTGATGCCGGAAGGAGGTTGCACAGTCGTGGGTGGTTGCGTAGTCGCGGGTGCGGTGGTGCTCACGCGAGTAGAGCTGGTCGCTCGTGTTGAGCTCGTTGCACTAGTCGCTCCGCCGCTTCCGGGAAGGCATTGGGAGTACCATTCATTCTGTACGATGATGATAATAAGAATGAGATATAAAGCCGTAGAAAAGATTCCTCACCTGGAACACGCATGAAGCTCCAGAAACGCTGCGATAGTGTCACTAGTTAAATAGAATACGCATGTCCACGGATGGATAGATAATACCATGATGTTTCGCCTGTATATATACCCATAATTAATTGTTGTGTAAACGGGGGAGGATGAACTACTGACCCGACCAATTACTTCCGCCACATTGACCGTACAATGGGACGGCTGCAAGGACGCTCGCTGAAGCAGCGAGAGATAAAACGACTGAGACTTTCAGAGAGAACATCAATGTTGTAAGACACTGAAGGAGTTTGTGATGCTTTTTCTCTGGCCATCGTGTCCGCCTTTATACTCCAGCGCGTTGCCCCTGGTGACCACTGGTGATGAGTGGAAATACTCCGAAAATTTCTAGCAATACGGGTAGAACTGCACGACGAATGGATTGAGGAGACATGGCGGTCCCCGACGGTCCGGCTGCGATACCAAGAGGATGAGCTGGGATGCGGTGGGCCTGAGTTGTTCCACAGCTTTGAGTTTTGCGCCTCTACATAAAAAGTTGCTTGGAGGACCAAAGGGCCCGCAGGATGGCCAAGACATCCAGGGCAGGGTAATCAACATTGCGAGAAATCCACCGACGAAGTCCCGTTCCACTCGTCCTCTGGTTTCAGCTCCGCGGTCGGATAAACTGAAGAAACTCACTTGACCTTTAACGGAGACACACGAGCGGGTGACGCGTAGATAGCTCGCTGTTGAATGGCCCTAGGATATATGTCATACATATACTACCGAGGCAATCCTGAACTGAACTACGGGACGCTCTACAGCAACTATCCGGCCTTACCACTGTTCACCATTGAACGCTTGAACCAGAAAAATCGCACCGACCAAATACCGCCTTATTATACTTGTCAGTAAAGTGATACGCATTCAGTGCGGACATTGAGATGCCAAAACTTAGGCGCACCAAAATCGCACGGCCTCCCAATAGCGTATACAAGGCAACCACTACAAGCTTCTGCCGGGTGAGTTTCCACCTGTTTCCACTCATCGGTAAGTTAAGGTTGTTACCTAAGAGAAGACGAAGCTAATCAGCCCAAGCGCCTCTCTCTCAGGCTACATATAAGCCATGTTGCTGAGCTCTGCCACCTGCAAAGTAAACTCGGACGTTTTCGGCGGCGATGCGCAACGCTTGCCCCACAAGAGCAGACGAAAGGTGATTACCATTCAATTCTGTTCATAAAATCGTCACTTTAATGACTCCACTTTGCTAGCAACAATTACCGCTCTGGCCAAGCCATAGCATTAGCCACCGAACTTGAGGACACAACTCGTGTTTGTCGTCTTTTGTCGTGCGTAGTCTTACTGATTACGGTGCATGAGACAGGCACTGCAATACCATTCCGCCGAACCTCAATCTGTGGTTAGGGTTTGATTCTGTTGCTTTTTATAGATCTACCCGAACCCACATTGTCGCGGCTTGGGGCCCAATGCGCAGGCGACAAATGTTGTCCATTTTTAAACATGGGAACCGAGTGCCTCTGCGAACCCCGTCAGCCTCCCAATCCCCCCAGCCCCCTCGCCTGTGGTCAGCCACCACAACCGCGACTCCTTGGCTACATCCGTCAAAGCGGCTGGGGACTCCATCTATCATCCTTGGCTACTTGGCAAGCGAATTATATCACGTCCACAATCGCGGTGGTTCGGATTTTGTTTTCGATACTCGACTCTTGCCGTTCACGAAATCCCCCCTCCTTGACCTTCCCCTCGATATTCATGCACTCGTCCATCCGAACAACGCTTATCAGGGCCCTGTGCCTAACCCTGTACATGCATGTCGTCACCGGCCAAAATCTTGCGGATGACCGATTATCTTTAGTGAGAACAAGACTCCAAGAGTCGGCGAACAGAAGGTGAGTTTCCTGCCTGTCATTGTCTTCACTGGATCTTATGTCTGGTTCTCCCCTCGGAAGTTGGGAGCTTGGAACGGCCGCGCAGGCGTTACTAGAAATCGATGCTCCTAGCTGGTCGGTCTTCTCTCGCAATTCATTGCCGCCACCCCAGCAAGTCCCCTCCGACGCGCAGTCAAGCGTTGCCCCTGTGTTTACCCTGGCCCAAGAAATAGTTGGGAATCGCTCTCGTCTGAATAGCAATGCTGAGGGGCCTCAGCCGCTAATGCCTGATGCAAGCGCTGCTGATCCTGCGGCCAACGGTGTTAGCGTCCTCCTCGCTAACTGGACCGGTCAGGGGGGACAAGATTATGCTGGGGCGGCAAGAGATCAGCTTGACTTTCTCTTGGAACGCGTGCCGAGGACGGATGACGGCGCGATATCGCATCGCGAGGCAGAGGTTCAACTTTGGTACGTAAGATTGGTGCTCGCAGCTGCGCGTTACTCACTGGATATGACAGGAGCGATTATGTCTACATGGTCCCGCCATTTCTTGCGTTTTATGGCGTCCTCACGAGAAACCAGTCTCTTGTCACCGAAGCGTACAATCAAATTCGACTATATCGGCAATATCTCCGGGATGACGATAATTTATGGAAGCATATCGCCATGGGAGGTGAAGTAGCGGAAGATAACGGTCATTGGACAACAGGTGCGTCTAATCGCAGTGATATACGCTGAAATAGGGACTAACCCCACTTTGGACTAGGCAACGGTTGGGCGGCCGCCGGCATGCTGCGTGTACTAGCCACCATCCAGAACTCTGAGTACGACAAAAGTATGGCACATCAACAAGCCGATCTCGCACACTGGGTTGGTGAAATCCACGGAGCCATATACCCGCTCCTTGACGACACGAACATTTTCCCAAACTATGCCTCACGAGCAGTGAACGACAGCGGGAACTTCTACGATGCCGCAGGGACTGCCTTGCTTGCTGCGACGGTATACCGTGTGTCGCTCTACTGGGGCGATCATTCGCATATCTCGTTTGCACAGCGGTGTCGGGAGACGTTGTACGCGGACAACGGGAATCAGAGCCATATTAACGCCGAGGGATGGTTACAGCCTGTAGTGAATCCGCACTCTTTTGGAGTGGAGGGATCGAGGAGCCCGGAGGCCCAGGCTTTCGTTCTTGACCTGGAAGCGGCTTATAGAGATTGGGTGAATGAGGGATCGAATGATTCGACGCATTTGACAATTTCTAATTTATGGATATGGGCTGGCATCGTTTTGAGTTTGCTTCTGTGGGTCTAAGGACACATCACAGGACTTGTTACTTATTCCTTTTCTTGCACTTGGGCCTGTTTGTTTTGCTTGTGAACGCTATGTTATATCTTTCGTTCGTCGCTGTATTTACCTTGTATCGCCTTTGTCTATACGTAGTACCAGCTCACCATAAACGCTATATTGGCCACAAATGTATCTTCGGATATGGTGTAACGGCTAACATTGCCGCCTCTCACCGATGGTAGATCGCGGCAGCTCGGGGTTCGATTCCCCGTATCCGAACTTTTGCCCATTTTATGCGCGGAGGTGGTACGAGGAGGACATATGAAACATCTCATGCAAGAGCATGTTCTTGATTGCTAGCGTCGTGAATGTGTGAGTTCGTAAGTAGAAAGCAAATCTAATTTACCGCAGGGCATGAGTACAAAGAGACTTGACCGTTGGACAACATATTGATTCATTGATATATCTCAGAGATACAACCATGTCGAAAGGGCGTAGGTAAGATGGGCAAAAATTCGGATACGGGGAATCGAACCCCGAGCTGCCGCGATCTACCATCGGTGAGAGGCGGCAATGTTAGCCGTTACACCATATCCGACTTATTTGATGGTAATTCCTCATCGTACTTAATGCTGCGCAGCGACTTGGGTAGGCGCGCGATCACCACACTGGAGAAGTACCAATTTGCCATCGTACCAACGGACATCAACTGCAGCGGACAACATGGCACTCATCTCAGAGTTTTCGTGTTCTGTTCGCGTGCCATACCATCAAATTCACTGAGCTTGTTCTGAAATAAGTAAGAATGAGAGGTTACATTGAGGCAGTTAATCGCCTCATTATTTGACTTCCCCCTTCCTGTGAACATCGGCGTGGTCAATCAAATCTCAGGCTACCACGAGCAGAGGAAGGGTGCTAGCCCTGCATCATACGTCTCCAATAGCTTGACACGACTGAGTTCTGCGCAACGAGCTCCAATTTCGTGGTCGCGGGGTTGGGGTCTCATCTCTTTCACGGCGTACTCTCGTATTCCAGTTTCGTGCGAGTCATCATGCAATCTCATGTTCGGCCAGAAGCTAGTTTGATATGTCAATGCCAATTTATCATTTCATCTC
Source organism: Pleurotus sapidus (assembly GCA_026743855.1). NCBI lineage: Eukaryota > Fungi > Basidiomycota > Agaricomycetes > Agaricales > Pleurotaceae > Pleurotus > Pleurotus sapidus. Next base: position 183,918 of record JANBWZ010000024.1, on the reverse strand, counting down.
TGGAGAGACGCACCATGTTCGGAATACCGTTAGAGATGGGATATACATGGCTGCAATTTGGACATATCATCTGTCCTTCTTCAATATGCACCTGCCGCAATCACGGTCAGAAACACAAGATCAATCCACACAGTTAAACTTGGAAGAACCTCAAGAAGTACATGGTGCAACGTTTTCAGTAGTTCATCATCCATCATCTCGGGCTGTTCATCTGGTAACGATGTATCACCAAGCTACCAACAGTTCCATGAGATCAACGACACAAAATCCATCTTGTGATGCTCACCCCCTTCGCGGTATCCACCAGGGCCTTCCACTCAATCTTCGGCAGCAATCCCCTGATAAATTCGGGATTGAAATCTGCCTCGCGATGCTCAATCTCTGCGTCTTTGAATTGTAGAGGGAAGTTGTTCGTCGTGCATCCTTTTGCGTGGCAAGATAGAAGATTATGGGTAATGAGTCGCACCATGGTTGAGGTCTAAGTTGTGGAGAGTTCGAATTTTCGAATCTTACACAATCTTATCCAAGAAAAGAACTGATCAAGCGCTCGGCCGATCACTGTTAGGCGCCTATTATTGCACTAGTGAATTCCAATGTTTTTCTCATGTTGTGCTGTTATTTCTACCCTGGCTCTTTGGTTCCCGTCGCTTGGATATCATGGCCATCCTGAGCCCCAGTCTCCAGCGCCGCCGCTCGCAGCCTCTATCCTTGCTCGCTGACGCCGACATCAAGCAGCAGCCCCAGGAGCCAACGAAGACCAGAGCCGATGGGTCTCCCCGACAATCCTTCGTTTCCTCTGGCTTGCTGATTCGCAAGGTTTCCAGTCTATTCAGCGGGAGAAGCAAACGGTCGAAGGAGAAAAATGGGAAGCCCGAATCGAAATTGAAGCACGCACCAATTGGCCACATCGCTGTAGGGCGCCCAGGACTTGGGGGATACGAGTCAACGACCCCGTCCCCTTCCACCGAGTCCTTTGAATCAGATATTAGGCAGCCAAGTGGCCTAGGTCGTCTACGAACCGGCTCGCTGTCGTCAACCGGGGACGCCGAGACAGCCCCTTACGAACGCGTCCGGGCGCTGAGCACACCAACGTTACTGCGTCCAGCTGGGCCTGGTGGGGGGATGGGGGCTTTAGGGCGACGCGTTGCAGGTGCTGGCCGGAGCGTCCCCCGTGTCCCCCAACCGATCCTCAACCTCATCGTATCGTTCCTACCTCGACAGCATGTCCCCCGCGTTTCGTTAGTCTCAGGAGCATTCTGCGAGGCTGCAAGAGCCACAATGTTCGCCCACCTTGACGGTCGATTCATCCGCCCAGTCCGCTTCACTAAGCTGATGAGTCTGCTGGCTTTGCGCCATGATTTAGCGTTGTTGGTCGAAGCCCTTACTATCCATGTATGGCCACCCTCTTTCTACCTCGACGGAGAGACACAGATCTCTATGCTAGCTCCGTCGACACCGTCATTCGCGCAATCGCTACTCAACATGCATCGTTTGAAGACGCTCACCCTCCCCTCATTCGAATATACCCTCATGCGATATTTCTCGCCGTTGATGTTGACGAAGGCGACATTCCTCAACCACACAATGTCTGTGGGAGACCAGCTGCAACTGCGAACATGGCTTGAATGCCAAGAAGAAATTCGACACCTTTCGTTCCCTGTGCTCATAGAACGATCCAGCGAGAGTCCGTGTTCACCACTAGCTCAGTCAACGAGCTTACGACCAACACCCGAAAACACTCCTTTACTAACACCGGTCTCCCCGACCTTTGCGTTCCCTTCGATGCCATCCACTCCAACTACGCCTTATTCATCAGCACGTCCTCGGACTTCTCCCCAGTGTTCCCCTCTATCCTCCCCCCTTCCATCCCCACGAATCGCCTTCCCTTCAGGAAAAACTCTCAGCCCAATCCTCCCCCATCTGGAGACACTGAGCGCCACACCCAATCTGACTACTTCTCTTCTCATCCAATCATCTTCGTCTTCACCTATGGGTAAACTATCCTTCCCTCCCTTGGAACACATTAACCTCCGTGTCCACAAATCTCTCTACGCTGGCCTCCGACCGTCGACTGTGATGCAGGCCATCTCGCATAGGCGCACCCGCATACTGAACTTGCGCTTCAGCGAAGATATTGACCCTCGCACGATGGAGAAGGTTCTGACGTCCGCGGGTGCGATATTGGGGCGCGCACCCGATGGTTTAGTGACGTTGAGTGTGACCGTCGAAGGATCGACGCCGAACGACGAGGTTTGTTGGGTTTATCCTGTAGTTTGTAACTTCAGGTGCTTATATCTATGGTATAGGAGCTCTGCAGGATGATGAGCACCGTCCTCGTTCGTTTCACGCACTTGCAATCGCTGGCGATGCATCGCACTGATATCCCAGCTCCTTCAAAATCGCGTTCGCTTTCTGACTCGGAGCAGAGCTACGTCGTCAGCTGGGCGAGGGCATGCTCGAGTTTACGAGCGGTCGCCTTCTCCTCGGGGGCGCAATGGGAGGACGTTCATCTATGATGAACTTCGTGTGGTGGTTCAATTAAGCACTGATGCCTCCGTTTCTGTGCTCCGTATGGGTTGTATACATATATTCACTTCAATCGCGACATATAGATCTATATACCTTATGCTACATTACGTTCTTTCGATATCGCTGTGCAGCTTTACGGATTATATTCTCAGTGGATTTTGTTAATGGCTTTTTAGTTTGCGGGCGCTTGTTGACTAGATTGAAGTCGCGTCCAGAACTCCGGGAGAAGTTAGGAAACATCTAAATCCAGTCACTCAAGCTGATACTACTCGACACGTCCGGCTGTGTTATGTTCACTTCCAAGAAGAGGTACCGCTTTTGAACAGTCAGAATGTTCCCTTCCGCTCCGCGTAAGAACTCTTTTTTAACAAGGTCGGACGGGCGATATCAACTATTCCAGAACGCATAGGACTCACTGAAATAATTTGGTTGTAGAGTCAAGCAGAATTCAGCTCGGTGGCACAGTAACAGTCTTGTGATGAAGTGAGGTACAAAGCAGTGCACACATATGAGCTCCATTCGAGCGCTTCGTGTTCATTCCGTGCCGTCGCGATCGAGGTGCCTTGTATGTTGACAGTGAGCAGAAACATGTGCCTCACCTCAGTTCCTATCTCAGTTACACTTACATACTAACTGAAGACCTCTATATCGTATTGACATCCAGTTAATTCCTGTTCTCCATCTAACATCGGGCGATAATACGGTGAAGCGGCGGATGGGGCTAATTTTAGGGTTAATTTGGCTTCAACGGACCCCGCATTACTCTCGACCCTGCTCCTGCTCGTACTCCGGAAGGATGCCGAGGAACATGAGATTGTCTGTTTCGGAAAATTACCTTTTATAGACAATCTTTTCTACAGGTGTTGCAGGGATCAAGCCACGACAACGCAGATTGCCGCTGTTCAAAAAATGGGAGACCTTGGGCTATCTAGCCATCATGATGAAGGACGTCCAACATCAAGACCTTCCCATGGTTCCGCTTTGACTGGGTATCCATCGACGCTGCACCGCCGCTCTCACTCCACTGTACCACCTCCATTTCCTTCTGCACATATCCCTCACCTCCTAAATGATTCACAACTTCAGGCAACGACATCGCTTGCAATCTCTCACCATGAAAGAAGACGCGTTCGTTAGCCAACAGACACTTTCCATCAAATCGACGTCAACGTCTCGTTCAACCGGGATTATGCGTCATGTATCTAATTTGCTGTCGGGCAACAAGAAATCGAGCCAGAAACTTGGCAATTCCTCACCGACAAGTTCTGTGTTCAAGATGCCGAGGTCACTCACCAGCCGACCTTCAAAGTCGAGCTTGGTTTCGACGTCGTATTCGCCTTCAGTGGATTATGGCAAGTCCTCGAGCAATTCGTACGCCAACGTCTTACCCTCAGATTTGCCCTCGCTTTCAACCCGAAGGGTCCCCCAAACTCCAACGATTACGCGAGTCGCGGTAGTAGGGCCCCTTCCTCAGGATATCGTGAACATAATTGTATCCCACACTCCCCGACGCTCCCTCCCCCCTATCGCCCGTTCTTCTCGTGCCTTCTGTAAAGCTGCTCGGGTAGCTCTCTACAGCAACATCGACGTTCGTTTCATCCGTTCTGCTCGCTTCGAGCAACTGTGTATACTCCTCGCATCCCACACGGACCTCGCCAACCTCGTCGAAAAGTTCACGTACCACACATGGCATCCCTCGTTCTTCCAGCGTACTGGGAAGAGCGTGTCGCGAGCCAGGGATACCCGAATCTCGTTGTCTTCTTCAGCCACAGCGACGTTGGCCAGCGCGCTGAAGAACATGCGAAATCTACAACACCTCACGTTACCCTCCTTCAACGCCTCCCTCATGCAAGATGTACTATCACCCGTCCTTAAGAAACTTACGTTGTTCAATCATTCGCTTTCCCCAGAAGAGCAGCACGAACTGAAACTTTGGCTGAGGACGCAGCCGGGCTTGCAATCGCTCTCCCTCCCTAACCTCTTCGAGAAGCAGAGTAATGCAGACTCCGCGCTGTCACAATCATCTCCCGGCCCTTCTGCCCCCGCCACACCAGAACTCAGCCCACCTTCCACGCCGCCACTAGTCTCTTTCTCAGGGAACCCTTCGTCGCTGCGTTCCCAACGACTCCACACACTTTCTCCGACACTCACATCTCCCAGCATTCTCTCAACAATCAGCGAGCAATCGGGTGCATTTCTCCCCCTCCTCCATTCCATCCATGCTCCTCCCAATCTCGTCACGTTCATTCTTGGTGACCAGACGACATTGCCTACGCCTCCGCCTTCGTCGCACTCCTTGTCAGTTGACATCCCCCGCGGAGCTTGCTCGCAGTCATCTCACACCATACCATTAAAACACACGACTCTACGTATCCATTCGACCCTATACACAGGGTTGCGACCATCGAGCCTCATGCAGAGTCTTGTTTCGCGAGGGACATCGATCTTAACTCTCTGCTTCAGCAACGACATGGACAAGCGCACCGTGGAGAAAGTCCTAGGCGCTGCCGGATCAATGCTCGGCCAGATCCAAACGAAGAGAAAGCGCCTTGCTGCCTTGGAGATACTCGAGGTAGAAGTTGGCAACGCAGGTGTTTGGTGCGACGATGATGTAAGTGCATACTCTATTCTCTATTGCTGCGATCTATACGCCGCGCGCGCGGTGTTGGCATCAACCCATCGAAACGTTAAATTGATTATCATTCATTCCCAGGTGCTCAATAGAATTATATCATCGATTATCTCCCGTTTTCGCTCGTTGCGTACTCTTCGCCTTCGTTACACCCCATCTAGGAGTCGCCCTCCCGTATCATTCTCATCATCAGCCGCCAACAGCACAGACTCCCTACCGTTATCAATTCGCTCAATGAATACTACTACGTCACGTCCTACCATCAACTCCGGGTTTCCTGCAGAATATACCCTCGATGATGACGAATACCCAACTTCTGTACCCACTGATGCCGAAAATTCCTTCATCTCGTCATGGGTGAAATCATGTCCAACACTATCTTCTGTATTTCTGCTCTCAGGCGCTGAATGGAAGGCCGACCAAAGCTTCTAACGACACTGTCTCATTCTAATGTAATCCGCAACCTACTTTAACCGTTGTCCAACCCCAGACTCTCGTTTCATGCATAATTATTTGTTGTTTTCTAGTTAAAATACGGTGGACATCGTAGGGATATACAATATACTAGCTAATGTGGTACTATTATACATTATAAACACTTCATACTCGAGTGCGTGAGCTGGAAAGTAAATAGCAGACGGATACAAAACAGTTCTACCAAGATACACGGTGGGCTATACATACGATGAGAAAGGAAATACACATAAGAGAGCTGGCTGCTACGAAGTGCTCCTGGTTTGGCCTCCTTCAGTGAACGCCTCCTTGCGAGCGCTCCCAAGATGTCTTTCGCTTCATCTCACGAGCCACTTTCAATTGATCACCTGTCAAGGGCTGAATATTTCCTGGTTCTACTAATTGGTAGAATGGTGATGCATATTGGTTGGGAACGTCGGTCTCGTTATTGCTGGTACTACGCGCTGGTGATCGGTGCTGCTCCCGCGAATGATGAGGGGCCACAGTAGAGGCCACCGGCACGCCAACTCCAGCAGGAAAATCGTGGGGTTGGAGACGAGGAGGAAGCTAATGGGATTCTATTATTTTCTTGACAGGACGACAAAGTTGAATTATCACTGACCTGGGAAGTGTTTGGACTCGTCTGCTGCTGCGAGGTAGGAACCAAGTTCGGCACCTCACTTCGCATTGTGTTGACTGACGAAGTTCTGTAGGGTATCGACGGAGCGTTACCGAAATTATCGCCGTATTGGGGTATAGTCGGACTCGGACGTACGCGAGGTAAAGGTGACACAGATGGAGAGGAGAAGTAGTGTTTTTCCTGCATGGGCTGCAATAGCTTAGAAAGATCCAGAGGTGATGAGGAGGATGATTCGAGTTTGCCAATTGATGGAGGTATTTGAATCGGAGGTGGTGGTCGACGACGTGGATCTGTTGTGGCATGTGGCCTAGGAGCTGGGATTCGCGATGGGTGGGTGTTGGGAACAGGAGCGAGCGGCAAGATGCTAGTGGCCGAGGCGACATTAGCAGAGGCTTGGTCTCTGTTCCTACGGACTCGATCAAGCCTTCCGGACTCCGTGGTAATAGAGGAGCTAGAATCGCGGGGAAGAACCTGTTGCATCCTCGCGTCGATAGAAGGACTCTGTCTTGCATTTGCGTTGGGGGCAGAGTTAACGGCGAAAGTAGTTTGAGGCAACGGGGGTTGAGGGGGAGGCCTTGGGCTGTTAACAGCAGGCGTGGTTGTGCGAGAAACAGGGGATGGATAGCTAACTGGGAGCTGAGGCGAAGCAGCAGGTTTGGGTGGGTCAGAGTACTTGGGGATCTTCAATTGCTTGAATGATGCCGGACGCCCAGTCCTCGGAATCGGAGGGGGGAGCTGTGGTTCGGTCGGGGCTTTGGTTTTGGCCTTGGACTTTGTCGCGGCCGAAGACTTCGTTCCGGACCCCCGCCCAGCTTGGCGCTTTAGCACGGTGGTCATATTCGACAACCCAGCAATCTGGTCCTTCTGCGCACCTGGGAGCAGCGGGCGTGACTCCGTGACCATGGCTATTGTATCTTGGCCTGCCCGAGGCGAGTTACTGGCGTCCTCACCTCCCGTTCGCGGGTGTTTAGGCGGAGGGGCCTCCCCCTCACCTTCCGCCGGAGCGTCCTCATCGTCGGTTACAATACGAGTCCGTTTACGTTTAGGGGACGCTGTTGGGTAGGCGCGATCGGCGGAACATCCGCGACCTCGGGGACGCTTGCGGCCTTGGACGTGCTGCCTTCCTTCGAACGCTCTCCAGCTACGGCCGCGCGGCTACGCTTCTTCGGAGACTCGCCGTTGGCGGGTTTGAGGGTCGAAGCTGCGGCCTCGCCGCCTTTGTCTGGCGGTGCGTCAAGCTTGCGTTTGGCCCGCGACGTTGTCGTACAAGGTACAGGCGGGGCAGCCTCGGACGTCGTATTCCCAGCGAGGGTAGCAATAGGCGCAGGCACAGGGGAGGTGACCGAATCACTCGCGGTTTGCAAGAGCCTGATAGCTACTTTAGCCGGCGTGCCGACAGGGAACTCCCCTAGCACCGACTTCCAGGCCTTCTCGCACCTAAGATACATCCAAAGGGCCCGCTTAGCGCCCACATCACCCCTCACCTTGCTTATGCCTTGTGAAAGTTGGGCCATAGTCAGGGTGTTCATCCAGTGAAAGATGAAGCAGGCGATGGAACCAAACTCCCTGCACCCGAATTGTTTCTTTGCCTTGAAAAAGATCTTCTTCGTTTCAGGTGAAGTAGCGAGGAACATGAAGATATCGACGGCGGTATTAATTGGTTCAATGAGTTCCGTAGGAATTGATGATTTCTCGTCCATCAACCAGGGCTCCAGGCGTTTTGGCGAAGGTTCGAATTCTTTCGCTGGTGATTTATTGTGGTACTTACTGATCATGTAGACGACACATGCAGTATGTTGGAAATCAAGACCGCGATCGACGTCCCATTTGGTTGGACATGTTGCGTGGAATCCGGCCGACCGAAATATCCGCTCCTTGAGAGTGTTAACGAATTGAGCGCGCGGCGTTGCAATTGCTTTCAGGGTTTCTAATGGGACACAATATGTAAATGTGTTGTCTCGCACGAGCGGAATCACAAACCTTGCCATGTCAATGGCATACCCTCTTGCACACGCTAAGACAGAATCGTTCAGGCCAATTTGCGCGTGGTATAAGAGGAAACTGACCTTGAATACTTCCCGCTGTTGGGCGTCCGACAGATTTTCGTACTCTGAGCACCATACCTGTTTCTCGTTCCATGTGAGCCTGGATTCTTCGTCAAGGACTTTGCGGGTGCGCTGGGAAGGATCGTTGGGATCGGCTTTGTACCAGATGGATTCCATGGTTTTCCTATATCGCATTCCATGATCAGCCGCGAAATATTAATAGACATAAAATCTGCCGTACGGGTCTTTGCAGTCGAGTTCGCCTTTCATGAATCTACACGGATTGAGGCGCTGGCTCTTCGTTTAGTGAAGGGACTTACAAGATTATTGAGGTGAGACGCTGCTTTCCGTCAATGCATGTCTTCACGACAACCCATTGCTCGCCCCTCCACACCTTGCCGACAGCTAATCGTATGAACTTGTAAACAAGACCCTCCAGATAAGATAGCCGACGACGTACAGAATAGTATTTGACCACTTCCGTAGTTGTGCAGCAGAGAATGGACGAAATAACTTTGCTGTGACCTAGTCCAAACAATGTCTACGGGTATCAAAGACGTCAAGGACGGTGCATGAAATCCAGGTAGCATACACTGTACCTCGTTGATAAGGAGGGTCAAGGTCTATCCTCTTGTTCTGTTCGGCCGCTTTGTGATTTTTAGCATTGGCGATCGGGAGACAGAGTGTCAGACTCACTAAAAATGGATTCTGTCGAGAACCTCTTTTGACGGGGTTCTGGAAGGTCGGATGTCACCGTACGCAATAAGATCTTTGGCCTTTCTTGATCCTCATTCCCTTCTTGGTCCTCATTCTGTGAGTCCTCGATTGAGGTAAGCTCAGAGTCTGAATCATCGAAGTCCTCGCCGTGTCCCATTGAAAGCGAGGAAGAGAGAAGGTGTCGCTTTGATGATGGTGGTAGCGATGCAAGGAACGAGGGCGGGAGTCGGGCAGCTAGTATTTTGATATTGCGAGGGCGGGGTCCCTGTCGGCACTCAGATTTTGCTGGATTAAAATAATATGAGATATACTATATGTTTAATTCTGAGGGTAGAGCTACTGACCATTGATTGAGACACCACAACGTGAGCAGGAATGAGGCTGGTGCTTTGTCCATCTCTCCAGGGTGAGCGCGAATGCACCATCGCGTCAACCAGTAAAATTAACGGACGCTTTAGATGCGCTCATCAGTCCAATGATGCCGTCGGCAATCTATCTGACGTAATTTTATTCATCTCCGATTTATTGTTTAGCGCTCTTTAGCGCCCACAACTGAAAAGAAGGTTTATTACAAAAATTCGGAGGTGTTCGGGGTCTCAATTTTGGCCCATCACGTGGTCATGTTTGTCTTTGATTGCTTTGTTCGACGCGAGCCACGCGACTTGCCACAACTCTCCTTCCTGTCCGACAACGAGCGCGATGAGGATCGAGGAACTCATCCTTGAAGGCATGTAGCCCCCTCATTCACTTGTTAATAACTAGACGTCTTTGTTAGGCTTCAAGTCGTACCCTGTACGCACCCAAATCACTGGATGGGATCCTTCTTTCAATGCGATAACTGGCCTCAACGGTTCTGGCAAATCGAATATACTCGACGCGATTTGCTTTGTGCTGGGAATGACCAACATGTCCCAGGTTAGTCTTCTAAATTATGACCCTAAAACGCGTCAAGACACGCGTAATTCACGTTTGTTTGGATATAGATGCGCGCGCAGAATCAGCCGGACCTAATTTACAAACGAGGACAAGCTGGCATTGCTAAAGCCAGCGTTACAATCGTCTTCGACAACTCGGATCGCGAGAAGAGTCCAGTGGGGTATGAACAATTCAAGCAGATCACCGTTACCCGTCAAATCGCCCTCCCCAACGTCACGAAATACCTACTGAATGGCCATAAAGCCCAGCAGCAAGCCATCCACACCCTATTCCAGGCCGTTCAACTCAATATCAACAACCCAAACTTCCTTATCATGCAGGGGAAGATCACAAAGGTACGTGCCACAATCATCGCGCTCTCCCAATCTGTCCCCTAAACGTGTATACCTCGTGTCGGGTATCCTCTATTGCGTAGGTTTTGAACATGCGACCGCAAGAGATTCTCGGTATGGTTGAAGAAGCCGCTGGAACCCGTATGTTTGAGGAGCGTAAAGACAAAGCACAGCGAACCATGGCAAAAAAGGAAAAGCGTGTCCAAGAGATCACCTCCCTGCTAGCCGAGGAAATTTCGCCCAAACTCGAGAAACTCCGGCACGAGAAGCGGTCCTTTATCCAATACCAGAAAGCATGCGACCAATTGGAACATCTAGGGCGCGTGCTAAGGGCATGGGAATGGGTTACTGGGAATGAGAGGATCGAGAGCAAGAATCGGGAAATCGCAGAGAAAGAAGCGTTGGGGAAGGAGATTGAACGGGACAAGAAGAAGTATGCTAAAGAATGCGCGGAGGCGGACAAGGCGATGCAGAACGTGGCTAAGAAGAGGGACGAAGAGATGAAGAAAGGCGGTAAGCTGAAGAAGCAGGAGGAAGAGGTCGCGGAGCTAGACAAACTCCTCGTCAAGTTGAAGACGAATGTGGACATTCAGAACGGGAATGTGAAGGACGAAGAGGAGCGCATCAGCACCCTCGAGGGTGAACTCAAAGAAGCACGTTTTCTATCTGCTAACACATTGGCTACGTCACTAATTTGAGTATCTAGCTTGAGAATTCCCTAGTCGAAAAGCAGAAGGAGGTCGAATCTATATCAGCTGCCTTCAAGGTTGTCGATGACGAGCATAAATCGCGTCAAGCTAAACTCACAAGCGCTGAGGAACTCCTTCAATCACTCCTGACAGGGCTCTCTTCATCTAACCGAAATGGCGGTGGCGGTGGATATATGGGGCAACTCGCTGACGCGAAGGCGCGTATCGCTCAGGCAGCCGCCGAGGAGGAGCAGTGCCGCGTGAAGTTAGTCATGCACGAGAAAGAGCTCAAAGCTCTGGAGGCACGGTGGAAGAGTATGGAGAAAGAGGCGAAAGATGGGGAGAAGCAGCTCGAGAAGAAGAGACGTGAGGTGGAAGAGGTCGCAGCGAGATTGGCAGCGTGTGGGTGGGATGCAGATAAAGAAAACGAGGGCGAGACGAATTTGAGACGGATCCAAGGGGAATTGAGAGGATTGAAAGATGTATTTATTTCTTGTTTTTGATTTCCTGCTCGTTCATTGCTGATCTTGCTTCTTTAGCAACACGATCGCCTTCTTTCCAACCTCTCCCAGCTTGCGTTCAACTACACCCCACCTTACCCCAATTTCCCCACATTCAGCCGTCCTTGGTCCAGTCGCGTCCCTTATATCCCTCCCCCCTGAGCAGCACAAGAAAGCCTTCGCGCTAGAGATCTGCGCTGGAGGTAAGCTATGGCAGGTCGTGGTGGAAGACGAAGCGTGTAGGCAAGGAGGTCTTAGAGAAAGGTAACTTGAGAAAGCGAGTGACGATGATCCCGCTGAACAGAGTTCGGCCAATGAGGTTGTCCGCTCAGGTGAGTAGCCCTGATCTATTAATCACAGACAGCGCGTTAATTAGCCCCGACTCAAGAAACTACAAGCTGCCAATCGCCTCACCCCAGGCAAGGTCGATGCGGCCTTATCTCTTGTTAATTATTCCGAGCCGCGTCGAGCCAGCCATCGCCCATGTCTTCTCTGACAATCTTATCTGTTCTGACACCTGCAACCGCCTAAAGCGCTGACATTCAACAACGCCGTTGGCGTACGCTCTGTCACTCTCGACGGAGACGTCTACGACCCATCCGGAACGCTTACCTGGTGGTTCTGCCCCCGCTTCAAGCAACAATATACTGATTCGAGCTGGAGAACTGGCGGAGTGCAAGAGGAAGATGGAAGCGAAGGAGGAAGAGTTCAGAGTGGCTAGAGATGCATGGGATGGAGAGGCCGGCCGAAGGAAGAGAGATGCGTGGAAGGCGTTGGCCCGGGAGAGAGAAATGAAGGAGCACGAAATGAAGTTGCTTGTTGAGCAAGTCGAGAGCAGTAACGCGGCTAGGGTGAGTCTACGCACCATCCCCTTCGCGATCGAACCTAGTGCTGATGCCCGATCACCATACCCATATAGCTCGGAACCCAGATCGAAGAGCTAAAGCAAACTATCCTCGATCTTCAAAATGCCCTTCAATCTGCCAACAACATTCAGAAGGAAGGGAAGGAAGAGTGCAAGAAGCTCGAAAGAGATATGGCGGAGTTTAAGGATAACAAGGAAGGGAAGATCGATGAACTCAAGGTACGGTTTGCTATAAGCGGGGAGGCGTACTTGATCGAGCTGATCGACGGATTCGACGCTTGCAGGCCGATATAGCGAAGCAGAAGAGCGCCTTGCAGAAGCACTCTGTGGCGTTGAAGACGCAGCAGAAGGATCTCCAGACGGCGAAATTGGAGCTCGGTAAGCAGACTTAGACTCTAGCCTTCTTGCGCAAACTAATGCCAAGGCGATCACAGAACAAATAGAGGGCGACATAGAGGCTGCTCAAGCAGGGATAGTGGAGGCACGAGCGGGCGTCGAGAAGATTCAGAAGGAGCTGAGTAAACTAGACAAGGAGTACAAGAAGACAGCCGTAAGTGTAAACCGCTGCCTGCATCGACAAACCCCCATCGTTGAACCCCTTATTAGGCCCTCCACGCTGCGGCCGAAGAGAAACTACTTGAAGAGCGCGCTACCCTTTCCCGCTTCGACAACGAACTGAAGGAGCTTGATCAAGTCATCAAGTCGAAGAAGGAAGCGATCTCAGAGGCTGACCTCCAGCTGAAGAAAACGGAGCACGAACTTCAGGCGTTGGCCAAGGAGAAGGCCGCGGCCACCAATAAAGTCGCCGACCTAGAGCAGCAGCACCCATGGATCGAGGAGGATAAAGAGTGAGTCGTGTGAGAGTTCACATCGCTATCTACTGACTCGTCGTGTGTGCAGAACGTTCGGCAAGCCAGGTTCCCCATATGACTTCAAGTCCATGGACATGAAACAACAACGCGAAGAAGCGCGGAAGTTGGAAGAAGCACAAAAGGGTATGAAGAAGAAGGTGAACCCCAAGGTTCTCAACATGATCGATAGGTGCGTGTGGGGAGGTCCATATTGCCTGCGGCTGACGTCTATGCAGTGTCGAGAAGCGGGAGACATCGCTTAAGAAGAATCTGGCGACTGTCATGAAGGACAAAGAGAAGATCGAAGCCACCATCGAGGAGCTTGACAGATACAAGCGTGACGCCTTACAGAAGACGTGGGAGAAAGTAGACGGGTGAGTATCCGTCCCAGTTTTGGGCGCGTGCTGGGGCTGACATACGCATGGTGCAGTGATTTCGGGGGGATATTCGCCGAGCTTCTTCCAGGCAACTTCGCTAAATTGCGGCCACCGGACGGACAAGACCTCATGGACGGACTCGAGGTCAAAGTAAGGCTTGGGAGTGTCTGGAAGCAGAGCCTGACGGAGCTGAGCGGCGGGCAACGGTCGCTCATCGCGCTCTCGCTCATCATGGCCCTGCTCCAATTCAAGCCCGCTCCCATGTATATCCTCGACGAAATCGACGCCGCCCTCGATCTCTCCCACACCCAACACATCGGCCAGCTCTTCCGCACTCGCTTCAAGGGCTCGCAGTTCATAGTGGTATCGCTGAAAGAAGGGTTGTTCACGAACGCGAACGTGCTGTTTAGAACCAGATTCAACGACGGCATTTCGATTGTCGAGAGGACCGCGCATCGGTCGACGTCGGCGCTATACAACAACGGGCAGGAAGACGAGAACGCGGGAAATGGGAGACGGAGGAGAATAGCAGCAGCCTCCTGATGTGCCAATTATCACTCCCTATTCTTTGAGTGTAATTTATTTCAACACACCTATGTTGTGATACTAGAATTCTTGTACGATTAGTGGCTTCGTATGTGCTTGTATATATCTCTCTCATCTCCATGTCCAATATTTATGATGGAGGATGTCAGCATGAACGATTGAGAAGTCCCAGTTACTCAACACGACGGAAGACCAGGGAAGACTGACAGTAAAATGCTGAGCAGAAGGACTGCCAGTCTCATATCCAGCGTGCCATTCCATTCGATAACCTCGCCGGCCGCTATGTATTGGAATCCTGCAGCCCTCTCGCCACCTGGTCTTGAGCACGGCCGTTTCCGTTTCCGGATATGTTGCTGGGTAGAGCCTCAAGGAGTGTCAATGTCTCCCAAAGTTCAAACTATCACTTAGTACTAAATTTCCAATTTTGTACACGGCCCTTCGAGATGAAAGCTCGCCCGCCGAGAAGTGTCTGTGGCATTAGCCTGTACGCAACAGGGAACAGTAAAATTGAATAAATTACAGTGTCCTTCACCGACTTCCGCGCTACGCCGCGAACCCTGTTCCAAACCCGCTCGATGCTGATGCGTTGTGGATCAAGCACGAGCACGAAGTTCTCTGCTGCCACAATGCTGCTCAATGCCTATAAGCGCGCGAACGACAGCTACGACGAAGGATCACTCACTACGTGATTTCCCGTCCCATCCCCTCACTTGATAAGTATTGTAACAGCCATTGCAATACATGCTAGGGCGACATACGGCGACAGGCGTTCGCCTGGGATTCGTGATCAATGTTGGACATGTTACGCTCCAACTGGACACGTACCTATCCGCGCAGCCATGAAGAACAGCCCAAGGAAACTGGCTATATGTTAGAGTCTTCCAGTAACTCAAGAGCGAACTGCAACGCACCCTTGCTTGTTTCTGTCAATCAATCGAGGCGCCACGCCGCGCACGTACGTGCAAGTGCAAATGACAAGGAGAATTACGAGAAGTAGGGATTGAAAGTTAAAAAGTGCAGACTAAGGTCAGGTCAGGTTAGGTATCGCATGTCCGAGTTCACCACTCACCATTTAACAAGGTGCCAGCCGTCTCGCTTGAGTTCACGGTTCAGAACGATGAGTTCGACCACGTTGAAAGTTGCGTTGGTGATCGTGGGAATCTATATAGCGCGACGCGACATGCCAACTCCCAACTCTTTCATTGAGCTTCAAACCTCTTTCCGGCTCGTCTCTCTCTTTCCTTCAGCTGAACGCCAGGCGTAATTCATCTGGTATTCTAATACGGAGATGTATCTGACCGTCGTACCTATAAACCATTTGGCTACCTCAAACACCCCTGAGCTTTCGACAGTAACTTTCATACTTACAACTTGGCCAGCGACAACCGTACTGGCAGGTGGAACTTGTATTCAATCCTGATAGGAGATTCAGGTGCCCCATATTGCCTCATTGCATCCGCATTGCGCTCAAATCTGTCTAGATGGACCACGCACGCCATTCTGAGCATTACTTTCGTTGGAG
The DNA here is from genome assembly GCA_026743855.1 of Pleurotus sapidus. Taxonomy (NCBI): domain Eukaryota; kingdom Fungi; phylum Basidiomycota; class Agaricomycetes; order Agaricales; family Pleurotaceae; genus Pleurotus; species Pleurotus sapidus. The sequence goes on along the minus strand of JANBWZ010000024.1, from coordinate 168,284 downwards.
CCGAAGGCCAGCAAACTGCCCAATGATGTTGTGCACCAGATTAGCCTCAGGAATACAAATCTGCCTCCAGTCTGCCAGACAACTATAATTTTAAGAGACCCATGGCATGGGCGTCTGGGAATGTGACTAACGCTGCTGTTAACTGACTACGCAGCGGTGAGAAGAAGTGGGCGGGCTCCTTGGTGCGGCCCCCTATCTCTGCTGCCCGACCTCACTGACATGTCCAAGGAGATTCAGGTTCCCAACCTCGTCGCATTGTTTGCGCCTAGATCGGCTGAAAGAATCCAAAGTACGCAGTTCCCCTTACATCCCCGATTGTGGAATATGGATCGTGGGTGTTGGGGGCCTTCCAGCGTTATGCTTCAGCGCCCTTCGTAAAAACAGAGCTGAAATGCATTCCTTCAGATCGCGCCGGTAACCATCATACAGAAACTTACGTCGTGTGCACTTATCCTTGGTGGCTATGATCAAGATGATGCGGCGAGGATGCGGCGACCTGAAGTGTTCTGGATGCTGCCACATGCACCATCATTTCCTCACGACAAGCTAGATCCCGCCTTGGCCTACCTTGGCGTGGCCGTCTCGTTCGCAGACCTATTTTTAGGACGCAGCGCAATGTGGGCACTCATGTGGTATATTCGTCTCCCTGAATCCTCGGTTGTTTTATCTACGGCCTCGACCAATCGTGTTCTCCGTGTGCAGCTGCTGGAGGTCTCGTATGCCCAGGTTGTAGAGATGACCATGTCCCCATTGACCACGATCGAGTCAATCGTCGCAGTTCTCCATTATTCGATCTCTGATAAGTACTTTTGGTAGATTGGGCCATACCCCGGTGTGTGAACGCGTATCTCGGTCTTCAGTAATGTACGCGAAACGTCTCGCTCTGGGATGCCGCCCACTTTTGATAGGACCTATGAAGTATCCAGGCTTATCATTTCCGTACGATCGGCTTGCTTCTCCATATCTGACGGGCACCTACTTTTGCACGCTAGGTATTGATGGACTTTGGCAGGCCTTTGGTCGTGCGACCTATGGTTTGTGGTTGTTCCTTGCATGCACACGATCTGTTATTAAACGATGGCGAGATCAGGCGCAGGCACTTCCGTCCCAATACCATTATGACACTACTACCAAGATCAGAGCGCCGAAATCCTCCCCTTGATCCTCTCCCGATCTAAATTGCGCTTTCCTCGGTCGTACTGGTCAATTGGTCGTGGAATTTTGGAACCCTAACCTTAATGACTTCTCGAAGTGACAAGTCCCCCACGGTGCGCCATATGCTCGAATCCTAAACATGGCTTCGTATGATCTAATTTTACCTCATGTTGCACAAGTTACGACGCCCCGACGCCATTTATTCCCCTTCAGATGTGACACCTGGTGGACTATCTACGTGCCACAGCCGCATATCCATCTGGTGAAACACTGATCATGTTATCAAGTCCTCTGTAGGTTTGCTCTAGCGCAGCTACTCTCCCTTCCGTTACAGCAAAGGATCGACACATTCTCAGCATTAGGTCACTAGGTCACTTCGATACTCACTCACCAGGTCGGCAACGTCGGAGACTCGGAGACCCGGTCAGCGAGCGGAAGTAATTCAGCCTCGACATAATCTTCCCCACGTGCTGTGCTGGCCAACCAATAGAATCTCCGAGAATGACTTTGAGAAGCATCGCGAGCGCATGTGCCCGTTAGCATGTATACTCCCAGCCAAGAGATAACAGTGGGTCCTTTCCTGGGGTTAGACCCATTTTGAGAACGGTTTCCCTGGACCTTATCTGAAACTCCCTTCCTTAATTTGGCTCTCAGGTTGGGTACAAGTAGGCTGCAGAAGTCTGAAATTGCCAGGCCCCGGCTTCCAGCTTACCAGCATGTCTTTCCAGCAGGACGACAAGCGCAGCGCCTCCTCTGGTGACGCAGAGAAGGGCATCGACATCAGTATGTTCTAGCTTTTCTTTGCCAAGACATAGTATGCTTGCTCACAAGCATACTTCTAGACGACGTTGAGGCCATCGCTCTCCCTGAGTTCGATGACCCGAACATCGACAAAGATGCTGCCATCGCAGGTATTTTGGGTGAGTGCCTTCAGCTCCCGGTCGTGGACAATATCTGACCACTCGTCCATTACCTTCTCGCAGAGGACGACTCGCCCTACCCAGAAGTACGATCTGCCGTTGCTAACACCGATGACCCGGACATCCCTGTCTCGACGCTCCGCTCATGGACGCTTGGCATTGTTTGGGCTATCCTCATTCCCGTTAGTATTACTGCACCTCATGGTCGATCGATTTAGCTTATTCGCTTCTTCCTTTCTAGGGCCTCAATCAGTTCTTCTTTTTCCGGTATCCCTCCGTCACCGTCACTGGAGTGCGTTGCCTCTCCTAGGGATGACTGATGAAGGATGCCCGATGCTGATGCCATTATTGTCTCCAGGTTGTAGCACAGCTGCTCTCTTTCCCCATCGGCCGCGCATGGGCACGGTTTCTCCCAAATGTAAAGATATTTGGCATCTCCCTGAACCCCGGTCCATTTTCAATCAAGGAGCACGTAAGAGGCTATGCCTTCCTTGTTTTCTTTTCGGACGCTGAAATACTTCTATTAGGTGCTGATCACAATCATGGTACTAACAAGCGATCATTTATCTCGACAGGCATCTAACTTTCTTCTTCAATAGGCAACTGTCGGCGCCTTCTCTGCATATGCTACGGATATTGTTGCCGTGCAAAGAGTGTACTACGGCCAAATTTACAACTTTGGCTGTGAGCTGGCTTCTTTCGTAACTTCTATGCTGATGCTAAGCAATCTCCGTTCTCCAAGATCAATGGATGCTCGTTATGTCCACGCAGCTTATCGGCTTCTCAATTGGCGGCATCGCCCGACGCTTCTTGGTTCAGCCACCTTCTATGAGTATGTTCCCATCTTGTCATGGAACTTCTTTCCTCCTGATACGTGTTGGCGCTAGTTTGGCCGCTCAACTTGGTGACTTGCGCATTATTCAATACGCTCCATGCGCAAACTTACGCTGGTATGGGAAATCGTGGGGGTATCTCCCGAGAACGATTCTTCCTCTACGCATTCTTGTCTTCTGCCATATGGTACATTTTCCCGACATACCTCTTCCAAGCGCTGTCGTACTTCTCATGGGTCTGCTGGATCGCGCCAGACAATGTTCCCGTCAACCAGATGTTCGGATATGTCCACGGCATGGGTATGAGTTTGATCACATTCGACTGGGCCCAGATCGCATACATTGGCTCTCCGCTGGCAACACCGTGGTGGGCTGAAGCGAATGTCACTGCTGGCTTCGTATTCTTCTTCTGTAAGTAGTCGTGTACTGCGTTTGTGATGGTCCAGCTAACGATCGTCCGTCACCAGGGTTCTTGACACCAGTTCTCTATGTAAGTTCACCGTGTAGCATTTCTATGCGATGACACTTACGGGTTCTAATTAGTACACCAACGCTTGGGAGAGCAAGTACATGCCGTGAGTTCGCTCGAAGGTCTCAAATTATATCTAGGCTTATGTGTATTACTCAGTATCTCCTCCCGTGGATCATTCGACAACACTGGTGCCGAGTACAATGTGTCCTTGATCCTCAACGCAGATTCGACCTTCAATGAAGAAGCCTACAAAGCGTATAGCCCGCTCTTCCTCTCCACGACATTTGCGCTCTCATACGGGTTGTCGTTTGCTTCCATCACTTCTACGCTCACCCATGCATTCCTATTCTTCCGAAAGCAAATATGGAAGCAATCTCGACGCTCCATTGGCGAGCAGCCCGATATCCACGCCCGCCTCATGTCTCGCTACCCACAAGTTCCCGAGTGGTGGTACGCGATCATCTTCTGTAAGAGTCACCACTCCTTGAAGTTCCGTTCTAAACTGATGCTTGCTAATAGTGGTCATGTTCGGATTCGGTCTTGCCGTCATCCTTGGATGGCCCACCTGCAGTTCCCTGTTGGATACTTCATTTTGGCACTGGTCATCTGTTCGTATATTTCTATTCCGTTACTTGGCATTTTATGCTCACCTTGTTAAATTAGCGTTCGCCTATGTTATCCCTATTGGCATGATCCAAGCTATTACCAATCAACAGGTTGGCCTCAACGTCATCACTGAGTTGATTATCGGTTACGCACTCCCTGGACGACCCGTAGCGATGATGATGTTCAAGACCTGGGGCTACATCACCATGGCACAAGGTATTTACCGTTTTATCTCTCTACACATCGCGTACTCATCTTTTTTTAGCATTGCAATTCACGTCGGACTTCAAGCTTGGCCATTACATGAAGATTCCTCCTCGTCACATGTTCTGGGCTCAAGTACTCGCTGCTGTCATTGCCGGAACAGTCCAGCTCGGTGTCCAAGCCTGGATGTTCACCAACATTCCCAACATGTGCGACCCACACCAGAAGGATGGATTCATTTGCCCAAGCACAGAAGTGTTCGGCACCGCAAGTATCATTTGGGGTGTTATCGGACCTGCTCGACAATTCTCCAAAGGTCAGGTATACTACGGTATGTTTTGTCGTTTGATGCATATGCTACGGACTTACGTATATCCTTTCAGCGCTCTCGTTCTTCTTCTTGGTTGGCTTCATCTGTCCCGTCATCACCTACTTGATCTCCTTGAAATGGCCCAACAGTTGGGTCCGCTACGTCAAGTAAGTTTACTTAGGTCTCCACAGCGAACGATGCTAACTTCGATGGATAGCTTCCCGGTCATCTTCTCTGGAACTGGGCTCATTCCACCCGCAAGCGCTGTCAACTACGTCCCATGGGCTATTGTCGGATTTATCTTCCAATATATCATGCGCCGTAGACACTTCTCCTGGTGGACGAAGTACAACTACGTCCTCTCCGCCGCTTTGGATGCTGGAGTAGCCATCTCTGCCGTCCTCATTTTCTTCATCCTTCAGTATCCCGCCAACGGCACTATTGGCATCAATAACATCCAGACATGGTGGGGAAATACGTACGTATGCGGTGCTTCCGTTCACGAACGACATTGCTAACCGAATTACAGTGTCTTCCTCAACACCGCCGACGCCGCTGGCACGCCCATGCTGACAGTTGCTGACGGGGACTTCTTTGGGTACGTAATTTTGCAGCTTAAAACTTGGGTTGTGCTCATGTTCCCTTTTCCTGTAGCCCCAGAACGTGGGCGTAGACGACATTCATGGCCTGATGATTCTGATGCGTACATCATTGTAGTTATTTTCTTGTTGTACAACTTCTGTATCTATGATATTATTCATTTGCATTTCGGTACATACAAGTCGTGGGTGAAAGATATGAAGCCCCTTTTGTGAGACGGGCCTCGGATTACTCGACTTATCATAAATTCGAATAGAGCGCTGGTTTACGAGCCTAAGACGGGCCTCCGAATTACTAGACATGCCTCACTCCCCTTCGGTCCAGTGTAGTCAAGGAGAGACTTAGCTTACGCACGACTAAACAGGTTAGTTCAAGTATACTCGACGGTGTCCAAGAACCAGAAGTGGCCGGTTTGAGGAGGAGCCTTCACTTAGGCTCCCAGATCCATGATGCCCTCGACCGACATTATTGCTCTCAACTGTCTGATGGCTGGTGATCCCTCAACTCTGTTTTTCACGGTCGAGATCGCTTCGAACAAGACTGTCAGCTTACTCAAGAACAAGATCCAGGAAGTGGCCCAACTTCCTTACCCAGTCCAATACATCAACCTCTTCAAAGTTTCGCCCACACCAGTCACTTCAGATCCCCTCGAGATTGAGAGCGATGCTAGGCCCTTGCCGCTGCCAGCGAAGGTCTCAGATGTTTTCGATGTTCTGGACGCTGGAAAGTTCATGTCATTGTGCTACCACCATGTAAGCTTCTCCTCGGTATTGATATCCACATGCTAGACTGAAGTTTCTGATTGCATGCGCTGTGAAGCCTCAGGCACGCACGGAAACCCACTTGTGAGGTAAATGTATTCTAACCTATGTTATAGACAATAGCCCTTCCTCCTGCTACCCGCGCTGGAAATAACGAATCTGAAAATATGAGGCATCCTTCATCAGCATAGCGGAATGGGGGCCGACAAACACCACTTCACCGGCGTTGACATTTCTCTGAAATACCATCGAGAAAGAGCGCCCAGCATCAAGTCCAACTTTTGTCAAAGACTACCTTGTTAATTTGGATAAACAAACTGGTCTATCTCCTGAGGTTCATTCACGCTCTCTTATGCCCCTGCTGTTTACTAACAAGTTGATTCAAGGCTCGTAAGCGCTTTGACGCTATGGATCCTGAGTGGCGAACGACTTATTTCGTGACCACGGACGGATTGCCTGTTTCAATCCAGGGAACGCAAGGCCGTGTGGTCGCCCATCGTAGCTTACCTATGTTGTACTGACGCCTCTACTTCGACTGCCCTCTAATCTCCCGACCGTTTTTCGCCCATCAGACCCCCAGACGATGCTCGTCGCGAAGAAAATCCGGAAGGACTCGAACGAGCTTGAGATTTTCAGGCTCATCCATCTCATTCAACCTCAGTCGGACCACATCATCACATTGCTCGACTCTTTCCATGGGCAGAGCTCGTCGTGGGCCATCCTCCCTAAGATAATGAACAATGTGGAAGATTGGCTATGGTATGATCGCAAGCGGTTTTCACCGCACCTTTCACCACTGGTCTGCTGGGGCCTCATCGAGGGTCTTGCGTATCTTCACAAGCACCACATCGCCCACAGGGACGTCAAGCCTGAAAACCTTCTTGTCGACCCCAAGTTCTGTTTGAAGATCATAGACTCTGATGTTGCTGTCCAAGTGCGCGACGGACGACGAGGAAGTCGACGACCATCGCGGTACAGAGGGTTGGGTAGCGCCCGAGGATCGAGATGAGGTCGCCGACTTACAGTCCAATCAAGGCTGACCGATGATCATGCGGCGCCGTCATTCTGTACATTTTCTATCGGCTGCGACAAACGGACACAATGCTCGAGGGGATTGCGAAGAAGCTCAAGGTGGATACACCTGCGGATCGACTGCCGTTGGTAGACTGGCCAAAATGGTCGCAAGCTGCTTTGAAGAGGGAGAGGTGACAGGAGTTCGTTGGATGAAGAAGCAGGCGCTCGTTGAAACTAGTAAACGAAGACATCGGGAGAAAGAGGACCCAGATTGACAAATTGTACGTTGACAACCCTGCAGTTGAGGCAGGCAGACTTGATGGTAGACAAGACATTCAATAATCATTAATCAACTCTCAAGCACTGTATATGCATGCGACACTGTCTCCCTCACCGAGGGCGATTATTGTTACTGACATCTCATCATCCTGCTATGCACCTCCTGCGACGGTCGGTCCACGCAATTTCAATGTCTCTCCAATTGCTTCCTCATTACGAACTCTGATAAGGCCAACCTTTCCAAACCCGAATGCTACGGCGACCTAGCTAAGACATTAGCAGACTTGCCGCGTAACCCCCTTTCACGGCCTATGTCACTCCCTCCCTCCCAGCTCCTACTACCGTATCAGCCGCACCCCAGGCCTGCTTCACGCAATCTCGATACACCACTGACCTAGTATGTGATTATGCTACCCACCGTGTTATTTTTGACCTGAAGCCGTCGGCAGTATATCGTATCTCTCACATTCTCTCGTTTCATTCAAGTATACTAGCTAAGATCTCGTTGGATAATACCCATGTATAGCACTCAACCCTTTTCTGGATAAGACGGCGATGAAGATAACACAACAGGGGCAGGGCTCGGGAGGGAATCCTGTACAGCGACCATGCGGGAAGTCAACTAATCGAGCATCGCAAAGTTGGAAATAGATCCGAACACAAGAAGATACTCACAGACGAAATGCCCGCGAAGGGATAGGCTCCCTGGAGTTTCCTGGTATCATCGGTGGATCTTCGTCGGGTGAGAGGTGCCGCCTGGGGCTGCTGATGTTGTATATTTCCATACGCGCTGCTAGGATAATGCGGCGTTCCTGATGGTCCCGCAAACATCATATGCTCTGGTCCCAGCGTTGCGCCACCTTCGACTGGGTGGTGAGCCATACCATATGGCGAGGCACTATATGGAACGCTAGCCCCCCGGGGTGAGTATGCCTGCGTCATCACACTTATGTTCGGCACGGGGGAATGGTACGTCGTTTCTGGCGGCCCATGGATCTGGCTTGGTTCCATTTCAGATACGAACGCATCAAGTTCCTTTTGACGGCGCTTTCTGACGAGAAAATAGACGAGCAGGCCAATTCCAGGCGAGAAGGACTGGAAAATTGGGATCAATTTACATTCATCGGGCATCGGTGATGTGAAAGGAGGGAGATAGAACGTACGGATTCCGCCAATAATCCCCAATTTGATGTACACACTTGTGGGCGTACGGCAGGTTGTCACTCCGAATCTAAATTCGACCATAAGATAACGGTCTCGACCGCATACTCAGGGCCGTACCGTGTCGTACATATCTTGTCCTCCGCGCGAACAGCGTAGGGCAGAGACAACACAGCGACAGAGAGCACCAGACGGAGATGTGGGTAAGCTAGTCCGCATAATTGTCAGCAAGCATCATTTGGAATCGATGCGAAGGTGACTCACAGGTTACAGGACTCATTTTATGCACAAATGTTATTTCGGTCCAGCCGGTTTAACGAAGTGACCAGCACTGTGAGGGGTTCAAGATGCTCCGGGAAGGGGGAGTATCGAAGCCCCATGTCAGGTATTTAACGCTCGGATACTGCTATCCCAACCTGTTTCATATGCTGGGGACCGATGGCGATGCTGCATGCAACCAAAGCTGATGAACTGTTGTGAGTGTTGCCGTTGAAACACATTCGTATTTCAGCTCGGTACTCAAGCTCAAGTCGGAAAGGGCCGCGACTGATCATGTGTGTGGAGTGGCGCCAGGTGCGCCACCCCTCCTTTACTTCCTAGATGTTCTCACCTACGTGCTTCATTAACGGCTCGGAGTGCCAGAAATACTGACAGCGCGCCGATGTCCTCAAAATCAATGCCTCTGGAGGTAAGTGATGCGTGGGCACAGCACTAGCGTGAGCTGGGGATCGTTTTCTATTGTACCATCATTATACGTACAACGCACGGGGCTAGCAACAAGCATTGTCTGCTAGTATGTAAGTACGACTAGGGGGGTAATGTAGAGTGGCCCATGTTAAGGTTATGTCTAAACTCCAGAGAGTGAGAACACCGCCGCTGGGGCGACATGAGCGTCAAGAAGATCTAGAATGTCCAGAAGACCACTGGCGCCTTTACCGAGGCGGGCACAACGAGTCTATCCCTCGAACACGCTGCTGCTTACCTCGATGCCAAAGTTACTCTTCGCCACGCCCTGCATCATCCGCTCCAGCTCATCCTCAAAGTTCTCCGTCTTCAGCCCGAACACCCGGCGCACCCTTTGCACCGCCATTTGCCAAGTAGAACATCCCATCGAGCAAGAACATCGTGCTACTGAAGACGAAGTGGAACCAGGACTCTCGGAGGCGATCTCGGAGCGAAGGTGTAGTGGTCGACGGTGGTGAGAGAGCGGGAGGCCCAGTAGCCTGTTATTCTGATGCGGTTAACGGGGGACCCAAAGGCTTGATTATTGCCTGCACAAGGCAAGGAGCGGTGAGGAACATAGTTCCTTTGGATTGAGCACTGTGGCCTTGGATTGAACTTACCTTGGACGATGCTATCGATATTCAAGGATCACATAGTCAGAAAGGCCAGCGCGTCGCGCCAGAATCACTCAACGTACCGCATATTCCGACCGAGAAATACCAAAGCCTTGGGCATTTTATCAGTGTCGACCAAGAAGCCCCTTAGCCTCTCTTTCATCAAGATACTCTGATCGTACTCGCTCAACTTCGCCAGCTCGTCTATCTGCTTTTGCTTCTCCTTGCCCCCGCCGAGTTTTACGGGCTTCAAGAGTGTGGCGCTCGCAAATATATCAGGCGCCCCAATTCCCCACTGCTCCGTCACGTCTTTCAGCGTGGCGAAATCCCCCGCTAGCAATGCTCGCCACAAATCGGCATATTGTCTCCTGAACTCTTCGGAGAGCCGGACATATAATCCGTGGTCGAGGAGGACGAGCTGGGGCTTGTTACTGCCGGATGGATGGGGGCGGATGATGATGTTGCCAGGATGGGGATCGCAGTGCACCCAGCCCCAGCTGAATATCTGCGCGCTGAACAGCTCGACCATCGTCTGCATGACGGCCTTCGTCCCGCCTTTGAGAGGAGGCGGCGCGTTGTCCGCTAGAGATGGTTCTTCGCCCATAAGCTGACGGACGGCTTGTCTGTTGCTGAGCCGGACGCCGTCGATCCATTCGGCGGTCATGATGCGTTTGGTGGAAAATTCGGGGTACACCTTGGGGATGTAGACGCTCTGGCTGAGCCGTGGTTCTGACGCGACGAACCGTGCCGTCTCCTGCGAACTAGCGGCTTCCTGCACAAAGTCCAGCTCGCGGCGCAAGTGATCGTTGATGAAGTCTGTTACACGGTCAGAAAAGCCAAGGCGATCTAGCTGAATGCTCACCGACGACAAAGTACACCGGCAGGTCAAACGCCACATTCTCGAAGAACCACATCGCTACACGGTACGCGCCCAGGTCCCACTCCATCTGCCTCCCGACGTCCGGTTTCTGGATCTTCACTGCAACCCATTTCTCCTCCGTAGTCGCCCTCTGACGGCCACAGTTTCGCCCGGTGGACCTGCGCAATGCTCGCAGCCGCGACGGACTGCTCTTCGAATATTTCGAACACGCCCCCAGGTCCGCTCGGTGGTCGGCCGAACTCTGACTGGAATACGGAGAGCACGGTCGAGTATGGCACTTGCGGCGCGTCATCGAAAAGCTTTGCGAATCTGGCTTGCATGGGCTCGGGGAGTAGTGCTGCATTTGCGCCGATTGCTTGACCTAGAGTACAATTAGCACCGAGCTTGATAGAGCCACTTGCGACGCACCAAATTTAATGTACAACCCGCCATTTGAAGTGAGCAAGTTGTACATTCGATCGGCAACTCTTTCATGCAGGAGATGTATCTGGTCACTCTTTTCCTTCGTAAAGTTGAACTTGTAATCTAAGGTGATGGCTGCACACTAGATTCAATCCGTCAACAAACCTCTCTGTCCCGCCTGGCAGTGAGCAAGGCCGCAGAAATGCCACCTGGAGTACACTCACAGTCCATAACGTCCTAAAGCTCCGTCCTATTGCGGATGCATTGAATTCCTTGTCAGCAGCCCAAATTCCTGCTAATCCGAGAGCTGCATATCCTGCGCGACGGACGAACTTTCTCGATCTCAAACGGGGCTGAGGCGCGGAGCGGGTGGTCAATGACCGCGCGAGCGTTGGCACCTTCGAGAAAAAGTGCGACGAGGGTGACATTGGTATAAACTTCGAGTTGGCCGTTGGTGTTTAATTCATTGCCTGTGCCGGTGTTCTGCCGAGAGGCGCGTCGCCCGACACGTACTTCAAAAAGATGACTAAGCTTGCCGAGGCGCGCCGACCCGACGCGTAGAGCTCTTGTTCCTCGACGATCCTCGTGGTACTCAGTTCGGACCAACTGTTTTACGCACGTTCTCGACGGCGATACACCACACCATCATGTTCGGTGCATCTGCTCGTTCTCTTTTCAACCCAGCTCGCAGGACGCTTTACCCTCGGCGCGGATTCTCTTCCACATTTTGTTCCAAAAACCAGTATGTGCGATTTGGCGGACCAGGGCCCAAGTCGCCTCGAAATAGGACACAGTGGGACGGGACTTTGAAGGTTGTTGTCGTGGGCCTCGGACTGTCCACTGCGTATTATGTTGCTCAGTGAGTTCCCCGCCTTATCTTATAACTCTGACTGAAACATCGTAGCCTGGAGCAAGTACCAGAAACAGGTCGATGGAGATTTATTGACGTTGGCCCTGACCTGGAAGCAAGCGTACGTACCTGCAAATCAATTCTGGCTCCAGGCGCGCCAACATATTCCTCGGCAGGTTGGCCAGGCTGCAAGTGCAGAGCTCCATGCAGAATATCAAAGCAAGATCCTACCCCCGAATCACCGATTAACCCTACAGGTGCAAGGCATCGTACAACGTATCCTAACGGCGTCCAATCTCGGGACAGTCAAAACATCTCACCCGCAAGCTCAATTCACTCCTCATACCAATCAAAGTAGCGATGATATATGGTCTGGCAACGACGATGCGTACGGTGTTGTGGCGAGCGAGGGACGCGACGTTGGTAGAGTGGCGCAACGCGATTGGGAGGTCCTTGTTATCAACGACCAAAAGGTTGTCAACGCAGCTGCTAGCCCTGGTGTGTAAGACCAAGCTCGCCGTATTCTCCTCATAATGATGAGATTGCTAGGAGTTGTATTTGTCTTCACTGGAATGCTGCCAATAACCCAGGACGAGAGTGGTCTGGCTGCTGTGCTCTCACATGGTCCGTCTTCTTCCTAGTCTCTTTTCTTACGTTCAACCCTGTCTGCAGAGATAGGCCACGTAGGTCAGCGTCGTCCCTCTAATTGTCGTCTCAGGACTTAATAGGGTTGTGCTCTAGTCGCACGACACGTTCCCGAACGCATCTCATCACAGAAAGTGTTGTTCGTTATCGCGTCCCTTCTCCAATTCCTAGGTGCCGACTTTGGCATATCTCGGCTGTTCACTACCTTCCTTCTCGATCTACCAAATACGCGGGCTCAGGAAAAAGAAGGTCAGAATGGCCCTGATCACACTTACCTTCCTTGCTAAACTCAAAGCGTCGGATAGCGGATGTTATTGGTCTCAGACTAATGTCCAAAGCGTGTTACGACCCAAGTGCGGCTCCGAGGTCAGTTTCGTTCCCCCGCTGGTCACTTGGAACTCACGATGTCCGCGCAGGGTATTCTCGAGACTCGCAGAGTTTGAGAGTAAATCCCAGAGAGTGAGGCTAGAGTTTCTCCAAACGCATCCCTCTCACCGAACGACGCGTCGAGGTGCGTAGCTTGCTCAGATATAACCTCTAATGTCTTGAGGTAAGCGCTGACTTCGTGTACCATCTAGTATCTCGAAGCGATGCTACCAGAAGCATACGCGATCATTGCGGGGAATCCAGAGTGCTCCATCATGCAGGAACGATTGGACGCATTCCGCTCAGCCTCAGCCTTTAAAGGCCCTTTGTAGAATGAATGTCTAATGCGATGCAAGTAAGGAAGGTTGCAATAAGTGACGACTCATCGAATCTGACTGAGTCAACGTCGTCAAATAACTCGGATATGGTGTAACGGCTAACATTGCCGCCTCTCATCGCTCGATAGATCGCGGCAGCTCGGGGTTCGATTCCCCGTATCCGAATTCATTTTTTATTCTGAACCATGGCCACTGGGACCTTTCCCGTTGGAGACCTTCTTAGGGACAATTCCGTACAGGTATGGTTGGCTCAAAGGTTGAAGTTGCCATCGTTGATTCCGTGTCCTCTATGTACCTTCTGAAGTTCTCGACTAGGTTGACCCGTCAACCCAACGAACACCCGAATCCACACCAACATTAACCCACTTGTGATGGACTTTAGCATGGATAGGTCCAGTCGCTTTGGCTGATAAACGAGGGCGCATATATAAATCCCATTGCCAGAATGACGACTCTTCCTCCAATGAATTGATGGCGACATTTCCCATTTTACCAGAAGATGTTGCACGCCTCATCTTAGAGTGCTCGGCAGAGCAAGATCGTGACTTGGTGCTGAGGTTGGCCTACCTATCGCGTCAAGTGAGGAGCTGGTAACTCGCTCCCTTTCATAATGGTTGCGCCGTGCGGGGCTGATCTCTGCATTTTGATGAAGGATAGACCAAATCATCTACCGCTTCCGTGGTAATCGAACACCACTGGCAAGCTGAAAGCTTTTGCTGGACACTTGGACAACGACCCAAGTCATTCTTCCAGACACACGTTCATACAATCTGCCTCGCGTACGGGATAGGTCTACGGCACACCGTAAAGACTTTGTCGATCTGCGACCGCTTGTCAAGCCTTGCTTGCTGGATAGAACCCGCTTCTCATCTCCTTCCAAATTCCAATAGCACAGTCGAAACGACCGCAGCACAGCACCAGCCTCACCGAGTCACCGTTCTCAGCCTTGCCAATATTGTGTCGGCATTCGAATACACACCCCGAAGACTATCATGCACCCTCCATCACCTACAATGCACTACCGATCCCGACTTCTCAGCCCCATTGCTAGCAAACGTGACCCACCTGGATTTATACCAGGAATCCCAGTTTTTCTACGACTGGTCATGGAAAGGGTTCTGTGACATGCGAAATCTGGAGTATCTTTCCTTTGACCTCGGCGTCGCTGCGTCGCTAGATGTGCTAGATGTGATCACCCACGTCCTAGCTTACGCGCCCGCTAGTCTTCGTGTATGTGTCGTGTTGCTTCATAGGGGAGATTCAGCGTTTGGAAGCGTAGATGAATTTCTTGAGGCGGACAAGCGGGTGCAAGCCATGATTGTGGGCGATGTAGATCGAAGGCTAGTCATCGGGAGTGGTGAAGTTCTGAAGAAACATTCGCAGTACAAGGACATGGTGCTGGAGAGGGCGTATGAAGATGTCTTGAAGGACTGGAGCTACTCTCCAGGCGAGGAAGATATGTGGACAGTGGCGAAAGCGATTATCTCCCGTCGATGTCGATGTAGGAAGGTGTCGCTCCTCGAGGCTTCAGTTGTGGAAATTTGACGCATTCCCAAGTAAATCACCAAGATCGCCATTCGTATTGGAGGACGGTACTGATTGGTTTTGTTGGCTCTTATCAGCCATTTGATCACTATCCTTGTAATTCCACTTTGGCATCGGCATCACTGCATGATAATCGACGGCGTCGGGGCATTGCGGCCGGTTGGCGTGATCCGTGCACGTGCACGTGGGCCGCGCCCCGGAATAACCGATGCCGGAGTACTTATAGGCCTTCGGCCATATCCTCTGCTCGACCTATAATGTTGAGCCGGTTGAAAACAGCAAGGACAATCACGATGGCTCGTCGCTCTCTCTCTTCTGCACCACCACCATCTCCCGCTGCGCCCGTCGATTCCGCCGCGCCCCCCATGTTGCGCTTTCAGGCGGGCCTCCCAACTCTCCCGGTGCCCTCACTCCCGAGCACGCTCTCAAAATACCTAGAAACTCTCGAACCTGTCACCTCTCCATCAGATATGGATAAATCTGTGTCCAGAGTCTCAGAGTTTCGCTCTTCGGCTATCGCTCAAACCCTCCAAGAACGTTTAATAGCTCGCGCAAGCAAGTGTGACAACTGGCTCTCCGAATGGTGGAACGAGGCGGCGTATATGGGATATCGGGATCCTGTCGTCGTGTTCGTATCCTATTTTTTCGTTCACGCAGATGACCCCGCGCGCGCCAACCCCACCGAACGTGCAGCAGCAATAATCAAAGCAACCCTTGCTTTCCGTGCCATGGTCGAATCGCAGACTCTCGAGCCCGAGCGCGCAAAAACTCCCCTATGCATGGCCTCTTACAAATGGATGTTCCATGCTTCAAGATACCCAGCAATCCCCAGTGATACGGCGCACAAGTTTGACTATAAACTCGGAGGGAAGGAGTATAACCATTTCATAGTCATGAGGAATAATAGGTTCTTCGTTGTACCCTTGGCAGATGCACAAGGTACATCATCCTTGTTCACTCGTTGTCATTGCGATTAACCCCTTGGCAGGCAACGAGCTCTCGGCCGCCTCGATTCAAGCTCATCTCGATGCCATCGTCAAACATGTCGCATCGTCACCTTCCCAGGCGTCGGAGGTCCCAATTGGTGCTTTTACTTCGGATAACAGAGATAACTGGACGCACAATCGCGAAAAGCTCATCGCTGCCTCCCCTGAGTAAATTCCCGTTCCCCCCATGCAATAGAGGCGTTACTTACGTCCTTGCTCATCCTCAGAAACGAACGGAACCTGGTAAAACTCGAATCCTCTCTCTTGACACTCTGCCTAGAC
This sequence comes from Pleurotus sapidus, assembly GCA_026743855.1. NCBI lineage: Eukaryota > Fungi > Basidiomycota > Agaricomycetes > Agaricales > Pleurotaceae > Pleurotus > Pleurotus sapidus. The sequence continues at coordinate 152,338 of JANBWZ010000024.1, read as the reverse complement.
TCTTCCGCTCCGACTACACGCGAAGACATCTCCTGGCAAACTTGGGTGGGTAATGGCCGCAACCGTTGGTACGACAAACATCAATGTACGGAACATTTCGCCTCCCCTCATCCGCCCCGCACTAACCCATTCCCTCTCTTCCTTTCTCTCACTAGTCATCGTCTATGAAAACGGTCGTTCTGGCTTCCTTGGCGAGCACTCATGTATGGACGGAACCCCGACTCTCCGTCTCAATGAATTCGTTCTCGCCTCGCTGGCACGCAATAAGATCGACCTCGGCCCATCTACACCATCTATCCCATCTACCGAAACCTAAAGTCGAGGAATTGGTGTTCAAAGTCAACAAAGACATCGAAACGAACGTCAAACAAGCAGAAGCGAGATTTGACAAACTCGTTGGTGAACATGAGATGGCTGTACGTTTTCCTGACTTTGCGCGTCATTCCAATGGCGCTAACCCTCCCTTGACAGGTCCTTCACAACGACTCCTATGGAAAATCCCTGATCAAGTCTCACAAAGTTTCCCCTGACGCCTGGGCCCAACTGGTCAAACAGCTCGCCTTTTTCAAGCTTACTGGCCGCACCTCAGCCGTAACCTACGAGTCCTGCCAAACGCGTAAATTTAAACTCGGCCGAACAGAGGTCATCCGCAGCGCCTAGCAAAGAGGCTAAGGACTGGGTCAAGTCTATGGACGAAGTTGTTTCCGTGAGTGATCCTGATCCGTCCCTCCGTTTGACCCGCGAGTTGTTGATGCATTCCTCCCGCGAATAGTCCGTGAGACGCGCCGCCTTGTTCCGGAAGGCCGCTACACGACATCTTCAGTACGCGGCCTGGGCAGCGGACGGCCAAGGCGTCGATCGCCACCTCTTCGGACTCCGTAAATCACTCCTTCCCGACGAATCCGTTCCCTCCATCTTCACCGACCCAGCCTTTGGGCACTCATCCCACTGGGAACTTTCCACCTCCCAGCTATCTTCCCCGTACATTGATGGCTGGGGCTATGGCGAAGTCGTGCCTGATGGCTTCGGGTTGAGTTATGCCATTGGAGATGACTATATTCGGTGGACGATTACGTGTCTGAGGGGCAACAAAAACGGAAGTGCGGAAGATCTGAAACGGTGTTTGGCAGAGGCGGCTAATGATGTCAAAACGATGATGGAGGAGGAGGTTAGGGAAAAGAGCAGTAAGTTGTAAGGCATGACGCGGACGAAGGGTACGACGCAACACGGTGGGATGTAATGGCAATGTACTACTTACTAGAGACGTACACACGGAGATACCTGATGATACATCTAGACATCATCCACTTGGTTAAATGCTTATAGACAGGCATGCACACTGGAATAGATTCTAGCTGGGGTTTCACTGCGGTTATATTTCTTTTGAGGAATATGAGTAGAGATGTATCTACATCCTGTCCCAAGTACTTAGAGTAAAAAATAGTCCGTTCTACTAGTATTTTATACTGATGGTCCCTGCCATGAAGTGCCTGTTCCGAACTGAGAGTGTCTGTTTCTGAATAATGATAATGATGATGGCAATAAATATGATTAAATTATAACGGCGGGGGAAGGTCGTTTGATGCGGTGACGATGCGGGCCGCCGGCTGGGAGATGGGAAGCATCTACTGGCCAACGCACGCGGGACGTATCAGACCTTGACCGTCTGAGAGTGTCATTGGTGACACGGGATCCGTGTCCTTCGTGGCTTCGAGGATGCTGGCGGTGGTGATTATGAAGCTGATGATCGTGGCGTTGGGGGTGATGTGCGTGATATGGGTATGGCGACATCGTCGAAGGAGGTGGTGAGAACTGGACGCGGGCGTGAGTGCGCAACGAAGGGCTGCTTGCGACTTTTCTCGCTTGGTGCCTGGATAAGGACGGGTGCGAGGGAGGGGGCGAGGCGACTCCATGTGATGACTGGCTGTAGTTGGAATAACTGAATGAGGACTTGTGTGACAAAGTCCGAGTGGTGGGAGAATGAACGAGAGGTAGTTCGGATACCATGTCGGGGGAGCAGAGATACGGGTCTGGGATGAGCTGTCTGTCTTTGGCAGCCTTCTTGGGGGTGTTCTTTTGACGTCGCCACCAGGTGACCATGCAGACCATGATGACGACTAATACAGAGATCACGGATAGTCCAGCAATTAAGGGCGTTCTGCCACGAGAGAATCCTTGTTAAGGAGACACTTCGACAACAGTCATAATGCGGAAAACTCACTTTGATGCGCGCCCTTCTGATCGCTTGCTGAGAAATCTACTCGATTCTTCCGGAACGGATGCCTGATGCTCAAGGACGATCTGGAAGAAACGTGGATCAGGAATGTGGATTGGGGAGAGACACTGCACTCACATAGTCCAGGTCAAGCACTTGACCGTTCTCACCGAGGTTGGTGAGCTCGAAGGTGTGCATGTGCGACTCGTCGAGGTCCCTACGACCGAAGAGAAGGACGTTGCCGTGTGGGGTGCTCCCTTGTATATACCCCGGGAACGTCTCCTACTTCACCGTCTAGGGCGATCTGGTATGACCCCAATCGTTCCCGATATCCGCCATATATCCTATTGAAACTTAGCCATGAAACCCAAGCCCGGAATTAATCCTGCACGTACCATATGGAAGCCCCTCTCCAGCTAAACGAAACCAGTACCCCTCCCAGCCGAGGAATTCGTAGCACGATAACTGCGTGTGTAGTACTCATCCTATCCCCATCGTCAGCCTAGACCACAACGGTAGGATCGTGGAATACTCACTAACAAGGGGTCGTCAAGTAGAGCATCACTCCAGGCCGATGGTGGCGAGTATTGTAGACGTGGACTAGTATTCGTGAGGGTTTCGTTAAGGGGCATGTTTGTCGAGGAAGATCAGAATGAATTGAATCAATCGTCACATATATAACCCCAGCCAGCCAGTTATTGTAGATGCTTGAACACGATGCCACTTACCATAGCGCATGAGGTCAGATCAACGATGCCCTGATACAGTGATGCAGACAGATTCTGGTGTTTCATCAAATCAAGCTGTGCTTATGTTGTGATCGAAGAGATGGCGGTGAGAAAGATTGAGAATTTAGCGCGCTCCATGTCAATTCCAAACCCTACGGAAGTATCTCCAAGTGAGATTTCGAATTGCAGCAAAGGATCACCGTATGCAACGGACTTACAGGAACTTACGGCACACGTCCTCCGACTAACCAGGCAGGAAACTTCCTGCGACTTCGCCGTGGGATCAAAGCAAAACAAAATGCGTCGAGTCGCAAAAAGTTTGGCAAAACTTTCGGATACGGGGAATCGAACCCCGAGCTGCCGCGGTCTACCTAACGGTGAGAGGCGGCAATGTTAGCCGTTACACCATATCCGATTGGTGAAGGATTTCTGTCTTGACAATTATGGCTGCTCGCAATAGTTGTAGATGAAAGAATCGCTAATTTGGGTTTAGTCAAGGTGAGTATAATTATGCACATATTCAGAAATATCTCTAGGATCTAGGATTCTAGGCCATCTAGATGGTCGCGAGCATGTGTAACTGGGGAGTAGGTGGTTCTCGGTTCTTTAATCGACGCGAGCGCGCTTCTTCGCAGCCCCATTGGTGTGGCCGTTGGTCGGGGCGGCATCACTGACGGTGGAAAAATATTCAAGCGAGTCCTTGGGGTCGGCTTTGATGGTTTTCTCTCCCTCAGTCCAGTTGGCGGGGCAAACTTCACCGTGCTTGTCCTACCACATGCCTTCGAGTTAGGCTCGAATTCCTCAAGATGAAAACCACATACAGTAAATTGGAAGGCTTTGATTAGACGCAGTGTCTCGTCAACGGAACGGCCAACTGGGAGATCGTTCACGGTGATTTGACTAAACGTTCTTCAGTCAGTTTTATTCAACGACGGTATCAGTACCAGTTTTCAGCGCACCGAAGAGTACCCTTAGGGTCAATCAAGAATAGACCACGGAGGGCAATGCCCTCCTCCTCGATCAGTACGCCATAATCACGAGATATCTGCATATTCCGGTCGGCTACGAGGGGCAGCCTGAGGTCAGGGCCTAGGCCACCTTGCTTGCGTGGCTGCTGCGACCAAGCAAAGTGAGAGAACTGCGAGTCCGTGGAGACACCTATGTTTGACTGTTCATCAGTGAAAAATGGAGAGAGTACAGGCACAGAGGCGTACCGAGCACAGTCGTCTGGAGCTGTTTGAATTGCTCAAGAGCATCGTTGAACGCCAAAATCTCGGTTGGGCAGACAAACGTGAAGTCCCTACGATACGACACCCGGCAGTCATTTGTTCAGCGAGAAATTTATACCATTCCTGGTGGTACCTACATGGGATAGAAAAGCAATACGACCCTTCTGGTATATTAGCTAGTGGCACTCTAATTATCAGTGCGATGTCGACATACCATTGTCCAAGGAAGTCCGACAAAGAAATCTCTTTGAACTGACCCTCTGCTACAGCAGTGGCCTTGAAAGCAGGAGCGGGACGTTGAACGAGGGCAACCATTTGAGCGCGCGCAAATGAGTGGGTCGAGGAAAGAAAGGAGGTGGTGCCGAGATTTTCTGCAAAGGACGCGTTATTTGCTACTATTTGTCTCGAGTCCCTATATTTCTCCTATTGCGCCAGTTCAGAGTAAAATGATCAGATATTTGTGTACGATGTGCGCACCCATATACACTGTCTAGCAACTGTCATAGATACAAAATAATAGTACGGATTAAATGTGCATACACACGTTACAGTTTGACATACTGTTGAACCATATAAAATCGAGGGAATGTAGAGTTAAGAAACCACCTTCAAATAAAGCATCGCCTCCGTGCATAGTATCCTAGCTGCTACATGTTCACAGTTAAGCGTTTGACTCACAGCACACCCATGTGTCCGTTTTCAGCGGCTTCATAATGTTTAGCCTCGAGGTTCAGAGCTAGAAAATGACGCAGCCATTGTACCTACCGAAGCTCTCTCAGTGCGTACGGAGACCTAGGTCATTTCGTACGTACTGCTTGACGCAAGCTTCGCCCCTTATAGACCGGTACTTGACTGGGATATCTCCAAAGGACTATTCCAGGCTTGCGGTCGTCGGTACTGAGGTCGCCATATGTTTTCTCTCAACTCTGAGAGTTACTGTAGCTCGGACAGAGAACAAGGGGGTGGGCTTAGTGATTAGAAAGCTCACAAGCCATTGCCACCGCTGGCAATCCAAGATGGAATGCCCCCTGTAGTGATTCATGGGAAACACGCGAGCCAAGAAGCAAGAAGAAGCAGGCACGAACCTATTTTAAGGAGCATAGTCTCGGATTTTGGTGGGTAAGAGAATTTCGACAGGTACATGGTCTCGCACTGATGTGTGTGTTTGTTTCGGCCTTCTCGCGGCGGTGCATTCGAAAGCCAAATAACATATTCGGCGGGCCTATCAAAGTTCGTTCTATTCTCAGGCCCGGCGTTGATCTCCTCGACCAGGGGTTGGAACGCAACGTGCACGGGAAGCTGCAACAGTTCGTCCGTTCAAAATGGTAAAAAAGTGGCTTCTGGGACGGTGTTGATGTTGATGTGCAGTGATTGTATCGTTTCTGCGGGGACAACGAGCCCGTGGGCCACCTAATGGTACCAAACAAACCGACAAATGCCCTTGAGGCTTGGAAGTGTCCGTATCTGCCCCGCCTCGAATGTACACGTTTGGAAGTAAGAAATAACCCCGTGGCGAAAGCACGCCCGGGTCGGCCAGCCAGCCGGTCACAAAAATCTATGCAGCTCAAGTTAGTCATCATCGGGGCATGTGAAGAAGATACTTCAAATTGCCGCCTTTCAGCTTCTCATCAATGCCGTTCATGAATCCATCAAAGTATCGCCTTGAAATGGGGGTGAGATAGGTTTTGCGTGGAAGATAGACCGCATGGAACCTCCTTGATATGGGAAGGAGATCCGACACCGAGCCTATGTGCAAGTCTCTCATGGTCTTCTGCTCTTTAGGACCTGATTTGTCCCTTTGACTTCTGTGACACAATATATTGTGAGAGTGGGATGAGGAAAGAAAAAATCCGCCAGGCTGACCCAAACCACCGTTGTTTTGCGTGGGTTGGACTGCCACATACCTTGACGCTAAATCTCGAGTATGTCCCCCTCATGGGATCCACAACTGTCTCTCAGCAAAGGCACGCGCCGTCGATTTGTGAGACACTGTAGCAATGGGAATTGGTGTCACCTTATATCGACATCAAGGAATGAGGGTCTTGAGATGGGGTTAATTCTGGGAGTACAGAAGGATTCCAGAGGCATTTAGATAACATGCCTTGTACCATGCACCGCGATGGCCTAACATTGCTGACATGCGAAGAGGTATGAACATGGCTCCTGTCTTGTGCATTCGAGATGACTATATTTCGTCTGAGGGAGATCGGCATTCGACCGAGATAGAGTCAGTATAAAGGAGAAATGGGCGGTATGATGAAGCCCTCCAAGTACACATGGGATAAGCCCTTGGGGGCAGTCGCCTGCCTACAAGAGAGATACGAGAGCAGGAGAACATCCTGATGCGAGATGCGATACATATGAAGCCTCCCCGAATGTGGGTACCCATTAGAACAGAGGGCAACTAAAGTAAGTGCGTTTTATGTGGATTGTTCACTACATTATCATCGCTTCTGGGGAAGCGTTAGATTCACGGACTGACCCGTTTCATTACCTTGGACTCACGTTGTGATTCCTCTATCTAAACTCAACACGCCTCCCAGACCAGTCTACCTTCAGTTTGTCGTCCACAAGTCGATCGAGCTCCTTCGCTCGGGCGACTGCAATTTCAACGAGGTTCAGGATGCTATCGGGCGCCAATGGAACCCCTCCAAGTTTCTGAAAGACACAAATCTCGCGCTGAGCGTTCAAGGCGATAGACACAAGCCCTGCGCTGAGTCGCTGCTCAAGATGCGATGGATCAAGAATCGGCGGTATTGACGTATCGGCAAAGAAGGCGAAAGTAAAGCAAAATGGGGAATGGTGAATTGCGAGGGGGATCGGGGCTCGTTCTGTTGGATCATGCTGGTTTGTGGTTTAGATAACGATGATCGATTGAATGGTAGCACCTTACTATTGTGACTTCGTCGCCAACAACTTCGATTTCCGGTCTTCTGAAGTGGCGGAGCGCAACGATTCCAGCGAGACACGCGCAATCCAACATATTCCCCTCATCAGATAAGCAGTGGATTGCTAGTCGAACATGCCACACCTAGAACTTTTTCGATCGCGCTTGTCCGAAAACAGGAAGATAAATCAGACTCACGCGTTGGCCAGCTACCACACATAATGACTCTTTATCGATTGTATCACTTCTCCTCAGGACCTTGTCCAACATTCGCGTCATGGTCACTTCTTCCTCTGATGCTCTGTTGGAAAGTAAGAAACATCCTCAGAAAGAACTATGCGCGACGCACCTACCAAACTCGTACTCCGGGGAGGCCATGGGGGATATCTCAGAGTGTATAGAAACCATCCCCTCAAAAGGCCGTTCTGGTGGAGGCTTGACCATTTTTGCATCAACCTGCGCGAGTACTCGAGTTTTACCAAGGGCGCATTCGACCCATCCTAGTTCAGGTCCGAACGTCAGTTCCGGGGTGCGTAACTGCAACGGCTGCCGCCCGTCAAGTCTAAGTGATTCCTTCAAGGACGCGAAGAGGAACTCTTTCTCAGGGATCGACGGGGACGGTGGACGCATTCTTGGGATGCGCGGTGGCGAAAGGGTAAAAGGGGCGGGGTCACACGGTTACTGATACAGAAATTAGTACGCGTCGGCGCTTATTCAACAGGTTTCTATCTCACCGCGACCTATTCGTCGCCTGTCCTTCCGCTCGTACCGAGAGAAACCGTCTCGAAAGTCCCCTTGCGTCGCACTTGAATTGTCGAAGTCCATCCCGAAACACTCTCCCCCCCTCAGATGTCGCGCCACCGAACCTCTCATGCACTTGCCATTCTCGGCCCCGAGCTGCACAATAAATTACCGGAAACGAAAGTATTGCTGGTCGGAGCCGGCGGGATTGGATGTGAACTATGTAAGTGGTGTTATGATGTTTTTTTGGTCACATTTAGGACGCGCTTTCCCAGTAAAGAACATTGTTTTGACCGGCTTCGGACACATTACCCTCCTTGACTTGGATACCATCGACCTCTCGAATCTCAATCGCCAGTTTCTCTTCCGGAAAAAGGATGTAAAACAGAGTAAAGCTATGGTACGCTCGTATTTCGCAACCAGTGTCATCCTTGGTCTTCATGTCTGGTCAGATAGCAGCCCAAACAGCGGCGGCGTTCAACCCTAATGTCCACATACATCCCATTCATGCAAATATCAAAGAACCGCAATTTGATGTCAGATGGTTTCAGGGCTTTGATATCGTGCTCAACGCTCTCGATAACCTAGGTGGATTTCCCCCTCTCATTCAATCCTTCCCGACAGCACTGAGCTTTGTCTTAAGACGCTCGGCGGCACGTAAACAAAATGTGCATGGCAGCGGGCGTACCGCTCGTAGAATCAGGCACCGCTGGTTATCTCGGACAAGTACAGCCATTGCTGAAGGTCAGTCCATCGCATCAATCACGACTTTAGCTTGTAACAGTTCTCGTGCTATTTATAGGACCGCACAGAATGCTTCGATTGCCTCCCAAAGCCGACTCCCAAAACTTTCCCAGTTTGCACAATTCGCTCGACTCCGAGCCAAGCGATACACTGTATTGTGTGGAGTAAAAGCTACTTGCTAAGGTATGTTAATTTAGTATGTATTACACATATATCATGCGTCTAATACTTCAATCTTGTTGAATTTAGTCAGTTGTTTGGGGAAGACGAAGACTCCTCGGGAGAACTTGACGACGCAGAAAAGCAAGGCGAGAACGGTATGCCGCCTCTTTCTCCTTCAATTGATCAGCCTTTGACCCGTCATTAGCCCAAGAAATAGCTACGCTCCGGAAGGAAGCACAGGCCTTTAAAGCTGTTCGGTTGGAACTACGCTCGCCTCAATCTTCGACTTCAAACGGTAGAGACGCTGCTAGGATGGCCTTTCAGAAGGTCAGTCACGCGACCCCTCCTCGTAGCGATATTAACAGTAAAACCATGCTTATCTAACTCCAGGTTTTCAATTCCGACATCCGAAACCTCTTGTCAATGGCCGATATGTGGCGATCTCGAGCCCCCCCTACTCCCCTTGATTTCGACGCTATCATGGACGGTTCATTTACCCATAACAAAAAGGACATCACGAATGGCGTGAATGGTAAGGAACACACTGTAAACGGAGATGGTAATGCACATGCGAGCGGCAGCAAAGCGGTTGAGGAATTGCTGCACTCGTCTCCAAACGGCGACGCTCGCAATAAGAAAGGCCTGAAGGACCAACAAGTACTATCATTAAAAGACAATTTAGAGTTATTTGTTTCAAGGTAAGTCGGTGTCTACTTTCTGAAAGTTTGTTTCAATTGTGAACAATATGTCGTTCCAGTATCACTCGTCTTGCCGCGCGACTACAAGCTGGCGAAGATACCATATCTTTCGACAAAGACGATGATGATACTTTAGATTTTGTGACAGCTGCGTCGAATCTACGATCCGTTGCTTACGGGATTGAAGAAAAGACAAGGTGGGAGGTAAAAGGTATGGTCCATTAAGCTCCTTCTTCTTTAGCACATATTTATGGATGCCTGACTCCAGAAATGGCCGGGAACATCATCCCAGCAATCGCCACAACCAATGCCATTGTGTCTGGCCTAATCGTCCTCCAAGCTCTCCATTTCTTGCGTAAATCATATAAGCGGCTCAAGAACGTACACATCCAACTCAAACCCTCTGTCCCTCTGAGTTCGATATCACTTTCGCCTCCCAACTCATTATGTGGAATTTGTCGAGATACATATACTATCCTTGCTTGTGATCCCGAGCGCGCGACACTTGGAGACATTGTTAGCGGCATTTTAGGTGGGGTGGAGAGGGACGTCAGCATATACGAGGACAAGAGGGTCTTGAGCGATCCTGACTGGGATGATAATAACGAACGGACATTAGCGAGTTTGAACGTTACCAAGGGCAAGTTCTTGACTATTGTCGACGAAGATGGCGAGCTCGGGACCATTGCCGTTGCGATATGCGACCTACCGTACGTTTTCACTTGTTCGTCGCTGATGCGATACGCCTCTAATTTATATTCCACTTCTAGACCGAATCATCCTATCGACTGTCCGCCCTATATATTGCCATCTCCGCTTCCAACCCCCCCACACATCGTCAAACCCCCTCCTCCCGCCCCAACTACTCCCCCTCGTCAGACTCTTAAACGTCGAGCACCTCATGACGATGACGATGAGATTACTGAAATCGAGCCCAATGCGAAGCGCGCCAAATTGACCAATGGGAATACGAAGATTCGCCCCGCCGAGACACCACTATCCAGTCCAAGCAAGAGGCGCAAACTGGAAGAAGATGGACTAGTGTTGATGGAGAGTGCAACTGATAAACTCGACGACGATGTTATTGAAATTGATTAGGTTCAATGTAGTACGATGTATTCGTCTTAGTGTTGGTGCCATACGAAGTCAAGCCCTTAGGCTCTTGATATATATTACGCGTATGTACATATTTACTTGATCCTCACTTATATTTCTTGTTGTGATTTCTTCGGTTTAGTAACACCCAACATGAGAGAATCCTCCGGGTTTTGGGGGTAAAGATATGGTAAATCTGGCCCTGGCCGCCCAAGACTCAGAGGGGCCTAATATGTAGGTGAGATTGCCATATTAGGAAATAGTGATTATAGCAAGGGTGACGCTACTTCTTATGTAGAACTGCTACGACTCGAGATGCTCCACAAAACATCGTATTACGCAGCATGCGTCCCACAAATCTGAAGCCCAATGTGACCAACTGTTCAAACATCAATAGTCTCGTCTTTCTTTGTATGTAATTCGAGTTTGTGGCAGTTGATGCCTCACGTGGTCGCGACATGAGAATTGGGTTTATTAGAATTGGTGGTTTTATGCTGGTTTCCGTAGGTTTCTGTCTTCAACCACTCTTGTCCGATGGACTTCGCATCCCTTTACCCACACAGCAGTGTTGGCGACGAGCAAGAGTTTGCGGGCTAGTAGAAGCATCCGTTTCGTACCCTCGCAGCGACCGGGCTTCGACGTATCCAGAAGAACCTTCGGCGTGTCAAACAGCCCAGATGGACCACGGACTAGCGATGGACAATGCAGAATTGATGCAATATTGTATAGCGTGGTGGCAATTTAACGAAGGCGCACCGACCGCAGCGACATTGATGCCGGATTTCAAGGACCAGTGGGAAATACAAGCGAAGGCAACGAGTATCACGTCCGGAAGCGCTGGCTACACAGAAGTTAAAGTCCGCTCGGGGGGATCAAATGGCATAGGGGAACAGGGACAAGACAGTAATGCCAGCGATTCAGCGGGAAGGGTTCTGGCTGGACCAGAGCTTGTGGCAAGCGCAGGAGACGAAATCAGCAACTCCCATGATGGCACCTCGTGGATCGAGCAACAACGCAGTGAATATTATCGCGTTCTGAACCATGGGAAAGGAGGAGTTACATGTGAGCCACTGACAAAATCGTTACGAGACTTTGACTGAAATATGTTGGTACAGCAACCAACACTGGAGTCTCGGTGCTGCAGTCTAGAAATGGCGCGTCCGAGGAGGCAAGAGAACCTCATGGAGGCATCGAAACAAATAGAACAATGGATCCCTGGCTGTATAGCAAATATCAGCAAGATACATCGGATTTCAACTGTGAATATTACCCTGCGAGTGCCCCAGAGATCTCCGAAACGACCGCCAGCCAAAATAGTGAAGATACCTTCCCCATCCAGGCAACGGTCCCGCCAGTAGTGTGGACCCCTCCTGCGGATTTCCCTCGGGGACAACTATATCATGACCATGGACACCCGATTCCGGCGAACATCAGCACTCTCTTCCAACCAACCAGCTGTGCACAGGGAAATACAACCGAGCCCATACTTGACTGGAGGATCTATGTCGATCCCAAGACGAGGGAACCCTCGATGAGACGAATTACGAAACAAGCCAACGTTACCCATGGGAAATGACCCACCAGCAAATGCACAACCGGAATAACATGAACAGTCGCGTGAGCTACTCACACCACCGCGGACACGACACCATCGATGGCATGGCCCATCAGGAGTATCACCTCCCATTCGACGAAGCACACGAAGCAGGCGATAATCGTGGATCCCAGGATGAGCACCAGCTACATGCGAATGCTCAAGAGCATATATTGGGCCCTACGGCGGCGCAAGGCCCAGGCGAGCAGTTTTCTGTGAGATATACCGAAACAACACAAGTAACCCACCCTATAAATACCCCTGGTCAGCCGCTACGGGCATCCCGAAGCTACAACTCACTTGAAGGAGGAGATTACCAGGCTCCTGGGGCAGTCACCCACTCTTCGACTCCAAGCACCATCGGCTCTATCCCCGAAATCCAATTTATCAGTTACACTGGGCCTATGAGGAACAAACGAAACAAAATAAAACCAAGAAAGAGTGTCCCGCAGGAGGACAAATCGTGGCCACATGATAGACACCGGTAAGTCAAACACAATGAAAGTTATACACGTTTACTGATTGTCACTTACTTGATGTTGTATGTAGCTTCCGAGAACCGGGACCGCGTGCAAAACAGCAAAGGCTTGCAGACGCTATTGGGCGGCCATTTGTTGACTTGGCTCCCATTATTCAGGGCGACACGACGACTTGTCGATGGATGACAGACGCGGGAGCATGCGGTGCTGAAATTAAACTCACCGACGTGAGCGCCCATTTTAAAGCCCATGGCATCGCTGGAAGTGATACCGCCAAGAAGGAGTCGTGCCTCTGGGAAGATGCGACAGGAAAGCCTTGTGGACGATGTCTAACAGTGAGCAGCCTGCGACGACACATCAAGGAATCTCACGTTGAGCCCAAGGCTGAGTGTCCCCTCTGCGGCAGAGAGGTATCGCGCCCGTTAAACGTTGTAAACCGCCACCTACCGACTTGCATTGTGTATCAAGAAGAATTGGAACGAGTGAAGGGGGAATTAGGAGGGCGGGATGAACAATGAAATGATCATTGTCATTTGCTTCGTTTCCGTGTTACGTTGATCTTATTCCTAGAAGCCTTTTATCGTCAAATGCATTTTTTATGTTTCAGCAATTTCACTTACTACCTGGTTCACTTCATTGTCTCTCGGCGGCGCACGCTACCACATGCCATTGCACACAATCAGTTGAGTGTGCTACCAGCTACACAACAGGGAACACTTCTCGTTTTTCTTGATCCCAATGCTGTCTTCCGAAATGATTACAGGAGATTTATTCATCAAGTAGACCTCTCTTGAATCATTTCCCTCCCAGACTGACATTGCCCGCTTTGATTCTCACGAGAAACAGCTTCGTCTAGGATAAGATGACAGGCCGCCCAAGGCCAGCAAATGCCATATTTGAGGTTCGTGTACCAACAAATAATTTCCCTAGCAGCATACCCTCCGGATTCCATACCTATAAAGATAATGTTTTGCCTGATTCAACACCACGAAGGGATAGGTGCACGAAAAGCGCACCTGAACTACATCACCCTCCGTGTCGACCTGTAGCCCGTCAGGAACACCCGCATCGATGTAGGCAAATACGCGTCGATTGAGAAATCTTTCCGAAACGGAGTCGACATCAAAGGCGTAGCTATAGTCGCAGGAGGAGGAATAATCAGCAAGTCTGGGTTGCTCAGTTGCAACACTTCCATGGTCGCTGGTTGTGTTTGAATTGTAGTTCCTGATACATCTGGAAGTGCACCGCTGTCAGAGCTGGTTGCGTGGTCTGATGAGCAAGCTTTATCAAGCGCATGGGCATTAGAGGGCGCACACATAGACAGATTTTCCATCTTCGGTCAACGCAATCGGGTCGCGAAAATCCGTCCGCGACCATTCTCAGGACTCTGGTATCCGGGTCGAGTCTATATTTGGTTAGGAATCAAAGGCACTGGCCGTAATCCAAGCGCGAAGCCATATCTACGGGGAGAGGAACGGTAAAGAGAGGAGCATCATCAACGAACACATTGACTTACTCGACGTCAGAGAAGAATATGTTCCCGCTCGTGGAACGTACTTTGATATCATCTAGGGAGTTAAATTGACGACCAAAGAAATTGTCCAGAAGAACAGTCACGTTGTGAGGCGGTCGTGGGTTGACGAGGGTTATAGCCGGAGGTTGAGTCCCCAGGCCGTCACCTACAAGTAGCAAGGAACCTCGGAACGGCCCGGTCCCCCCGTTTGTTGATAGAACGGTACTTGGAAGGTCAAGCTATCACCACATCAGTTTAGCAGAGCTGAGGCTGTCAAGTAAGCAGAGCCAACGAACAGGGGTGATAGTTACATTCACCGTAGCTCCATTGCTAGCGCTCAATGCACGCTTAACTTCAGCCATGCTGACCTTGTTGACTTGACTATTCACGCTCGCATTTCCGACTGTCGGCGCCCCCGAGAAGAATATCTCGTCCGTCTCGGGAAAGTATACCGGAGCTTCATAGGCAAAACCAAAGTCCGGGTTCGACGCAATTTCGTGGAATGAAGGCCCTGGACCCAGAATGTTGAGGAATCCTTCGTTGAATATTTGGTAGAATGGCGGAGGAGTAGATGTGGGATTGAAATTTGATTCAAAGGCAGAGTTACGGAATGTGTGGTTTTGGCCAAGGACTGCGAATGAAAGGGGATCTATAAACTGTCCTGCAGCGTGAGTTTGACATCTTCGGATGTCCTGAAAACTCAGGGGGGAAAGATTTTGACTTACCACTGATTGGGGTGGTAACAAAGATGATGCAGTTTCTTGTACTAGCGTTCAGAATGAAGGCAACTGTAACTGTGATGCTTGCTCGCCGGCTCGACATGTCTCTCATGTGGACTCTGAGTACCACTAAGCACCTTTATATAGATAGCATGCAAGCTATTCTCGGGTTAGCTCTTCGATTCGGGAACAAGCCGCCTTACTCGTTTTCCCAACGAAAGGAACATCGAAGGCAGGAAGAACACATACCATGTGGTAGCATGAACCACAGTTGATGACTTCACGATCAGCGGATTGGGAGATGAAAATCGGATTCGTGAGTGGAATGGAAGGTGGAATCCACCTTGTATATAGCCTCACAAAGCATCAAATCTAGAGTCTAGCGGAGGATGTCGGCAATGACTCTAGCACTTTCCAGTGACAGATCGCTTATGAGGAAGGGACGGTGGGGCGAAGTTCGCGATGTGTATTATTAGTGTTGCAAGGTGATTCGACGGACATGACGAAGACGAGACTTGAGGACTGAAAGTTTTCAATGATCATCTACCTTCCAAGTTGACGTTTCCAGCATTGATCCTCGCGAAGAAACAATCTCGTCTCTGACAAAAGAATGAGCCTTCCGAAGCCAGGCAAACGCCATGTTGGCCGTTCGCGTTCCAACGAAGAATTTCCGAGCAACGTGCCCGCTGGCGAAAAGACCTACATGGTCGATACCGCTTCAGTGCTACAATCAACAGCGGAAAAGTGCGGAAAGTGTACCTGAACACCATCCCCAGTGGCTGCGTAAATATTCCCATTTGTGTCGAGTTGGAGTCCATCAGGAATCCCTGCATCAATATACGCCAAGGCGCGTCGATTGATAAATTTCTCAGTAACGGGATCAACATCGAAGGCATAACTATAGTCAGATTCATGAGGGGAGGATAATTAGTACCAACAAATACATAATTTCCATGCTTACATGGTAGCGGGTTGAGTTTGTAAGGCCGTAGTTCCTGAGAGGTCTTGAAGTGAACCAGATGTCAGACCTGGCCAAAGTGCATATCAATAGGTGCCATAGGTAGAATACATATGGGGGGACTTACACGTATACTGTATGTCCATCTGGAGTGAACGCTATTCCGTTGGGTCGGACGAGGCCATCAAGTACTACTTGAACCACCCTGGTTTCTAGGTTGAATCTATAGACTTGATTTGGCATCAAAGGCGCGGGTCGGATATTCAGCGCGGATCCGTATCTACAAAGGAGACACCAATACAATTAGTTTCAAACGACAGGAAAAAATAGGCTTGACTTGCTGGACATCTGAAAAGAAGATGTTGTTACTTGTCGGATGGATTTTGACGTCATTCAAAGAGTTGAATTGGCGGCCGAAGAAGTTGTCCAGAAGGACAGTCGCATTGTGAGGTGGCCGTGGGTTCACGAGAGTAACAGCTGGAGGTCGAGCTCCGAGGCCATCTCCCACGAACAATAGGGAGCCCCTGAACGGTCCTGTCCCTCCGTTCGTTGACAGCACGGTGCTTGGAAGGTCGATCTACAAGGGAAACTATTGTTAGTCGACGCAGTGATAGGGTGAGGATAACCAAGCCAACGAACCGGGGTGACAGTCACATTTACGACGATGGATCCATTACTGGCCCTCAGCGCGTCCTCGACTTCGGACAGGCTGACCCTATTGACTTGATTGGACACATTTGTATTTCCAGGGAATGGCGAGCCCGAGAAGAACTATTTCGTCTGTGTCCGGGACGTATACAGGTGCTTCGTTCGCAAACCCAAAGTCCTGGGTTCGATGCTAATCTCGTGAAGGAAGGTTCCTGTCCGAGAATATCGAGGAATCCTTCATCGAATATTTGAAAGAATGGCGTAGGAGTAGAGGAGGGGTTGAACCCCGAATCAAACGCAGAATCACGGAACGTCGCATTTTGACCAAGTACCGCGAACGAGAGGCGGTCTATGAACTAGGCCAGCGTGAGCGGGAAATCATACTCTGCGCGGATGACGATAAACATCAACTTACAACGGACTGAGGTGGTAATGAAGGAGGCGCTGCTCCACTGGGCCACACAAGCAACGAAGAATATGAGTGTGGCGCTTGCTCGCTGGACGGAGGAAAGCATGTTTTGCATAGACTTGCTAAGGCCACTGAGAGTCCTTAAATACTATGTAACCCAGCCTACAGGATTATGATGGACCATCCCTCAGAGAAGTAAGCATAGCTCGGTCAGCGATTGTCGATTAGCGAGCAAGACCAGCGATTTACGCAGGGTTCTTGCCGCCGACTGGTTGACTGGAAATGTCGCCAACTCCTTCTGCGCATTTCTTCCGCCGTTAAAGTCGTGGAAGAGAGAATTCCCCGGTCTACTTATAATATGTCCATGGGGCGGGCTGTAGATTGGTTGGTCTATATGGTAGCGACGAATGCAAATCGGCAAAGTGGACTACCCGGGGTTTTGAATTTTGAATATGTTCGATGATGTTCGCTGACGACGGATGGAGGCCAAGTAAACCTATCCATATTGTCGGGGAGGCTAAAGCACCAAAGACAAATTGCAAACATGAGGGCACTGGCTTCAGAGCCGAGGAGATCGGATTCCTGACTGATTTTTAAGCAAACTTGCTCATCATCGCATTATTCAGGCGTCAAGTTCTATCCGTGGTTTGTTGCGGGAAGAACAAGGAGCCTTCATCGTTCATCGCAGTTCTCCGTAATGTCCAGGATCGATCCAACGAACCTTTAGCGAAGAGGCTACGAAGAAGTGGCGGATTGGAATGTATATATCGGAGGGAGAGAATATTCGAGGTGTTTCATCCCGTCCGACTCGGCGGCCATATACAGCGGGGGCATTGGGAGGACGATGGTCCCATATCGCGTGCTTGTCGAATGGCAACAAGTCAGCGGCACTAATGACGCGAGAAGAGCTTCGAATTTGAATGCATGAGATTCAACAAAGCTGATGCCACAGGAGCCTCACCAGTTCCCCAGCAGCGAACTTGAAGGCACACGCGTTGGCGTTGAGTAGGCTGTCCATTGCCGCCATTCAAGAGAACTTGAATACTTCGTAAAGTAGGTCCTTTATCGATAACGCGATAACGGACGCAGAATGGTGTAGAGTTCTAAGGTGACATGGCTCAGATGAATTTGAACCTCTGCTATCCGTTTTCCCAGGGTCAGTCATAAACCAACTCTGAATGGGTGGCAACTTACACATGAGAACGAGCACGCGATCCAAATATGCGACCACTGTGCTCTCTTGGGCGAGTGTATTAAGGATGATAACAAAACTATGTAGGTTTTATTTTGATCCTAATCGTTACAAGCCACAAAGCTTCTCCCCTCCCCTCAAGTGCGAGAACTCGGCTTGCGCAGTGACACTTGCCTCGAGCTCGGCAGACCACTATAAACAATGATCGTTAGCCATGGGCGTAGTACGTAGCGACGTGCAGGTAGCTTACCTGGCCAACACCGACGTCCCTAGCTCTTCCCCAGTCAATAAGAGTAGGGCTGTTGGCAGCAGAGTCCCACAGAATGTTCCCCGGTTGCACATCCGTATGCAGGATTCCGTAGTTGTCCCTACAAAGAGATCAGCGATTGCGGCTTTTCGAGGACGATCCCAAGAGAGACATACACAAACGACCTGACTTGTCGAACGACCAAAACGAGCTTCTGCTTGATCAACTGCTTCACATCTTGCACGGTTGGCCTGCCCCATCATCACCGGCGCCAACTGTGTCGCGAAGAACGTACGTCCCCGTAAGATCTGTCTTGCCGTTGACCCCACGGAACTACGATGAAGTTGTTCCCGTCATAGCTGCCTTCAGCTAGCAGTTGCTCCGTCTTCCTCAGCCACTTGGCCTCATCTGTGAATGTCGAACCAGGCCCTATTTGGCGGGCGCCGTAAGCGGTGGGTTCTCTGAGGTCGAGTTGGGACTTACTTGGACCAGTCTTTGCATAGGCGGTCACGAGCGAGCCGGTGGATGGATCAGGCCAGCCACCGTCGACCTTGTATGTTACGGCCGAGTTCCCTTGGTCTGCGACTTTGGTTATGGGGCGCGTGACACGGCCCAGGGTCAAGGAATTTGTATCTACAAATGTAATTTAGAAGTGCACAGCGCGACGACAACGATGACGTACCACATGTGGTCGAGAAAGCGCGTTTGCTCTTTCCATTTGACTTGGCGCCACATTGGTCTGCTCCAGGCTTCTGAGTGGGTTGCGTACCGGAGGAAGTGACTGTTGTGCTGGGTTTCGGTGCAGGTGCATTGGGTCTTGGGGGAGGTGTGTTTGGTTTCGGTGCAGGTGCGTTGGGTTTCGGTGCAGGTGTGTTGGGTCTTGGGGCAGGAGGTGTATTCGGCCTCTGAGCAGGGGGGGTGTTCGGTCTCTGCGCAGGTGGCGTGTTGGGTCTCTGTTGTGGGGGAGGCGTGTTAGGTCGTGGAGCAGGTGCATTAGGCCGCGGCGCAGGTGCAGGGCGAGCTGGCCTCACTGCTGGCCTCCCTTTCGATCTCTGAGGGGTCCTAGCTTCGAGAACAGGGGTGTTGTACTAGTATATACATGATCAGCAAGTGTGCACCAGCGAACATCAGTGCAAACGCGAACGTACAACATTCGCCGCATCGTGTGCATTCAACGGGTCCCAGCTGCGGACCTCGACGTCTTGCTCGACGTCCCGCTCGAACATGCGCAGCGGGGCGGGTGCTGCAAAGACAGCGATGGCACAGGCCAGGAGCACAGACGTGAAAGTCAGTTGTCGGAGCTGCATGATGGTGCTGGGGTCGTGAAGGAGGTCGTTCGCAAGGCGGGAGTTGGGGAAGTTGAGGAGTACTGTGGGCCAGCCACGGTAGAGGTGTGAAGGAGAGAAGAGGGTGAGAGACCAGCTGCTGGAGAATTGAGTTGCTTATCCTCTCCCTTTTATACAGAATCCTCCTGGTAACTCGATGATATGTATGAATGCCGCAGTGGCATATTACTCAGTGGCGAGACACTATCGTCGCCTGAAACGCCGAAGGTGCACGGGAAAATATCACATATCGCGGGAGAAGTAGACGAGAGTAGACGTCGTGTTTGTGTCTGCTGCGGGGTATCGCGACCGAAAACATATGTCTTGAGGTGCTCGATCGTTCAAGGTTCAGTTGAAAATCCTGTAGCTCGTCAAGTGCTCGTCCATTCGCGGGACGAACCGTTATTATGTTGACAGAACATCCATGCGTCCACGATACCTGCAGTCTCAGTGCATCTTCCTTAGCCGCAGTACTCCGCAAAGAAGAATTGGTGAACCTCGACTTTCTCGGCCTTCAAGTTCATTCTGTTCGCGACATAACGCCAGTTACAGAGCGGTGCCAAAACGAGAACTTCCCTGCACAGTGGAAGGAGGTCGTCCGGCGATCTTGGGCGTGACATTGTGAAGGATAGTGACTGCGGAACCGCAGAAGGGACGACTCTGGGGGTTCAATGTTCAGAACTCCCAAAAATTATCCCGAAGAAACTGCGTTCGCACTGCCTGAAGACTGGTCGTTCAAATTGCTTACGCACTGCGTGGAGAGCCAGTTGTCGTTCATCCGCAATGCAAGGTGTCCGCACCTCAGGTAATCGAGGAGAAGGGTTGGTAGGACTGTTGCCCGATGAGTTCGACTAGCAACGAGGTGACAATGAAGATGATAGGAACGCTGCTGATGCTCACATTTACACCTTCCGCTTGCCTTTGACCGAGCGTGCCGCTGCACTCGACAAATAGATTGATGACATTCGACACGCAATTGTATGTTTATGCGAGCCACTCCTCAATTGAACTAGGAACCGACGAGGTCGTCAAGAACACCTGTATTTAAACGACCGCTGCTTTAATGACGTGAAAGTATATCACCATGATGGACATGGCATCATTGGACACCCTGAAGGAACGCGTGGCAACCTCAGATTTGAGGCGTGCGAGAAGGGCGTCACTTCGTATTGGTACGGACCCTCCGCACTCCATAACAACAGAGCGACTAGGAAGTGGCACACTTTGGCCATGGCGCTGGCGCCGACGGAGCGCTGATCGAGATATCCGACGATCATGAAATGAGATGATCTCACCAAAGGGGTAGGCTAATCACGTCGCGCGTGTTATTCATCTTGACCAAGGGCAAGCGGATTCTGTATACCTAGCCAACAATCAGCGAGGGCGATACTGAGGGAAAGACATGGGATCACTTGTTGGATCAATGCCTGACGCCTTCGCCTCTGGGGACATCAGACTCTGGGATGTAGGTCCTATGTACACACACCGAAGGGGTCGCAGTCACAGGTGTATCAGTGCGCGCGTTGATTGCAGTGATCGCTTAGCTTGATCGACCCAATGAAAGTGATCATCGGTCACGAACCAAGAGGGAATGTATTCGAAGCAACCAAAATGAAGAAGAGGATTTTACTACGTACAAGCGACCTGTCCGAGCGTATATAGTACATGCAAGCTAATCGTTTCTGTTCTTTTTCTTCAGACTTGAGTTGGAGTCTGATCGTCCGATGCTCTGCGGTGAAGAGGACGAAGCGTGTCCAAATGATGCGGCGTTCATCGCTTTGATGAATCCCCTGTAGAGTGTAGGTGTCAGAGGGGAGCTTCGCGGAAGAGGACGCCACATACCTCTGCGTCGCGTCAACATAATCCTCCCTGTCAAACCGTTTCGACGTCTTCACGGACATGCCCTTATCTGATATGTGGAGCCCTTTGTTGGCCAGACTGCAAAGCCACGTCAATCGCGGTCCCAAGGGCGTATGGTGGACTACGCGCGACATACGCTTCTTTAGTTGATGCAACCCCTTGCGAAACCGAGTTCACAAGGTACAGTACTCCGTATATAATTCCGCCGAATACGGCGATTGTCTAGCAGATAACGAGTCGTCAGTAATCTCTACTTGCGGGTGGTTCATGCAAAACATACGGCGAAAAGCGAGAATAAGTCAATCCTAGAAGTCCGTTCGATGAGTGAGTGTTTTACAGGTGCACGAAGCACATACCAGTTGGCCATGTCGTTTGGTGATGAGTTCTGCTGAAGAGAGGAGAACAGATAATTTATAGGAAGCTATGAGTACAAGGGGGAGGAGCGGTGATGGGACTAAAGCTGGAGACCTTGGAGTTCGATGTTCAATAACCTTTGGCGGCAAAACCTGTGTAACGGCGGCCGGCTGTTTGCGAAGGCTGTCCGATGTGACTGTGAGAATAAAATATTGACCGTGGGTCCATCGGCATCTCCGGCATACAGCAACGATCACTCCGAGTCTCTCAGCAACTCGGAATCAACGCCCATCCAACCATTGGCGGTCCCCCATACGTCGCGCCGGTTTATAGTAGATGTTGGACTAGCACCGGAAAGCCACTGTCGCCGACCACGAATTGCGCTGTATCACCTCAGATCCAGGTCATGGAGTAACCTAGCAATGGAAGAATGTTATGTGCTTTCTTTATCTGCCGGGGCTGCCCATTACCGCGTTTCTATGATGCAAACGACGCGCACGTTTTGGTGGAAGGGAGGTATCGTTCCCTCCTTGTTTGGTCCCGGTAGATCTCAGCAGAATATAGAAGCACCATCTTCGAAGATTGTAACGTTCGGCTTGCTAACTGTGCCGACTCTGCGTCGTATGTGCCGAATGGAAATACTCAACCGTGCGTCCAAGTATTCCAAGTCTCCTTGATTAAATCACTGACCAGTGATATGATCATGATGAACAGGTATGGACCTGAGCGCTGATGATTTGGAACAGTGCTCTTGAGAAGTGAGGAAGGCAACGGCAAGGAGAAGCGGTCGGGGCTCACACCTAGCTGCTCCCTTGTCCTAAGCAAAACAACAGTCGGTAACTTGTCGCTATGGGTGGAACGCGAAGGAATTACGGATCGCTCCTGCATCCCGCCTCTTTTCCATATGGGGCTATGTCAAAGTCGGGCATTGCGGTAGTCGCGTCTTCCCCGTGTCTGCATCCCGAGATTCTTCCTGAACCCGCGATCAGTTCTGCATCATTATGGCACTCGTGATGATTGTCAGGAACGCAGATTTTCTGACACTGGTGAATTTCACCAACCCTTCCGCAGTCGCAACATCCAAGCCTAACTGGCTCGAGGTTGCTGGGGTGCTCAGAGACGGTGTTCAAAGGAACTCCCTCCCCCTGTTTGTACCGCCTTGGTAACTCGCACCCTGCCATGAGCTCCAAGAGCTATGAAGTTGATCGTTCTCTGCGGAATGCTGCGGCTGACGGCACAGCAGCACGATCCAGCGAGAAGGCGACGTTGTATTGTCGGTGTACGTACCTTCAATTTGGCACGGCATACCCACTTTCTAATCAATTGACGCGTCGACCGCTAGCTAGTCAAAGCTCCTTCAGAGGTGGAATCGGCCGAATAATATCGTGGCAGCCGTTAAAGGCATATGTTTTCCGCTGCGACACCCAGCAGCAGACGCAAACACAACGTCTACTTCCCCCGCGATATGTGATATTTTTCCGTGCACCTTCGGCGTTTCAGGCGACGATAGTGTCTCGTCACTGAGTAATATGCCACTGCGGCATTCATACATATCGTCGAGTTACCAGGAGGATTCTGTATAAAAGGGAGAGGATAAGCAACTCAATTCCTCAGCAGCTGGTCTCTCACCCCCTTCTCTCCTTCACACCTCTACCGTGGCTGGTCCACAGTACTCCTCAACTCCTCCAACTCCCACTTGCGAACGACCTGCTTCACGACCTCAGCACCATCATGCAGCTCCGACAACTGACTTTCACGTCTGTGCTCCTGGCCTGTGCCATCGCTGTCTTTGCAGCACCCGCCCCGCTGCGCATGTTCGAGCGGGACGTCGAGCAAGACGTCGAGGTCCGCAGCTGGGACCCGTTGAATGCACACGATGCGGCGAATGTTGTACGTTCGCGTTTGCACTGATGTTCGCTGGTGCACACTTGCTGATCATGTATATACTAGTACAACACCCCTGTTCTCGAAGCTAGGACCCCTCAGAGATCGAAAGGGAGGCCAGCAGTGAGGCCAGCAGCTCCCCGGCCTCGCCCTGCACCTGCCCCGCGGCCTAATGCCCCTGCTGCAAGACCTAACACGCCTCCCCCACAACAGAGACCCAACACGCCACCTGCGCAGAGACCGAACACCCCCCCTGCTCAGAGGCCGAATACACCTCCTGCCCCAAGACCCAACACACCTGCACCGAAACCCAACGCACCTGCACCGAAACCAAACACACCTCCCCCAAGACCCAATGCACCTGCACCGAAACCCAGCACAACAGTCACTTCCTCCGGTACGCAACCCACTCAGAAGCCTGGAGCAGACCAATGTGGCGCCAAGTCAAATGGAAAGAGCAAACGCGCTTTCTCGACCACATGTGGTACGTCATCGTTGTCGTCGCGCTGTGCACTTCTAAATTACATTTGTAGATACAAATTCCTTGACCCTGGGCCGTGTCACGCGCCCCATAACCAAAGTCGCAGACCAAGGGAACTCGGCCGTAACATACAAGGTCGACGGTGGCTGGCCTGATCCATCCACCGGCTCGCTCGTGACCGCCTATGCAAAGACTGGTCCAAGTAAGTCCCAACTCGACCTCAGAGAACCCACCGCTTACGGCGCCCGCCAAATAGGGCCTGGTTCGACATTCACAGATGAGGCCAAGTGGCTGAGGAAGACGGAGCAACTGCTAGCTGAAGGCAGCTATGACGGGAACAACTTCATCGTGTTCCGTGGGGTCAACGGCAAGACAGATCTTACGGGGACGTCGTTCTTCGCGACACAGTTGGCGCCGGTGATGATGGGGCAGGCCAACCGTGCAAGATGTGAAGCGTTGATCAAGCAGAAGCTCGTTTTGGTCGTTCGACAAGTCAGGTCGTTTGTGTATGTCTCTTTGGGATCGTCCTCGAAAAGCCGCAATCGCTGATCTCTTTGTAGGGACAACTACGGAATCCTGCATACGGATGTGCAACCGGGGAACATTCTGTGGGACTCTGCTGCCAACAGCCCTACTCTTATTGACTGGGGAAGAGCTAGGGACGTCGGTGTTGGCCAGGTAAGCTACCTGCACGTCGCTACGTACTACGCCCATGGCTAACGATCATTGTTTATAGTGGTCTGCCGAGCTCG
This sequence comes from Pleurotus sapidus, assembly GCA_026743855.1. Lineage (NCBI taxonomy): Eukaryota > Fungi > Basidiomycota > Agaricomycetes > Agaricales > Pleurotaceae > Pleurotus > Pleurotus sapidus. The sequence continues at coordinate 127,424 of JANBWZ010000024.1, read as the reverse complement.
AGGCAAGTGTCACTGCACAAGCCGAGTTCTCGCACTTGAGGGGAGGGGAGAAGCTTTGTGGCTTGTAATGATTAGGATAAAATCACGTTTAAGTCCTGACATGCATGTACTGCACTTACTGAAGAGAGTATGGGGTCCCTGGTTTTACGGCCCTCAATGCAAGAATAATCCGAATCTTCCCACTTCTTCACCATCCCACCTCTCCTTCCTCGCTGTTCTACTTGGCTCTTCAACCTAGCAGCGCTGGAGGATTCGCTCCATTCCAAGGATGCTCACGCCCTCGCGGGCACTAGGTTTCCAGCGAACCTCCTTACAGATGGCCACATCCGAGGCGATTGTATATTAACACCCGGATCAGCAGGGATTTCATTCAAGGAAGGGACTGTTCGTCTTCGGTACTGAACGATGTCCGGGATGGGTTTGCGCAGGCGACGTCGTCTCGTGGCCCGGAGTAACGCCCTCATCCTATTCTCCGTGACTTGTCTGACTCCGTTCCTTGACCATACTGAGCGACCAGCAAGTGACTACTTGGACGTTTGGTATGCGTCCCTTTTTGAGAGTGAGTATTGCTTTGACCTTGAATTGGACCCTCCGCGAGCCAATTTATAACCACGTGTGACAACTCGATTTGTTTTGTATACCTCCCGGTTCGAGTCCAAACCATTGAGTTCCAAGTTTCAACCTAAGCTACCGAGAGTTCAGTTCGTAAATGTGGGCCTTGCTACTTGCGGGCCTTGCACATGTGAGGTCGTATGTTCTCTGCTATGGTGACTGTCCTTGCGTGGGCCTGTTCTTGAGAATGACGTGAAAGGGAAGGTGGATATATACATACGACGGTGATGAGTATCCTATCATTATAGACCGAAGGGGGAGGGGGTGGCGGTACGAAGAGAACAAAGAACGGTCACGAGGAGCCCTGTGGTTGGGCCTGTGGCCCACTCAACGCGTGCGCGCGCGTCTGTCTGTTTGGTCTCATTCCCCCTTCCCTTCTCACCTCTGACTTCATCATATCCAACGACCATGGAACAGCCCTCAAGCGGAGGCCCCGGTGGTGGGTCGACAACTACCGAGTCGTACCACCACGCCGTGACGTACGCGAGGGAGAGTGCGAACGTATTGCCTAAACCCTCTGATTTGAGCGAACGCGAGGCGCCAGAGCAAATATGGGAAGGTGTGCGGGGGTTAACGACGCAACAAGCGCAGGGCGCGATCCCAGAGACAGCTGCCGACATCCCCGTTGAACGAGGGCGAAGCACGTCAGCTTCACGATGTCTACGCAGTGTCGCAGCCGGCTGCGCTGAGTTTTGAAGATCCCCTCCAGCACCAACGGTGGGATGACAAGTGGTCCTACGGGCGATGTCTTTCAGCAACAACACCTTATTCCGGCTCAGGACTCCCAGACAGCGGGGTCGCATCAAACTGCTTCCGAGCTCGCCCAAGGTTATGTCGGTTTCGAAGGGCCAGGCCTGCCTCTGGAGGGACCGGACATCTATGGCATCGACACGAGGGTCCAAGAAGATTACAACGCCCTCGCCCATGGGAGCGAAGCTCACGAGCCATACCACCTTTCAGTGCACTGGGAACTCGGGGCATTCATAGGGGGACCCGTAGCGGAGGCTCAGACCTCTTCCGGAGCTTTCGACTCTACTGGAGGGTCACTCACTGGCCGCCATCACCGCAATGACCAACGAGGGTGGATTAGCTAATGCGACTGCAGGTTCAGGCGAGGGCATCTACGTCAAGAGCAGGAAAAGCTCGCAGAAGCCGTGGGTGCTGCGTTTGCCATGATGGCTCCCGTATTACTGCCGGAGACCGTGATATGTCGCTGGGATATGGGGAGGGGCTGGCAGTGCGGCCGCCAGGTCACCAGGGACGGTCTGTTCCACCATTACTGTACATTCCACGAGGTCCACGAGGTCGACGGAAGAGTAACATGCCACCAGATAGACAGCGAGGGGGGGACTTGCGGGGCTACTCTGACAATTGCAGACATGGAGAGGCACCTTGTCAAGGATCATCCTAAGCTCCTGGCTCAATGCCCCCTCTGTGCCTACAAATCCACGGCCCCGGTGGGTATCCTGAAGCACCTCCGTTCCTGCAAGAAGTACGCCGGCCGAGAGGGGAGCATCTGGCGAGAGGCATGACAAAGCTGGGATTCAACCTATATTTATAAGCGGCATATTGTTAGCCTGGCAAGCCAGTCTTGTCGTTTCGAGGAAAACGATTGAAATATCGTACTCGAAAGAAAGCCTGGTACCTGTTGGCACCCTCTACCCGTTAACCATCGAGTTTCATAATTTGAACTCCGTGCCGCACGGCATATGGGGTTATATAATCAGGGAACTACTATATATGGATGAGAGCTCTAGATTAAAGTTTGGCCTTCAAGTGGTGACTCGCGTCCTAGCTAGAGACACGATGGACACCGAGAACTTGAACGACGAAGAGCAGCAGAATCTCATCAGAGAAACTCCCTTGTACACATACTCTACACCAGTCTACCACTACCCGTTTCAGGCAGAATATCCACCACCACCATGGGCAACCCCTATGATCTCACCCCCGCAATTCAGTTCCTTTGCACCACAAACGACGAGCTCAGTGACTACCGAGGAACCGAAATCATACCGCGATCAAGGCGTTCAGGCCGAGTCAGCACCTAGGCACTGGGATGATAAACTTTCCGTCATCTTAGATGCAATGAAGTCCGTAAATTGGAAGCTCGGGGATTTGCTCTATTACCTCTTCCGTGTCAAAACCGAGGCCGGTGCAGAAGTGAAGAGATCACGAAGTCACGCGCAGGTGGTTTCCAAGTTCCTTGGAGGGAGAGCACGCTATTATCCAAGCATCATTCTGGCAGAGTGGTTGAAGAGTGCCGATGGTCTTCCAAAGCCGGGGGATATTGAGCGTGACCTAATGTACTCAACGGAGGTCGATTACCAACAAATTCGGGCAGTGCGACCAGCCTTAACCTCGTTTGCGGCTCAGCTTGTTGGACAAAAGCTGGAGATGGAAATCAAGAAGGTTGTGAAGAAAAAGAGCGGTCTTCAAACGTTCACTACTGGGGGTGGGGACATAGCAAAAGCGGGACAAGGCATTAACACATACGCTGATGCCCAGGCCATATTTCGACGTCACCAGCCACTGACATGGTCATATCTTCTGCGCCTTGCAACACCCCGTAGCCATCAAACACCGGTGCAAGGAACGGTGGTGGCTCAGAAGGTTCGGAGACGGCCTGATCTGGTATTCATCTACTTACTTTATTGGGAGATAATCTAATGAAGTTACAGGTTGTGACTCACATGATGGGTGAATTGGCATACTCTCGCAATATGTACGCCAAGATGATTCCCCAGGAAAAAGGTCTTTTGCTATTCGCCTGCCGTGCCAACCGATATCTGGTATCTTACGATAGCCGTGTTGGATCTGCAACAAGTTACCATGCTACGTATGAAGCTCTCCGTGCGCTAGCAAAGTTTGACCTCAGCCTGGTTGAAGAACTTGGACGATCCCCGGACTCCTCGCTCATAATCCGACTGGACAATGTTCAGTCATATGTCCGCCCCCGCAATCTACGCCTTGGGAAGGAAGCTGGAATGAATATTGGCACGGCAGCTACTGCTTTTGTGATGAAGGATTTCTCTCCAGCAGCCGTAGACCTGCAAAAGAAACTTGCCATTCTTGCTCTCAAGTCTCGTAGGAATCTCACCGTGCGCAAAATTCGGGATCTTATCGACTACGAAAATCTGAATCAGGCACTCATTCTTCAGTGGCTTCGGACCTTGGTCACCTTTGTCCCACAACTTCATCGGTATAAGCATGCTATTTCGCTACTATATGCCACTGAGGTGAAGAAAATGCGCCTACCACTCGAGCAGACCAGAGTCTTTCCTCTCCCCACAAACGGCCGCAACGAGACTGTTACAGCAGAATTACTCAAGGCATTAATGGACTTTTTCAAGGCGATTGGCCAAGTAGAGGAATCCTACAATCAACGGCTCATCTATGTTCTGGGCGATGGGCTGACTTACGAAAGAATGGTGCTGCTGAAACAATATCTGCAATTTCATGAAACACCATTTCACCGACTCGATATTCTAAAACCTGGCCTCGAAAGTTGGCATACACTATGGACCGATCTCTCACGCATTTATGAAGTTCATTGGCTTAGTGATCTTAGCCGCAATCCTGCGAGCCTTGGTCACAGCGCAAATCACATACGACAAAAACCTCCTGCGGATGTCAAGAAAGTAGACTTCTACAAATATAGCCAAGTCGCTTATCTGGTCCTTGATGCCCGCATCCTTGACTGTTGGCGGTGAGTCACTCATTGATTGCGGTGATGTAGATGATTCTAAATCTTGTACAGAAATCACCTCTGCCCCTCGTCAGATGATCTGCTTACCTATTTTACTCAATTGGACGGTGCTGGTCAGTTGCCGACTCTTGAGAAACTGCGGGACGATGCCAAGCTGCTATTTCACCGGTATGGTCACTCATCAGCATTCTATAATGCCATGAAGGGACACTATGAAGATGATGAGACAAAAGTACCGCGTGGACAGCCATGGGAGCCACAGACAGAGGAGCGTGAAGCGGAGTCGGTAGAAGACCCAGCTCAAAAGAAGGGGAAGAGGAAGAAAGATGCGTATACGGAGTCCTATGATAGGACAGTGGAGTTCGAGGGTGATCAGGCACTTGCCGAATCAACACGCCTAATAATGGACCTGTCAATAAACCGCGAGATGGCATATGCAACTTCAGACGGTGACCCCGGTCGAGTCTGGGATGTAATGAAGGTGAGTGAGGTCTGATTGTGGATGAGAAGCATGTCTCACTATTATCATATTGATAGCACATGACATTCACCTTCACTGGTTCGAGCCATACCAAGTACTCGCATTACTTGCTTGAGCAGCTTTGCGACCTTGAACTCGAATCATCAAAAGAGGAACGGGAAGGATTCCTTGCCAACTACCTTGTTAATCCTTCTGGGAAAGACGGCCATTGGATTGCAGGGGACCAGTATCAGGAACAGCTGCAAGACGAACTTTATGAGCACATGTCGCGTAACGACAAAGGATTCGATGAAGGCTACATGCGCAATGTAATTGCACCAAACACCCACCGATTTCTCACAGTCAAGAAAAACATGAACAGCGATCTAGGACTAGCAGCGCGAAGCGGGAAGCACATCGAGCCCCATAACAACCCTGAGCTTCGGAAGCTGTTGAGTGTATACCGTGACGAAGGACTCCACCTTTTCCGACCTGGCCGTCAATATAGCAACGAACTTGATCGTGTAGATGACCTCGGACGTGGGATGGCACAGCTATATGGTGGAAAGCTCCAGACATGGGTTAATGACACGATGCGCGCGCGTGGACATGTAGAAAGACAGGAAAGCACCGAGGAGCTCGAAGCTGATATAGAAGATCAGGCAGGTGAGCAGTCGGACACAACATCAGAGCATATTGTCCGTTCGATGGAAGTTATCGATCAAGAGATTGTGGCCAGTGATGCTGCACAGTCTGACGAAACCGAGGCAAATGGTGCATACATACAACTTGAGGGCGGTGAGCTGGTGATGGAGCTATACAATAGTAGTGACTTTGGAGCATATGGCGATGAACTGGAAGACGAGGATGCCGAAGAAGAATATGTAGAATTTGAAAGTCTTGACGACGAGGTACTACGTTGATAGGTAAATAGCTACCTAATATTTTCCTTGTCATGCTTCAAGAAGATGTCAGATAATGCCATATAAGAAAATAGGCCCATACCTTCTGACGCCGCTCGCTGGGTCTGTCAACATCTTGTAGCTTACGCTTATGCGGCCGCAGTACTATCACTGTCCGAGGTGCACTGTTTGCAGAGCTAAACCACAAAGGTGTTAGCAATAGATAATATAGGACAGCTACAGACTTACCTGGTCGATGCGAGTGGGCTGCGAATAGTAGGCTGCTGCTGAATTGTCACTGTGTAACCGGCACCATCATCAAGGGTCACCTCGGACGTTCTAGGTGGCACTATGTCTGCCGAAGAACCTTCCAGCGGAGGTGGACTTTGGAGGAAAAGACAAGTTAATGGTGAAATGGGCAGATTAATCATGTACTCACGCAATAATAGGCAAGTGAAGCCCCGAATTTGCGAAGATAGCGCGAAACTCCATGATGATGATGTATAGAGATGCTTCATGTGAGTGTAATAGATCGAGTGTCGAGGTGAGGTCTTTAACGTGACTAATACTAGTAATGTGCGCGAAACGATCGAGAATCAACTTGATATGGCCGTCTGGAAGGATGGCTTGTGGAGGGATGAACTGGTACGAAGACTGGATTCTTTCTGATCTCCACACGGTGTCACGGAAGTCAATCAGCCGTGCTGTGACTTGGCGCCGCATCGCCTCAGTCAGTCGTTCATTCATTCGTATTGCTGGTTTGGCGGGAGCGCGGGATAAGGGAGGAAGGAATGGGGGGATATCGATGCAGCATCGGCTACATTTGCAGGGGTATCGTGGCATGGGAGGGTTGGCTAGGCAGGTCTCACACCGGCACTGTGGATCTGACTCTGGGTTGCCATATAGGATATCTAGCTCCTTATTGTGGCACCCAGTTGGTGCGAGAACGAGGGAGGCCATGCCGGGATGAAGAGATGAGTGCTTCGAGGACAAGCCAGAATCTAACAATTTCTGGGCATTGGTTAATGTCGCCTTCGTGATGTAAGTAATGCCACGCGGGTCCTTAATGTGTCCTCCCGGGCGTCCGGTTCTCCCTTTGCATTGGACATCGCGATTAGGGTGCGCGCAACCAAGAATGATCACATCGGCGACATTGGAGAAGTTGAATCCGACTACCAGAGAATCGGTGGCAATAACGGTGTCGATATCAGGATCGACCTCGAAGAGACCTCGCGTCGATTGATTGTAAGTAGGGAAAGACATGGAGTTATATAAACGGATGCGCTTTTGTGGTGCAATCCCGAGGAGGTAGATGCGCAGCCGAAAGCCAAGAGATATTGTCTCGCAGTATATAATAGTCTTGCGCCGACTGCGAGCAACCCAGTACAAATCAGGGAACTCCCAGCCTCCCAAGCCGTGTCGAAGAGTACGGAAGATTGTCTGTATGTCGTGACGGGCGTTCGAGCGGCGCTGGAAGAAGCATGAACCTTGGGGGAGCCCCAGAGTCGCTAGGAGCTGGGAAGTATCAATGCCAGCTAAGAGAGTTGCTGTGACGCCAATGAACGTTGTTTTGGGGGGAAGGCGAACAAGAACATGGCCGATACGCCGGAAAGCCTCTCTGAAGTCAGGGTCCCCCCAATCGTTGACCAAGTGGATTTCGTCAACCCCAAGGGCGCAGAGGCGCGACGTGAATTCGCGTTTAGCGAGCAGAGTGTTGAACGAGGGCGAAATCAGCTGTTCCGGCGAGAGAAGAACCATGGAAGACGTGATGGCTTCGGCCCAAAGGTTCCTGTTAGAGCGTCGCGCGGATGCAAGAGTATCTTCGTTGATGGCAACAGCGGTGAGACCAAGTCCTTTGAAACGGGCCTCCTAGTCTATCGTCAGCTGCATGCGCAAATGAAGTTGAATATGACACCCTGACCATATCCTCCTCAAGTCCCTTGGTTGGAAACACCACGACCATGGCCGGATTTTTGGGGAAAGTCCTAAGTAGTTCATTGCAAGGAGGGGATAATGCATTGAGTGCTTGAATTAGCAGGATATAGCCGTAGAATAGAGAGCTTTTGCCGCCGCCAGTTTGTAATATGGAGATGACATGGATGCCGTCGATCGCCTTGCAGAGGCCTTCCAAGATGTAGTCGTGCGTGTCATGCGGCAATCGAGGGCGAAGGAGGCGGCGCGCGAGCTCCCAGCCATCTGAGTTGCTGAGCCCGCGCGGTGTCATTGTAGAATCAACAAACACGATGCGCCACGCCAGTGGTTCGCGCCACATCACGTGCAGCCATCGGAGGACCTCGCTGAGCTCAAATCGTCATTGAGTTCGAACTTTCCATCAAATCGACGGTTAACGGGTAGAGGGCCTCAACAGGTCCCAGGCTAGCATATTGTATTGTTATATCAAGCTGTTGATAATTTATTCTCTATTGTGCAAACTCACCGAGTCAGGTTTGACGACAAGGGGTGTCACTGTATGGCGAGCAATCGTAGAGTACTTTTTGATGCAGCATCGTACTGACCACCGAAAAACAACATTCTTGTGTACATATTGATGTGAGCTTATGAGTGACGGCAAAGGGATCTGATTTTAACCACATAGGAAGCTGACCATGACCTTCGTGTCTAGCAATATAAATGGGACAGGTTTCTGATGAGAAATATTGCTGCTCCCAGGTAAGCAGAACATCTTCAACATGTAGATCAGCATCATCCTCGGCGAACACCATATCTCTGCTTAGCCGCATAGCGCCTCCATTTTTGTATGTCCTCACGTGCCAATAAAAGTTCAACCGTGTAGTAGTTTTGCGCGAGGTCTTCCCCTCGTGCAACAGAGTGAACGACATTATGACAAGGTCTGCTGGCTCGTTGAGTGATCGGACAGTTGGAAGAGCGTAAGACTGCTCACCGGCATATCCAAGCAACCGAATTTAGCATTGATTGAGGGTGCCATTTCCTCTTCAATACCTTTGCGTGTGTCGAACAAGGTATGAGATGATGGTATGTCAACGGAACCTGCCGTTCACAAATCTCGCATTCGGTCGTGCGCGTCGACGACCAGACGGGTGGTGGAGCAGATGCATCGGAAACATAAGCTTCAATGATCCGCTTTAGAAAAAGCAATGCCGACTCGATGTCTTCAGAAAGTCCATAGGCTGTGAGTGTGTCTGTAAACGATATTGGTGTTGAACCCAACGCCAATGCATCGATTTCTGGTATGGAGTCCTTCGTGTCGTAGGTAAGCTCCCTGATAGACTGAGGAAGCGTAGACCAGCTTTCTGTGGCAAGAAAAGTGACAAAATCGTCGAGGTCTCCATCAGACGACTCGGAAGTGTAGTCCGGGCGAGACAGGATCCGCCTTGCTAAACAATCCTTGAAGATGCTAAACTGCTGAACATCGCCCATGTCAGTCTTCAGAGCTTTAAACTTCTAGGAGGAGGAGAAGGTCAATAGCGTGAGCTGAGCGCTAGCGAGCGGCGAGCGCTCAACGTTGAACTCAGCGCGTCGGCGCGCTCACGGCATCCGAGTCTGGTCATCCTCAAACCTTCATGTTGTATCCCATGTTGCACGATTTATCGATAGAAGAGCTCCTCCACGAAATATGCTCCTCTTTTACATAAAGGGAAAATGTCTCTCCAAGGTTCCCGAATGGGCGACAGAACAGGAACTCCGAGTCTGATATTTCTTGCACGAGGTACGGACACTATGTCAGCCTCGTCCGTCCTGAGATGTTATCTGATTCCTATCCTTAGTATTACGGTATTACACCGCCTCCGGCCGTTACTCAGGGATTTGTGCCGACCGCCTGGCTCTACAGGTAAGTACTTTATGAGGAACAAAACAATAAAGTCACAATGCAATCGCTGCTAGAGTAGGTGAGTCTCAGACAGATGTTGTTGAACATTTGAACATTTTGTATAATATATTACGCTCTGAAATACAGGATAGGCGTACACAACGCCATTCAAGATCTTTCACTATCTGCCTCATGTAATCTCTTCAACTTCTTGTACTCCTCGCAGCGATCGAAGTGGGTTAAGATCAAGCGTGGTCGCGAGTCTACTTTCCAGCAAAGCGGACATTGGCTCTGGAACCTATGGTGAGTCTCTATGAGGTGCCTTCGGAGACCGCGGATCTCTTGAGTGTCCTCGCAACAACCCCCCGCAGCTCCTACCCAGCAGCATGTCTTCTTTTCCCCGGTCCCACGGATACCATGAACCTTGCTATAATGCTCAAGTACAGTCTCCCTGGTGAGTTGTACACCGCACAGTCGCCCTTCTCCAATGTACCATCGACAGGTTGGATAAACGGCTTCGGGCAATAATATCGGCGCCAACACGTCGAATGAAACCCCGATGGCGGCTGCATACTCCTTTTGCTTTTGTTGTGGCGCGTCAGTCGAAAACCTGGATCATCAAGAATATCGGAGTCTTAGAATGCTTGTCAGCAACGGCAAGATTTTGTGACTCACCAATGCCTATCCTTGGGCCAACCTGACAGGCCCTTGTCTCTCCTGATGTCGTTCGGATCCCCGCGTACCACCACTATCTTCCTGTTCGTCCTGCGCTTCTCGGTCCTCATTGGTCCAGCGGAGCTTGCTACTCCATCCCTGTCGGAATCGCTGGGGAAAGTTGGGTGTGCACTCAGTTCAGCGACATCGGCATTGCCTCTCGAGTTGGCACTATCAGACCTGGAGGATGCTCTTCCAGAAGCAACACCAATTGAGGCGGTCTCGCGAACCCAAGCTACCGTCCTCTCCTCAGGTATTGGTTCCCCGGCAAATCGATCAGCTTCCCAACTTCTATCTGTTTGATACTGGACATGCGCTCTACTTGATTGGTGTAACCCGTTGGACTCTTGCTGCTGGACTCTTGCATCGATAACGGGAACGTCGAAATCCGCCCATGCTGAAATACTGGGATGGCCATGGTGAAACCCCGGCTGACCTCCCATTGGACTATAACAAGGACGGAAGTGTCCACCATGTTGGACACTCGCCGTGGGGTAGAAACCAAAGTGGTCTGGCGTGATGCCGGCGTGGCTAGAGGAGCTCCTCAGTTGTTGGCCGGGCTCAAAGGACGTTTGGTAGATCAGTGGGGATTGAAGGTTCTGCTGTACCCCGTTCGGAATCTGATACTGTTGGTGAAGCTGTAAGGGCAACCTCAAGATGGCCGCACAGCGCAGGCCTAGCAGAGGGAGAATCCAAAGATATGAATAATGCTACCTACAATACATGAGAGAATACACACCTAGCAGAGGGAGAATCCAAAGAGAACAAGATAAGGATCCTCCATGCTAGGATGCGAAGTATATACTGTAGAAGCGTGGGAGAAGAATGAAAGAACTGTATAGTACACCCGCCACAAGTCCGATGAATATCACAAGGTACGAGCAGGAGCATGTGATAATAAGTGGAGGGGAATATGCAGGAGTCGTGCCAGCGACCTGGGGAAGTGGGAATAGGAAGGGAAACGGTGGGAGAAGTGAGGGGAAGTCGTCCCGACGAGTCCAGAGACGTGCACACGAGTCCGGAGTGAATCCGGACTGCGGGAACGCTTCGGAGTCATCGGAACGCTTTGGAAGGCGAGGGAGTGGGGTGGAAAGGATGGAATGAATGATGGAACGAAAGGGGGTGTAAATAAGAGTCCGTGGAAAGAGGGGAGAGGGAGGGGACGAGGGGAAAGGGAAATGGACAGGGGAATAGGGGAAAATAGGAGTGTCCCCTTACATCACCCCCCCTTCAAGCTCGCGGCGACCCGACGCGAAGATTCCTGCTTGCCACGCCATGTATTCACCAATCCCGAAACCCCAGAATGCTGCGAGAAGACGTCGAAGTACGACTGGACAGAACCCGGAGCCTTCCGACTATGCCAACGTTCCCAAGACTGGTCGAGTGCCGTAGGAGTCATCCGGAGTGTCGCAGGAGTCGTCGGAGTCGTCCGGAGTACACGGACTGCGTCAGGGTGGCGATCATGGAAGTCCTTGACCTTCTGGGCAGCGTGTTGGAGGTTGCTCGCGGGTTCCCAGGAGTCGTGCTTGATGCCATAGCCTCGCCAACGTACCAGATACTTCAACACCCGACTGAAACGCCTGCTGTTCCGAACCTCCTCTACCTCGTGTTCCTCTTCGCCATCTACAAGTTGCGGAGGCGGCGGGGCGACAGGGCGTCGACCCGGGATGGGGTCCGGAACGAAGGGAGAGAGTTTGACCACAGGGAAGACCGGATGGAGGCGGGATAAGCCCGGAGGGAGCTGGAGTCGGTATGCCGCCTTGCCAACCTTCCGGACCACCTTGTAAGGACCAAGGCGTGCATGTCCAAGCTTCCGGGAAGGTCGAGCAAGGTTGATGTCCGACGAGTCTAGCCAAACCTTGTCACCCGGTTGGTACTCCGGAGCAGGAGTCCGATGTTGGTCGTAGTAACGCTTCATGTCGTCCTGAGCTTTGACCAAGGCGGACTGAGCTTCGTCGACAGCAGACTTCATCCGGTCGACGAACTCGTTTGCGGACTCCATGCGGGACGGCGGCTGGTGGGGCTCAAATCCAAGACGGGGGTGACGACCTGTATCCAGTAGGAACGGGGACTGCTGGGTAGAAGCGTGGACACGGTTGTTGTATGCGAACTCCGCCATAGGTAGAAGCCGAGCCCAATCGTTCTGGCGCTCTCCGACGAAGATCCGGAGGTAAGACTCGAGCTCTTGGTTAGTCCGCTCCGTCTGTCCGTCGGACTGAGGGTGGTACGCAGTGGAAGCAGCCAGCTTGATCCCAAGCATCCGGTAGACTTCCCGGGTGAACTCTGCAACAAACTGCGGCCCACGGTCGGAAACGACGGAGCGGGGGAGTCCGTGCAGCTTCCAGACGTTTTGCAGGTACAGGTTGGCGGAGCCAAGGGCGGACACTGTGGTGTGAGTCGGGATGAAGTGGGCGCGTTTGCTTACGGAGTCAACCACATTCATAACAGCGTCGAACCCGTCGGACTCCGGAAGCTCCACGATGAAGTCTACGCTCAGGCGATCCCAGCGTTCGTCCGGAATGGGAAGCGGATGGAGCTCACCCATGGGCGGATGCCTTTGGGCTTTCGTCCGGAGGCAGAGATCGCAGTGTCGGGTGTAGGAACCAATGTAGCGGGACATGTTGGGCCACCAGTAGCTGCGTGAGACGAGTTCCAGAGTCTTCCACCTGCCTGCATGTCCCGCGACCTTGGTATCGTGGTGCTGGGCTACAATGGTCCGACGCAAGTCCGGAACGTCCGGAACGTAGATCTTACCCCGGAACATCAGGAGTCCGTCCGATTGAGACCATTCCGCACTCCGAACTGTCTTGCGACTGCCCTGCGCCTTCTTCAACTCCTCCGCTGCCTTAGCCACTGCATCCTCGAACTTTGCGTTCCGCACTCCAGTCCGGATAGCCGTGAGGATATCCTTCTCCTCCCCTTCAAGAGTGACACCCGTGGCACAAACGGCAAAGTAGGACGGTTTAAGTAAAACCACATCCTTGTTATCATCCTTACCGTCCGAGTGATCCGAGCGTCGCGAGAGAGCATCAGGCTTACCCATAGTGCGTCCGGGTCGATGCAGGAGTGTGAAATCAAAGCGGGAAAGGTAGAGGGACCAGCGGGCTTGGCGACGGTTGAGCTTCTGGGCCTTGATGAAGTACTCCAGGTTTTTGTGGTCAGTCCAGATCTCAAACGGAGTCTCCGCGCCTTCCAGGTAGTGCCGCCACTCTTCGAGAGCCCGGATGATCGAAAGCATCTCCTTGTCGTGTATTTCGTAGTTCCGCTCCGCAGGCTGTAGACTTTTAGAGTAGAACGCGACAGGGTGCCATTTACCATCATCCGGGTTGAGCTGAGAGAGGACCGCGCCCGTAGCGTAGTCCGACGAGTCCGCTTCAACGCGGTAAGGCCTGTCCTCCTTCGGAAACACTAGGACTGGTTCCGAAGTGATGAGTTCCTTGATCCGGAGGAAGGCGGACTGAGTGGAGTCATTCCACTGCCATTCTTTGGTGCAAGTGAGGTCGAAGAGAGGCCGAGCTATGTGCGAGTAGTCCTTGACGAAGCGGCGGTAGAAGTTGACGAACCCGAGGAACGATTGGAGTTCAGTCCGGTTACGGGGCGTTGGCCAGTCGCGGACTCCGGAGACCTTGACGGGGTCCATCTCAATCTTACCCTCGGAGATGACGACTCCGAGATACTCCACCTTGGTTTGTTCGAAGTCGCACTTGTCCGCCCGTAGGAATAGCTTATTCCGCTGTAGGATCTCCAGGACTCGTTTGAGAACCCGACGGTGCTCCTCGCGCGTCTTGGTGTAGATCAGAATGTCATCCAGATAGATAATGACCACACCTTCCGTAATGAGCTCCCGGAACAGGTCGTTCATCATGGTCTGGAAGGTGGACGGGCTGTTCGTCAGTCCGAAGAACATCACCAAGGGTTCAAAGAGTCCGCGGGTAGTCCGGAACGCGGCCTTCCACTCATCACCTTCTTTTATCCGGACGTTGTTGAAACCCCACCGGACGTCGAGCTTGGAGAAGTAGCGGGCGTTCCGGAGTTTGTCCACCAAGTCGGAAATGAGCGGAAGCGGGTACCGATTCTTGACAGTCATGGCATTGAGTTTCCGGTAGTCCTGAACCAAGCGGAGCGATCCGTCCTTCTTCTTGACAAAGAATACTGGAGCAGCCATGGGCGACTTGCTGGGGCGGATGCAACCAGTCCGGAGGTTTTCTTCCAAAAACTCGTCCAGCTGCTTCTGCTCCGCCGGGGACAGCGGGTAGCACTTGGTGTTGACAGGTTCCGCTCCAGGCACTAGTTCAATCGCGTGATCCCATGGACGGGGCATAGGCAGCTCGTCGAAGGCTTCCTTGGCGAAGACATCCTCGAATTCCTGAAGGAAGTCCGGAATTGCGCTGTGACGAGGGTCTGGAGCCTTATTACGCTGGAAAGCCAATGCCAGGCGTTGCGAGACAGTTTCCGTGGCTCGGACGTGTTCTTCCCGGAGACTCCAAAGGTACTCCGGAGTTGGAGGAGGAATGGCCGCAAAGATACGGTCACCCTTCTCGGGACTATCGCCGTCCGGAGTTGCATCCTCGTCGTCCTCATCGTCACAATCCAGGAGCTTCGGAGGGTCATCCGAGTGGAGTTCCTCGACCATTGGCATCGGACCCGTACGACACTCCCGGAGTCGCACGGACTCCTTGCGTCTGGTCAGCTTGTCATGGCGGAACTCCTTTTGACAGGTATCGCACCCGGATGGGCAGCGGCTCATGGTCACCTCCTTCTTCTGCCAGTCAATCTCGGGGTTGTGCTTCCGGAGCCAAGTGTATCCGAGGATGACGTCCTGGCGTCCAATGTTTGTAACGGCAAAAAGCATCCGTTCCGTGTGGTCCTTGAACCGGAGTACGAGGTCCACGACTTCGGAGATGGATCCGTTTTCGTTTGGCGAACCGTCGACATTGAAGACTGGGATCGGAGCAGAAAGCTTGCGACGGGTGAAACCATGGGCATCTGCGAATCGCGGATGCATGAAGACTCCGGTGGCTCCGCAGTCCACCAGGGCCTGCAGGGTGCATCGGTGTTGTGTATCCGTGCTCAGCACTTCAACGGGTATGTCTAACGAAAGCTTGCCGGGCAAGGCAGAAATCTTATAGCTACTGGGTAGCCGCCGTTCCCACTGCGGGCGAAACCTTCGGAGTGTGCGGATTGCAACCGGAGTTGCTTGCTTCACGTCGGACGAATCATTGGAAAGGTCGGAATGATCATCGTGTATTTCATCTACGTTAAGACAAGCAAATCGGTTGTTCACCAACGAGGCCGCACGGATCACTCGTTGGTCCGGGGAAAATCTGCCGTGTCAGATTCCTCAACCGGGGCCGTTCCCTCGTCGTCTATTCCTCCCGGAGTCCCAGTACTTTCTACAACGTCGGCCGCGGTCAAGAGATCCTCGATAGCGGACATCCGCTCCTCGGTTGTCATGAACCGGACATCAAACCGCAGCGGACACTCGCGGGCCATGTGGCCGGGTTTGCCGCATCGGTAGCACGACTGAGGGGCAGGGGGCCGAGAGCGGGTGTGGTCAACGTCCATTGGGACGCCGGGTGAGAGAGCCTTTGGAGGAGGCAGGGGTTGGAAACGGGGTTGGAGAGGCGGGAGCTGGGTCCGAGGTGCAGGAAGTATCCCTCCGGGGTTCCGAGCGACTCCGGAGTTCGCAGCAGGTCGGGGAGAAGGTCTGGAGTGAGCGGAATGCTGGCCGAAGTGGAAGGACTGGTTGGCAGCACGATTGTCTGCAACCCGTTGCGCAGCGCTGTACCATCCTTCGAAGTCTTCTTCGCTGGGGCAGTCCGCGGACTCCGCGACACGGCTCTGGATGACGGAGTCGAGCCCGCGTCGGAACTTCATCGTGATGTTGGAGCCCTCGGTGTATCCGGACTGGTCAATGAGGTCCTGGAACTCGTCGAGGTATTCCTGGAAGGTCCGGCGTCCTTGGTGGTAGCGGGTGGACTCCAGCTTGAGCATGGCAGACTTGCGTTCCCGATCCGGAAGGAAGCGAGTCCGGAATTCCGAAGCGAAGTCACTCCAGGTTTTGAAGTAAGGATCCCGGGTGCTCCGGAGAACCATGTCCGCATATTCCTTGGCTCGGTCCTTCTGGAAGAAGGAGAGACACCAGAGGATTTTGGCTTGCTCGTTCGGGAAGTGGTCCGGACAGAGCTGGAAGTAGATGGTGCAAGCGTTGAAGAATGCGCGACCATCCTTGCGGTTTCCGTCGAAGATTGGGGGAGAGGCGGGCTTCAGACGGGACCGCGGAGTGGTATTGTGTCGACCCGGGGCGTGTTGGGAGGCTGCTGTGCCTTCCGGTTCGGGGTCCGGAGTCGTTTTGGGCGTAGGGGGTCGGGGTGTAGCAAGGAGTGATTCAATTCGAGCTAGGGCGTCATGGATGGTGCTGATTTGGGTTTCGTGCTCGTACGTCTGAGCCCACAAGGTCCGCAAAGTCTCGGAGTCCGATCCTGAAGCGACTGGCTCGAATGACGGGATCTGGCCGGAGGCGCCCGTCATTTCGGAGTCGTCAGGGGAGCGAGGGATGGAGTTCCTTGGGTCCTCAGAGGTGGGTGGGAGTAGCAGGAGAGCGTCCGGAATGTCCGCAAAACCGGAAAGACGTCGGGAGCGAGTCCGGGATGACGCGGGACGTTTTCCGTAGGGCTCTAGTGCCAGGATGGGGGATCTTGTTCTGCTGTAAGGGCAACCTCAAGATGGCCGCACAGCGCAGGCCTAGCAGAGGGAGAATCCAAAGATATGAATAATGCTACCTACAATACATGAGAGAATACACACCTAGCAGAGGGAGAATCCAAAGAGAACAAGATAAGGATCCTCCATGCTAGGATGCGAAGTATATACTGTAGAAGCGTGGGAGAAGAATGAAAGAACTGTATAGTACACCCGCCACAAGTCCGATGAATATCACAAGGTACGAGCAGGAGCATGTGATAATAAGTGGAGGGGAATATGCAGGAGTCGTGCCAGCGACCTGGGGAAGTGGGAATAGGAAGGGAAACGGTGGGAGAAGTGAGGGGAAGTCGTCCCGACGAGTCCAGAGACGTGCACACGAGTCCGGAGTGAATCCGGACTGCGGGAACGCTTCGGAGTCATCGGAACGCTTTGGAAGGCGAGGGAGTGGGGTGGAAAGGATGGAATGAATGATGGAACGAAAGGGGGTGTAAATAAGAGTCCGTGGAAAGAGGGGAGAGGGAGGGGACGAGGGGAAAGGGAAATGGACAGGGGAATAGGGGAAAATAGGAGTGTCCCCTTACAGAAGCACAGAGTCGACGTTTGGAGGGTTCGCGCCACCGTGCCATACCTGCTGCTCGAAGCGATTGGGGAGCCCCCCTCCAGCAAGCGCTACTGGTCCATCCCGGGGTTTGCACTTGTCCACCGTTTCTCGATTCTCGTCCGACTCCCTGTTGTCTTTGTTGCGCTCTACTATATCCCTGACCAACCATTCTATGTTCCTAGCCAATATTTCTTCCTCGGAATCACTCACGTCCCGGAGATAGTGAGTGTCATTCGTGTCCTCCGCAATCTCGCCCTGGTCCTGCGCGATTTCCACCGCTACTTTGCCGATGGTCGTGTCGGTGGCGGCGGCGGCGTCTTCTTCTGGAGACTGGGCATCCGCATCCGGTGCATCCCATGGGTACCGGAACTGTCCTTCGCAGGACCAATGCGAGTAGTCGTCAGTGTACATTAAAGCATCCGTCGCCCTTGATTCAACATCAGACAACTCGATTCCTTTCTAGGGTGAATCAAATGGACGTACATGTTCATGACCCTGCCACCCACTTCTGCTGTTCCATCGAATGGCTGCTGCATGGTAGTTACGCGTCGACGAAGAGAGTGGAGGGAAAGCTGGAGAAATCAGAAAGTCGACCAAGCTCGCTTCTTAACAGACCCAAGAAACCACAGGTCAAAGCCCCGACGTGAGGGTGGTCGGTGGCTACTTCGCGAAATTCGTGTCACGTTGTGTTCACTATTTGCCCTATCCGCTGCCAAAGCACCGCACACACCCTCCTCCCGCCCGCTCATTGATTATATTTGTCAAAGCGGCGCTACATTGAGGGGCACGAGCTTTCGGCTCGAATTCCTAGCATAGTACTGCTTACATGGCTTCAACAGTAAGAACATTTACGTGCATTTGTAGTGCTTATTTTTATATACATAGACATAAGGCTTTCTTGTACAAATTAAACTTTCGAACCACGTCCCGAAGCGCGTGCAACTAACCAAGAGGTATATCCGGATTCGAATTTCGAGCGCCAGGGCCACCACTCACAACACCACGTGTTGCGGTCTCAGCCAAAAGTCAGCATCGTGTTCTAACGTGACTACTAAGTCGGCCTACGTACAACTCACGCAGCGCCAATGCATTCCGACAACGAGATTGATATAGAAAATACATCCGAAATTTACACATGATATATGTTCCTCCTGGGTTCGTTCTATTTTCTGCTTCCAGTCTTTGTACTCACGTTCGTGTAGTTTTGATTTACCCAAGGTACCTTGAACTAAGAATTTGCGAGTGGCTATATCCCCGTTGCTCAAGGTATGTCCTCCTCGAACCCATACTAATACAGCAACAAACCAGAAGCAGCTAGTGGCTGTTCCTGTAGGCCAACCCGGTGACAAGAACCTCCGTCGTACAACAGTCAATGGGTTCCTTACTTGCTGAACCATTGATCCGGGTTCGTGAACAAGACGTGTCTATACATAACTTCAAATAAGTTCGACTATATAAAGGCTTGCAGCGTTTTTATGTCTGTGTGAGACATGTTTCTCTCAAGACAATGGGTCAGCGTTGCCGCAGCAGTTTCTCTTACTCTACCTGCGGTACGTGGCGTCGCGCCGCCCTCGCCGCCACCTCAGTCAGTGGTAAATCAGGATCTTCAAAGGCCATGATACGCTACTCACTCTGGATGCCCACCCAAGTTTGTAGATCCTCTTTCATTCGCAGTGCTCGGCCAGAATGCTCTATTCCGCGCGTCTGCATTCAATACGACCTTTAACCCCACTTCCACTCCTCCTCCGTTCTTTCAAATCATTGATAATGGATTCCTCGACATCCTCGGCCGAAATCCTTCGTTCCATGAGATCGCGTCGAATCCGACCCTTCCCTTTGCAAATGAAGCTCCGGTCTATATCCCGGCCTTGGATGAGATCTTCTTCTCGAGCTTCTCGTCACCTGGAAATGCAAGTGTGAACAACAAAGTAAACAGGGTGCGAATGGCTGAGGTCGAGGAAGCGCTGAAGGCCAGTAAGGGCTCCGCGGTTAATGTTACTGTGACTCCCGTTTGTTCATCCTATTTGTCTCGGTGATACTTATTTGACCCCATTATCACTAGCTTGATCTACCAGAGACCGTTCTGTCGACAAACGGGGGGTCTGGGCCATTCCGAGGCTCCTTGTTATTTGTAGGAAATGGACTCGGTACTCTTCCTCCAGCCGTAACCCTTGTGAACCCACGACACCCTCACAATGTGACTGTCCTACTGAACAACTTCTTTGGCCGCCAATTCAATTCTATAGACGATGTGAAGATCCACCCGAAGAGCGGCAAAATCTTCTTTACCGATGTCCAGTAAGCATTACATCGTCGATCCAATGTCCATTGATATCAAGGCTTCACAAAGATATGGATTCTCCCTTGGAATACGCCCTGCGCCTTTGATGCCCAACCAAGTTTATCGATTTGATCCAGATACCGGGGGCGTTCGAATGGTCGCTGATAGGTTTGTGCGTCCTAATGGAATAGCATTCACCAACGACGGAAAGACAGCCTATGTGTGAGTCCTCCACCCCCATTTTGTGAAATTAATTCACTTCTTCGCACCATATTAGATCTGACACGGGATCACTTCAAAATCCCATGAGAACGTCTGATTTCCAAACTCAACCCGCTACTATGTGAGCACTAAGCCCTAAGCATCAGCGGAAAAGGAGAATTGGGTGTTGCTCACTTCACTCACTATAGCTATGCTTTCGACGTCGATCCGATTTCTGAAAGATTTGTGAATCGACGTGTTTTGGCATTTGTCAATGCAGGTATTCCTGATGGATTGCAGGTCGACATGAGCGGGAACGTATATGCAGGCACGGGAGATGGCGTTCAGGTTCGCGTTTATTATACCATCCCTCTGACCACATCTGAGCTTAAGGTAGGTTTGGAACCCGGAGGGGACCCTACTAGGAAAATTCTTCGTCAACATGCGAACTGCAAATATGGCGTTCGCTGGCTTTGGGCGGCTCGTTATCTTGTCGCAGACGAAGATGTTCCTGGCTCGTATAAACGCTGGAAGTGTCAATTTGGAAGGGTAGATGTTCCACGAATTCACATCGGGGTTTGCGTGTAGTAGTGGTATCCGCAATCTAGCCCCTGACCCACCCCTTAGCTCCTGTGTCGGTGGGTTCGAGGTAGAAGTGTGTTATATGTTTACTAAGTCCTCATTTGCGTCGGTATCGACAGAGAATACGGCGTGCACTGCCCTAGACTACTGAAAGGCGGGACTGGACATCGCGAATTACTGCATAGAAAGCCCCATCGAACAACCCATTAAAGAAGCGCCAAACAAGGTCTCTAAACAAACACAGCGATAATACAGAACGACTCTACCAAGTCCGAAGTACCAAATATTATACTTGCCAACCGACGCAATCATACCACTCTAAAGATCAACAAAAACACCGAAAACCCAATGCACATAACCCACAGAACATCCGCTATATCCTGTCTGCTCAATCGCACCGAGACGCCGCCATTCGGGTAGCCCGAAAAACCATAATACGGGTCGTAAGGGCCGCCGACACCTGTCCAGCTGTATTGATAAGGGAGGCTTCGTTTGAGGGCGTTACTTGAAGTTGTGTTGACAGCGGCTCCGACAGGCAGAATGTGCTACATGGGCGACACGTCAGACTCGAGTCCATGAGACGAAGGGAAATTTAGATGGTCTCACATCGAAGACCCGCTTGAGATCAGGGTAATGCTCTATCGCTTTCGACATCGTAAACGTACTTAGCTCGTGCATGAGCACGATTGCCCCCACCTATAACACCGAAAGATTCAACCCTTGACGGTAATCGTGACTTTGCAAAGGGTCAAGTGGACTTACATTGTCGAACGCGCCATTCGCCGCCAAAGAGACTATATCAGCGTAGTTCGCGTCGACCTCAGCATCTGCTTGCGCGTCGCCTCGGCCGCCTTTCCAATCGAAGGTATCGTATTGCCAAAGGATAGTCACAAGATTCAGACTGTGCGCGATGAAGCGGATTCGATCATCGGTATCTCCGGAAGGTGGCTAAGGATGCTTATTAGAAAAACTACGATACAAAGACTATATCTTACCCGCCAACAAGTCGGAGTTACACCTGTAATGAACTGGACTGCCTTTCTCTGAATGTCGCAGTTAGCCCATTAGGTTACATCTATGAAAGGCGACGATGGGCGCACAGCTGAAGTAGCGAAGTCAGCATGGTGGAGTATAGCAATACACGGCAGGCATACCGTAATACAACTCTGCAAATGCCTCCTCATTTGAAAGTGTAGTCACTAAAAATGTATGAGCTCATAATGGCCTAGAACTAACAACGCAGAGATCCGCACTGTACTTGTGCGACCATCCATCTACGCAGATGAAATTCAGCAGACAAGCAGACAAGGAAAACTAAAGACTCATGAAGGCAGATCTCATGCCCTTATTAAAGCAAGTTAGCTACAGTATCCTTGAGGCAATCCCCGCACTTACCGTCCGAAACGGCCCGCCGAGCTTCCCTCGGCCAATCTATAACGTTGCTACCCACGAAATACATCGCTGTTGAGAGTATAAGATATTGCTACCGTGGGAGAGGATTTTGCCTTACTTGCAAGTTGCTTCTGTGATTGCAGATAGTCGTAGAAAGTGTTATGTGCGCAGTTAGGTCCGTCATCAAATCCATACCCCAGAGTTTTTGGCTGTACTGATCAACCATCTTTGTTCAATAAGCTTGTGCAGCAAATAACTCACTTCGGGCACAAATGATACATCGTCCGGAATGCCTGGATATTTTGTATTAGTGCATTGGTTGAATGACCACCAACAGTCTGGGTCGTCGTCTGGGTAGCTCTTCAGTGCTGCGGAAATGTCTGACCCTCCAACACCCTACCGGTCAGTCAGTGGAATTGTCGATTCATGGCCCTAGCAAGCATACCTTGACAGAGATATCAGGAATATTGCCCTTGATGGCAGCAAAAGCTGCCTGCGCGTCTCTGTCGCCATCTATGATGGTGGCCTTCTCCCAGATTGGCGGAAAAGAGGACAAGTTCGACTCTACGAGATCCTCCTCGTAGGGGACGCATTCAGCGGTAGGAGCTAATAACCGTGAGTAATATCCCTTCAGCAAGACAGGCTACCCACCGCCTGCGGCGTTTGTGCTCGGTTGCTGAGGTATCCCAGACACCCTCGGAGAAAGCGCCAGGCCCA
Organism: Pleurotus sapidus; assembly: GCA_026743855.1. Taxonomy (NCBI): domain Eukaryota; kingdom Fungi; phylum Basidiomycota; class Agaricomycetes; order Agaricales; family Pleurotaceae; genus Pleurotus; species Pleurotus sapidus. Next base: position 104,758 of record JANBWZ010000024.1, on the reverse strand, counting down.
AGGCCAGGAATATTAGCATGCCATACATAGGCGCAAAACAACTGAGTGAAAAAATGCGAATTTGCGCAAGGGCCCAAAAGAGATGGGGTTTCCAGCAACGAGGGGGAGGGGGTGACTGGAACCGTATCGGATATGCTGCTTTACTACAATTCCCTTGTGGCAACAAGGTACGGTAAACAGAGAGACGTATCGAGCATACTGTCAGTCTGGCGTTCAGCGTTTCCACTCGATGAATTCGAGGTGCTCGTAGAATCCTGGCACGCTCTATGTTAGCCCCGATGCGGGCACAATCCAGAGTCAAAATTTACCTTGTTTGAGCCCCGGTGGCCTGGGTGAGGACCTCCGATTATCCCTATGAATGTTAGATCCGAAAGTGCCCGTTTTTGCCTAAAAGGGGTGGATTGGAAATTCCCTTATTAGGAAGTCCGGACGAACCTCCCGCCCTGCTTCAAAACCTGTCACGTGAGTGGCCACTCGATGCAACTGAAATATCGGCAGTGGCACAATGGCACAGACATTCCTTCTCATTCTCTACCATCACTCAAGACACCGATATCTGCAGGATGAATCCTGAACTCGAGATGCGTGAGCGTTATGCGACTTGGACCTGGCCTCGTCGGTCTGGCGAGGTACTCCCCCGGCCTCCTTGTAGTGGCAAGCGCCCCCCGAATGGCTTTATGTGGGCTCCGACACCATCACAATTCTACTGGATATCCCGCATTCCGGGAGTCGGATTTATGACCATCTGGTCGAAAAGCATGATCGTAGAGTTCGAAGAAACGTCTACCGAACTGGCAGCACAAGGGATCGCGCTAGAGAAGCTGGAAGATCAGGAAGCACCGAAGAAATGGGAGCCCTGGCCTCTTCTCAGCCTCCCAGTTCCTACATGCTTGCATGGTGGCGAAGATGCCAATGTCTCTAGACGTTCAATAAGGGGTCGTCGCGTCGGGCCTTTGTTGCCACTGGACCTCGGGGGCAAGGATGTCAAAGTAAGCCACCCCAACTTCTATGTACATTTGAAAGCAATTGACTCGATTCCTGTAGTCTCTTTTTGGCAGTACTTACTCCTTCGAGAGCAAGCTAGAAGAACTCATCCCTGCCTCCTTCTATCCGGACGTCCTCATAGTCAACGACCCACAAGGAATCACGGAAGGTAAACGTGTCCTCGACGCAGTTGAAGATGATACAACTCTGGAATCCGTTCCTAGACGCTACAGACGCGTCTGGCCTCATGTCGACCGCTCGAAATACCCTGCTCTCCCTGCACCAGGGAACATCGCCTACCTGAACTTTGCTGGCGCACCGCACCTCGGACACGGGTCCCACTCTTCCGTGCATCGCGCGTCTTTACGACTCCCCGGCGCTCTTGCCGGGATGACAACCGACGGATCAGTCTCTGTGGCGGCGAAGATTGCTTTTCCTATAACTGGCGCACGCATGATGCTGGATCACGAAGCGAAGATGTATACGAAAGTCTACGGCCCTGCAGACAACGACGACACAGACCTTGGCTGTTTCTCTGGCCCAAATAAGAATAACGAACAGAATGGGAAAGATCACGAAGCCGAAGACGACGAGGAGCTTGTTTCTACTCGCTACCGCCACTTGATGGAGCACTTCACTGGTTTCAACATAATGACTCCGCATCTCGCGCATCCAGTCCCTGTTGGCGCCGTGCTCCCAAAGCTCTATGGATATTATGAACCTTGCGACGAGTCCGAAGACATGGTGAAAGCGCGGAAGACTGACAAAGACCCAGCACACTATTGGCGCACACGAGACTATGGGAACGCAGAAAAAAACAAAGCACCGAAGAACCTCCTCAGCCCCATCCTCCTGATGGAGGACTGCGGCACCCCAATCAACTCCCGTGCAATGTCAATCGACGACAGGTGAGGATCGACTAACTGCTCTTCTCAGCATCTCTAATCTAATTAACGCACTTTGTAGGACCGAATGCTATTCCTTCCTCCTTCGCCTTCAGCACGCGGAGTTTAACCACAACTCCTTCTGGGTACGCAATATCCTGACACAGCCGGGGCCTCTCCACCTCCCGCCGCACGAGCGTAGTGGCGATGTACAGAGTTACCGCCTGATTGATGCTGGGCGCATGGTTCACTGGAGCGAATTCATAGAGGACAGGGTTGGCGCACTGCCCGAGCCTACGAATGAGACAGAAGCTAGAGCGTATCTGACGAAGGTGGACAATGCGGAAATTGCCTGGGAAAGGTGCAAGGCGCAGGATACGGATTACGGGCTGGGGGAGCTCTTGTTACAGGGCCGAGTGAGGGGCAAGCCAGCGGATATGTTGTCGCGCAGCGACATGGGCCTGGGGCCGTGAAGACTTGAAGTGAATTGTGCTCTACTCTCATGATCATTGTATTGTTTGCCTTTGCAGATTTCTTTAGTGGTTTATTTATTATTGCTTAATATCAGAATTCATCGAGTGATTAATGCATCCGCTATTCGGTTTCTGCTAAGTACAGGGATTGAATCGGCAGAGGCTAAATTATACATTCGTCCCAATAGGGGATATTCAACGATGTTTGGTCCCCTGCTCTAACTAAGCAGAGGCACCCCCATCTCCTTTTTCGCCTCCGCAAATTCCATCTGCTGGGCCTCCTTCCACTTCGCCAGAATCTCCGCCATCCTGGCTTGAGCTTCCTTCGCAATTTTCCTATGCTCTCTCGCGGCGTCGAGTATGCTAAGCCCATGCATGCCTGTCTTCGTTCCGCCATTCGTATTCTCTTGACCATACCGCCCCTGCATCTCATGAGCTTTGAACGTCTCAAAGGTCATCGCGCTCCCCATCCCTACGATGCGAAACCTTGGCTCCTCCATCCCCCGTCTATCGGGTTTCTTCTCCAGCGGGCCAGGCTGCACGAGGATCTTGCGAGGGCGCGAGTTGTACAGGTATCCGTGGATGTGGAGGCGCGCTAGGAGGGAGAGACACATCGTTCTTTTAAAGTATGACATTGAGCCAACAAATCGAAGACATCAAGAAGTAATGTTTCGCTCGCTTGTGATCCTTGGAGAGTGTATTGAGTGCGACAGGCGTCCCGCAATCCTCCAGTAGTAAGATTGCTCCAAGTTTCTCCCCACTGCGATCGTTTCCTAGCGCCTCAGGCTCGTAATATCCATAGAATTTGGGCACAACGGCCGACACAGGCACAGGGTACTGGATATAAGGCGGCAGTAGATTATATCCCATCCACTCTTCCATGAGGTGCCGCTGACTGCCAGGATCCGAGGGATAGTCGTATACCAGGTTGTCAGGTTGGGGCCTCGCCGCACCGTATATCTTGTTGTAAATCTGCGCCTCGTCGGCCAGCTTCCCCATTTCGTTCGGGTCAGCGATTTTCACGACGACGCCAGTCGAGCGATCCGGCGTGTCAGCGAGGAGAGGGATATCGAAGCGCATGGCCCCGCGAAAGATGTTGTACTTTCCCGTCGAACTCGGGCGCAGGCTGGGCGCACCTGCGAGGTTGAGGTGGGCCATGCAAGCATCCACCGCCATGGGACGCTCGTAGTCGATGGAGTGACGGTAAACGCGTGGGTACACGAGCTTGTATCTTCGAGGCGATGCTTCTACCCTCACTTTCGCCTCTGGATCAGACTGTTGGCCGCCCGCCGTCAAGCCTTGAGGATCGTTGACCAACAGTATCTCGGGGAAATAATCTGCCGGAAGGAATTCTTCGAGCTTGAACTGGGGCTCATACGCCGTGCCAAAGTCAGGCTAGGCATTCAACAACAATCAGCACCCAGACTTCGCGTCGAAACGCTGTACGCACTAGTAGATATTTCGTCGCACTCGCGGTCTTGGGCTCTGGGTATTCTGCTAATACCACCTTCCGCAGGGGATCACTTTGGATCACGACCCTGCGGCATTCTTTCTTGAAGTATATATGCCGTGTAAGCATTGGATACGGCAGTCGACGCGATGGGAGTGGCTCGGGTTGCGATCCCGTTTTTGCCATCGTTTCCTCGTAGTTTTCTCCAAATTCTTTGATCATGCTTTCAGACCATATAGTGATCGCACTCGATTTCGATCCCGGTCGTACGTCGATGTAATACATGTTCTTTGGTTCGTAGGCCCATATGTGACCGTTTGGAGTACGATTTCCGGACGGAGGGGGCTGCGGGAGATTTGAAGCGCCTTTCTTGCGTTTCCACTCGCGAGAGACTAGATTTTTCCGCCCTTCGAGTTCGTCCATCCTCAGTATTATGATAATGTAAAGGACAAACCACTGCGTCTCGTCGCGTCGCGTCTTAAATTGGCTGGCTCCGGTCACGTGTCGAAATGCCTCGTGCAGGAGTGGCTCTTGAACTTGTGAACAAACTCAGACATTAACGTTGCAGAGTTTAGGTCAATGCCAGACGAACCGAAAAGAAAGCGGTATGTTGGTCGTGACTGGCCTCGAAAAGCTGGAGGAGAATTCCTTCCGAGGCCGCCACCAACGGGGAAACGTCCACCAAACGGTGTCATCTGGGCATCATCTGTTGACCGATTTTATCATATACAGCGCATCCCGAATATCGAGTTAATCACTTGCTGGTCGCTCAGTATGATCAAGGAGTGGAATCAGACAAGTCACGAAGAAGAGGACGACGACGACGAAATCGAACCTGAACCCGACCCGCAACTTCTTTGGCCATACCCGTTCCTGACAGTTCCCGTGGAAGTATACCAACCTGATGGTACGATCTGGTGCACCGCACGGCGTTCAATCCAGGGAGCGACGAGGGCCTTACTCCCAGCCTTTCCACGAGACGACGCAGCCTGTACAAACCCATTCGGGAAATCGTTCGGCACGGAGGATAAACTTGAAGAATTCATACCAGACGCTTTTTTCCCTGACGTCCTCGTGGTCAACGACCCGACAGGGATTACTGAAGGGAAGAAGGTGACAAGCCACGGATATGAGCATGCTGAGAGTAGCCCAATCAAATACAAACGTCTTTGGCCAATCCTAGAACGAAGGGAGGCTGAGAGCTCGGTGGAGACTGGTGACAAGGTGGCATTCTTGAACCTCGCCGGTGCACCACTTCTTGGGAAAGGGCACCATTCCATCGTGCATCGTGCAGCGCTAAAGCTTCCAAGTCACATCGAGGCGCACTCGGCAGACGGATCAATGACTGTGGCTGCCAAAATAGCATTCCCAGTCCAGGGCGCAAGAGATCTCCTCCACCACGAAGGCGAAATTTACAACAGGATATATGGTGAATCGACCGGAGAAGAAACCACGAAACGTGACGCCAAGACTGGGTCAGAAACAAGCCTGAGACACCTAATGGAGGATTGGTCCGGGTTTCACTTGCTTTCGAGGGATATTCGACATCCTGTCCCCGCCTCCGCAGTAGTCCCAAAGTTCTTTGGGTATTACGTACCCTTTGACGAGTCCGAGGTTTGTAATGTTGATGAGCCTAAAGTTGACGAGGGGGCGGAAGAGCCGGGGGACGAAGGAGACACTGACAAGAGCAAAGACAACTCAAGCGAAGAGCACCGTGAGTCTGATAAGGTTGCAGAAGACGCCGACGAGACGGAAGAAGTATACTGGCACTGGTGTAAGTACAACACGGCTGAGGAAAATGCGCTTCCCAAGACGCGGCACAGCCCAATTCTCCTTGTCGAAGACTGTGGAGTACCGATTGAGCCGAAACGAATGAACATCGATGACCGGTAATTCTTCCTTATGACGGTGCTCAATTTGACTGAAACCGCATGAGTAGCACTGAATGTTTTTCGTTCATTATACGATTGTACGTGGAGGGCATCAGTCATAGCTCCTTCTACGCCCGGAATATAATGGTGCAGCCGGGTCCGCTCTCAAAGCCTTCCAAACAGCGGTCAATGGGAGAACCTAGCTTCCGGGTCATAGATTTCGGCCGAGCGACTCTCTGGAGTACGTACGAGGAGAGGGAGAAGGCGCGTCAAATGAAGGTCGACCCAGATGGATACAACAACCAGGATGGCGTTTGGGCAGATCCAACGTATAGACCTCCTCAGCCATGGTCACAGCGGAGGAATGAAGAGATTTTTAGGGCCAGGGAAGAGTTGTTGCTAAACCCGCTAGGAGATTGATGCATGTTGAATTTCTTGACTGTGGAAAAAAACAAAATTTGAAGTGACGTATGCAACCCTAACCCCACATTTCAATCCTTCATCATAGATACGATAGTACTTGCCGTGAATCTGGTTTTGGGTAGTTTCGTCAGCAACCTCCCAATATTTTTCTTTAATTCAATCACTATATTAATCGATCATCTTTAGCATTCGGGTGACAGACGTGGACGTCCAACGAGGCCTTGATGAACCCATATGAGGTGCGCTTGTCGTTCATACGCCTTTGTTCGTACAAGTTGAATGACTTGCGCGACGGAAATGCATAATATCACAAAGCTATAAATACACGGAGGCTATGGTAGATGCGGACTAGTCGAACCATATTCCCCCATCAATAGTAATAGTTTGACCTGGACAAACGTCAGTATACAGCCAGGATCCACATATCCAATAAACCTAACAGACCTGTCATGTAACTAGACTTCTCCGACGCAAGCATGGACACGAAATTAGCTATTTCCTCTGGTTCGCCAACTCTTCCGAGTGGTGTGGCGGCTTTGAACTACATTCAAAGGGTAGTGTAAATCATGGACAAGTGACGCAGCAACATCTACATACCTGGTCGATGAGATTGGCGCCTGAGGGAGATATGACCGCGCTTGCAGCCTCCCGTACTGTGAGCATACTTGTTAGCGATGTGCCATTCGCAATGGAAGAAGGAACTGACACATGGGGGTATCTATTGTACCAGGCGCATACGCATTAACAGTAATACCGTGCACGCCCCATTCACAGGCTATGGCGAAGGTCTAAATGAGTGGATCTCAAGCAAGCCAGGGCAGAGGCATCATACCAGCCGTTTGAGTCAACGATCGTATGGCAAATTTACTGGCGGAATATGCTCCTATCATTGCACTGCCTTTCTTTCCAGCAATTGAGGAGGCACCTTTGAAAAGAGAGAGAAGGGAATCAGAAGACAAGTACCAGACGAACGTCCCAATACTCACCAATTATTCGACCACCACGTTTTTGCTCGATCATTAATCTTGCCGCGGCTTGATAGCAAAGCAGCACACCGCGGACATTGATAGCGAATAATTTCTCCCATTCTTCGACAGTGACTTTTTTGGAGATTTGGATTAAACGTTCAGGACAAACGAGCCTCTGAATACGCACCATCAAGTAAAGAATTCGACCAGCAAACACCTGCATTGGCGACCATCTATGCGACTCAATTAATATGATTGTGATGCAGAAAATAGTAAAAAGTGATCGCACAACATCCAAACCGCCAAAGGTTTCCTTGGTCTTGGCTACGAGATTGTCGACGTCGCTCGCCGATGAGACATCCGCCGGCACGACCAAGGTTTGACTGTCCGTATTCTTCGCCTTTATTTCAGCCGCAACATTGTCCATGAGACTTTGTTTGGCTGCGATATCGCTTATAACGACGGAGAACCCGTCATTAGCAAGTTGTATGGCGATCGCTTTGCCAATTCCCTGCGCTGCGCCAGTAACTATGGCGGTTCTAGGTTGGCTGTTGGGAGACATAGAAATTGTTGAATAAGGGAATTTTCGATTGAGGGATTTCTGGGTGAAAGGGGGGTAGGTGGAATATGATGACGAGTTCGCATAGTGCTGTGGTTTTATAGACGGACGGCCCCTAGGTAGTGATGCGAGTCGACTGTTGCCTGCGATTCGGCCTCCCTGTTTTGGGTCGTGGTTAGTAGAATGGCTTGGGCCCAATCTAGGCCTGGACCCCATACCATTCCAAGCACCCCCCTTTTCATCCCAAGCTGGGCGCTTCTCACCGCCACTGTGATCTGGATCATGTTGATGTGGGAGGCTGACGGAGAGCGGGGAAATAGTGCTTTACTGGACCATTCGACGTGCGTCTTTATGAGTGTATACGCTGAGCAGGGGTGATCGACATCCAGACCACATCGGGTGTAATCACGGAAGGTGTAGCGGGTCGGTGCAAGTCGTCTAAGCCGGTCGCAAGTTCCGTTGTCTAACGCAAAATGACAAGTCGCGAACAGCAGCAAGCTCAGGTGACGACGATCTGGAATACCAAGCCTCCGGCCTCCTCACCCCAACACTCTGACTGGTTCTGGGCCTCATAATCGGTGCACAGTAGGTTGCCGAACGTTCTTGAGAATGAGCATGCAAATAAATCTGCAAACGTACTCAAGACTGAGCAACAATATAATTAAGAAATATATAAAAGTAGACACTATAGCTCTAAGGTAATGCGTATGCTGATCTATTTCTTTGAAGATGGCAAAGTCTTGCGATAAGCCTCTTCGAGTTCCTTTTGTAAGTTGGGAAGGACGGGCATATGGTTCTGCGAAAGGGGATCAATATAGGGGCCTGAGGGGAAAGGCGAAGGAGACATACCTTGTATTCCATGCTGAATTCACCTACCAAGCCGTCGCTCAAGTCAGTGATTATTCGTGCATAGACAGAGATCCCTCTGACCTTTTCCTTGAGTTGAACCACGAAGTTGGTTCGAATAACCGAACATATCATTCAAAGCAACTTCCGCAGTACAGACGAATTCCTCATCACGGACTTCGCTGTCCATGATTGTGCCTCTGCGTCCGTTGAGGCCACCTATAACAGCACCTACAGATTGCGTGTAAGTTGAGAAGCATAATTGACAGACACGTGATATAGGAACTCACTCTGGAATTCAACAGGGGCAACGACCTCGACCGTCATGATGGGCTCCAGAATCACTGGTTTCGCACTGTTGTAGACTTCGCGGAAGGCACCGATGGTCGCAAGACGGAAAGCCAACTCAGAGGAATCCACAACGTGGAAACCACCATCCTGCAGTACCAGTCGACAGCCGCTGATAGCATTCCCTGACAGCGATCCCTTCTCTAAAGCTGTATAGAAACCCTAATGAATCGACCAAAGGCAGTTAGCGAGAGGAACGGAATATAATTCCACGTAATCTGACCTTCTCCACAGCGGGAATGAAGTTCGTTGGAACGCTACCGCCCATGACGACGCTCTCGAATGCAACATCCTTTCCTGTCTCAGGATCGGGCTCCATAGGCTCGATGTAACCCATAATCTTGGCGAATTGCCCAGCTCCACCAGTCTGCTTCTTGTGAGTATAGCTGAAGTCGGCACGCTGCGTGATGGTCTCTCTGAAGGCTACCCGAGGCTTTCCAGTGGTACAATCAACGTTGTACTCCCGTCGCATTCGCTCGACGTAAATCTCCAAGTGTAGCTCACCCATTCCGGAGATGATGGTCTACAATCGTATTAGAAACTAGAATCACTGTCACGGGAGGACGTCCTACCTCTTTGCTCTCGGCGTCCATATGAACGCGGAACGTAGGATCTTCCTTCTGGAATCTGTTGAGAGCTCGGGAGAAGTTGGGTGTCTCGATTCCATTAGCCTTGATGGCCAAAGAAATAACCGGCTCCGGTACGAACATAGACGTCTATGGCACAATATTAGTTAGGCGAGAACGACTTGGTGTAAGATATGTGAGGCGTACCATGGAGAAGCTTGTGGTGCCATCGGTGAAGGTGTCTCCTGACGAGCATTCGACACCAAAGATAGCGCAGATTTCACCAGGTCCTATCGAGTCAATATCCTTTATCGTACCCATGAGAAAGAGACTGCGATATGTTGTCATATGATACGGACCTCCATCTCATTGCTATGCATGCGCACAAGCCTGGAGAGGCGAACCTTCTTGCCGGTGCGAGTATTGTAGATAGTGTTCGTCTTTTTCATGCTTCCTTGATAAACCCTCATGTAAGTCAGCTGACCAAAGCGACCTTCCTCCAGTTTGAAAGCAAGGGCGACGAGCGGGGCAGCCGAGGCGGGGTACAATGGAACGAGTGGTGCGGATGCGGGAAGTTTAGTGTCATGCGCTACGACCTCACTCTCAGATGGGTCGGGCAGATACGCGCAGACACCGTCCAGCAAGGGTTGCACGGCCGTGTTCTTGATGGCGGAACCCATGAAAACCGGAGAGAACTTGAGATTGATAGTAGCACGACGGATGGCGGCATCAATATCCTGGTTCGTCGGAACTTCATCGTTGAGGAAGATCTCGCCAATGGTGTCGTCGACTTCGGCCAGTTGTTCGATGAGTTCGTTACGCTTTGAAGTAGCCAATTCCAGAACAGTCTCAGGGATCTCGTCGGAGACAACGACATCAATACTGCAATTCGTATGAGTGGCCAAGTAGAACGGATAGACACTGTGACAAACCCCTTGACGCCTTGGTTGTAGATAGCTTTCCATGCGACCAAATCCACCACCCCCTTAAATTCATCCTCAACACCGATAGGTACCTGGACGGCCGCAGCGGGTATACGAAGCTTCGTGCGTATCTGATTCACAATCCGCCACGGGTTGGCACCAGGTCGGTCCATTTTGTTTATGAAAGATATCCGAGGAACGTTGTAACGCCTCATTTGGCGATCGACCGTCGTAGTTTGACTCTGCCATCATATAAGTGAAACGCGTCAATCAAAGTTACAGCAAGAAACCCACCTGAACACCAGCAACAGCACACAAAACCAGAATTGCACCGTCCAGAACCCGTAAAGCGCGTTCAACCTCTATAGTAAAATCCACATGGCCTTATCACCTAGTTTAGCACGAGAACTGACAGGGGATCTGAAGGGAGCTCACCGGGGGTATCAATAATATTAACAGCATACTTTTGTTTCTTCCCTGACGTCAGGTTTGTGGCCTCCCAGTCGCAGAACGTCGCAGCGCTTTGAATTGTAATCCCCTTCTCCTTCTCGAGTTCCATACTGTCCATCTTTGCACCAACAGCGTCACGACCTCGTACCTAGCCAAGTATCAGCAACTGAAAGTGTAGTGATGAAAGACCGGCCTCACTTCGTGTATTTCGCGAATGCGGCCGGTGTAGTAAAGTATTCGCTCGGTTAGCGTAGTTTTACCGGAGTCGATATGAGCCGACACGCCAATGTTACGTTGAAACCGAAGCCGCTGAACATCCTGGTCGCTGAGGGTATATTGAGGAAGACTCGCTTCAGGTTCCACCTCAGTCGGTGTCTCTTTCAGTGCAGCGGCCGTTGCTGCATGTCTCCGCGTAAGACCGACCGTGAAAGAAAGAAACCTATCGAGCACGGGTCGACGGCATGTTCTATGGAAAAGAAGAAGTTCGCGAGGCAGCATCACTCTACCATGCAAGTTCTGCAGGTAAGAGAGTAATTTTGAGCGAAGTCGGGACAACCGCGACAGAAACACGGTAAAATTAGCTTCCCACGGTCAACGAACTTCTGACTGTGGGAAAGCTTGTATGACCTTCTTAGATCTAACCGCATAAATTTCATTTCATCCACTGTAAAGATTCTTGTAACTTCCTTTGACTATCACTGTATCCTAATGGGCAGGAACAGTATGTTTGCGTCGCTCTGCTTCGTTAATTTTTACTTCCCTAACCTTTAATCAAAGGATCGCAGAAGATACCCGTGCCACACAAAACAAGTACGTTCTAATGGAGTCGTCAAATGTCTACCTCTGATGCCCTGCGACAGAGTTAAAGAAGGATCCAGGAGTGCCCAGGCTGCCTGATCTTAAAATGAAGAAAGCAGAAAGGGAACGGGTTCAACCCGTTCGTCTCCGTGTCCTTTCTGTCGCCGGAGCCTCTCTAAAGCATCGTGTAGAAGGCTTTTCATGCTCAGTTTGACCCAGATGCTGTAATGGCCTCAGAGCCTACTCTCTCTACACTTGCGATGATGGCGGAGTCATCCGCATCGGCGCATGCATCGACGTCCCAAGACGCCAGCGAGGCCTACGCCACTAATAGCAAGACAAAAGAGCAGGCGCGGAAACACTACCTCCGCACGCTACACAAAGTTGTAGACGACAGCGACATCGTAATCCTTGTCCTGGATGCCCGCGACCCGGAGGGATGCCGTAGCCGCCTAGTAGAGGAAGAAGTCAGACGGCGCGAAGCAGAGGGCAAGAAGCTGGTGTTTGTTTTGAACAAAGTCGGTGCGTGCTCGCGTTTCCTCTTGATCCTTGACGTGACAAGACCACCAGACTTGGTTCCCAAGTCAAATGCACAGCAGTGGCTCAAATACTTGCGGCATTCCACTCCTACCCTTCCTTTCCTCTCCCCCTCCTCGGCACAACATCAACGAAGCAACATATCGTCCGCTACCGCTCCCGCGCTCGTAAAGTTGCTGAAGGCTTACAAGCCTAAAACTGGAAGCGTGACGATTGGCGTTGTTGGCTATCCAAACGTCGGTAAAAGTAGCTTGATCAATGCGTTGAAGCGTAGTAAGGTGTGTGCTGTAGCCGCCCAAGCCGGCCATACAAGGGAGCTACAATCCGTCCAACTTGAACGGGGCATAAGAATCATCGATTCCCCTGGCGTCGTATTTGATGACGATGACCAAGCTGTTGATGGGAAAAGCATGAAGAAGGGGAGTGTGCTACTTCGCAATGTCGTAAGGGTAGAAGACGTCGATGATCCCATCGAAGTTGGTATGTCACGGACATCCAATTTTCTTCATTCCAATTATTTATCTATTCGTTCAGTGGAAGAGATACTGTCTCGCACCCCCCCAGCAACTCTCCAAAAGTTATATAGCCTCCCAGAATTTACGTCTACTCTCGAATTTCTGACCATGATGGCGCTAAGCAGCGGTAGGTTACTGAAGGTCAGTCTCAGCTCGTCCCTGGGATCTTATTTGTTTATGCCGTATCAACAGGGGGGTACGCCTGATATCTTGGGTGCTGCCCGCCATGTACTCCAGGATTGGAATCACCAAAAGATTCCGTATTATAGCGAACCTCCTACCGTTCATCCCTCTCAAATACCTTCTATCGGTAAACCAGCCGCATTTTCTGCACCTTTCTATTTCCTCATCCCTCCATCCATCTCACAGTCGCGTCGTCCTCTGCCGCCCCCACGATAGCCCCTGGCGCCGAAAACGTCGGCCAGGCAAAAATCCTGACGGAGTACTCAAAGCCGTTCGAACTGGAAGGGTTCTTCGGAGCAGCCGATGCAGGCGCTTTTGATGATGTGAAGATGGACGAAGATGGTGATGTGTGGTTTGACGCAGAGGAAGGCATGGATGAGGATCGGTGAGTTCAAACAACGTCTCTCAAGCGAAGCGCCTCAGCTCGTTGCAGACCAATTGCTGAGGACGCGTCGCCAAATAAATCCCTGAAACGATCGCGATCTCCCTCTCCTTCCCCGCATACTGACATTCCCCCCGTGGAACCTTCTTCGCTGCCAAACGGCAATGACACTGAAAGATACCAGAGGCAACCCAAACGCCAACGCCGTAATAAGGACATTCCGGAGTACGACGCACCTCCGGATGATCATATCCTGCAGCGTATGGCCAAGAGTAATCCGTTGAACCGAAGGATGCTGAAGCAGGAGAAGAAAAGGGCTAGGAAAGCAATGAGAGTGAAACAAAACGCACTGGGAGATGGGGGTATTATGGATGTCGATGAGGACGGTTTAGCTTTCACTTTCATGGCGTAACAGAACGCCTGGATAGTACGCTAACCGGAGTCTCCGTTCTCGAACGGTTAGATATCCGACGTTAGCGTACAGGTAGACTTTTAGCACCTCCGCCACGCCCTTACTTTACGCTTTCGATGCATGCAGTGTTTCGACTTTTAGCAGTGAAGTATTCCATGTTCCACATTCAATGGCGTTGATGTCGTAGAGTCCTCGACGTCGCCAGATCGACCATACCGGTGCCTCGCCAGTCTGGTAACTATCGATGGGTAGTGACCTCGTTGAACATCCATGGTCTTTACACTCGCAGACGGAACTAGCGCTTTTCGTTTGCCCGCTGTAGGATCCTCTCAAATAAACCCTTCGTGATACATCTGCGTGGTCACCAACATGGGGATTGCCTCATTTCATACCTGACCTGGCAGTGTCGATATCTCAACTTCTTTTGGCCTCTCCTACGTCCACGCCCTCCTGAGAGCGTACGATAGTTCACCCATGATATAACTAGTTCATCGTCTTGATTGCCCCGACGCGAAAGTCCCTTCGCAAGAGTAGCACACAAGCCTATATGAACACTCCCAAGTTGTAGTTTTGCCGATACTCCGTATTGAGCAGGCGAAAATCGACTATCGACTCTCTGGAAACTAGCAGCCGAGCTCGAGGCCTAGAGGCTTCAACTCTTGCTTTATTATCTGTGCCTCAGACTGAGCAGTGGCGCAAACTTATAATTATGGTTTCTCTTTGGAATCTCCAACTATCGGTCCCGCCTCCAAGATCAACGCCTGAGGACTCGGGAACTAATCACGACCTCGATAGTTGAATCTCATCGATGACCCTTTCGGCCACCGTGCATGGAATCTTTGTTCATTATTGGCTACAAGCCCTTCTTCCCTGCGTCATGATACTTGGCACAACGATCTCTCGGATCGGCGGTGGCCTGTTAAAATCCCGTACCGTCTCCACTCTACCTCCCAAGAACCCCCCGTTTATATCGTATCTCACATAACGGCGTAATAAAATCCTCGATCCCGCAACAAGATGTCCCAACAAAAATCTCTCTTAACCTCGATGACAGTACTAGCCTGACAGTTATCGCTTTTAACTTGGCTGGACACGCTAACCTCTGAGATAGTTCCCTCTCTTCTGGAGTACGTGAAAATCGGATAGGATGTCACTCAGAAGACGGGCCCTAGCGTACAATACAAGAATCCCGGCCACGCTAGCAGGAGAGCTTTTTGAAAGGCCATCGGGACCATTGATTGCGAGCGCTGGGATAGATTTTCAATCTCTTTATCCTTTCTAACCCTTTGCATAAGACACCTTATTCGCTAGATAATCTGCTCTTCATTACCGCTCCACAACATACAATTCATCGGAATCCAGTAGTAGACATACTACGAAGCTAACACAGGGGGGCCCACGGCGAGTCACTTTTGAAAGCAACTTCGCCCCGGAGATGAAGCTCACAGCGCGGCATTCTTTCCAGTGCTTGCCAGCAGAACGCTAGTTTCTTGTGAGAGAACCTGGGAGCCTAAAGGGAGAACCTCGCGTACACAATTTCGACTGCATAGTATGTGTATAAGGAATTGCTCTCTTGTTTGGGTCACGCGCCCGTTACTCTTAACACTACACTAAGGTGCCAAGAGCCAGGCCACTCATGGAGATTGAACATTAGGGAAACATGATATAATGTCTACTGAGCTCGCCGAAACAAAGAACGGATGTACTTAATTGTACAGAGGCCTACTAATATACTAATATTGCGGCCTAGATGTCCATGGTGAATAAGTAACATTTATAAACAGCCCAAAACCCCAAGTAAACGCTGTGTAATTTGAGAGAGGCGGGAGTGAGACACGAAGTATTGACTTCGCTGGAGAGAAAGGGCAAATCGTTCATATGCCGAACATCACGTAGGTAGAACATATGAATACCGGTGTCAGTTTCTAGCATTGTTGCCACATCTTAACGGAGTCACTAAGGACGGAGGCGATGAGAAAGGAGTTAGAATTGAGGAAGAAAGAGGGCTTACATAACGAAGGCGCGTTCCTCCTCGTTGGTGGGCCAACTGGGCAGCCACTGGTTCTGATTCTGAGCGAACTCTCGCACAGCAGCTATTGAAGAAGCAAGGATTCGTATCAGTGAGAGCGAGCCATATGGTAAGGCACTCACTTTGAGAACCATCCAACCAAGGCTTATGTCCGTTGTTATCTGGGAACCATCCATTGGTGCCACCGACAGCGACATTTAGGATGAGGTAAAATCCTAAGATGGAAGGTGGCCATGAATCAGAACTCCTGTGAGCCGAATAGGAGATAAGGGGGAAGCGTACGCTGATCGAAAGGTGCTGCCTTGGTACCATTGATCCACGGGTTCTGTAGCACGATGGTAGACGAGCCATTTTGCACCACAGGAGGGAAGTCGCCTCGATCGAAGAAGGGTACATTTATCGCGATTTCGAGCATATGGCGGAGGCGCGAATCAACGGACATGCGACTAGAGTGAAGGGTGGATGAGTCCAGGGATTAGAGCGTAACGACAGGAAACATACATGAAGTCTTCTGTCCACTCCAAGGTGTAGGTATGGTAGTCCATGTCGTATGATCTGTAGCGGTTTCTTGCCCACCCATAGGTCTTCCAAACGCCGTTGAGCCAGCTGAAGGGACCCCAGTTGAGTGACGATCGGACGAAATTGGTTCCTCTGTAACGACACTTCAGCTATCGCTCATCTATGATCGATAAGATACGTACTGTGCGGGATAAGAAGGACCGTTGCCGCGAGCCTCCATAATATCGATTTCACCTGTAGGTAAAAATATGTCAGCTGGAGTAATGATCACGACGCCGTGTTCCATATACTCACCACTCAAAGGCCACGGCCCATATGCACTATCAACTGGAAGCATCCAAATAGCAGGCCACATCTAAAAAGCATGTCCCATCAGTCTACTATTCCGACGAAGGCGCAAAAGTCAACTAAACGCACCCAATCACTGGAAAGCAATGCACATCGTGTCAATTATGGTGTTCGAAGATAGATGGGTAAGACGTCTTAAAAACTTACCCCGTAGGAATTTTGGCTCTGACTTCGACTTTGCCAAATCGGATGCTGGCGCTGTTCCTGGTGCTAAGCCGCGCACTTTGGATGGGGTTAATGATCGTGCCGGTGGTACTGTTGCTGACCGCAGAGCAGGCTTTTACATATCCAGCTTCATCGAAGGGAACGTCGTCTCCAATGGCGCTGGAGTTGGTTGAGTATGTAGTCTTCGGGTCCAATGGAGTGGAGGCGGTATACGACCACCCGCGGGTGGTGTTGAACGTACAGCCAGTGATATTGTAAATGTGATTGTCGAAGACAGCATCGTTGCCAATTTCCTCGGAGGTGAGGGTCGGAAGAATATAGAGCTTCCCATCACGGACAAACGAGTTCTTCGAGGAAGCTGTGGCCATCGCAAATTCCCCGTTCCTGCGAAAGAATGAGACAAAATCATCTGAACACGGGCATGAATGCCTTACCCAAAGCCACTCATATCAACTTCCCGGAAGAACTTGCCGTTTTCACCGAACAGGCCGTCTTCACCATTGCTGAAATCCTCGTCCAGCACCGGGCAAAGATTACCGGGCATCAGTCGAACAGACTTGTAATCGAAGTATACGCGAACAGCCCCAGCGGCGAGGCCGATGAGGATCATGCTGTATGTAACGACATAGGCTATTTTCGAATATGGGTCCTTCTTCGTAAGCCAAGGCTTTGCCGCAGGGACGCCCTCCGTCAACATGGTTGACTTCGGGCGTTCCTTTAATTTGATTTTCGGCACGGAGGGGGTGCTTCCATAGATAGTAAGAGGCCGCGCCGGAGGTGAAGCAAATGCTTCTCGGAGGCGGGCCGAAGAAGGACGAGAGCCAGGATAGTCACCGGTATTGGGGCGGCTGTATGAGGCGCGAGGCAGATCAGAGCTGCTGGCGCTAACGGACGAGGTTCCGCTTCTCGGGGTTGAATCGGGGAACGGGTAATGAAATTGTGCGTGTGCCCCCGGTATGCCTGGCGAAGTTACTGGTGTATGATCTGGGCTGCTGAAATTGCGGACACTGGGAGGCGGGGAGAAGGGATTCACTGGAGCATTGTGAGCGAGACTTCGAGGAGTGACAGGAGGGGAATCTGCGGAGGAGGCCGCAGCCGAGGGGTGAGACTGAGTACGACTATGAAGAGAAGGCTTTGAGTCGTTGTCGCTCTCGGTGGAGTCCGAACCACCTATCGAACGAGGTGGGGCGAGGGAGGACGAGGTCCTCGGTCGTGAGTACATCAACCAGCGAGGACGGGGGAGGCGTCAAGTACAGGGGAACGTCGGGCAGCAAACGACAAGCTAGAGTTCAGTCACTCCCTCCAAGAATTTATAAGTGATCTAAAAAAATACCCTTGGGCTTCGAGATCCACAAATGAACAGGCCTACCCAACAATGGCTCAGGCCAACGTTCCTGGCCTCGAGTTTGCGCGGACAGATGATAGATCTCCCGATGCTTCACATCTTTGGGTAAATTCTTCCCAGCCGCCACTCGGAGAAGGACGGCCATACAGGTGGAAGCGAATCGCGTCCTGAGCTTACTCACGACGGAACAGTCTTTCGTGCGGCTGATGAATGCACTCTTAATTGGCATTTCGCCGGGCCATTGTACCGCATCTGCCCGTAGAACCAATGATAGGGCACAGATACTGAAACATAACGTCGGGTGTAAAAGTGGGGGAAAATGCGGCATCAGAATGTACATGTCGATCATAAAATGCCCAACAGACCTGTCACTGTAAGTATACAGCCCGAAAGTCTCCTAGCTGCTCCAAGATGACGAGGTCGTCTTGGAACACCCAGCGCGAAGCCTTCTGAATGGAGTGTGCTCCAACGACTGCAATTAACTGGCAATCAACGAGGAATGTTGTGAAGGCAACAGTCGGACGCGATGTCTCTCATAGTCAGGAAGCTGGAGGATCACCTATAATTTTTTACCGCACGAAAACGCACAGCCGTCACGTCACGATTTCAATTCATTTTGGCGGAGGTGGGTTTATTAGTTCTCCCCGACGAATCTAGGCCACCCGCAACTGATGAGATAACGACAGACATCATAACGAAACATACCATCTAACAAGTGGGCTTTCCCACTCAGCCAGGTCGAGGCACTGAGAAGACTGATCAGACGCGCATTGTGCGGGTTTCTGACAGTGATTGTCAGGCAAGAAGTGACCCATGAGAGTTTATTGGATTACGGGAGTAGTCCATCTATTCGCCAGCTCCCAGTGATGGATTTCCAGGGATTTAGGGCACCAAGAATCCAGGATTCGAAGCCATCCGACTTCGAATTTCCGGCGGCGAGGGAAGCGTACTACGATCCCGCTGCTAAGTCGACACTAGTAGCCTACTAGCTGAGTGGTGCAAACGCCTCAATATGAATGAGGGTGGCAGTATTGATGATGGTGGTCGAAGTTAAAGTAGATGTTACTCCTTCAAGTTGGTTTACTGACCGTGGGATGATTTCCCCTGACTATTCATAAGGTTTAGTGGTCACCAGTCAACGTTTCAAAATTTCAACAGTCACTAGTCGTGAATGACTTTGACTTTGACTTTGATCTATCGCCACTCTGTGCACTCGCATTGTCCTTGTTTCGATCCTCCTTGGATAGCGGAATGCTAGCTCCAGACCTAGAATACAAGCACCAGGGCGCATCAAAAGAAATTTCGACAGTCCCAAGAGCTTGCACTTCGGCACTTCAGAACGCGCGTACGCGACACCAGGATGTCAATATTTCAATCATTGCCCTGAGCATATGCATAATGGTAGAGCATACAGCTTTTGAACTCCATCGTACTTATCAAAGCAATTTTTATCATATCTAGTCAGGCTACGCGACGCAGTGGATGTGTACATATGATACTGCGTGGAATCGTTGATTCCCAGATCATCTCATGTTCCCAACCGATAAACGTGTTGGCTGCCTTAAGCGTCGGTTAGGTCATTAATCGACCTTCGACGGAATGCTTCATGTGCGGGATGATAAATATAAGCAGACTCACCGCTACCAACCAGTTTCAGGCTTTCCTCCCACTCACACATGCTCGGTGCCGCCGCCCCTTGTCAGGCAAGTCCGTCTGGGAATGTTGTCGACGCTTGGGAATGTTGTCGACGCTTGTCGCGGAAGAATCACTCACACCGCACTACAAGATAGAAGAACAGACCTGTTGGGATCAGTACCTGGGCGAAGTTTTCTGACATCTTGGACAAGATGGTGGACGGAGTGAGGGCGACTCATGGGACATTATATTGGTAGGATGATAAGAAAGAGAATGGCAGAAGATAACACGGAGACCGCTCAATTACTATCGGCGAACGGCGTCAGGCCTAAGGTTCAAGGCATGCGCCGGTAGTGTCTGAATCGCACAGCCGTATTCGGTTCATCGTCGGTGATCATATTCCTCTGGGATAACAATGACGGCCACGGACAGGAACAGGTTACGAGAGTATGACTTTATAGTTCAATCCAAGTTTGTTGCAAGGTGAATGATTCATTTTACTTCTGCGATTCGGCCTACTTTCGGTACGAGCTTCTGGAATTACCGATGACAACGACAGGCCTGAAGGAACCATTTGTGGGCGCACGCGCGAACCTTCGAGGCCCGATGAGACATTCATTTCAAGTTTACTTCAAGGCTATACACACCAAGGATTCCGTTTCCAGTACGTATTCCATTGATCGTGTCGTATGGGGAGGTCGGAAGCAGGTTGCCTCCTTCCTGGAAATAGCGAATTCTATAGGAGCATTTGTCTGCGCTGCCTTCCATTCCTATACACGGCAGTCAATTCTCCAGCCCGCATTCTCCTCTACGTTTCGAATCCGGTATTCGTTCGGGCGGGCGCGATCTCACCCTAGAAACTTGTTCATTTCTCTCCGTCACATCGATATATCTTGCTTGCTTGATGCGTAACTCTCCGATGTCGTCGACGTTCCTATTCTCGTCCTTCGCAACTATCTCTCGTCGCAACTATCTCTCTTCGAAGGCTATCCGATGCATTAGTTCTTGATTTAGAGCGTCGTCCACGTATCGATATGAGAAGTAAGCCGCATCTCCACCGACGAAGTACAAGCCACTTATCAGCTTATCTCCGTCTGAAACGTTCTCACTCGGCACTTGCGGGGCTACATGAGTTGATCAAGCGTCCGTAGGTGTGGGTGATGAATAACACCAAAGTTCTTGACATCCTCAAGAGAAGTCACATCCCCTGTCTTCCACCCCTTTCCAGCTCCTTCTGTGCCTCGTTCGCATGCTGGAGATCTATTCATTGTGGTTCCTACTTGGAGTCACAGTCGGACCCGCGTCTAGCATCGGCGGTCGTGGATATCTGCTCCAATGCTGAACAGGGGTTAAGAAGCCGTGAACCTCACTTCGGTTTGTTCCATTGTTAGATGGAGTCTCCCGGTGATGTATGTTCTCGAACACGACAGTGAGTATCATATAAGGTAAGCGCTTATCGTTTATAAATCAATAGTCCTTCCCTATTTAGATGTCAGATATCTTCTTCATCGCTTGCCGACGCTGAATGGCTCGATGCTTAGGACATAGAACAAACCCAGAAGAATATTTCGTTACTGCGTCCACCATGCTTTGACCAGCTCCAATGGCGTCGAACTTACGGCAGGCCATCATTACGCCACCACCTCAGAGCTTACGAGAAGCTATGTTTGTTATATTATCGTGAGATGGAACAAGGTGAGGTAATTGCCCAGACTATCGATGTCTAAACCATCAAACTGCCGTATTGCATGTCGGAGGGCGATAGCCAATAACACCAAACACACACTTTGTTCCGATTCCCCGGAGGTAGAGTATTAACGAACGCCAGTCGCTGCTAGTGGGAATTATCGATTTCCAATCCCCGATAGGATGATGGATATCCGGGATCCCTTGTCTCGTTTGAGAGTTTTGTGGACACGGCATGGTTCTGAGGATTATCCCAAACGCCAATCCGCAGTGCAAGGTCTGTGCCGTAGAACCATCGCACATTATCCCCTGGCTAAGCGATTTACCAGGTGGTCTCGTCCGACATCGTGCTCTCGTAATGACCTCTTCGAATGCTAACTAGGATTCACCCACAATCTCAGCGTCTTCCTCACACGCGTTGGCAGGCGTCGGGCGTCGTGACTCCTGGGATTTCCCACTCATTCGAAGCTAAAAACAAGGTATCGGTCATCCCATCGTTTTAAAGATCAAGCCGGGGTTGACACAGACACAATTCGGGTTTTGATTCAAGGCACTGGCTGCATGTGCAATCGAACACACCCCTCCCGATGGAATGTCCTCACAGAATTGATGACAGCTATCCATTCAAAGTTAATGTATCGCCTGCAGGCTGCTTCACAGATCTCTCCCCGAATCTGAGTCTCGACTTCCTGTCTCGGACCTATCGAAGATGCCAGCTTTTGAAGGGTAGGTATTGAGTAAAGCCGATGACAAGGTCGTGATATATAGCACCAAAAAGTGGAATTCCTTTTAAGCTCAGGCTCTCTCGAGGCGCATCCCTCAGGTCCTACTGGTCCGGCTGTCTGCTGTTTCTACCCTACGCGACTCGACTGTTCACTCTTTTCGTCGGTCGCCCCCTAATTTCACCATGGACTACGACGCATTCGATGCTATTCTCCACCACTTGTTCAAGACTGTGCGTGACTTCAGTTGCAGCATTTGCCTTGGAATTCAGGAGCTGACTACTTACCCACATAGACCCAAGGTGATGCGTGGTTCAAGCCATCTGAGGAAAACATCTCTGCTGGTGTTTGTATTAGGGTGGAGCCTGGTAATTTCAGGGTCTTCCCGTACGAAAACCGCTACCTAGAACCTTTCGAGGCCGCTGTCAAGGTCCTGAACCCGGTTGTAGCTATTAAGGTCAGAAGTGCAGCCGTCCATGCCGCCCTCGCTACTTGGTAAGTATCTCTTTGTTCGACTCCCCCTCGTACGGAATGCTCACAGTCAACTGAACATCAGCGCCGAAGATGCCGCCGCCATTTATGTTGATGCCGGTACCCGCATCCAAATAATTGAGAGCATGGTTGAATTACCACAAGCCGACAAGGAGCAGTGTGGAGCTTTCATCGTACGTTGTACCATGGGGCTATACTTCAACATGAGAGCAACTAATTAATGTACTGTTCTACAGCGCGACGAGAAAGTCTTGGTCGTTTGGTCCGATGACCTTGACACTATCATTCCACTATACGCTGATTTCGAGGACAAGTTAATCAAGCTGGTTTGGCGTTCGCGTTCAATCGTCGCTCCGTCAGACGGTGCCTCTGCCATTACATCCGTCCCCCCCTCTACCGTGGCTTCAAATGTCAACTTGAACGAAAAGACCAATGCAGCTGCCGTCGCCGTTTCTGAAGCTGCTGCGCAGGTAACACTTGCTGAAAGGGAGAAGCCGAAGCCAAAGTCGTCCTGGAACTTCGGATGGAGAGTCTCATCGAAGAAGGCTGGTGCATCTAATAGTGATGTCGAAAAAGGTTCGCTTGGTACTCCCCGGCCTATTCGCCTCTTGGCCCCAATGTATAGCGGTCTTGGTGTCGCCCTATCTGTCTGTAAGTACTCCCGTAAATGATGCCATTGTCCGTTCCTGACAATCATCGCAGTTTTCCTCGCCAGCGGACTTAGCGTGCTCCTTCAGGAATGGCGCCTAGATGGGAATACCCAAAGATTTGCCCTGCTGTCAACACTGCCATTCTTGTTCTGCGTTTCCCTCGTACGTTCAAGTACTGCCTTGATGCGCCATCGTTTCTGATCATTCTCTACCAGTTCTTTTCATTGCAAATCATCACAAACATTTCCTTCTTGTACGTTTCGTACATTGTCCTATGCTGGACACGTGCTCATGTACATCGTTCACCTTTAGAATCGGCCCAGTTGCACAGTATCATGAAAACTCACGCTACTATTCCGCAATCGCCCCGGCCCCCAATCCCGAATTAGATGCTCATCTGCCGCACGTCACCATTGAGCTTCCCGTTTATAAGGAAAGCCTGGAAGAAACTATGTATGATCTCTATATTTATCCATAAGTCCTAATTAAGCTCATCTATGTAGCGCCCCATCTGTATTCTCCCTTAAGAAGGCCATGCAGACTTATGCCCGCCAAGGAGGGACTTCGTCTATCCTTGTACATGATGATGGCTTGCAACTCATCGATGATGCCGAGAGACAAAAGCGAATTGCGTTCTATGCAAACCACAACATAGGATGGGTCGCCCGGCCACCTCATTCCAACGCGCCCGATGGCTTCAAACGTGCTGGTCGTTTCAAGAAGGCATCAAATATGAACTACGGCCTTAGGCTCAGCCTGAAGCTTGAGAAGCACCTCCAAACACTTGAGGCCGCCTACAAGGGCATTGAAACCATCGACGGGAAAAGTCTCGAGGAGAAAGCGCTTGATATGGCCGTGGAAGAAATGTTCCAGGAGACGGGGAATCGTTTCAGGCCATGGGCATGCAACGCAAGGTCTCTTCGTGTAGGTGAAATCATCCTCATAATTGATTCAGATACGATCGTGCCAGAGGTATGGAATCTCGTTTAATACAAATTAAACACCTGGCGAACTCACACATTCATTGTAGGACTGCTTTAGAGATGCCGCTCGCGAACTCGCCGAATGCCCAGAAGTAGCCATCATACAGCATGAGTCAGGTACGTCCGCGAGTACCTCGGGCGTTCTTTATGATCATACTAACGGACACTTGGATAGACGTTATGCAGGTAGCCTTCAACTACTTCGAAAACGGTATTACCCATTTCACTCGCCGTATAAACAAGAGTATCTCTATGGGCTGTGCAAATGGAGAAGTTGCGCCCTTCGTTGGACACAATGCCTTCCTTCGTTGGGCGGCCATCCAAGATGCTGCCTTTGTTGACACTGATGGCGTCAAAAAGCTGTGGTCAGAAGCTAATGTCTCCGAGGACTTCGATATGGCTCTTCGTCTTATGGTATGCCCCCCTTACCCCTGACAACCCCTAACTAACATAAAGACGCCCATATCCGTAGTTGCGTGGCTACATCATCCGTTGGGCTACCTACTCCAATGGTGGTTTCAAGGAAGGTGTCTCTCTTACGGTGGATGATGAGCTCAATCGCTGGCAAAAATATTCGTATGGTAAGGTTTTATACTCTCTTTCAATCAGCGTGTGTTCATTCTTGGATAGGCTGCAATGAATTGATCTTCAATCCGCTCATCCATTGGTGGCGCCTAGGCCCTATTAACCATCAACTTGCATCTTTCATGTGGTCGCCAGTCCCCGTGCACTACAAAGTCGGCATGATGGCGTATATGTTCTCATATTACGGTATAGCAGCAGGAGCAGCCCTTTCCGTCCTCAATTACATCCTCCTCGGCTTCGAATTCGGGGTTGACGGATTCTTCATGCACAGTTTCGAGATCTGGCTAGCTTGCACGGTTGTCTTCCCCGGAGCTGGAAATGTGGCGTTTACGCTACTTCAATACCGCCTAGGCCTCCGGAGCATATGGTCAGGTGCGAAAGAGAACTTGACTTGGGTTCCCTTCTTGTGAGTAGGCATTCTTGTTGTCTCGTCCCGATCAATGGCCTAGATTTGTTAACGCTGCATTTCAGCTTCTTCTTCTTCGGTGGGCTCAGTATTCACCTATCTACGGCCCTCTTGGCGCACCTGTTCTCGTATAACATCCAATGGGGTGCCACGGTAAGTTAAGCCTCCGCCGTTCCTTAACTTCGCTCATTTGCAATTCGTAATAATCTACCCTCAAACAGAAAAAGGAAGGCAAGTACAATCACAATTGGGGGTGAAATCCATACTGACCTCGGATACGTATACAGTCGAACGATCGAACTTCTTTATTGAAGTCCCAAAAATTCTCAAGCGATTTGGGCTGGCTTTTATCCTATGTTTCATCGTTCTCATAGTCATGATTGTCCTGACCACGGATGCCGTGCCAGTTGTTTGGCAAGTTCCGGGATGGTCATGGGCCGTTATCCTGCCCCTCGCGTA
This sequence comes from Pleurotus sapidus, assembly GCA_026743855.1. Classification (NCBI taxonomy): domain Eukaryota; kingdom Fungi; phylum Basidiomycota; class Agaricomycetes; order Agaricales; family Pleurotaceae; genus Pleurotus; species Pleurotus sapidus. The sequence continues at coordinate 79,162 of JANBWZ010000024.1, read as the reverse complement.
CGTGTATACGTTATCTGCTGACGGATGTCTGAATTGACCATCCAATAATGTATAGCATCGTCCTTGGATGCCATATCTTGTTCCCGGTACGCTTTGTCTCCTTTATCATGCGCCTAGTGCTGATCTCCCTCCTTTCATCTAGATTGTGCTAAATCCATGGTTAATGATATTCAGTTACTAAACCTCTATGGCGCCCCTCTACACCACTCTAAAGTCCAACCCGAGCACTCTTGTACCAACTAAACGCCGCTCATTGCCTATGTTTTCGGGTCTTCGAACTTTGTCGTTTATCGCCGGTACGTGGCTACCACCATCGCGTTCGTGCCCACCCACCGCCACCACCCACACATTGGTACTACACCACACACTATCCTCCACTACTGTTGTTACGCTTGTTCTTTGGTTTGATTGAGTTGGACAATCGCTCCCCTCCACCTCCCCTATCCCCCCTGTTACCCTCGAGGCATTGGATTCACTACACTCGTTCAAGCCAATGCTTCTAGAATAGACTTTTCTCCCATCTCGTACACTAGTTGATATAAGTAATCACGACGCTTGTGTATACCTGTATATATTCATGCTGCATTACACTGCTGCAACGGCTTTGATGCATGAATGATTGGTGCATTTGCTATCTTTAATCAAATCGACCAGCGAGAGTCAAGGCTGTCGTGGGTTAGTGTGCAAACATAAGAATTGTGTAGATCTGGGTCAAGTACTCGAACGCGATTCGCGTACGAGAAGATGGTAGAAACCCATATTACTGATGCCAATAGCAAAGCCGATAAATGAATGATGTATGAAAAGACACGAGGACGATCACAGATAATTTCTACCCACGGAGAGAGACAACAAGGAGAATGAGACGCCTAAGCCCAGTACACAGGAAGCAGGGGAGAAGGTGGTTAAACAGAGAGTTGTGAATGCATAAGGACTATCCGGTAGAGAGACATCGGTAACATGATAATACACATAGAATGAAGAACCTGATTGCACTGAGTGAAGCGAGGTACCTAAGATGAAAATTACAGCAGCAAGGGATTATAATGGATATATGACGGGGGAAAGGACGATCGACGAGCAGGAGACAAACATAATACACGAAGGAGTCAGCGAGGAAATGTGGACACGGGGTAATCAGAGAGGTAGTGTGCGGATAACTAGCAGTCCGCGTTCGTCATGGAGGTGCATTGCCTGGATTGGATGCCTGGGGATTGGACGCCTGCTGCTGAGCGTCGGGGCCTTTGTTTTGGGTATCAGCGTTTTGTTGCTGAGGCGCTGGCTGCTGTGTGAATGCTGCGTATGGCCAAGGGACTGGATGATAGCCAGGATACGGGCCTTGAGCGTGAGGACCGTGCGGGAGAGGATAGTAAGGATAATAACCAGGAGCTGGGACATTAGGATCAGCGCCTGGGGGAGGTGGGTAAGCTGGTGGGTAAGGATATTGCTGCGGTTGAGGCGGGACTTGTGACGAAGGCCCTTGACCTGCTGGAGGCATCGCCCCTGGAGGGGGAGGAGGATACATGGCCGGGGGGTACATGGGTGGCATTGGATACCCAGGCACTTGATAGTACCCGGGAACACCTACACCGTAAGGATACGGCGTAGGTGCTGGCCCTGGTGCTGCCACGTTAGTGGTGTCAGCGTACGAAGCGGACGCAGGGGGTTGGTTCTGAGGGCCGACGGAAGTAGAAGCGGTCGAAGACGACGGTAGTTGAGCTTCAGAAGGCGACTCCTCGCCGTCCGCAGAGTTAGAGAGTTTGTTGGACTTGCGGACACGTTTTTGCATAGGTGGCGAGCCGTATGGTTCGAAGCGTTTGTTACGTTTGGCTGCGGATGTTCCCTCCGTTATTCGACCATCTGTGAGAAGGGGAAGACCCGAGGAAAGGGGGGCTGTTATCGGCTGGGGGCTAGTTTCAATGTCATCTGCCTCCCCTCGATATCTTGGTTGACCATCAATGCCGATTTCGACCTTGGGCGCGATACGAAAATGTGTGCGGTCCAGGTATTCCGGACTAATGTCCAGCGAAGCGAGTTCAGGTAGCGACGACGGTGACCGTAGCCTACCGTTCTCGACATCTTCCACTCTGTAATACGAGATCAGATGCTGGGCGACACCATTGATTGTAAGCGAGAATGTCTGCACCTCTGCAATCAGCGCCAGCATAACGCACAGTGGTGTATTCACTCACCTTCTTCATGAGGCCATTCGGCTTGAACTTGTAACTGTTTGTCAAGCTCCCGACGAGCGTTCTTTCCCTCTGTCTGTCCACACCTAGATGACTAACATCGGACTTGGGGCGACTCAGACTTTGCCCTTCAACCTTCACACCCTCAACGTTATACTGCGATTCATCATTAACCTCTTCAGCCGCTGCTCGCCCTCGGTGTCCCGCGCCTTTCTTTTCCGTCTCTCGATACAAAAGGAAGTTCCCGAGGATACGACTCGGGCTCCAGAAGAAGCCGTCCGTCCATCGTTTGATCCCGCTCTCGTCTTCGTCGAAAACAAAAACGGAGCCGGAGGTGATCATTTTCCTTTCGGAATCGACCAGGCGTCTTGTTACGCGTGGTATAATGCCCCGCCTAGCAGCCTCGAGGATCAGCAATGCATCTCCCGTCGTCTCTATCCATCCCGACCACGGCGGTTCCGTCCACGTTCCCGACTGTTGTTGTTGACTTCCGCTGCCTCCGTGGTGGCCAGTTGCCATCGTTTGCAGCAATTGTGGTACTGCATTTTATCCCCAAGGTTAATTACTGAATTCACCAAAGAATTACAAGGCAAAGGACAACGATGATGGAGTATCGAGCCAAAATAAAGTTCAAAAAGAAAGTTTGACTTACGCTGCGCTGGTGGAGGATGAAAATTGCTAAAGGTTCAGAATCCGACGGCGGAGTACGACCGCGGCTATCCTTCTGGCCAGATTGCTTGAGGTCAAAATTCGTGTTAAATGTTCGTTATTGCTGGTTTCAGCTCGTGTTTTGGTTTCGGATATGCTTTGGCAGATATTTCTCTCTTTTTTCAGCGGTTTGGTCGTTGTTCGGGGGAAGAGTGGCGGGTCACCACATCCTATGCAGAGGCAGATAAAGAGAGCCAAACATGCCCCTCTCATTGCTAACGTAATCCGTGGGAAACCTTCACCACTCATCCACTGTCGACTTGGCAGATGTGCACAGTTGCCATTGAATCAGAACTTCAAGGCTGAACGTTGAACGCTAACGTGGACGCGAACCTCAATTGTACGTAATTCGGCCCTCCGAGATCTCAATTGGCTGACAAGAGACAATGATTGGTGTAAGGAATGACCCCTTCTACTGCGCATCGTGTACGGCACCATGGAAATTCAAGAGCACAGTATTATCGATTAGGCTGCCTTGAGGGGGTAAGCTATAGGAAGCCTTCTACATGCGGGGGCCCTTCGGTCCCCCTCGACCCCTCACTGTCCATGATTAAGAAATTACCCGTTCCATGCGAAAGGGCATGGCAAATTTATCGTCTGGAACCGCCGAAGTTCAGTATCAGCATGTGCTCCCGCAAGGACACCTGTCATCGTTTTGTATCGCGTCCATTGATGAAATGTATGTCTAGTGGCAGAGGAACAAGGAACATGATGCTGGCATGGCTAGGTGCAGCCGATCAACGGCGCGGCTGTTCGTGAGGGGGATGGGATGCTGAGGCCGCGTCTTCTCTTCGTGCAAGAACCTGCCACTCACCCGCTCTAGGGGTTCGGAGCTGCCTTGCTCGTGCATCTCGGTCCGGCGCTCACCAATCGGCTTGCAATACATTGATAACCTGCCGAAGTCATGTCTGCACCTTACCGGATATTCAGTATGGTGTGTCGTCGGCTTGATTTCTATCTCGGATCCAGGGCACTTCATCGCGCTTCTCGAACCCCGATTCACGCAGAAAGCATATTGATCTCCCACAGAAGGTCGATGGTTCGTATGCAACGCGGACTTAGCGATGTCATAAACAGTCAAAATGGATCGTTCGTACCTCATAAGAAGAGTTTGTTAGCCTTTGAACCGTGTGAGTGCCACGCACCTGAATACAACTGCATTTCCTAATCATCCGTGTCATCGAACCATCTCTATCTTTGCTGCATTGCCAGCTGGATGTCCTATTGCTGGTGCCATCTAGCGAACAGAACACCCGGCTTGATATCACTTGTCTGTCCTGGTGAAACGACACCGATCCGCGTTGCGGTCAGTTAACATATATAGACAGATCATCACATGAATCTACTTGATAGCAGCATGGAAAATCGCGAACGACAAGACAAGTCTGGACGATCTGAGGTCCATTGGCTGCCGTTAGCAGTTGACTCAACAAATTAAGATTATATGCGATTGCCCCGGGTGTCTCAATTGATCACTGAGCGCTGGTGCCGACAGGTTGATGGGATAACGGATAACAACTCCATACTGAAATTAGGTACGAGGCGGCCATAATACGTGCTCAAAAATTTCACTGGGGACCTTTCTCGGCTATAACCCATCACTCCTTTGCTGCCCAACTTAAAGTCTTCTCCGATTCTTGGGAGCCCAGAACTCCAGCACTTGACTTCCACCGAGGCCTGGTTTGAACAAACCAGGATCGCCCTATCTCTATAAAGACGGGCCTCTTCGTGCTCGGATTAAGGTCAGCAATGGTTCTCTCCAAGGGCCTTGGTATGGCTTTGGCTGCGGCCTCACTAGCACTCCTTACCGTATGTCCTTCTACCCCGCGCTCTCGATCGTGTTCGTCGCTGAGTATCGTCATTATAGCCGACAGTCGCTTCCGGAATAAACAATCATCCACACTCTTTTATTCATACGCAACATCATCGTCGCCAGAGCGTCCCCACTACGTTACCTGGCAATTGGACATCTCAGGGATGTTTCACCGACAATCCAGGGGCTCGCTCTCTATCGTCCGCCGCCTTCACAAGTACGGATAGCATGACGGTTGAAGCCTGCATCAGCTTCTGCGATGCCAGCTCCTTCATCTTCGCTGGTGTAGAATTTGGCCAAGAATGCTGTAAGCTCTCACTCGCGAAGTCCTTCATTTGCGAGAATTAACAGACCTCTCTTCTCGTAGACTGCGGGAACTTTATCGGTAATGGAGGAACGAATACTAGTCTTGCCGAATGCAATACGCCATGCACCGGAAATGCCAAGGAAAGTTGCGGTGCTGGAAGCCGTCTCAACGTCTTCTGGAGTGGCAAGCAGCCCCCTCCTCCCCCGACAATTGTACCCAAGGTCGGGAATTGGTCCACCTTAGGTTGCGTACTTGAAGCAGATGGCGCTCGAACTTTGACCACCGCCTTAGGCGCTACGGACGACATGACAGTGGAGACTTGCACAGACTCGTGCTTCCATGCTGGTTTCCCCCTCGCTGGAATAGAATTTGCTCGAGAATGCTGTAAGTTATCCTCCATCATCATTTGTGATGCGCTTCTCTTGCTTAATACTGCATGGCGTAGACTGTGGCTTAGCATTCGCGAATGGCGGCGGAGCATCGGCACCCGCAGGAGACTGTAACATGGTTTGCTCAGGAAACAGCTCAGAGTTTTGCGGCGGACCAAATCGCTTGACAGCCTACAACCTCACCGATAGGGCTGACCTACCACCTCCCCAAACTCCAGGTGGAGGCCCGCCGCCTGGGGGAACTCCAGTCTTCCCTGTCACGTCAGGCCTTCCAGGGACTTGGCATTATTCCGGTTGCTTCGTGTACGTCTATCATCTCTTCTTCCCCTTGCCCCTTATTGACTCCCCCTGGATTGGTGCTCTTTACAGCGATAACGCCCACGGACGTATTTTTGGCTTCGAGGCCCCCGTAAATGTGAATCTCACAGTTGAAGGCTGTATCAACACCTGCGATGGTATGGGCCTTTCGGTCGCCGGCATGGAATTCTCGCAGGAGTGCTGTACGTTCCTCGATCTTTGATACCTAAGAATATCTGATCTAATCGGTGCTATCAATAGACTGTGGAAAGACTCTCATCAATGGCGCCGTTCCGGGCGACGAATCAAGTTGCAACATGGGTTGCGGAGGCAATGCAACGTATGCCAACTCAATTGAAACGATTATACACATTGATTGATTATCGGGTAAACTGCTAGCGAGGCTTGTGGTGGGCCAAACAGATTGTCAGTGTACACCAGCAACGATACCGTTGTCGCCCTGCCTGTCCCTGTCATCAAGGACACTGGTCTCCCTGGGCAATGGAAATCTGCTGGTTGCTTGAAGTCGGTTATTCTTATCAACTTTCTGTTCGCATCCGCTGACTCCTGATGCCTGTTGTACAGAGAACCAGGGGCCGAACGTGTTTTCCCTTATCAGATCATAATGCAAACCAACCTGACGGTCGAGGCCTGCCTCAATCAATGTGCTGCTTTTGGGTATCCTGCGGCTGGCATGGAATTCAGTGATGAATGCTGTAAGCTCTGCCATCAGTTTCGAAGCATCAATTACTGAATACTCGGGATGTCATAGACTGCGGTGACGTTGCCGATGAGCAGAACAATGGTGGTGTAACAGCGCCCGATGCTGATTGCAGCATGCCTTGTTCCGGGGACCCTATACACCTTTGCGGTGGCGCTGAACGCCTGCAGCTGTATCATTGGGATGGAAATCTCGACGTATGGCACACGCCGGCGAACATTGGCCGATACGAGGTTAGTTTCTCTCCTTATCCGCCCGCTTTGAAGGAACGCGCGATCTAATTTTACCACCTTATTTTAGTTCTTCGGTGAGTCTCTATCAGCGACGTCTCCATTTGTTTTGCGTTTGACACCAGTCAATCTGACGTGGCTCTCTAGTTCCTGGGTACGTTATCGCATCACTATGGCGTCGATGCTTTCTTGCTGACTGCTTCCATTCTTCAGTGTCGTCGTTCCACTCATAGCGACTGTGGGCATCAACAACAAAGTGACATTCCTCGAGAAAACTGGTACTGGGTATGATATTCCGTAACCATCTGAGCTTCGCGCTAAAAATGGACCTAGCTTCCCCAATTCAACTGGTGCTTACGAGCTCGACCTTACACTTGTGAACGACTTCTCAGCTGCATGGCGCGAACTCCATGTCCAAACAGATGTCTTCTGTTCAGGCAGCATTGTCCTTCCTGACAAAGCGGGTCGACAAATCAATGTCGGAGGCTGGTCACTTGACTCGACATTCGGCATTCGTTTCTATACCCCCAGTGGATCTGATGGAGTTAATGGTACAACGGACTGGGAAGAGAACTTCCATGAACTAGAACTCCAGGTTGGTCTTGCTCCTCTCATATGGTGCATCTCCGCTGACCATCATTCATACAGCGCGGAAGATGGTACCCCACTGCGGCAATGCTTTCGAACGGATCAATTCTTGTTATCGGAGGGGAAACTGGCAGTAATGCCTCCCCTCAGCCAAACTTGGAAATCCTGCCAAAGCCCGCTGGTGGCGATACAGTAGTTGAGCTGGACTGGCTTCAACGAACCGACCCGAACAACTTGTACCCATTTGTTTTCGTCCTCCCCAGTGGCAACATCTTCGTTGGTGCGTAACGCGACATGGCAGGTGTAAATGTCAGTAAAGCTAACATGTTCATGAAGGCTACTACAACGAAGCGCGCATCTTGGAGCCTGTTGGCTTCCAAACTATCAAGGAATTGCCAAATATCCCCGCTTCCGTAAACAACTGTGCGTGACACACCTACACCGAGCGCCAATCCTTGACTTACTGTCTTATCAGTCCTCGGTGGTCGTACATACCCACTCGAAGGCGCCGCTGTCCTCTTCCCACAACATGCCCCATACACCGACCCATTGCGAGTTTTGATCTGTGGTGGATCCAACCTCGGAGCTGGGCAAGCTATCGATAACTGTGTGTCCATGGCACCAGAGGATCCCAACCCAACGTGGACCCTGGAACGGATGGTGAGTACAGGGAGAAATCAGTGCAAAATTGACCTGATTTAAAATTCTATAGCCCTCTCGTCGCGTCATGCCATGCATCGTAAGCCATCACAGACTACCACCCTTACGAGATGCTACAATACCTTGCTCATTCTAGGCTCCTCTTCCTGACGGCACATTCCTGATCTTGAACGGTGCTCATCAAGGAGTCGCCGGCTTTGGTTTGGCTACAGATCCTAATCTCAGCGCTTTGCTGTACGATCCTTCGCAGCCGGTCCACCAAAGAATCTCGATCTTGAATAACACGATCGTGGCGCGCTTGTACCACTCTGAGGCAATCCTGCTTCCCGACGGGAGGGTTTTGGTCTCTGGCTCCGACCCTCAGACTCCTGGATTCCCTGAAGAGTTCCGCGTTGAGGTGAGACAGACAATATCTGCACGAACAACATGTCCCATAATGTGTTGGTATCAGGTTTACATCCCACCCTACCTCAATCAAGGATTCAGGCAACCCGAGTTCAATATCACCAACACCGACTGGGCGTACGGTGCCACTGCTACCATCAACGTAAAGTTGTTCCAGGGTACCACCCGGAATATGAGGGTATCCCTTGTCGCCGGTATGCTGCCCTTCTGCTTCTCACCACAACCTTCCTAATGCATCACTCAGCTGTTTCGAGCACACACGGTAACACTATGGGCTCTCGCACTATCTTCCCCGCGTTCAGCTGCAATGGAAATGCGTGCACAATCACTGCTCCTCCAAACTCCCGAGTAAGCCCTCCAGGATGGCATCAACTTTTCATCCTCGACGGGCCCACCCCATCGCACTCACACTGGGTTCGCATTGGTGGTGACCCTGCCCAGCTGGGCAACTGGCCGCAGCTTCCCGGCTTCACTCCACCTGGAGTTTAAATCTCTGGATATATTTTATTTCTATTTGCTTGATTATTCTTTCGTTCTGAACCCGGATGCCACATTCTTTCCTAATTATAACTATCGGACTCGAACGGACTTACTGTGTTATGCTGTGTGCTAATCTACAATTGGTTTTGATGTTGGATTGTCCTAACGGCTTAACGACTAGTCTGTACTTATGTGATTCTATACATTTCCACATTTCCACTATGCGCTTTCTTCCTATCGATCTCACGAGTACAGATCACGCCTCACGCATACACGTGACGCATATGTTGTCACATGTCACACCTATGAAATTGTCGCGTCGCGTGCATACACACTTCGCCTAATTCTTGACGACCATGACTCGCGCAGGAACTCAACGCACCCGTTCCCAAAACACTCAGCCTCAGGCATCTCAGTCGCGCCAACCTCAGGGTAGCCAGCGCCCGCGCCAGTCCTCTGGACGTGGAAGACAGGAAGAGCAAGAAGAAGAAGACGAAGAGGAGGAAGAGGAAGAGGAAGAGGAAGGAGATGATATGGATGTCGATGCCGATCTGAGAAAGGGAGACGCGGACAGTGTGCGCTTCAATGATCTCTATATCAGCTGGTGAAATGACTAAATGTGCAGGATCTTTTGAGGAAAGCGAATGATCTTGTACGCCTCGCATTATTCAACGAACACAAGCGAACGCCACTCAGACGCGACGAAATCTCCAAGAAGGGTGAGATCAGCGGGGTTGCTGAGGATTAGACTTTGCTGATTACTTTGCCAGTTATGGGCTCTAATGCGCGTGCATTTACGCGCGTCTTTCGACTAGCTCAGGAGATCCTTGGTAAAACTTTCGGTATGGAACTCGTCGAACTTCGATCGAGAGCTGAGCTCGAGAAAGGAGGGGCGGCTGGCAGTGGGGGTGGCGGGGGTGGCGGAGACAAACTTGATGAAGTTCAGAAGGCAACAACTGTCAAGAAGAAATCGGCTGCAGCTGGGTCAAAAACGTATATCCTTCGGTCTATTCTCCATTCAGTTATCATAGACCACGCGGCCCAAACGTACCCCGAGATTCTTGAAGCTGAGACCGCAGACATGGTATTGGAAGATATTGACGATGATGAAGATACTCCAGCCCTTCGAGTCCATGGTAGTATCGTCGCCTGGAATACTGGCGATGAACTCGGCCCTACTGGGATTTTATACGTCATCCTCGCCCTTATCCTTGTTAATGGTCGCGTTCTGGGCGACAGTGCGTCTTGATTTCGCTCCCTACTTGCTAATATTCATAAAAATTGGCAGCTGAATTGCGAGCGTATCTTAAACGCCTCAAGATTCCTGTATCGAACGGAAATGTACACTTCAGCGCGAAGTCTACCCATCAATCCATGACCGTCGATGCGTACCTCTCCCAGTTAATAAGACAGGGTTATATCGACCGTCGCAAGGTCGGTGAATTAAAGAAGGGGAAAGGAAAAAGTAAACGTGGACGCGTGGCCCAAGATGATGATTCGGGGGTGACTTACGAATGGTGCTGGGGCAACCGTGCCCAAAGCGAGGTCGGGGAGAAAGGCATTGCTCAGTTTATTGCTAAGTTTATGGCTGGCGAAGAAGACGACGATGAGGAGGACGACGATGCACCTCGTGCGCGGCGCAGACAACCGAAGGGCCCGAGTAAGTTTGACCGAATGGTGACAGGTATCGAACGAGCAGCTGGCGGGGATTTGAGCGACGTCAAATAGCATCGAGGCCGTTAGGGTGCGCTGATATTATCATATTATCGAGTTGATTGGGTACATTATATACCGTACATAACTATGTTGTCAGAGTTCCTTCTAGTGTTACATTAACTTGCTACGCTGACTCCTTGGCCTTAGGCCTTATGCGATGGCACTCGTGTTGAAGTGAGCGAGGAGCGTGGTCCCAGAGTATTTACCTTTCATGTCCAACATGCGAACAAAGCACCACCCTTGTTGTAGGTGATTGAGCTTACCACAGAAGACTACAAACTTGCTGTCGCCGGCATATTTATCATCATAGATGGACAGTCTACGGCCAAGTCAGGATGTGGGGACCACCCAAAAGGTTTATCTTGCCTTAGAAATGCCAGTTCATCAGCGTCTATCCACCATTCGAAACCCTCTTTCCATAGAACGTCGGCCCCATCCATTCCCGGGTGGCCTCCTGCTTTGACCGAGGATGACTTCCATTTCTTATCACCGCCAGCGTGGAAGAGATGAGCTTTGATGTAGACGGAGAAAGGCTCTCCGAGCTCGCGACCTTCGGGAGTAGGCACTGCTCATGATGAGTTACGAGTTGCCCACATGATGTCGTGAAACTCACACCCGCTAGCTCCCACTATACGGCACGCAAAACTGATCTTCTTTGGCCCGTCTTTCTCCAAACCCAAGAAAGAAGCGGGCTTGAGTACCCAACCAGGGGATCCCACGAACATCGCTTCGTTTATCTGCATCCCTCGATCGTAGTTTTGCCAGTTGAGGCTAACTACCTGCGACCCATCACGCCAGAACTTGACAGGGTCGAGATTGCTGGAACCTATACGTGTACCACGCGGGTAGACGCGGCGTAGATGGCGATGTCCATGAGAGATCAGATGTTGGAGGGAGTTGGGGATGAGGGAAGAAATAGACGATTCGGAAATATTGATGAGAATGTTTTTTGGCTCCAATATTTCCTCGTGCAACCAACCCTCCTTCGGCTTCATGCTACGCGCGTAGAACCCAAGCTCCGCAAGAGACGGCGAAATTCGAGTGTGTTTTGGATGGGCGCCAGGACCGTCTTCGTCCTCCGACTCTGACGAAGAGTCAGAGCCAGGTTCCGGCACGCCTAGAGGATAATATTCGACCTTTCGGCAAACACGTTAGGCAAAGTATATGAGTCTACATGACATCCTGACCATGAGAAGGATCCTTCCAAAGAGATCCCCGGGTGTTGCTTTACCGTCAGCTATCCCATCGAGCCGCCGCTGCACTAATTTGTCGCCCCACGTCTGTATCATTATGTCCACAAGTTCTTGTTGGCCCTCAACACCCACATGGCACTCAAGGCTGACCATAATCGGCCAATCATACTGGCCGACCGAGTCACCTATAGCTGCGCAAACGCTGTGGAAGCTGATACTTTTGCTCAAAGTATAGCCATGAGTGACAATTGGGCCGTTAGACGAAGGCCAAACGTCGATTTCGACACAACGACCGTTGCGAGACAGAACATGCGAGTAACATGCAGCAGATGCTCGGCCAACAAGCTGTCTTGATAGAAGATAGGTGTTATGAGATGATCTGGATAGTGAAGCATCAAGAGAACGTGAGTGATATTAAATACTAGGACCAAAGCGTTACTCACGAAATAAAGTAGTCCGTTAATGGGAATGAGGAACTCATGGGAGGGGGGATAAGAACCGGGCGCTTCAACAACATAGTCAAGTCCTATAGCGCATACCACCAATAAGACACCGATAAGATGGCGTGGACACCATGCCTGCGTTCAAGTCCGACTACTACTCACCTCCCCAAGTTGGCTGACATACTCTGTGATCTCTGGGCTGATCCTGGCGTAGGACTTCGCCGGATCCATGGCATCCAAGTTGACAGAAGTTTCTACCTCGAACAACGTAGAAATCTGGGACTTCCATTCTTCATCCTGAGTTTCTGTCATAGTGAATGCGAGATCGCTTTACTTGAGGTAGGTCGATAAAGCAACCTCTCTTCAAGAGTATGATACAACCGTCCTTCTAGCTTGGTTCAACCGTCAACGACGTCGCAATAGTAGTGACGTTCAGAGTAGACCTGAAACTGAAACTGAAACTGAAACTGAAACTGAAACTGAAAGTCGTAAGCGCGCGAAAGTCGCAACCGCCCGTAGCCAAATAGATGACATAAGTGATCGCATTTGGCCTCCGCCTCATTGCCTGCTGGACTAAATTCTGAATCAGGAGAAAGGCTGGGAATAGCAAGAATGTGAGTTATCACAAGACAAGTTATAAAAGTACACCAGATCTGCTCTTTATATGTTTTCGGAGGCATAGCAAATGGTGCGCAGTGATAACTGGGCAGGAGACAGGGGTACTAATGATTTGATCTCCGCCGGCAACGGCTCACGGCTTCGCACTGTTTGGCTACGGGCGGTTGCGACTTTCGAGCGCTTACGACTTTCAGTTTCAGTTTCAGTTCTACTCTGAACGTCACTAATTAGGCCCTAGGGGCGATGTGGCGTCGATTCTCACGTGGATGAGCGGCTAAAGGCAACTTACGGCAACCTTGATTAATTGATTCCTTGAGATTGAGCAGTACCTATACCTTAGGAATCCAGCACTGGATGCATTTGCCGATCAAGGGCGATTCCCATCTCTCCCTTGGAGATGTCCTCGATATGTGTAGCAATAGCAAGTCCACTACCACCGGTAACAAGATTACTCGATTTACTCCACTGCGATGCATGAGACGCAGGGGGATTGGCGACGTCTACGAAGTTGTCCCATTCAATGGGGGGAGATATGTAGCTATCAGCTACTCTTGGCCAGGGACAGACTGGGTTCGTCTGCATGACAGCAACCTCGGGACGCAGATCGCAAAGGGAAGTGGAGCGACCCCCATCGAATGCAATCACTTCTCTTCGTTCACTCGAAAGGCCTTTGAAGATGCAGTACAAGTCTCGGAAACTGAACAAGTCTGGTTAGATTACATGTGTATCGACCAAAACAACAACGAAGAGAAAGAGGTGCAAGTCGCCCTGATGGACAGGTTCTACAGCAATGCATTCCTCACCGTCATTCTCCTCGAAGACGTAGAGCTCGGGAATGCGGAGCTCGAGCTTCTTCAGGGAAGTCTCACCATGCTGCGCAATCGCTCGGGCGAATATGTGCAAATCGTCCGGCGAATTCTGAATGCGCGTTGGTTTGAACGGGCGTGGTGCTCCCAGGAATGGGTCCTCAGCCGCTCGCCAGCGATATACGTACATCGCAAGGACGATCCATATGGAAAGCCTATTTCCTTCAGCTGGGCAAGCCTGAAGCACTGGATTAACAGAGCGGGGATATACGACCCCCAGATCAACGATGTGGGTCTCACGGATCCCCGTGGATCCAATACATGGGGCACGAACGCGAAATATAACTTCCAGGAGTCAATCGCTTGGGCTTTTGGTATCGTCCACGACTTGGGCTGTTTCAATCAATACGACAAAATCGCCCTTGTCAACAACCTGGTGCATGCTGATATGTCCTCTCGTATCGTTGACCTCCCTGCAGTCCCCCCGCCAAACACCGACCCACGGCGAGTTGCCGAAAACGTCGTAAAGATCATCAACGTTCTTGCCATTCTGCGCGAGGATTTCTCCCTGCTCCTCACAAGCCACGTCGCCAACAATCCCCTACGTGGATCCAAGGGCTTCAGCTGGGGTGGTCCCTCCATACGAGGTGACGCGGTTGCACAGGCGTGGTCCCCAAGGACATACGAAGTGCATGCATCAGCGGCTTCACTTGCGGTGGATGGGTTGCGGCTCAAGGGGATAGCCATGGAAATCTATGAGCAAACAGACTACGAGTTCGTCAGAAACGCACAAGGTCTCCATGTGAAGATTGACGGGGTAGTACAAAACCTGATTACCTCTGAATGGCTCTCAGCCGAATATCCTACAGCGAGTGTTCCATCCAACTGGCTCTCCGCCGAGTCCCCAGGCACGAGGTTGCTTCATGCTAACCAGGCCTTCTTCCGTGACCTCTGCTACATCATCGTTGACTTCAACCTTGTCAACGTCTACCAGCTCATCTTCAATCACGCCCATGACCAATGGTGGTACGATCCCCGCGATGGGGATCTCAAAACGCAGATGACATCCCATTTTACACATTATTCTTTGACCATCATGTTCTACGCCTCCATGATTTCCTTTCTGTGGGAAGGGAAAGTAGGAAGGTTTAGTGTCGTGAGGATGGCCAATGGACTAGAGTTGCTAGTGAGAGGGAATGTGTCTGATCTGCGCGGAAAGCTGTTGTTTCAGCCGTGCGTCATTCGCCCGAAGGAACTTGGTCCTCACCATCCGACTATAAACTCGTTCGTGCTGGAGAAGCTTCCACAGGTGTCGAAGGTGGCGAAACTGCGGCACTATAAGTGCTATGGCGCTGTGCGAGGCTTTGGTTTGCTGCCAGCCGAGGGTGAGGAGATTCATGCCCACGTCGACTGATGTATGGGCTGTAACGATAGTTAGCTTGTATTAAACCTTACTAGTGTTGAACATGATATCTGTGTTTAGAATTCACTGACGGCCGCACGTGAAGCGATTACCTGAAACGCAATGGTTCTACAAAGTGATACAATCCTTCTTCCGGGTGTTTCTAGATCATATGTTGGCCTTACGCTCGAATAGAGCCCGCTTTACCGCTTCAAGGACCTTCGGGTACACATCTTTACCTGTAGCAAGGATGCCCAGATTGTCCCCCAATGATCTACCAGCCCCGAAATCAAGCGGCTTGCCATTGAAGTCGCTGATCACGCCACCGGCTTCCTCTACCAGAACCGATCCGGGGGCATGGTCCTAGAAAGACAACTGTAAGACGACGACACTGTATCGGTGCTCGAGCCTACCCATATCTTCTCTTTGTAAGAAGAACTCGTGAGCATGCGGATGTAGACCCCTCCATCGCCGCGTGCTAAGGCGCAGTACTTTGCCTGGCTGTCCATCCTCGTTGGAGGAGCTTTCAGGCCCAGATTCTGCGCAACGAGATCGTGGAATGAATGCGACGCATGTGCTGACTCTACGGACTCCAAGAAATTCAGTTGGTCCATCGAAAATGTAGGAATCTTGAGTGGTCGGGGGTCAGCACCTGAGAGTGTCATCTGCGAAAAAAAGATGTTAGGAATTCATAAGATGAGAAGGGATTTTGTCAAGTAACTTGCTGGGCACCCTGTCCGCGTATGGCGACGAAGATACACCCCTTGGGGGAGTCGGGAGATGTGGCGTCGATAGGCAGGTTCGGGCAGCCGATGACTCCTAGCTGAACACTTGCATCGACGATCAGGGAAAGGCACACAGCGTACTGCTCCCCTCTAAGAAACCCTTTCGTCCCGTCAATGGGATCGATAGTCCACATTCCTTCCCTTGGCTCAGCAATAAAAGATATAATCGTGTTTAGTGTACTCACTTCCTGTCTTGCCTCCAGCATAGTTTCCTCTGTCGATCGAGTCCATGATCTCTTCAGTGGTCTTGGTGTATCCGGGGCCAATCCCCCATTCAGCATTCTCACCGAGCACCAAGTCGGCGGTCAGCGCCTCGTTGGAGAGTGCAACGATACGATCCCGGAGCTCCTTGCCACTCTCTAGGCGTAAATCGGTGGAGTCTTCTTCGCCAACAATCACGTCGCCTGGAAATGCCTTACTGAGCATAGAGCTGATGACTGCCTGCGCGGAGAAGTCTGCTACGGTCACCGGGGATTTATCATTCTTGACGACGGTCTCCGACTTGACTAGTCGGTTGAATACTGAGGAAGTGAGATTGCATGCCCTTCTGACTGCAGAGACAGCGAGCTGCTTCTCAGCAGCGAGAGCAATCGACATGGTGGAGGGAGTACAGTTCGCAATTAGAGTGGCGATGAGCAGTCTGAGCCTTCCCGCCCTTCACGTGATCCTCGGGATGCCGCCGATCGATGCGCGGGATGTCCAAAGTGGGACAAGGCGGGATGCCAAAAAAGGGATGCGGCGGGATTCCCACTCTTAATTAGCGCCCAAAAGTCCTCTCAACTACCGCCATTTCCTAAGATGACGGATGCGCCATCGACCATCTTTGCGGTCCCTCAGGAACTCATAGAACAAGTCCTGGTCCACCTCGCACGCGCTGGCTGTCCAAGCACTGTCGCAGCGTTGTCTGAAACCTGCAGGTACTTTCACAATCTGATCTACAACTCGGACGACCACCATCTCTGGCGGCACATATTCCTGACGACGTTCGACGACCCTAGGGTGCTTCTGGCCTACCTCAAATCTGCCAATGACTCTGGTTGCGTCCTAGGAAACTTAGATGACAAGTGTTCTTCGATCTCGTACCCATGGGAAATCCAATTCAAACGGCGGATCAGTGCTGCGAGGGCGTACAAAATGTGTATTAGAGAAGGGACAGTGGGTATTCGGTTTCGTTCTTCCTATGCACCTGCTGACCATCCATTTCAGCTCTGCAACATCGACCATTTACGAATGATCTCGTCGATCTTTAGCACGATTCTGCCGCTGAGCAACGTGGTACTGCACCCCCACCCCGATCACCGCATATTGGCTCCTGCGCTGTCCCCCTTGTCGTCTGTACCGCCATCCGACAACGCCATATTCCTGCTGGCGCTCCTTGGGCGCGGTCTCCCTCTCGCAGCGGTGTCCGAGTTGCTCAAACGGAAAGACAACGACTTGCAACGGCTGATAAACACGCAGCTCCCGCTATTCAAGCTCGCTTTCTACCTGGGCTTCGAGGCGAGCGTCTCGCAGATGCCGGCGCCGTCGCGATACGAAGACCAGGTGATGGAGATCGAGGAGCGGGACAGGCTCGCGGCGCGGAGGAGGGCGCGCCAGAAGGTGTACGACATGCGGTATACGACGGTCGAGCAGTGCTGGGGCCCGTTCGTGCTCCTGACTCCGACAGGGGAGGACGCAGAGCGCGCAGGACACGATGGGAGCACGTCGCCCGTCGTTCACATCGCGATCAACATCGGCAACGCGTCGCGCGCTGACTCGCATTCGGACTCTGATGTGGAAGAAAATGACTGGGACGTCACGGACGACGACGATAGCGACGACGGCGATGAAGACGACGAGTCTCCGGACAACCACTACATCTACCCCCGAACACCGCACCGACTGATCCCTGACTACAGCTGGCTGTCTGCCGCGCGGTTCGTCCTCGAATGCAACCTCCGTCGCTCAGCCGACCTC
The DNA here is from genome assembly GCA_026743855.1 of Pleurotus sapidus. NCBI lineage: Eukaryota > Fungi > Basidiomycota > Agaricomycetes > Agaricales > Pleurotaceae > Pleurotus > Pleurotus sapidus. The sequence goes on along the minus strand of JANBWZ010000024.1, from coordinate 61,456 downwards.
CATTGGACCCCAGATCATAGCGGGACAGACTGGGGCGCACTCGGCGGGCACGAGTTTGTTGAAGCGTTGAAGGATGTCAATTTGCTCCGATTTGGCGGTGTGCCGGGATTCTGGGCGCGTGGGTGGGCGAAGGATGAGGACTTGGATTCCATGCCAGACGAAGCGGCGCACGATCGTCGGGGAGCAGAATACCCTGGGTGGGACTGGGCCGGAGTGGAAGGAAGGTGGCTGTACGTGTCCGCGATTGACTAGTCCCACTGTAATGTTCAACTTCAACCTTAGGCGGACTGTGTCGTGGATGGGGTATCCCGATCTCCTTCGTAAGCCCCTTTCCGTCTTCCCGTTTCTGCTTCACTCATGTGCCGATCGACGCCTCGCCTGCACTGTATAGACCATGCTCGAATCGTGCGCCCACCCTTCCCACCGTCCACGCTCGCACGCCTGCTCACTTACACTTACACTTGGCCTTCACCAGATCGCGCGAGGCACAGACGTAGACGTAGACATCGAAGAAGAAGTCGGCACTTTCCCCCTGACACTCCGCATCACCGGCTACCTCCCCCCGCCCCCCGCTCCGCCGCCAAACCAGAACCAGCCGCTCTCCGATTCAGACGCCCTCGTATACAGGCTCCCCATTATCAGCATCGCGGGCGCATCGATTGGCTCCGACCAGAATTCCTCCGAGCAGCGTAAGGTCACGGGGACGGTGAGGATGATAGGCGACGGCGCCGTGCGGTGGAGTATGGTGAGTCCGCAGCTGTGTGGTGTGGAGACTCCCTATGGCTAACCTGGTGTTGGTGGGCTCAGCGTACCCGGATTGGCGCAAGCAATAGGACGGAATGGGTCACGGAGGGCGTGCAGATCGGTGCCATTGGCTCCGCGGCTGGTGTCATTGGGTTATGGACAGGCCCCGAGCATCATCGTACCGACCCATTAGGTACGCTCATCTCAATCAATATCAGACAACGACAAACATACTAACAGTAAACCCACTGCCACAGGGCCCTGGTGGATGTGGAAGGTATCCGAAGTCCCCGAGATGGTCTGAACCAAGCTTATGTTGTATCAACTATCAACTAGAGAAGTCTTCATTCGACCCACATATATGATTTATGTTGCTTAGAGACGCTTTATATTTTTATGTTCATTATGCATAGACGCATGTCCTGAATCATAGATTTTCAGATCTTCCACTGCGAGAACGAACAATAGCCTGTGATCGTTGCTACAATGGTGACCTCATGTACCCGAAGACTCTGATTCGACTATGTCTGCAACTCATCACCCCATTTCACCCGAAGGGCCCGCACCCGTTGTCCCCTGGTATTCGGGCGCGGCCACAAACCGAGTTAGAAACCTGGGAGGGCTATGCCTTATAAGCTAAAGATTAAACAACACGGTATGAGTATTCACGACACGCCCTGCATCCCCATTAACCACAATGACAGACTCTCTGGCTGCATACATAATAGACGACTCCAATCCCCAGATCCAGTACTCGGTGGGGTGGCGGCGCGGAGGGCGCAGCGACGAGTTCAACACGACTACCACGCTCACGTCAGATGCCAATGCGAGCTTCACTCTGAAATTTGTTGGTGAGCCGCATCCCCATCCATGGTGCCATCGGAGGAATATGTATGGAGAGATCGAGTTGACTATCGATTATGGTGATCAGGTACAGCGATCAGTGTCTTCGGCACCGCTGATAGCCCCAACAACTCCACGTTCGAGGTCGACGGGGCCAGTGCCTCGCGGTTTACCATGGACACCAAGGGCAAGCGCATACCCGGTATATTGTTCTACGAGTCGCCTGCCTTGCCTCTCGCAGAGCACACACTGGTCGGGACCAATGTGGACAAGAAAGTTATCCTTGATTACTTCGTCATCTCCTCGCCCTCGAATATCCTCGCGACTTCAACATCTACGACCTCAGGTGTCGCTTTTGCTGGGACAAGCAGCTCTCCTGGGCCCTGCGCAGCCCGCCCGTGTGCCCACAAAGAAGGGAGCATCTCTGCAACAAATCGAAGCTTCATCATAGTCGGCTGTGTTCTTGCCGCCGTTGCGCTCGCAGGCTTGATTTGGGTTCTGTGGTCCATCTGGCGCGCTGCCAGGGCGGCGCGGGGTTCTGAGGAGCGGGGTGCTATCAGGCCCTACAGCGTTGCTTGTTCCAGGTCAAACATTCGCGAGAAGCGGTCACGATAGCGGAGACCTTTTGCCCTTGAGTATCCATGACGTGTAACACCGATTAGCAAGGATGTGTATCCCTTAGTGTTATATACTACGCGTCTGTCTTGAAAACATCTAGCAGAACCTCGTCAGGCAAGACGTACTCAAGCACAAATCCTGAAGCATAGTGCTTCCTCGCCTCTTCTTCGACGTCAGGATATGCAACATCATCGTAAAGCTTCCGAGAATCCAGGCGACCCAGCGCTTCTGCCTTCGCAAGGGTGTTGTCCCCGCGAATAAACAAACTCCTGTGATAATCGGCAACAGCGCTCTTCGCCCAGTTCTCCGTCTGCTCGCGGCCTCTTTCTATCTCTTCATCAGGCACCTGATGCATTTAAAGCACGATTACATGATTGCGTCAGTCATCTGAGCCTCGTCAAAGCCTGGCACGATGGAAGATGCTGACCTTAGGATAATCAGAGAAGTCTTCTCCGGTGACCTTTTCTGCAACTTTCCAGGCCTCGTCGATGCTGATTTCCCCATCGTGGGCAACCACGGTCTGGTTCAAAGTCCGCGGATCGACGATAATACGGGCGACCATCCTACCGATTGTGGGGAACGTTGAGTAGATGAGCTTCTGGGAGCGGTCGCCGGAGTACGCCTTGAGACTCGTAATCGTATGTTTTGCGGAGTGCAGAGGGGGGAACATCCACAACAGCCACCACCCATCCTCGATGAAGGTATGTGGAAGACCCAGTTCCTTTATGTACTCACGTATCCCTAGCTTCTATTAGAGAGGGGATCAGAATCAGAGAGAATATGGAACGGAAAGGATTAAGCAGCGGCACATACGAGATCGTGCATAGCCATGACGCCCTTGGGCGCAGTGGGTCCAAAGTCAGACGGGACCACGCGCCCGACGCCTGCGTTCTTGGCTGCCAAAATCAAGGGCTTTTGATCCTCTGTAATGAGGACCGTAGAGATTAAGACATCGACGCCCTTCAGGTAGGATTCCAGCCTCGCGGGGGATTCGGAGATGTCTCCTACCACCACCTCAGCACCAGCCTTAGTGAGTTCCTGTATAGCGGGCTTGTTGATAGATGCCTCTCGAACCAAGATTGATAGGCGCTACGAAGAGAAAGGTTAGACCTGGCGCGGCGAAAGTGAGAAGGAAGTACTCACAAAGTACCCTGATTCAAGAATCGCTTTGGCGATTGATCCTCCAGTATATCCCGAAGCACCCACAAGGAAAACGTGCACATTGGACATGCTTGCAGACTTGTTGTGCTCGCGGTGGGCCAAGATCCCTTCATTTAGGGTGAATGGAAGGCAGCTATATAGAGCTCTGATTTGATAGGTATGACTGATCAATTGCCACGATCAACGGCATATTACTGTCGCAGTCACTTCGACCTCGCATAGAAAGACGCTTGTCTATCGCTGACACAAGATTGACGTGAGCCAAGCATAAGCAGCATTGTGTAAGTGATATCTGTGGAGGATGTACATGAAGTGAGTTCTTCGTATATTTGGATCTACTCTGGCTTGTAAACGTCAAGCAATTCCTCCAAGGGCACGCCATATTCGGGTACAAATGATGTCGCATAGCGCGCCTTCGCCTCCTCCAGGACGTCTAGGTAGGGGACGTCTGGATACAGCTTCCTGGCAATCAACGCACCCGCGGCTTCCGCTTTAGCGATCGTATTGTCTCCTCGAATGTATAAACTTCTGTAATAGTCGGCGGTAGTTTTCTTCTTCCAGTTAACCGATTGCTTGGAAGCAATGTCTAAGTCTGCTTCCGAAGCCTTCGAGACAGTTAGCCGTCGTTCCAGGTACCTGACATGAAGACTCGCCTTGTAATAATCAGAGAAGTCCTCTCCGGTCACCTTCTCACCGATCCCCCATGTTTCGCGAAGGGTGATTTCACCGTCGTGGGCGACAACGGTTTGGTTGATTGTTCGAGGATCGGCAATGATACGCGCGACGAGTTTACCGATACTAGGGAATGTCGAGTATATGAGTTTCTGGTCCTTGCTCCCGGCGTAGAACTTCGGAGTGTCCAGGGTATTGTGCTCGGAATGCGGAGTTGGCCACATGAAGGTGAGCCACCATCCGACGTAGATGAAGGTATACGGCAGTCCGAGCTCTTTGACATACTCGTGAATACCAATTTTCTTGTGGGCGATGAGTACGATAATAATTTGAGACAAAAATCGGGAGGACTCACGATATCGTTCATCCACATGGCACCCTTAGGTGCTACGGGTCCGAAGTCGGAGGGCACTACGCGAGTGACACCAACCTTCTTCGCTGCTGCGAAGAGTGGCTTCTGGTCTGCAATCCATACAAGGACAGTGCAGATCAGTGTCTCTACGCCAGCGAGGTGTGCTTCCAACTTCTCAGGAGGATCAGAAGTGTCCCCGACTCGAAGTTCAGCTCCGGCAGCAACAAGCTCTTTGACTACTGGTTTGTTGATCGATTGCGCCCGTACCAAAATCGCAAGGCGCTATAGGTTGGGATTAAAAAGTCAGAGGAGAGCAAACAGTGATGGTACGGGTGTACGCACAAATTTGCCTTCTTCGAGAATCGCATTTGCGATGGCCCGTCCGGTGTATCCAGTTGCGCCGACGAGGAGTACCAATGATTTAGACATAGCGATGAGATTTGGTTTCACGGGCAGTTATTAACTGATGTACATCATGGGTTGAAGGGTACGGTTTTATATCATTGCGAATACCCATAAATACCCAAGTTGGCTGCCAAATATTGCGTTTAGACGAGTGGGCCATCTGTAACCCACTGATCAGAAAGAAGCCCCAGATATATGACATAGTCAAAGTTACCTTGTACTCGCCTCTTGGCAAGCCCCGGAGGGCCTGCACACTTATGGCATCTCACCACAATTAAGCGACACCGCCTCCAGCAGCAGGGAATTTGATATTGCTATTCTGTACAATATGTAGAGCGATTGTTCAGAACCGCGGTGATGCGATCTCGTATAGGCACTCACCCCGCCGAGTTCTTGCAAACTGCCCAAAATCTGCCATTGTAGTACCAACCGGAGAGTCATATTTTACGCGAACATCCAGTTCAGTACGCGTAGAATTTACACAAGGGTTCGTAGACAAGGAAAGCGGGAGTATTCGGCGTTTGAGATTGAAGATCAGTGCTCCAGACTCCAGAGACGGGCGAAGTCGTCAAGCTTCAAGGTCAGACTGGCCTGATGGTGGGACACATGCAGGCTTGCAGCGTGTGCCTCGAAGTTGAAATAGGCGCCGTGCAATGCCTTGCTTCTCTTCTCATCTGGAGGGCCGATATTTTACAATGATTCAACTACTGAAGGACTAACAAACGGAAGGGTTTTGATTATTAACAATATACAACGATAACAAGTACAGCTGATACAAAGCTCAAAATAGATTGCTATAATGCGAATAACTATGCATCATATCATACGGCATGTTCTCTGTGTTCAAGACTCTCCGTCCGCTTCTCCCCGGAGGAATCCAACTCTGATGCACGCCGAGGTTCATTGCCGCTCGGTGTCACTCCTGCTATCCTCCCATCGCTATGAGGGCTGGAATCTCGACTATCTCCTCCGGGAATCGCGGTTTTCTTCTCTCCGTCCCCTCGTAAACGGGCATACTCCTCTCTCGAAGTGTAGCCCTCTGGCGCCCAAGACCTAGAGGTCCATGGCTTGCAATGACGATCGGTGTACATCTGTATCACAAGTGAGTCCACTCAGACATCATCCAAGGACGAAGAAAGAGGCTTACGTCGTCGACGCTCTCTAGAGTCAAGTCGGATGACTCGTAGAGGAAGAAATATACGACCAGGGCACCAAATAAGTTGCACGCTATGTGGGTCGTCAATCAATGATTGCCAATCACGGTGGGGGTGGGACCGGCTTGCTTACCAGCAAAAACGAAGCCGTAACGGAAGTTGATGTCACCCGCAATGAATGGGGTAAAGAACGCCAGCAGGAAGTTGAATAGCCAGTTTGATGACGTGGATAAGGCCCCTTGTTTCGCCCGTGTGCGGGTCGGGAATGTCTCGCCGATAAGAATCCAGATGCCGCTAAGCGTCAAGAAATCGTTAGTAGAGAACGCGGGCGGCTTGTTCGGAGCGGAACTTACGGCGCCCATGTCATAGCGTAGCCTAGTATAAACATACATGCAGCAACTATCATCACTATTAAAGTGGGGTACGAGTGTGAGTAAGTCAGCTCATAACGATAAAGCAAAATCACTGACATTTCCCTAAACTTTGATTCTTCTCTGAGACAGGTTCGCTCGGGTCGACGGGACCCATTACTGTACCAGCAGCAGCGAAGACGAACAACCACGCTGATTGCCAGACGCCACCAACTATCAATGGGATCCTACGGCCGTACTGTAGATTGTGATGTAAATACCTATGGCATCGGAGTTCAGGAAAAACATACTCTTTCTAGGACCCACAGACCGCCGAAGGTGCAGACGAAATTGACTGCACCAAGGATGATCTGAGTAATGAACGAGTCTGCGAGGCCGACGGATTGAAAGACAGTTGCGCCGTAGTAGAAGAAGTAGTTCGCCCCCGTAAGTTGTTGAAGAGCCTGAAGAGCCATACCTTGAAATATAACATTTAGCTCGTGAAGACTCACGAATATGTCCAGAACTTACCTAGGAAGGTCCTATATCTAGTCTTTCCCTTCGACTCGAAGCAGGTGAGCCACCCAGCCTGAAGCTTTCTCTCCCTCTCAGCCATCATCCTGATTTGCTCTACCTCGCGGACGACGAAGGCGTTCGTTTGGCGTTCTGAGGCCGGGACACCTCGCGAAAGGGCGACGGAGCGACGAGCCTCCTCGATGCGGTTACGCGCCGCAAGCCAACGAGGAGATTCGGGCATGAAGAGCATGCCGATCGCGAGCACGAGAGCCCAAATGATACCAATGGCGACGACAATACGCCACGACCCCGATCCTGACACGGAGCGTGTACCAATAGAGATACAGTCTGCCAAGATAGAGATCAATAAAGCTTGTTAGAGGAGTCGAGGCAAAGTACTTGCAGGCCACTAGGATGCCAAAGGTGATGAAGAGTTGATACGTTGCTGTGAGTGTACCTCGAATCTGTGGCGGAGCTGTTTCCGCTTGATACTAGCATCCGGTATGAATATCCGAGGCGGTTAAAGCCAAGTAGAATTGACGTACCATGGGTACAGCAGCGCTCAATGCTCCTACTCCCAAACCGCTGACCAGCCTGCCGACGGCGAACTGCTGCCAAGAGGAGAAGGACACCAATTGGATGATTACCCCGACAATAAATACGGCGCACTCCACAATCATCGCCCACCGCCTTCCCAGTGCGTCTGCGGTTGGTGCACCCGCCAGCGCGCCAACTAGCGTTCCAATGGACAGAAGGCTGACAATCAACCCTGCTCGCACCATTGAAAACTCGCATGTCCCAACATCCCCTGGTGTCCCACATTGGGCGAAACGCAATTTGAAGTCGTCCATGAGAAGGATGTCAGATATTTGACCAGTGTCGTACTGAAAGATCGGTTAGGCTTGTCGTCCGCGACATAACTCATCAAGACGCACGCCAAAAATGAAACCGCCCATAGATGCGACCAGGGCGAGCATAATTGCCACTGCACCTATTGGGACTTCATTCCTGAACATCATATCAGCATCATTATTAGATACTTTGTTGTGAACTTACACGTAAAAAAGAGGCATCGCGTTAAAATCTGTGCTTGGCCTTTGCGCTGAGTATGTTGGTACGTTAGCCTTCCTCAAGCACCCCTTTCTGAAAGGAATGTAGGAATGAAAGGAATATTTGCATCGTCCGAGCCTTCCGCTATTTATGAAGCCAAGTAATGCTCCACCGGTTAGCCGTCATTGATGGATGAACTCATTCAAAGGCTAGGAGACTCCACGGCGCGGTCCTCGTTCACCGGCCCAGAGCCATGTGGGTGTGGCAAAAATAGAGATCCTTCTCCAGACAGCCGCGTCGAGCTGGCTTCGAGGAAAGGGGACTCGGAACTCGGATACTTTGTCGGGCCAGTCCCGTCGTTTCTCGGATGAAAACATACTCGAGTCTCGAAGGATTAATGGGCGCTAAGCTCGATGTCAATATGATTATTTTCTCCCACGATAGTACGATCCGATCATGATCAGACTACATGGATTCCGACTTTCCGAACGTCTGTCATGACCGAACGACCGAACAACAAATGTGCAGCATCCGTATCGACTTTTCGAGTAGGAGAAAGGTACAACTTGGATGGTCGAGACCGTTGGAAAGCTTGTTGCAATCTGTAAGTGGAGTTAGTTGATTTTACCCCGGTTACATATTGCCGAATTTTCGGACCCCAGGTCTCCTAAGGCCGCGTCATCAGGCCATGCAATGTAGGGGATTTCGAGTTGAAGTCTGGCAAGACAAATCTTTCGAATAAATTGGAAGACCAGGAGGTTCAACAGTGTAAAGGGGGTGTATGGCCTTATAATTTCCATACTTACTTTATAGCGCGGCAAACTCAGGGTGCCCTAGTATTGGGGTACTACCGCCACAACCCAAAGCGACGACACAGCAGTCGGACGAAGATATATATGAATTAAAAAGAAGGAGACCCCTATACACAATGCAGGGGCTTTCTCCGCAACAGCTCCGCCGCTCGGAGCGCTCAGCAGCTCATGTTCAACAGTTCTCTCTATAAACCTGAACAGAACAAGAAGGGCATGTCTACATCAGACAGTGTCTGCGGTATCCTCATCATTGCCTGTTTCGACGTTATGACGGGAATCTGCCTTGACTTTGTCTCACTTCGTGAGTATCCGAGTCCAATGTATTTGAGTGTATTACTTGTTGGCCGGCGCTGATCTGTTTACCAAGGACATACTTGTACGGAACACCTTTGCTCGCCATGCAGATGGACCAGCAAGACCGACGATGTCCTCTCAGAGCGCGATCCTCTGATCCCTCGATCCACGCAACCCTCGTCTCAACCACCGATGGATCATTCGCGGTGAACGGATGTTTACACTACCCTAGGACTGCCTGGCGCAATCTGAAGCAACGGCTTGAGAGCGCCGCGCCTGCGATGGGCATCGCCGTGCGAGGTCCTTGACCTCGGTATCGAGTTTAATGGGTTCACATGACGTACATCGGACGGAACTACATACTGTGTACATGGGAATACCATACAGTGCGATGCAGGCGGTAAATTAAGCAATCAGTAGCTGATCATGTCTACGAGTAAATGAGGAAATTCAGACCTCGTTTTGTGCGAGGCATTTCGACACCAACCTGGGCAACACCGACATCATACGGCCTCGGAATCATGGCGTCAGACTTGATTGCCTCTTTTCGGCAGAGGCGCCATATAACATAAAGCAATCCCACAAGCGCAAAGCCTCCAAGAACTCCCCCTACTATAGCGCCTACATTCGCTGGAGCTGCCGAAGTTGTGCTAGTACTAGCATTCATAGAGCTGCACAATTCGGTTACGCAAGCAGAGAATGTATTCGGCAGCGTTGAAGTGATAGTGATGTAATCGATGATGACTCTGCCGCCCTCGCTTGTAGCGACTAGCGTATGCTTTTTGTGGGATAGGGCGGGCGACTCGTAGAATAACACACGGTATCTTTGTTCACCCTTTGGGTCCATGGAGAATTTTGAGGTCGTGGTCCCGTCGACTTCATAGGTGGAGGTGACCGTGGAATTTGTGATGGAACCAAAGACGCTGATGGATGTGCCTGAACAAAGTTCGACGCAACATATTTAATATCTTCGGGCATGTAGCGTGAGCATGAATGGGGCTCACCGACGAATGTGACGGTCATCGTCTCGTTACGGCTGTCCGTGTATGTAGTGGAACCATTGAATTCCGGAGGAAGACCGCCACGCAGCCATCCTAACGAGTATAGGATGCGAGGATCCGAGTCATCTAAGAGATATGTGAACGGAGAAGTCATACGGCGATATGAGGAACAGCTAGCTGGACGGGATAATCTGAAGGAGCAGTTCAATGTTCTTAGTAGGTTATCAATAATACAAATACGAAGGCTCTATCTCAGTTTCTTGTCGAGGGGTTCACGCACCTCACTCGCATAGCCAGGAACGACTGTTGAGTTCTCGAGGATAGATTGAACACTCGTTGCCGTCTTCGAGTTAACGACAATCAAGGCTAAGTAATTGATTCCTCGCATTCAATCCGAGTAGGGCACCCAGTGCAAAGACTGTCCGAGCTGAGTGGTGCAATAGATATAAAGCCCTCCAGGCACTGCAAAGTTGCACGTCTACATGGCTACGACCTTTGAACCGTTCCACACGGATGAGAGGGAAGTGCTGGTCGCAACCTCATAGATTTAATCAAACCACATCCCCCCATCAATAGTGATGGTTTGACCTATAAGCAACTTCAAGTCCAAAATACACATATCCCGTTGAAAGCGAAAACGAACCTGTGATGTAGCTAGATTTCTCCGACGCAAGCATCGAAACAACATTGGCAATCTCGCTTGGGTCCCCGATCCGCCTGAGGGCAGTTTTCGTTCTGAACTAGATATATGGGAACGGGAAGATCCTAATTCAGGCGCCACATTGTATAGCACCGTTCCGTCCACTCACATGCTCGAGGAAATCAAAGTTAGACGCCTTCGTTATCTCGGCTCCAGAATCGCGTACTACACAGGTTCTGAGTCATCGTGTTGCTGAATATGAACGGAAAAAGAAAGGAGCCTACGCATCGCCGTCTCTATAGCACCAGGGGCGTATGCATTGACTGTAATCCCATGTACACCCCACTCCTGTGCTGAAGTAGGTGCGCGGTGAGTGACGACGATGAAAAACATGATCATTAGTAGAGCCATCGTACCGGCGGTTTGTGTCAACGACCTGACAGCGAATTTGCTGGCAGAATATGCACCTATCATAGCACCTGCCTTTTTTCCGCCAATCGAAGACGCTCCTGTGAAGGGAAATTAAAAATAAAGAAACATCAGGGGTTACGCAAAGGGGGGCGGCGCACCGATTATCCGACCACCACGTTTTTGCTCAATCATAAACCTTGCAGCAGCTTGATAACAGAGTAGTACTCCTCGAACGTTGACTGAAAATAATCTGTCCCATTCATCGACGGTAACTTAACGAGTAAGTGCAGGGCCCCGCTGACTTCAACAACATCAGATTTTTAACAAAAGAGGTGCACACCATCGAGGAGGGAATTCGGCCAGGCGACGCCTGCATTGGCTACCATCTATGTTCGTATCAAATGGTTAGGCGGTTCAGATAGCAATAAGAACTCACGACATCCAGACCACCAAAGGCTTCTTTGGTTTTGGCCACAAGGTTATTGACATCACTTTCCGATGATACGTCCGCTAGCACGACTTGCACCCGACCATTCTTCGACTGGATTTCCGTTGCTACTACGTTGAGCTGATCAAGTTTGGATGCGAGATCGCTAATTATCACGGCCAGGCCATCAACTGCGAGTTGGAGGGCAATGGCCCGACCAATTCCCTGCGCCGCACCGGTGATGATAGCGACTTTGTAGGGCGAAGTTGAGTCGGTGGACATGACGACTATTGCCAGTGAGGCGATCAACGATAAGAATGCTAGGTCATGTTAATATCCCAACGACTGTGTGGGAGTCTGTAGTTCGAAGTCTGTTCCAGAACATCCGGAATTTTCTGAAGCGGAATCATCTGCTCAACTCTGATGGACAGATGTCGGGAGTCTGCGTAGCACACGAACCCTAGTGCACCGAATTGGTCTATCGCAGATTTAGAAAGGAGCATACTTCGTTCATCAGCAGGGTGAAGAACTATGCAGGAAGGATTGAGGCGCTCGGTGGTATTGGCAGTGATAAGGCCCACAACGAGAAAACACCACTGTAGCTACATCTCAGTCGCAGACTTTGGCAATGCGCCCTCTAGTCAAACCATATTCCTCCGTCAATGGTGATGGTTTGGCCTATGGGTCGCGACTCCAGGTACGTTAAGAGAGATATAAAACTTCGACGCACCTGTCATGTAGCTAGATTTCTCTGATGCTAGCATCGCAACAAAGTTGGCTATCTCCTCGGGCTGTCCGGTCCTTCCGAGCGCCGTAGAAGCTTTGAGCTAGATTCGGGGGGAATGATGATGACCGTATGCGGCAATATCACATAATTGCACGCACCTTGCCGATGTGGCTGGCGCCAGAGGGAGTGATCATTGTGGCCTCAGTGTCGTGTACTGATCGAAATATCTAGTGAACTGCCATTCGGGAAGATTGGCTTGGACTTACACATGGGGGTTTCTATTGTACCGGGCGCGTACGCGTTGACCGTGATGCCATGAGCACCCCATTCGCAAGCTACGGAGAAGATACTCAGTGTGCAACTATTTGGCAGAGCTAGAACAGCATACCAGCGGATTGAGTCAACGATCGGACTGCGAATTTGCTGGCCGAATAAGCACTTAAATTGCCACCACCTTTCTTCCCTGCAATCGAAGAGGCACCTTGAAAACAAAAGATTCAGAGAATTGACTGCTATATGACGGAAGTGCAACCCACCAATTATTCGACCACCACGCTTCTGCTGGATCATCAGCCTCGCAGCAGCCTGATAGCAAAGCAGCACGCCGCGGACATTGGTTGAAAACAGGTTATCCCATTCTTCAACGGTTACTTTGTTGAATGATCAGACAGATATGGCGGACAAGTGAAGCACGTATGCGCACCATCGAGGATAGGGTTCGACGAGCAGATACCAGCATTGGCGACCATCTGGGTATTGATTTCAGTTGATATAAATGGAAATCAAGGACGAACTTACGACATCCAAACCACCGAATACGTCTTTGGTTTTGGCTACGAGATTGTTGACGTCGGTTTCGGAGCTTACATCTGCTGGCACAACCAAGGTCTGGCTTTCGGTATTCGTCAAAAGTATTTCCTCCACCACAGCGTTCATCAACTCTTGCTTCGATGCAAGATCGCTTATCACAACGGCAAATCCATCCCTAGCAAGTTGAATCGCGATAGCTCGTCCTATTCCCTGCGCTGCCCCAGTGACGATGGCAGTTTTGTGTTGAGGTTTGGGGGGCATCAAGCTTTCGGCTGCGGAACAAGATGATCACTGGCCAAAAGGCAGCTGCAGTGGGAGGTACTATAATGCTAGTAGCCCGCAATGCACCATGTACTTATGGGCGCAGGGCTCGTAGAGGGTACCAGATTGACCCAAAGGTTAACTTACAAGCAACGTGGTTGCAGTTGATCGATATCAACGTTACAGATGGAGGGATGAAGAAGCTTACAATAGAGTGCATGATAGGCGGAGGGTAGCACTTTGCCTATCAAAAAGGTACCTCAATATCGGCACATCAACCGTGCGGCCAGTGCTATGAAACCTCTTACCTCCCCGGTAAGTAGTCGAGTAGGTCACCTATTGGACTACTTATCGGGGAGGTTACGAGCTGGGAGGGTGGACTCCCACTAGTATTGGCAGGCGTAGTGGCGCTTCTGCGACGCAGAGAAGGCCGTCCGGGTTTCAAAAGATGGGCTCCAATAATGAGACATTGAATGGGAGGCCGAGACTCGCTACTGCTAACGTGGCTGGGGAAATCGTCGGCGAGGCATGAAGATATTTCACCGTCTCTTTTTCCTAGGTCGAGAATATTATCACAGATGAAGCCACCTGGAAGACTGCCTCTGCCAGGTTCCATTCTGCCAGAAGCGTGAAATATTCACGTTGAGGACGCTCAGCTGGCAAACGGCGGTGTAAGCTAGTAGCAGGCCGCCTGAGGGAGCAAGCAATTACCTTGGATATCAATGACTGAAGTCGGGGTCAAGCAATATCCCATATTCTGCGTTCCACTCTGTTCGTTCACGGTCGGACGCGTCCATTTAGCGATGAGAGTTTGTGGTGGGAGTCACGTTGTCCAAATTTGGTAAAAGGGGCGGACGAACGAGGGGTCAGTATAAGTGGCTTCCACGGTTGTTATTCTCATATGTACTCCTGGTTCGAATATCGTGCTCTCGATATAAAGGTTGCTTCAGAGTCTGAATTCTCCCGTTACATATGACTTACCTCCACACGGTAGAATTGGACTACTCGATAACGTCGCACATAGACTGAAAATGGGGACCCGAGGTTACTAGTAAGTGTAAATCTTTTCGCCCTGTTCATACTCATAGGTGATCTCCGGAGTACTGATTTATCCCCCCTTCCAATCCCTACAAATCAATAGTGTCTATCGCCATCGAAGCAAGTTCTTCGAAAAATACAATCAATATGACTCCTATCCTAGCAACCTGGGCGTAAAAATGGTCAAAACCATTCCCCGCAGCCCGGCTGCCTACAGAGATTGGCTTGATCGAATGCGAGAGCAGTACGAAAGGCTTTTGAATGACCCAGACGCAGCGGCAGCCGATGATATCCAGGTCTCGGATTCGCGACGCTGCACCGACCTACTGATCGAATATGCCTATGAAATCGACCTTGATGATGAGGTCTTTTGGGTGAATGGGATGCCAATGTTTCGGTTGGATTGTATGCCGACGACGCAGATGTTCCTCGCAGTGCTGGAATTGGACGACTTCGGACACTGTGTGACGAATGAGATTATGCCTACGAAATACGCGTACCAAATCGTTACACCCTCCCAGCCTTCCAGCGAAGACCTCGCATCGTACGAATCCCTTCAACTGCTAACACCCCCCTCTGCATCAGCATCATCCCCTATTTGCACCGATGTCTATGAGCTCTTGGGCGTCTCCGAAACGCCATCTCCCCCTGATCTGGTGCGAATCAGGTTGTACGAGATCATTGTGGGGACAATGATGAGCGAGGCTTCATATCTATCTAGCCTCCTCGCCGTTACAACAACGCGCAACACTCCGTCAAGTAGCCGGCCGTTCATAATACAAACCGCCAGGGATCTAGTACTACGAGCGTTTCTGCCCATGGTCTTCCATCCAGATATGCAGCTATCCGTCGAGAGCTGGGCTCAGAAGCTGGAGAAATGCGAGCAAGAGGGCGGGGATGGAGTTCGGACACTTTGGTTGAAGCCCGATGTGTGCTTTAGAGCAGGATTCCACCTCGACCACGACGATAATCTACGCGCCGCAGTGGGGGGTTTGGTTCGGGATATACACCAAACATCCCAGGCCAAACTTGGCATAGTCTACGGGATCATCTGCTCGCTATTCCACTGTGTCATTGTCAAAGTCGATCTGGGTGCCAGTTCATTCCGACATTCATCTGCACTGCAATTTTTCCCATCACGGTTCACCGAGTCTCTGTCCACACCTGGCATCGACGCTCTAATCCGCCTGGCATCGCAATACGATGACACGCTTGGCGAGGTTGCCCTTAGTGAATCCCCCTACCACTCTGATGCACTTCACCACGTGCCAACCCATGTAGATAAACTTCCACCAGAGCTCATCGCCAAGATCACGCCGTACATCCATGATCTGATGTCCCTTCTCGCCTTCGCCACGCTCAACAACAATACATGGATCCGAGTGAGCCACGAACTCAGCTTCCCCTTCATTGGGAATTATCGCCTACTTCAAGTGGACCATGCCGCCGATAAGGCACAACACTCTGGTGCACTCTACAGTGGAAGATTTGTGGCGATGAACGCAAATGGGTGGAGAGAGCAGATACGTGTGGTTGGATCGGTACCCGACAATACTAGCAAGTGGTATGCAAAAAACTATGGAAAACATGTTTTTAATTCGGTGTTCACGCGAACTGGGGGTGAGGATGTGTCAGTAGTGTTGCGCGCGGAGGTAGTTATTATCAGATCTACTACCTATTGAACGACAGAAGTTTTACGAAGCTCTTAGAGAGAGCTAGTCATCAATGTTGTATAGACAGATCCATATGAATCATGTTGTGAGGACTTGCTCAGACGATGAGTCCGTATTGGTAGATAGCTGCTGCCTGTAACACCCTATTCATGCTTGCCGAGAAGGATGTTTACTGTGTTGCGCATATCATGAAATGCCATCAGGTTCTGTCACATCAGGTCCTCAAATCCTCTGCTGATCACTTAATACCACTTTCTAAGCTCCTCCGTCCATTTAGCGGGTGTTCCGGGCTCTCCACGTAGCATTTCCAACACATTGGTTATATCCCCAATCAGAGCGTTAAAGGCGGAAGTTTCGAGGATCGTCCCGAGACGTCTTTTCATCTCGTCACTCGCCATCAACCCGTTTTCTGGATCACATATAAACACCAACATCGCCACAGTAACTAGGCTAATTCAGCGTTGAACTATAGGGCAGAGTCGAAAAGGGATGAACCACGAACGCGCCGGGGTCCAAGACGAGTGCGGCCCCCCGGTACTCGATGGTGGACTTCGTGGAGGACAGTGCGGGGATATGCTTGCGGTGAAGTGCGAGGCAAACCTCTCGTGGTACCGCAGTGTAGGTGCGAAGGGGAATTCGCGGCGTGAATGCGAGGACAGGGAATGGGTGGTGTTCCCACCAAAAGCGAAGTAGGAAGGAAAGGAAACTGAACGCCACGTGACGAACGGAACGGAGAAAGGACCAAGCAGCGCCGCGTGCGACTGCTGGACTCGATTCGAACGCAACGCAACGGAGGGAGAAACTAACTTCTTGTTATTTCATAGGTATGTAGGTATGTACTATATACTATGTAAGTAGGTAATTAAGCACGCTAGTTCTGCGTGTACTAGTAACTAAGTAATACCTAAGAAAGAATGTGCCGCAGCAGCGCGTGTTCGAGTGCCTGGGCCGAATGAGGAAGTAAACGAAATGGTAATATATGTACAATAATCCGTGAATCCGGGCTCGAACAGGGTGCCAACCCTACAGCAGGGCGAAGCTTCGAGAGGGACGCGTGACTAACGCGCAGAAAACGGTGGGTTAGCGTACTCGCAACGTATCGGATGAGTTCGAGGAAGACATACCTTGAGCAACGGGGATATAGCCACTCGCAAATTCTTAGTTCAAGGTACCCTTGGGTAAATCGAAACTACACGAACGTGAGTACAAAGACTGGAAGAAGAAAATAGAACGAACCCAGGAGGAACATATATGTATCATGTGTAATTTTCGGATGTATTTTCTATCCCAATCTCGTTGTCGGAATCCATTGGTGCTGCGTGAGTTGCGGCCGAGTTAGTAGTTAGAACGCGATGCTGACGTTTGGTTGAGACCGCAACACGTGGTGTCTTGAGTGGTGGCCCTGGCGCTCAAAATTCGAATCCGGATGTACCTCTTGGTTGGTTGCACGCGCTTCGGGACGTGGTTCA
Organism: Pleurotus sapidus; assembly: GCA_026743855.1. NCBI lineage: Eukaryota > Fungi > Basidiomycota > Agaricomycetes > Agaricales > Pleurotaceae > Pleurotus > Pleurotus sapidus. The sequence goes on along the minus strand of JANBWZ010000024.1, from coordinate 44,028 downwards.
AAAGTTTAATTTGTACAAGAAAGCCTTATGTCTATGTATATAAAAATAAGCACTGCAAATGCGCATAAATGTTCTTACTGTTGAAGCCATGCAAGCAGTACTATGCTAGGAATTCGAGCCGAAAGATCGTGCCCCTCAATGTAGCGCCGCTTTGACAAATATAATCAATGAGCGTGCGGGAGGAGGGTGTGTGCGGTGCTTTGGCAGCGAATAGGGCAAATAGTGAACACAACGTGACACGAATTTCGCGAAGTGGCCACCGACCACCCTCACGTCGGGGCTTTGACCTGTGGTTTCTTGGGTCTGTTAAGAAGCGAGCTTGGTCGACTTTCTGATTTCTCCAGCTTTCCCTCCACTCTCTTCGTCGACGCGTAACTACCATGCAGCAGCCATTCGATGGAACAGCAGAAGTGGGTGGCAGGGTCATGAACATGTACGTCCATTTGATTCACCCTAGAAAGGAATCGAGTTGTCTGATGTTGAATCAAGGGCGACGGATGCTTTAATGTACACTGACGACTACTCGCATTGGTCCTGCGAAGGACAGTTCCGGTACCCATGGGATGCACCGGATGCAGATGCCCAGTCTCCAGAAGAAGACGCCGCCGCCGCCACCGACACGACCATCGGCAAAGTAGCAGTGGAAATCGCGCAGGACCAGGGCGAGATTGCGGAGGACACGAATGACACTCACTATCTCCGGGACGTGAGTGATTCCGAGGAAGAAATATTGGCTAGGAACATAGAATGGTTGGTCAGCGATATAGTAGAGCGCAACGAAGACAACAGGGAGTCGGGCGAGAATCGGGAAACGATGGACAAGTGCAGACCCCAGGATGGACCAGTAGCACTTGCTGGAATGGGGCTCCCAAATCGCTTTGAGCAGCAGGCATGGCACGGTGGCGCGAACCCTCCAAACGTCAACTCTGTGCTTCACCAACAGTATCAGGTTCCGAACGGGGTACAGCAGAACCTTCAACCCCCACCGATCTTCCAAACATCCTTTGAGCCCGGCCAACAACTGAGGAGCTCCTCTAGCCACGCCGGCATCGCGCCAGACCACTTCGGTTTCTACCCCACGGCGAGCATCCACATACCTCAGTGTAAACTGCCTGGTACTCCCAGACAGATAGAAACTACACCCCCCCGTACTCCCAGGGCAAGCTGGATCCGGCCGGGATATATCTGTCCCTGGTACACCCAGGTAAGCTGGAGTATATCTGCTCTGAGACTCCTCATGGGGGTAAACTTTATCCTGCCGAAACTTCCAGGGTGGGATGAACTGACTTCAGGAGCTGAATATCCATCCACCGGCACTCCCAAGGTGGATAGACATGAGTTTGTAAGGGGACAGCAGGTGAATCTGAAATATCCATCCTGTGGTACTCCTGCAGTGGATAAATTAGAATATCCATCTACCGGCACTCCCAAGGTGGATAGACATGAGTTTGTAAGGGGACAGCAGGTGAATCTGAAATATCCCTCATGGGGAACTCTCGGCTTGGATAAACATCACCTTAGAAACAATCTGGCGAAGTCCAAAATACACCTGTGTTGAGACTCCCCGCTGGGATAAACATGGAATATCCATGCCCTGAGACTCTCGGTGCAGATAAACATGGAATATCCATGCCCTGAGACTCTCGGTGCAGATAAACATGGAATATCCATGCCCTGAGACTCTCGGTGCAGATAAACATGGAATATCCATGCCCTGAGACTCTCGGTGCAGATAAACATGGAATATCCATGCCCTGAGACTCTCGGTGCAGATAAACATGGAATATCCATGCCCTGAGACTCTCGGTGCAGATAAACATGGAATATCCATGCCCTGAGACTCTCGGTGCAGATAAACATGGAATATCCATCTCCTGACACTCTCGGCAAAGATAAAAAGCATATATTTTGCAAATTGGGACACCGTGAAAATGAGCATATTTGAGCAAAAGATATTTACAGTACACTGCCATCTGTTATTACCGGGCTCTGGTAGTACGGCCACCCCTGGGAGATATATCAGTTATCTTGACTCAATTGCCCATGAATATCACTCACAATGCTGGGGCTTTCAAGAGCTCGATAAAAAGCTGGCGGAGCTCCTTGCAAACAGTTACGCACTGGTGGGCCTCTGCTCCTTGAGGCTTTTGACGCTTCACCACACCTTTCCCCCACACATTGAGTGCCCATAACATTACCAACAGCCCCCGACCACCGCGCTGCAGATGTGGTTGCTCCAAAAGTCCATCCAGCCCCTTTTCTTCACGAACCTTTCCGTCTGCATCCTTCTGCTTCTTCCACCATTTCCACATATCTTCGCCAAACTTGGCATCACTTATCAAGCCGTCCACATCAAACGAACCTTCTTCCTGCCAAGCACCAACCCAGATATCCACCACCGCTGGTAATCCTTCAACGTGATGGGGCACCCCATCCCCATCAGCAGCCTTCCCTAATAACGCCTTCTCCACTGCCCAATAATTATCAACCACTGCCCTCCAATCCGCCCCAAAGCTTTGAAAGATGTGAGCATCCTCACGGAGTAAACCACATGAACTCGCCAGGGTTAACAAATCCTCAGGAATCCTCGATGCTTTTCCAATCCAATCCCTTTTCAGCTCGACGTTAGGCTTTGCGATTGATTTATCGCCAGTAGACTTGGCTTTAGGGCCGGCATCTTTGGCTTTAGGGCCGGCGTCTTTGGCTTTAGGGCCGGCGTCTTTGGCTTTAGGGCCGGCATCTTTGGCTTTAGGGCCGGCGTCTTTGGCTTTAGGGCCGGCGTCTTTGGCTTTAGGGCCGGCATCTTTGGCTTTAGGGCCGGCGTCTTTGGCTTTAGGGCCGGCGTCTTTGGCTTTAGGGCCGGCATTCTTGGCCTGCGTGCGCTTTATCTGGTCTTGCTCCCTGAGTATGCACCAATTAAATTCAAGTTGAACAAAGGAATTAAGCACCCACCATTTACGCAGGCTATCCCTGATTTGGCTGCAAACTTCGCCCAGTTCCTCCCACTCCTTGATTGCGAAAGAAGAATCCTGCATGTATTCGGGAAGACCTTGGGCCTCATCAGTGCCAGGCTCCAGAAAACAAACTTTGGCCATATCACGCAGCATGAGACCAATAATGAGGACTGTGGTTTCGACTCGCTCATATGGCCCAACTACATCACCGAGGCCAACATGGGGAAGTGGATCCTGTAGGAGGTATGCCTTTGCTGCTGCGAAGCTTTCACGTTCTTTGTTGGAGCTGGACTGCACGTAAAACTCCAATGGTAGATGTGGTGTTTTCAAAGACCAGCTGCCCCATGTTGGTGGACGTCGGTTAGATCGCATGGACACTTGCCCTTGCTATAATACATACAATCAGACAACCGTCCAACTGATTCATCTAGAAACTCCTAACCTTGCACTGGCTCAGCCAATTTATCATCGCTTGATAATCACCATTTGTTGAGAGGGATCTCAGAAAGATGATGCGGTCCTCGTTGGAGACCTGGCTTGGCGCTAGCATGCCCACTGGAACATCCTTTCCTCCGCCGTTCTCGTCAACGTCCATTATACTTCCTTCATCATCCACCTCACCATCCACATCCATCATTGTATCAGATGGAGTCTTGATACGTTTGCTTGTTCCGACTTCCACCACCGAACTCCTTCGCCTTTTCCCTTCACCTTTCTCCGCTTCGCTTTCCTTGGACAGAGTATCCCAACCTTCTCGAAGCCGTAGACCCATAGTTCCTTTATCCTGGCGGCGTAGAAAATGCATATAATATTGGCGAACATCAGCAATAGGCATCTTTGTCGGTTCCCCAAAGTGTACCCCAGATATCAAAGACTTTGGGTAGATATATGCCTCATTATCCTGTGAGAGACGAAGCCACGGTAATCTCTTCACTTTGCCGTCGGAGTCCATATCTCCATCACTTGTCAGTATTTGGAATTTATCTCAATGTCAAGTGCCTACCTGCTACCAAATTCCCATATTCACGGAACACCCTGACAATTGCTTCGCTCCTTGCACCTGCTGGAAGATTTGGGAGCATAGGAATACCGTCTTCTGATTCTTCCACGACAGCCCAGGAATCTCGCTCTGGGTCTGTATCCTTGGACTTCACTACATCTACCGCAATCTTAGCATTCATCTCGGTGCCCGAACAGACACTTACCTCCATACAAACCTGCAGGCACCGACTCCAACCACTCCTCTTGGAATGCCCGGAAGACATTTTGCTTGATGAACTTGCTTGGGCGTTTTCCGTCCTTAGTTTCATGCCTATATACATTATATTAGTGAATGTGATCAGTCTCACGTACACAGAGAACATACCAACGAATGATTGGAGAGTCATCATCTCCTGGCGCCATGCTGAACATAATCACCGATGCTCCGTAGTATTTAGCAAAGTAATCTACCACACTGTTCATGCTCTCCTGCATGCTCCGCTTTGCCAGGCTGGGTAATACAACGGTCAGAAAATCTCATGATAGAGCTAAAACACTCTTACGATGGTTTCATGTTCTTCGGTGGGCCTTGCCTATTCCACTCACGCGCTTTCTTGCTGAAATCATCCTTTTCCTCCTCGGTGAACCCTGCCCAATACTCATTGATGGCCAAGTTGAAACGCTGGCCAAATCCCTTATCCTCATGCCGTGCCAAAACCTCTTTGAACGCCTCCTCGTTGCACGCCTTCGCCATCAGCGGCCCAGTCATACGTTTGTGCCATGGAACATCGACATTGGGAGCAGGTTCCTCAGCATCTTCTTGCTCCTCATCGGCATCCTCTACTGCCTTACGCTTTCCTTTGCCACCCTTCCCTACTTTACTCCGTTCATTTGAAGCCCCCGCATCCTCTTCCAAATCTTTGCAATACCTTTTCTGGTTGTTTTTAAACCACCACGCAACTTGCTGGTTGTGAGTCAGCAATCTTGTATGCTTACAACAATGTGAAGGCACACTCACCGCCGCCAGACCAGCAGTTTCTTTCAAAGAAGCCAGTTTCGTCGGGTTTGCCGCCTGTTTGGCATACAACTCTTTGCATGTCTGTTTAATCACTTCCTCCCTTCCCTCATTTTTCTTCTTATACCATTCGACAATTGCTGGTTTGAGAATGTCATCGACATACGGAGTAGACCAGGCCATTGTGTTGTGTTCAAAGTTGAGGCGTTGAATTGTGGGATCAATTCTCGGTCACATTGCTTAAATCCAAACTTTTCCCACGGTCAGATTCAAATTGTGTCAGAATCCACAAAGACCACGAAATTCATTATATGTAAAATATTACAATGTTTGTACTACAAGGCCTATATATACAAGGGGGTAGCAAAGGAGGACGGAACATGGAATGGGGTGCGAAACAAATGCAGACAGCAGGGCGAGGACCAGGCATTGGGGTATGTAGAGAATGGGTGGTGCTTGCTGCACCACCCATGTCGGCGTCGACGAGAAATTGCGCGCCCCAAGTCAAATTTGGGGCGCGGAGGAAGGCGATAGGCGGGAAAAGGGGCGCGTCAACGCGAAATCCCGCGCCCCAAGTCGAATTTGGGGCGCGGAGGAAGGCGAAAGGCGGGGAAGGGGGCGACAACAGGGCAGACGGCGAGGTCGGCGTCGAGAGGCGCGGAGGGAGACAAAACGCGGGGAAGGGGGACACGAGGGCAGACGGCGTTGGCGGGCGACGGGGAAAGCAGAGGGAGGGTGGTGCTTGCTGCACCACCCATTTCGTCTACGTCGACGAGGAATCCCGCGCCCCAAGCCGAGTTTGGGGCGCGGAGGAGGGCGATAGACGGGGAAGGGGGCGCAGACGGCGTTGGTGGGCGACGGGGTAAGCAGAGGGAGGGTGGTGCTTGCTGCACCACCCACTTCGTCGCCGTCGACGCGAAATCCCGCGCCCCAAGTCGAATTTGGGGCGCGGAGGAGGGCGATAGACGGGGAAGGGGGCGCAGACGGCGTTGGCGGGGACGGGGGCGCAGACGGCGTTGGTGGGCGACGGGGTAAGCAGAGGGAGGGTGGTGCTTGCTGCACCACCCACTTCGTCGCCGTCGACGCGAAATCCCGCGCCCCAAGTCGAATTTGGGGCGCGGAGGAGGGCGATAGACGGGGAAGGGGGCGCAGACGGCGTTGGCGGGGACGGGGGCGCAGACGGCGTTGGTGGGCGACGGGGTAAGCAGAGGGAGGGTGGTGCTTGCTGCACCACCCACTTCGTCGCCGTCGACGCGAAATCCCGCGCCCCAAGTCGAATTTGGGGCGCGGAGGAGGGCGATAGACGGGGAAGGGGGCGCAGGCGGCGTTGGCGGGGACGGGGGCGCAGACGGCGTTGGTGGGCGACGGGGTAAGCAGAGGGAGGGTGGTGCTTGCTGCACCACCCACTTCGTCGCCGTCGATGCAAAATCCCGCGCCCCAAGTCGAATTTGGGGCGCGGAGGAGGGCGATAGACGGGGAAGGGGGCGCAGGCGGCGTTGGCGGGGACGGGGGCGCAGACGGCGTTGGTGGGCGACGGGGTAAGCAGAGGGAGGGTGGTGCTTGCTGCACCACCCACTTCGTCGCCGTCGACGCGAAATCCCGCGCCCCAAGCCGAGTTTGGGGCGCGGAGGAAGGCGATAGACGGGGAAGGCGGCGACACCAGGCCAGACGGCAAAGCGAATGCGGGGAAGGGGAGCGTCGACGAGAAGTTGTGCGCCCCAAGCCGAGTTTGGGGTGCGGAGGAAGGGGGAACGCGGGGAAGGGGGGACACGGGAGCAGACGGCGAGGCGAGCGTCGGGATAAGCAGGGAATGGGTGGTGCTTGCTGCACCACCCATTTCGTCGGCGTCGACGAGAAGTTGTGCGCCCCAAGCCGAGTTTGGGGCGCGGAGGAAGGCGAAAGGCCGGGAAGGGGCGTCGACGCGAAACCCCGCGCCCCAAGTCGAATTTGGGGCGCGGGGGGAGACAGAACGCGGGGAAGGGGGGCGTCGACGCGACATCCCGCGCCCCAAGTCGAATTCGGGGCGCAGAGGAAGAGGGAAGGCGGGGAAGGGGGCGACACAGGGAAGAGGTGGTGGGGCGTCACCACAAGTAAACGCCGCCTGTAATTGCGGATGAGTGAACGCCGATGTGCTGAGCAAACACGCACCTTGTTTTTGCATCGCATTCCACGTCCCTAGTGATGGTGAGGCCGTCCGCTCCTGAGGCGTTCGTGACGGAAGACGCCCGTTGAATCCAGTTGAGTCGGAGTTGGCAGCCGTGGGAACGACTGTATAGTACCTCATCAAAACCGCCAGCGCGCCTCTTTCTTTCTCTTTCTTGCGCACCCTTCGCCTTTTGTTCATTTCTTTTCACTTTTTTTCGTTTCCCTTCTTTTTTCTTCTTTTTTTCTTCATTCCTTTTCATGGTGGGGGTCGCCGGGAGCCCTCGACGACTGCTCGGTCGTTGGGGGTGTGTTCGTGTAGCAGATCGGCTGCACGTTCCATCCCTTTTTTCGTGGGCTTGTTTGGCTGCGCCGCTCGACGCTCTACGCGTTGGGATTTTGCTGGGGGGATCGCCTCCGCATTCGGCACCACAATTTCATCCTACCACCGAGATGACGCAGTCTCTTGGTGGATCACGTATTCCTTGCGAATGCACCGGCTCTGGGGGATCTTTCGGTGCAGGCCGTCTCCTGCAAAGGTCTTGGCGAGCCTTAAATCGTCATCATGCCTTCGGGCCGCCGTTATGGCTAGGATTGCTGCCGCATTCCTTTGTTCTGCTCCGTCGTTCATGGAAAGGGTTTTTAGGTATGTTACTCAGTACCCCCTCGCATTCCTGATACTAATGTTGTTCAACATCTCAGCCCACCCGCGCCTCATATCCCCCTTTGTCCTGTCGCCGGCAACGCTGCTATGGATCATTTTGCCGGTAGTTCATGCTTCTGGGTTCTTGCTAGTGCGTACTCCAACACCTTCACCCTTCATACCATACTGATATTTGCCATGGCATAGTCCAACTGCGCACCTGTTGTTGACCAACGAAGGCAAGGTGTACACCTCCCCTCTTCCCTGCCCTGACACTTTATTTGTAGGTGTCCTCATGTGTGCTGAGGCCGTGTATTACCGGGTATGCCTGTTTACAATTGGCGCCGCTATGCTCCAGCTAAGTCCTCTGCCTGTTGCCCTTTGCTTTTTTTTAACTGACTTCCTTTTCTCATAGGTGTTTTTGTCATGTAGCTTGTCCTTCTACGGTGTGTCACTGATATCTCCACTGTTAAGGCCTGAATTACTAATGTGTGGGTCTCACAGGCTATAGATGTTTGCTTCGCTATTGTATCTAGTAGATTACTAGTTTAGCTATGTAATAGTTGGATGAGGAGGAGTGGTGAAGGGCTGGCCACCCTTTGTCACAATTCCTCGTCCGACTCTTTTCATTATTAATATTTTGTATTTAACTTTAACTTGGTGTCAGTAGTTGACTACGGCCGGATGGTACTATGGCCGGATGGTAAGGTCACGTGACATATTGGTGCAGTGTGCTCGAAGTAACTAGACGAAGTCAAGCTCAGGTACCACATGCTGCGAAGTATATAGTATGCCATGCGGTGTATTTATCACATGCCCTTGGTAGATTTAGTATATATATCAGCCCTTTCACCGCACTTCAGCTCACACTCCTGCCCCACATTCCATATGGCACGCACCAAATATACAGCAAAGAAAACCACCGGAGCCGTTGGCCAACGCGCTGACATCCCACCACCAACTGCTGCCTCCCAGACTGGCAGTGGGCAAGCCGCCACCCCGCTACAGAGTCAAGCCATCACTCCCACAAATAACAACACCGACGACTTCATCGCCTTTACCTCCGAAGATCTCGGTGAGGACAACCCAGTAAGTAATTGTCTACTGTTAAGTAATGGGAACTCACCGTTTATTAGCTCTGCAACGGCTGTCAAAATGGCGGCAAGATGATCAGCTGCGTGAAGTGCCCTAGATGGACCTGTTACGACGTCGTTGGGGACGGCGATGGCGAGGGCTGTATTACTATCGCCTCCGCAAATGTACTCACCGACGATACTGCTTTTGTGTGCCCGGCCTGCCACCGAAGTGGTTCCCCAATTGGTGCACCCTACTACGTATGTGTCTAATACTTGGTCTACTCAGCGTGACTAACCAACATTGACAGGGATTTTATACCAAAGCGTTTGAACCCATCGAAGGCGCCGTAATCAACGTCTCCTGCACAACGCTCGCCTTCTTCCCAAAGATGAACACCGCCGAAACGCTGCTGTTGCTCATCGGCGTTCGCGGAGCCGAGCGTATGGACGAGCCAGCCATGGCCACCTATCACCTCCTCCATCAGTTTTTTGGGCGCGGCCAAGGCAACTTGCACTACGCTACCATCTTCTATGACCTGGCGACCTCTGCCAGCAATGGAAAGTATGATTCCGATCTCGCCAAGGCCATCGCATTTATCAAAAGGTGAGCGGGCGCAAAATCTGATGTAACTCAATAGAACTGATTACTGCCAGCCGCACCTGTCGAGTGGTCGTCTTTTTTGTCACGCACACTACGCCCGATGGTGACCTTCACTTTTCGCGCCCTCGCCCCGCGAACCGTTCCAAAGGCGCCGCCATGCTTCCTGGATATAGCCATACGCCCGCAACCGTGAGTCTGCTGCGCGCCCTTCTTTTTCCAAATCTCAACAAATTCTCCCAGGTTCTCAACCGCATATTCACCGAGCAGTTTCTCTCTGCCTTGCAGTGGATACCCGACACATCCCTCTTCCTTCTCATTTGCGGTGGATACTGCGGCCATACGGAGACGATGGAATGGGTCAATTCTGTTGTGCGCCGGTCAGTGGTCAACTCTAATCCAGTTTCTATCAGCTTCTGAGCCTGTAAATAGCCAATCTTTTCGCGAAGTGGTCTCCTTCACCAACAAGCGCTTCCAGCCCTTTTGGGCCTCGTCTTTTTGCGCCAAATTTGTCCAATCCTTCTATCTTGAGGATGTCAAGTATCCTATTGCGATGGAGCAAATCTTGGCTGGGGATGCTAGATTGGGCATTGCGTCTGACGTCGTCATCATCTCCCGCGACAAGGACAGCCTCCTGGGTGTTAGGAAAGATCTATACTATTGGGCCCAAGAAAAACACTCCCCTTACGGTTTTCGCATCCCTAGTCAGTGTCCCACCTGTCTCCGCTTGGGCACAATCACCAGTTCCACGCCCAGCGACTTTCATGGCACGAAACTTCGGATTTACTGCACCCGACGCACCAATGGGAAGCGATGCACTTTTGAACGACTGGAGTCGATCAAAGAAGGTAGAAGTAAAGGGTCTGAGCTTTTGTATGGTCGGTGGTTCACGGAAATCATGTAAATGTGCATTACTATCTTGAAATACATGTTAATTGTCTTGCTAAGAGTGCCCCTATTCCCCTATTCCCCTATTCTCTTAAGCATCAGAAAAACGTATACAAATAAGACAAAAAAAAGCGCCCCCTATTCCCCTAAGTGTCACAACAAACATGTACAAATAAGTTCAAAAAATTTTCACCGGGATTCTCACTGTTCTTTTATCCTTGCATCTTTACTACCAGCATGCCAAAGGTAAAAAGCCACCATGATTATTTCAATGAGCAAGCAATAGCGCGCCAACTCAGACAATTTGCTGGAGGAAAGGAAATGTAAGCATTCAGTCACCTGCATCTAGCCAATCATTTCTCACGGAGATATCACAGAGAACTCCCTCTATCTTGGCGTGGGGTGGCAGTTAGCCAGATTGGTAATGTTTTGCGCCGCGCTTATCAAAACATTGGCAAGTTACTTCCTGATTCAATGAGGTTATAGCTGATTTCTCTTAGTTACCCTACCAGCGACTGCAGATGAATTAAATGCTGCCTCACATAAACAGCGGGCGGTGCTCCTTCAAGATGTGAAGCTTGGGCGGGTGACCAAGCCCACTGTGCTTGTATCCAGAGATAAAAAGCCCTTGATCATATATCTCCCCCACGCTGTTGCGAAGCATGTAGAGGTATGTATATTTCCTTTATATTTCTCTTTGCAGTTGGGCTATGCTGAAAATATACAGCGGAAAGCAACAGTGGCCACCTCAGGCATTGATGCCATTCTAGCGAAAGGGATGAAATCCAAAGGCAATTGGCGTAGTCGCCGAGAAAGATTCAAACCTTATGGTAAATTGCCTATTGGCCAGGAGGCTTTTTCGGGTGGCTGGTATGCTCAGGGACATGCAGTAGGTGCTTCCGTCTCTTTCTTTAGTGTTGTCTGCTCACTGTGGCTAGAACAGCAATGCTCTTCCACGGCCATCGGTGAGCCTCCGTAGCGCCAAGAACTCTGCTGCTACGGAGCAGTGGCTCAAAGAAACTGCGGCTCTCAACAAGAGCATCAACCTCATCATGGGGGCGGTGCATCCAGACTCCTACCGCGCTGGAGTCAAAGCATTGAATAGCATGCGCACGAAGGCTCTGCCAGAAGACATTAAGTGGGCAGAACTTTGGCAGTCGGTGGCTACGGCTGTGGCGATTGTCTCCAATGGCACAAGCCCAGCACATTTTGACTCCAAGGGTGATGTCAAACAATTTGACGCATTGACTAATCTTGGTGCAGACCAGGTTGAGCTAGGGTTCCCAGACCTGGGCGGTAGCTTCCACTATCATGGTGGTTCAGTGGTTCTCTTCTCTGGGAGGCTCTTCAAGCATGAAGTGAAGGATTGGGTGGTGGGGGAGAGGATTGGGTATGCATATTTTATGCGTGCAGAAGTTCAAAAGGCATTTAGGAAAAGGCCGGTGGGTTGGGCCTGTATGCCCAGGAGATGGAGAAAGACAAAGTAGCAGCTTGATAGATAGCGCTGTGATTATCGGAGTTCAATACACTCTGATTATCGGAGTTAAGTAATACATGTGTCTGCTGCCAGTCCTGCCGTTTTCCCCCGAAACAACATGGGCTTGTTGAAGGCTTCAAAAAAACCAAAAGGTTTTGGAGAGACGGTTTGGCAAAAAACGGCCAATGGAAAACGCCAGAGAGTGGAGGTTATTAGGCCTCTCAGCCTCAGCCCACCAGGGACACCTTCGACATCACGCACCACACCATCTACACCCAAAACAATGTCATCATCTGGGAGAAAAACACCGAAGAGCCGACGATTAATTCAAAGTCCATCAATGCTGTTGGGCAGCCTCCCAACGCTGGACACTATACTTGAGGATGTGGGGTTCAATGACTTTGACTTCGGTAGCTTCAACATGTACGGAAAGGTAAGCTCCAATATCTTGATATTTGTACCATTGTCTGAATAATGAACGAAACCAGACGTCTGGAGAATACGTTCAAGAATGGATCCAGCATCGGGCATCAGATATACACGGAATAGCTGCTCTAGAGTGCTTGCCAAGCGACCCAAAATGTGTGCTATGTAAATGTGCACTGGATGACATGGTCTTACGTTGCATCCAATGCTTTAACACACCGCTTTTATGCAGTTCATGCTGCCTGAATCAGCACCGGCAGAATCCTTTTCATCAAATCCAGTCCTGGGATGATGGATTCTTCAAGGACTTCAGCTTGGATGAACTGGGCATTGTTCTCTATCTTGGCCATGCTGGCGAGCGTTGTCCAGCAGCTGATGAGGAACCCGACACCACTGATCCTTTTTCCCTGGGTAAGAGACACCTATCGAGGGTTTCAGATTTTTCTGACCGTTTAAATAGACCCGAGGCGTCAATCCATGGTATTTGTGCATACCACTGGTATATATTCTAGAAAAGTGGAATGGTGTCGGTGCAGAAACCACAAGAGCCATTATACCCAGCTTCTGCAAGCCAGATTATTCCCTGCTACATCAGATCGACCATCGACCGCATTCACTTTTGAGGTTCTTGATGAACTTCATCTCCAGCGTATAGAATGCAAAACTGCCTCTTCAAACTTCTATAATCTGCTTCGGAGAAAGACGGACTTCGATGCACCGCTAGATGTTCCGGTGTGTTTTTATAAATATTTGGCTGGGCATCACTAAGCTCTATTTTAGGACCGCTCAAGGGAGATAGAGCGTGTTTCGCGGTGCTACCGTGATCTCTGTAGTAGGCTAAAAACTGGTTGTTGGGGTGATGAAGACAACACCCCAGGGCAACAAGCGATATTCTGCCCAGCATGCCCTCAACCAGGCATCAATGTGACAGACAAGACATGGAATGCTGCTGCTGATCCTGACTGGCTGCTCTCTCCATTGCTAGTGGCCGATGGCAACTTCAAGTTCGATCACCTGCAGTTGAAAAATCCCCAATCCGATGTTCCCCTTCGTGATGGCACTGGGTTTCTGGTCACTACTAGCACCTACGAGAACCACTTGGATGTTACATCCGAGACCCAAGAGAAATCGAACTGTGCCAATCACAAGGCGGTAAATCAGGCATCACGGCCACGCAAACATGTGGACAACACTGGTATTGGAGCAATCGCCTGTGCAAGGCATGGCTTCTTTGTTCCGCACTCAATTGTTAATTTTAAGAAGGGAGAGCAGTGAGTTTTCTCAGTTTGAAAATCCATGTACTTCAAATAACCACCGCAACAGACAGAAGAACATGGACTTTGCACTCTCTGAGGCGATGAAATTTTTTACCAGCTTGAAAAAGGAGCCATTGCAACCTGCCATTACCGTCATCTATGATGTCATGTGCCAGTATGGTGTTCATTTGGAACAACGCCTAGAAGATGGTCCCTTTTTAGAGAAGCCAACACTGCCGATTCAGAAGGCAATTGGTAAATTTCATCTCGGAGCACACATTGACTCTTGCTTCTCCAAATTCAGCCTGAACTTTCTTCGGGGTGCGGGGCATACAGATGGAGAAGTTTTGGAGACATTATGGGCTCCACTAAACAAAATCGCTGGAAGTACGAGATCTATGACATTGGCTCACCGACAGGAAGTATTGGATGATTGTGCTTATGACTCTAACTGGAAGAAAATAACCAATCTAAGTATGCTTTCAACTTTAATTGTGATGAATACTACTCAACAGTTTCATGTTTCAGTTCCATCCCTGATAAAGAAGTGGAAGCGTGCCAAAACATCATTTGGCGACATGGAAGAGGCTTATGAGGATCTTAGATGCCGGTTGGCAGAGGATGATTTGGAGTCATGGAATTCTCAGGCGGAGCAAGCATCTTTGCTTCGTGGTAAGGCTTTGGAAATTTATGATGTAAAGACAGAACAAAGTAAGTTCTTGAAATGGCTCTTGCTCTACCAAGCAGCTCATTACAATAATGTTGAGATCCATCGGTGGCTGGTGTTCGTTTGGAAATGGTAGAGAAAGAATTGGTTAATGGTGCTTACCTTTTAGGTGGTGCGGCGTTCATCACTAAAGGCCTATCATTGGAAGAGGCACAGTGAGCTATTTCCAATTGATGTAGAGAATGGATCTTGACGGCATTCTCTTAGATACAAACTCCGTGTGTTTATCAAATCTGTTGGAAACTTTCCTACCATCTCGCAGAAAAACACTATTGCCGATAAACGGAGGATTATGAAAAAGAACATAGAACAGCACCGCCGGCAGGGTGAAAAGTTTATGGGATTGGATCCTGTTGGGGATGATGATTCTGGTGACAAAATGGAAGATAGTGATAGTGACGAGGGTGAAGAGGACGGGGATGATGAAGATGACTACATGCCACCCGTAGGCTCTCCAAATGCAGACTGCAAAAGCATTGGGCAAATGCCGGAGCAAATGAGCATTTGCTTTCCTTCTTCCTTCACAGTTGAGGAGCGTGTTCGGATGGGGTGGACAAAACTAGCAGAACAAGAAGCACAACTTCGGGAAGCACAAATCAATGATGCACTTCACGATCTCCGGATATCACTTGGTGAAAAATCACTTCGATTTCGAAAGGTCTTGCGTGGGGATCGGTCACAAAAACATGTCACAAGAGCATGGAGCGGCATCAATGCTTATGACACCAGAGCCAGTCTACAAGTGGATATATATGAGGGAGCAGTGGAGGCATTAAAAAGGCTAGGTGCAGGAAACAAGTGGAAGCCCATTAACAGGGACAAGGATTTGCAGATGAAAGGTGACGTTGAACATCCCAACAGAATTGGTCAATCATCCCACAGTCTGGCTTGGTTCTGGAGGCTTCAGAGTGCTGAGATCTCAGAAGAGGTTGAGGACAGCCCAATGATGAAAGAATGTAAGGCTGCAGTCTCCTTTACATGCCAAAGCTGATACAGAAACCGTTCAGTTTACCGCATCAATTACCTCCGAGCAAAGGCACGGAGGGATCGATGGGAGGAGGAATTGATACTGTTGAAGAAGGAAGTCTTATGGACTCTGGAGTGGTTTCAGTATCAGTCAGATAAGTGGTGCAAAATGGCAGATACTGGGACAAGTAGTGGGCTGACAGCCTACTGCCGCAAGATGGCATTTGTATGGAAAGAGTTCAGAAGAAGGGGAAGAGAAGTTGTGGAGCATAGTGGATGCATTGAGCTCGCCCAAGCTATTTGATGTAGAAAGTTCAATACTGGTTGCAAAGTATACATCAACAAAGAACTTGTTTACCATTTAGTTTATCCACTGGTACACTCAGCATGGATATTCCAGCAGCTGGATCATCCACACCGAGAGTACCAGCAGATGGATATTCCTAATTTATCCACTGTTGGTACACTCAGCATGGATATTCCAGCAGCTGGATCATCCACACCGAGAGTACCAGCAGATGGATATTCCTAATTTATCCACTGTTGGTACACTCAGCATGGATATTCCAGCGGTGGATCATCCAATTTATCCACCGTTGGTACACTCAGCATGGATATTCCAGCAGCTGGATCATCCACACCGAGAGTACCAGCAGATGGATATTCCTAATTTATCCACTGTTGGTACACTCAGCATGGATATTCCAGCGGTGGATCATCCAATTTATCCACCGTTGGTACACTCAGCATGGATATTCCAGCAGCTGGATCATCCACACCGAGAGTACCAGCAGATGGATATTCCTAATTTATCCACTGTTGGTACACTCAGCATGGATATTCCAGCAGCTGGATCATCCACACCGAGAGTGCCAGCAGATGGATATTCTTAGTTTATCCACCGTTGGTACACTCAGCATGGATATTCCAGCAGCTGGATCATCCACACCGAGAGTACCAGCAGATGGATATTCCTAATTTATCCACTGTTGGTACACTCAGCATGGATATTCCAGCGGTGGATCATCCAATTTATCCACCGTTGGTACACTCAGCATGGATATTCCAGCAGCTGGATCATCCACACCGAGAGTGCCAGCAGATGGATATTCCTAATTTATCCACTGTTGGTACACTCAGCATGGATATTCCAGCAGCTGGATCATCCACACCGAGAGTGCCAACTGGTGGATATTTGGCAATTTATCCACCACCGAGACACCCAGTGAAGACAATCAGGGGGGTAGAGTATCCACAGTGGGTGCACCAGTCTCATTAATATCCCCCTGAAATATCCCTCACCGAGAGTACAGCTATAGATAATTCTACAGCCACAAAAATCCCTCTGGTATTCTCCTAAGGATAGAATTTACCCCCATGGGGAGTCTCGGAACAGATATACTCCAGCCCACCTGGGTGTACCAGGGACAGATATATCCCGGCCGGATCCAGCTGGCTCTGGGAGTACCAGGGGGTGTAGTTTCTATCCATCTGGGAGTACCAGGTACTTTACACTGAGGGGACTGGAGCATCCAACATGGTGGACACTTCCGTCGTTCTTATAGTCCAACGGGAGGTCAGCCGGGGTTTCATCATGGCCATCCCAGTATTTCAGCACGGGCGGATTTCGACGTTCCCGTTGTCGATGCAAGGGTCCAGCAGCAAGAGTCCAACGGGTTACACCAATCGGGTGAAGCGCATGTCCAGTATCAAACGGATAGAAGTTGGGAATCTGTTCGATTTGCCGGGGAACCAACACCTGAGGAGAGGACGGTAGCTTGGGTTCGCGAGACCGCCTCAATTGGTGTTGCTTCTGGAAGAGCATGCTCCAGGTCCGAGAGTGCCAACTCGAGAGGCAATGCCGATGTCGCTGAACTGAGTGCACACCCAACTTGCCCCAGCGATTCCGAAAGGGATGGAGTAGCGAGCTCCGCTGGACCAATGAGGACCGAGAAGCGCAGGACGAACAGGAAGACAGTGGTGGTACGCGGGGATCCGAGCGATATCAGGAGAGACAAGGGCCCGTCAGGTTGGCCCAAGGATAGGCATTGGTGAGTCACAAAATCTCGCCGTTGCTGACAAGCATTCTAAGACTCCGATATTCTTGATGATCCAGGTTTTCGACTGACGCGCCACAACAAAAGCAAAAGGAGTATGCAGCCGCCATTGGGGTTTCATTCGACGTGTTGGCGCCGATATTATTGCCCGAAGCCGTTTATCCAACCTGTCAATGGTACATTGGAGAAGGGCGACTGTGCGGTGTACAACTCACCAGGGAGACTGTACTTGAGCATTATAGCAAGGTTCATGGTATCCGTGGGACCGGGGAAAAGAAGACATGCTGCTGGGTAGGAGCTGCGGGGGGTTGTTGCGAGGACACTCAAGAGATCCGCGGTCTCCGAAGGCACCTCATAGAGACTCACCATAGGTTCCAGAGCCAATGTCCGCTTTGCGGGAAAGTAGACTCGCGACCACGCTTGATCTTAACCCACTTTGATCGCTGCGAGGAGTACAAGAAGTTGAAGAGATTACATGAGGCAGATAGTGGAAGATCTTGAATGGCATTGTGTACGCCTATCCTGTATTTCAGAGCGTAATATATTATACAAAATGTTCAAACGTTCAACAACATCTGTCTGAGACTCACCTAGCAGCGATCACATTGTTACTTTATTGTTTTGTTCCGTAGAGCCAGGTGGTCGGCACAAATCCCTGAGCAACAACTGGAGGTGGCGTAATACCGTAATACTAAGGATAGGAATCAGATAACATCTCAGGACGGACGAGGCTGACATAGTGTCCGTACCTCGTGCAAGAAATGTCAGACTCAGGCTCGGAGTTCCTGTGCTGTCGCGCATTCGGGAATCTTGGAGAGACATTATCCCTTTATGTAAAAGAGGCGCGTATTTCGTGGAGGAGCTCTTTTATCGATAGATCGTACAACATTAGTCTTGCGGAAAATTGGCAGCTGAACTTTGCAAGGGCTAATTTGCACTGATAAATATAACAGGACTCTATCAGGGGGTTCCCACGCATCAACAAGAACCTGCACCCCAAAGGCGCCCATTCCGCCCGAATGTGGTGACAAAGTGAAGACCTCGCACACGACCTCGTTGTATTGGACGCGAACACGAGGCGAGATGCCACGTCAGAACGCGGATTGTGACCTTACTTCCTAGAACCTCGGCGCAGGGCACGATGTTGAAAGAAAAAGCGCCCACCAAAATCAAAGCGGGATAAATTCGAGTGCGCGAGGCTAGGAACAACGATACAGTGGCGCTAGGTATATTAGGCTCCTGTCGCGAAAACGTCTAACAAATGCTCCTCAGATAACCCGTAGTCCAGCACAAAGCCCGATGCGTAGTGGTTCCTCGCTTCTTCTTCTACGTCAGGATATGGTACGTCGTTGTACAACTTCCTGGAATCCAGACGACCTAACGCTTCCGCCTTTGCGAGGGTGTTGTCCCCACGAATAAACAAGCTCCTGTAATAATCAGCAATAGCTTTTTTTGCCCAGTTGTCCGTCTGCTGACATCCTTTCTCTATCTCTTCATCGGACACCTGGTAGGGGAAAAGTAAACATCAACCGCTTCGGCGATGCAGAAATCCGTTGTGGTATACTGACCTTGGGATAGTCAGAAAAGTCTTCTCCGGTAACCTTTTCTGCAACCTTCCAAATCTCGCTGATACTGATTTCCCCATCGTAGGCAACCACAGTCTGGTTCAAGGTTCGTGGATCGACGATGATGCGCGCGACCATCTTACCAATGGTTGGCAACGTCGAATAGATAAGCTTTTGCGAGCGATCGCCAACGTAAACCTTCTGTGTCATAAGCGTATTCCTCGCTGAGTGGAGAGGGGGAAACATCCCCGACAACCACCACCCAACTTCAATAAAGGTATGTGGGAGCCCAAGTTCTTTGATATAGTCACGAATCCCGAGTTTCTAGTCGGGACTAAGCTTCAACGACTATCAGGCGAAGGAGGGAGCCAGGCTGTGCTTACCAGATCATGCATCCCCATCACGCCTTTAGGAGCAGTCGGTCCAAAGTCAGAAGGAACGACGCGTCCAACGCCAGCTTTCTTGGCCGCCAAAATCAAAGGCTTCTGATCCACCATAACAAGAACCGTAGAGATCAAGACATCTACGCCCTTCAGATAGGATTCTAGCTTCTCGGGAGACTCGGAGATGTCTCCTATCACGACCTCGGCACCAGCGTCGGTCAGCTCCTTGATGCCTGGTTTGTTAATGGATGACTGCCGGACAAGTATTGACAGCCGCTACGAAACACAGTAAGTCCTTCCTCGCCTTAACGGAGGAAAGAGTAGATGCTCACAAAAGTTTGCGCTTCAAGAAGCGCTTTGGCGATTGCCCCTCCAGTATATCCGGAAGCGCCAACGATGAAAACGTGCGTTTTGGACATGTTTCGAGCTGGTGGATGGATTTGTTTTGTGTCACATTACGACGAATGTAAAGAAGCTATATAGGACTGCGTTCCGTTGGTAATTACTGATCAATTGCCATGATCAACGGCATATTACTGACTGTCAGTTTGATCCGCCAGCGAAAGCCAAACAAAGGGAAGCATAAGCAGATTCGTTTGGACATAAGCATTATGGGGTAAGCAACTTTCGCAAATTATCGCCGTTATTTAACGACCGGTAATCTTCTTTACTTCTCGGAACGTCGCTGGAGGATACGATACTTAGCTTTGAATTTATTTAGATATAGTGATCAACAGGATCAATACATCCTATGCTACCGTCTCGGAAAAGATCAAACAGAAGTTCCTCGGGCACACTGTATTCAAGCACAAACCCTGACCTATAATGGTCCCTCGCCACTTCTTCCACATCAGGATACGGTACGTCGTTGTAAAGCGTTCTTGAATCAAGGTGACCCAACGCTTCCGCCTTCGCAAGGGTGTTGTCCCCGCGAATGAACAAGGTCCTTTGATACTGAGCGCCAAATCTTTTAACCCAGTTGTCCGTCTGCTTACATCCCCTCTCTTATCTGAATCAAAGTGGAAGCATCATCACATGGCTGGTGCACAAAATCGGTACTGACCTTGGGGTAGTCGGAGAAGTCTTCTCCGGGGACCTTTTCCTCAATCTTCCATGTCTCGTCGAGGCTGATTTCGCCGTCATGGGCAACCACGGTCTGGTTCAAGGTTCGCGGATCAACGATGATGCGGGCGACCATCTTGCCGATGGTTGGCAACGTCGAGTAGATGAGCCTTTGGGAGCGATTGCCTGCGTATGCCTTCTGACTGATAACCGTATTTTTCGCCGAATGCAGAGGGGGAAACATCCACAGCAGCCACCACCCATCCTCGATGAAGGTATACGGAAGACCAAGCTCTTTAACGTACTCACGGACACCAAGTTTCTGTTGATGAATATTAGGCACTATTTTGCGGAGAAGGGGGGTTAGGTATACTCACGAGATCGTGCATGTCCATGACACCCTTGGGAGCAGTCGGTCCAAAGTCGGACGGGACCACCCGTCCGACCCCAGCTTTCTTAGCCGCCAAAATCAAAGACTTCTGATCCACCATAACGAGAACCGTAGAGATCAAGACGTCGACGCCCTCGAGGTAGGTTTCTAGCTTTTCAGGAGACTCGGAGGCATCTCCTATCACGACCTCAGCCCCGGCCTCAATGAGGTGCTTTATGGCGGGTTTGTTGACGGATGCCTCTCTGACCAAAATCGACAGGCGCTACGGTGGGATATATTGATACATCCTGTCGCCACGGATGAAAGAACGTGCTCACAAAGTTCCCTGCCTCAAGAAGCGCGTTGGCGATTGCTCCTCCAGTATATCCTGAAGCACCAACGATGAAGACGTGTGTTTTGGACATATCAAGCGTGCTTTCAGTGGACGACGGTGTTGAGAGTCATACTTATAGGACTGCCTTCCATCGGTAATTATTGATCAATTGCCATGATCCACGGCATATGACTGACTGCCAGTTTCATCCACTAGCGAAAGCCAAACAAAGGCCATAAGCATCATTCGGTAAGCCACCCTTGGCTAGCATTTTCAGTACCATGGAGGTCCATTTCTAAGCCGGACCACAAGTGACCTCTGAGGTCGAGTACACGCATGGGGTGGATCCTGAGTCAGCAGCGTCCTGGTTCACTCTTCGACTGAGTGTGATTCCGAGTCCCTTCCGACCTTCGCTCCACCTAAGGGAGTACAATCATGGGTGCCCGGCGACCCTGAGTGTCTCCCGGGATTTCCTCTTGGTCTGCCCTACTTCGTAGCTTTCCCTCAACAGATTATGTTCTACGTATTTATTCATTCACAGCTGGTATAACATGAGCGTAACTACATGATAGGAATGCATCAATCTCCCTCCCCGTGCCCCTCAACCGTTGCTGATCCTCAGATGAATACACTACGCGCTCGTGGAAAGGGCGTATGTGTGTGGGTGTGTGTGTCCTGCGTGTCCGCTCGCTCGTTAGCCAGCCAGCTTCCAGCCAGATATGCCTCATCGGCGTCTTGGTTTCGGTGGCGTGCAGCCATTTGGCGTTGAACAGCGTGTGTGCGTCCATTCGCAGCGATGAACGTAGGGCGCAGGAGTCAGGGGCGCGCGGTTGGTACGCCCGTTCCCGCTTCTGGGGGAGAAGGGCGGGGAGGGTGCCGTGGTGGTGCGCTGGCAGGGCCCGTTCGTACCCCAGAGTCCGCAGAGCGCCCATGGAGCGCGGGGACTTCAGTCGTGGGTGCTGTTGTTCGTTGTGGGTGGGCGAGAGGGATGGGGGAGTGTGAACGCCCGTTCCCGCTTCTGGGGGAGAGGGGCGCGGAGGGTGCCGTGGTGGTGCGCTGGCAGGGCCCGTTCGTACCCCAGAGTCCGCAGAGCGCCCATGGAGCGCGGGGACTTCAGTCGTGGGTGCTGTTGTTCGTTGTGGGTGGGCGAGAGGGATGGGGGAGTGTGAACGCCCGTTCCCGCTTCTGGGGGAGAGGGGCGCGGAGGGTGCCGTGCGAGCATGAAGTCCGAGGGATCTGTGGAGGCGTAGGAGGCGAGGAAGGGGTTGAAATAGCGAGGGAAGGGGTGAGAAGAGGTGTCGGGGAGGAGGAAGGGGGGGTCGGTGGTAAGGCTTTCTCCATGTCTACCTTTGCGTTCGTAGCAGTAGCGGGCAGTACGGAACTTCGTGTCCTGCATGCTCGTGAGTCCTCGTATTCCCGGTATTCCCTCCGTTCAACCATCGCGTACTGATCTGCTCACCTTTGCTTTCATCCCTCGCCCTCCGCCCCTCCTTCCAGCGCGTTCACGCGAAACCGGTCACCGCAAGCTCTCACAGAAACTACATGAGGGTGGTAGACGGTGAGTGGGGAGGATTAGAGAAGCTGGGGACGGTCGAAAAAAGCGACAACAGGTCTACGACGCAGACGACGTCGGTGGAGGTGAGAGAACCGTGTGTGAGGGAGAAGACAAACGGTGCTCGTGACAGTGTTGACTTCCCACAGATGATCACATGATCCCCTGCTGCTTGCTCAACGCTGACTCCCCAGACGGCGGGCGAGGTAGGGAGGCGGGGCACGGGCGAGGTGAGGAGGCGGGGCACGAGCGAGGTGAGGAGGCGGGGCACGAGCGAGGTGAGGAGGCGGGGCACGAGCGAGGTGAGGAGGCGGGGCACGAGCGAGGTGAGGAGGCGGGGCACGAGCGAGGTGAGGAGGCGGGGCACGAGCGAGGTGGAGCACGAGGCGGGAAGATTGCGTAGGTGAAAGAAAGCTGTCTCGACAACGAGACCTTGATTGTCATCAGCGAAGGAAAACTTGAGCTGACTTGTGACATTGATGGGACGGGCGTCTAGCGGATGGCTCTAGATATCTCAACAGGGCTGTCCGGATTCGGTAGCGTAAATGAACATTGCATTTACTTCTCCCAATTCAGTAGCGTAAGTGTACATTGAATGCGCGTCCAAGATAAGGGCTTTCAAGCTTGTCCCTACCCCACATTGTAATCTCCAATGTACACGTAGTCGGCTTCGACAAGTATAACATCGTCCCGCGTTGTGCCGTGGCAAACAAACTCATCGCCGTTATGTGCACCGTCGAGCGTGATTGATATGAACCAGAACGCTGGTCCTGCGTGTTGTGGGGTTTTAAAGCCTTGTAGGCTTGCGGATATGACGCCGTCTGGCGATTTCGATGCATCGCTGCGTAGGTGATTTGATCTTCAGCGCCCATGCGGGCCATTTATCTCGATATTGGTAGCATCACTTACCACACGACGAGATGATCTGCTTTCCTTAAATCGAGAGTGTCTCCGTGCAGGGCAACGGCGGCGTCGATGGTCTCTTGGGCGAGGTCGTCATGGACTTGGGGCAAGGACCAAGCGTGCAGCTGCATCTAGTGCAAAGGTGGCTACAATTCACTAAGAGAGTTGGGGGCGCGAGTAAATATATACCTCACTATCTGCGCTCTTATTTTTCTGATTGACGATGGAACGGTTTGTGGTGGACGACGAGAGGCGATTTATTGCGCTTGATGACGAGTGACTCACTAGACTTCCAAACACGGCCATCTCGATCCAGCAATGCAGCAGATTCCCACGATGTCCAGTACAGGACCTACCGTGTCTACCTCTGCGCGCCATCGGGCCCTAAGCGGCGCGAACATGGGACACGACGACGACATACTCACCGATGCGCATCATATCCTATCCGACTCCGAGACACGCTCGAAACGGCAACGCGTGAGTGATCCAATCCATCGTTTGGTTTCATTGCGCCGCGTAGACGGTGGTTACTGAAAATATTGGTATTGATTAGGTCGACGACAGTGTGCGCAATGATGTACGGCGGACGCCAGGGCGTCCCTCAATCCCTCGGATCCCCCATGCCTCTTCATCTCCCACAATCCTCGCTGGCACACTCTCGGCCCCGTCCCACGATCGATACTCCACCTTCCCCATCCAGTGCGGGACGACCATGAAGACCGCGCCGCCGCTGCTCTTCGACTGCGAATTGCCCTTCGACTGCGAACTGCCAGCCCCCGTCGTTCACGCTGTCCGCGACGCGCCTGTGTCCCTGGCTTCATGTGGAGTCTGGCAGTGGTTCGTAGTCCGTAGTCTGTGGATCGTAGTTCGTGCATAAGCGGCCGAGTGGTTTGGCTATGCAGTGGTCGACTCCACTAGTCGCAGACTCCCGCGATCGTCGACTCGGCATTGCGGCGTTTGGGGTGAGCACGAGAGAATTGAAGGCGCTTTATAGCGCTCGTCGTCGTCGTCGTCGTCGTCGTCGTCACGTCTGACCCGCGTATTTCTCAGTTTCGAACCAAATCGATTCGCACTCGCACATGCACTTGCACACACAACCACCCGGCGAGGTCGCAAGCCGGCTCAACGTCAACGTTCGGGCGGGCTCGCGTGTTCTGCCTGCAATCTGGGGCTCACGCGTACGCCTGGCGTCTGGTGCGCTCTCTCATTCTAGGACCCGGGTCGGGTCAGGTCACTCGCTGTATACCGAGCTGGGATGCGGGCGACTCGGCTCGACGAGTTCCTCGCCGTTTGGACGGCACACAGCCACGACGCCCGACGAATATGCGACACTCATTACCCATCTCCCTGTCTCGTCTCGTCTCGTCTCCCCACCTCTCAGCGTCTCGGCGTCCCGGTTCCTCAGCCACAGCCACAGCATCTGCGACGACGACGGCGTCGGGCTGTCTTCCATCGTGATCGACGATGTACGCCGCTCCATCGCGGCGCCGTGCTAGGTTTGCCGGGATCTGCGTTCGTTTTGCGTCTGGCGGCGTGCGTGGCGGCGTGTGTCGAGAGATGCGATGCGATGCGCGCGCGCGACCCGAGCGGTTGGATGGCACGGCGCGGCTTGCTGCGAACTCTGGAGAGAGGGTACTAGGTAAGTGTCAGTCCGCGCATCGACGAACTCGCTGCTCACCTTGTTTTGATCGCTGCAGATTCTGTGCCGACGGCGCGAATCGACGCCTCGTCAGGGCGAGTCGAGAACGGGGATGGTGAAGGTGCCGTGCTCGCTGCGAACTTGGGATGCTGTTGCGAGGGCGGGGGCAAGGACGAGTCGAGGTCGTGCGAAGTGAGGTAATTGACTGGGCAGACGGGGTGTCGAGTTTTGAGCCAGCCCGTATACCAGTCGAGCCTCACGAACGAGGACAAGGGTACGAAGCGCAGCGGCGTTTCGGGGTGGCGGCACAGGGGAATAGCTGTGGACCTTCGCACCGAAGAACTTCCGCATCTCGCGACACGGCGAGGAGGGAGACTAGAGAGCGGTCGGCGGCACCGGTGCTCCCCTTCACTCCGGGAGATGTTGGTATGTCTGCAGGTCCTGGAGTCCTTAGATTGACTCATAGGGGTAGCTGGCGTTGCTGATGTCGTCGCCGAATCCATCACGGCCCTAGCCGACGGCTGAGAGGGCCGCTTTCCTGCCCTCGACCAGGAACGCGAACGTTTGGTACCAGAGAATGTACGCGCAGAGCTCAGGGGACCCGTGCTGGAGCAGTAGGATATGGGGTTTCGAGAACTCTCCGTGGTTGTTGACATCCTGCTTCGGCGGGTCAATGACCCTTAGCCTGTCGTTCCCTTCGATTGCGAGGCCTTTGAGGAATGTCTCGATGTCGCCCATCAGATTGGCTGCTCCCCACTCGCCTCGTTCTGCTCCCCGCTCGCCTCGTTGTTTTCCCCTTCCTCCCGGTTGTAGGAGCCAGCACGCTTTCTCTTCGCGGCCTTTGGTGCTTGCGACGCAGCAGGGACTCCATAGGTATCCGTGCTCGTCGCGGGCATGCGACCGTTGAGCTCGTTGCTGCTGTTGGCGGGGTTAGACATGCCAGGCTAGGTTGATTCTGAGTGCTGGCTTCAGTCCACGGCACGTAAGTGGTACCTCCCTTCCGATGTTCGATTCATCGGTTGGGCCCTCGCGGGGGTTTATACCTCTGCTGTGTGCAGCCAGAGGACGTCCTGTTCGTTCTCACCATCAGAAGATGGTAATTAATCCCCTGCGCCACCAGGACGCACACCACCACGTGGTGGTTGCAGTGCAAGGGATGACTCATCGTTTGTGGCCACAAGATGAGATAGGCGCCAGAGAAAATTCTCCAAACACGAGAACAGACGCGAAGCACCAACTTTCGATACAGAAGAACGCACGTCGAGGCTGGTTTCAGCGCAGACGACGATGCCGATGCCTCCCCTGGTTCGACCTCCAAACCTCCCAAATCCCCGCTCAGGACCCCAGCTGAGCAGTCGAGTTCAAGTGCACCACCAGTAAACTCGTATTCCAGTTGATGTAGTGAAACACCCCATTCTAGGAGTAGTAGACGGCGCAGATGAGGACGACTTCCATGCGCTCAAGCGGCGAAACCATGAAGTAGATGAGAGCGAATGGCGCGCTACGCAAACCCAAAAAAGGTGGTCAATTTTGGATTCATCCGTTCAACGCCTGTCTCGCGGTCGGGGCGGCGCACGAGCAGGCAGTGTGCATTTTCGCACACGAGTACCGTATTGTCGACGGCCTCGGCCGCGCCGTCGCTAGCGCATACTCTGCCATCACTGTTCCGGCCTGAATCCGACGATGACTCCAGTTCGGACATCCTCGCGGACGTAGACACGAGCGAGGGTAGACTTCTGCTGATGTCTGAGGAGACGCCGCCGCGCAGGACACCAGTTCTGTCGACGGAGGGGCTTGAAACGGTACTTCAGGCCGATGGTGAAGAGGAAATACTACTGGTCCCTGCTGCACCTAGCGATTCTGAATTTCCCGTATGCGTTGGTCGCATGGGTGTATCTCTTCGTTTTCACACTGGTGCGCGCCACTTTTCTTTCTGCGTGGGCGTGTAGTTTTACAGGCTTTTTCATAGACAGGCACCACGCTGCTCGTGGCTCCCCCCCCCCCCCCCCCCCCCGACGTCGCGCTCTGCTTCCTGGACCTCCTCGGCGCGCGTATGTTTGGGAGGCGATCAGAAGGGACGCGAGTCAAAGAAACCTCCTTCTACAAGAACGCTTACGCCATGGTACGCCCAGCACCCTTATGAACCCTTCATCTTCATAGCCTCGTTACTCACATCTCGCGTCACTTCAGTTCAGCCTCTTATCCGGCGCTCTTCTACTGCCTGGTCATCAAGCCGGTGATAACCGTCGTCCTGATGCTCGTATTCCTCGTCCGTACACCGATATTGATCGCCTTGGTCATACCAGCCCCGTGCATCCTGAGGGCCGCCCGCCGGCTGGACGTGTGGCAGGCGAATATCGCGATGGAGGGGTTGTATATGCCCGTGCGATAGAACGGCTCCGGGTGCTGCATTACTACGACTTGCTCGTTCTATATGTATTTTTATCTCATGATATATATCCTTTTCTTTCATGGTACTCTGGATGGAAGAACTAACGAGGCCCACTTCACAAAGAGATTATATCAAGATACAGTTGGATACAAGAAGGGCAGAGCGAATCGAAGACTACAACGAAGGTATGTTTTTTGCGTCGCGATAGGCCTGGAGCGCCTTAGCCAACGCCTGACACAAGGCACGCTCCTCGGGCATTGCTTCCTCCGTCCAAGTGGTGGCAGAAGAACTGCATCTTGCTGCGTCGGCGTTATTTAAAACGCGCTCCAATTTGTTGACCGCACCATCGATATTCTTAATATGGCTTGGGTGCAAGGCGGTGTGGGGGGGATACTCATCACTGAGTCCCTCGGGAGCGTCGAGGAATCTCCACAGGGACGGGCGGATGGTTGCAAGCTTGACTTCCGCATCAAGCGCACATTGACAGCTGCACGTAGGATCTTCGACGCACGATAAGGGAGGGGGGGACGATCGTACTGCCACCGAGTCTTCCATTCTTCCCCGCGGAAGGGCCATAGAGCTTTCCATGCCCAAAATGGTAGTGTGAATGTCAACACAACTTCATTCCGGGGTGGTTACTGCACGATGTCCCAAAATAGTATTGTGGTTGACACACGCCTCTTCCTACTGCACGATGTAGGGTGCTGAGCCCAAAAGGGGCATAGAACTTTCCATACCCAAAATAGTATCGTGGTTGACACACGCCTCTTCGTTCTGGGGTGGCTACTGCACGATGTACGGTGCTGGGCCCAAAAAGGGCATAGAACTTTCCATACCCAAAATAGTATTGTGTTTGTCAATATCCAACGCAAAGCTGGTGACTACTGCACGGTGCAGTGACGGGTTTGATATCATGGCGGGATTGGTCTCAGAGGGCCAGACACGAAGCGTGAACGGATTGATACGCATATTGGATGTAGGAATGATGCAGCGTGGTCAATACAGATGGCCCTCAAAGTCCGTGTACTCGGGTTCGTCTTCCAAGTCGACCTCATCTTCAAATGCAACGATGTACTGGTGTGACCTCGGTGGGCCCATTCCTTTGGTCATCCATTCCTCGCGCTAGGGAGGGCGGGGAATGTCAGATAACATCCAAAAGGGACTTCGATATGCATACCCGGCGTTTGCGATCCGCTGGTAGAGTCATATGAGACACCCAGTCATCCGCAGAAGGGGCAGAGGTACTGTCGTCTGGGAAGCAGGCGTACAACATCAACGCGAGCTCGAATTCCTACACAAAATAAAACACATGCCGTGAGGCAAATGAAAAGAACTTACGTTGTATTCTGCATCAACGTTTGAGTGATATTCCTTGGACATGGGGTCACCTGGCAGAGGGGGGAATCGATCGAAGACCAAAAGCCTCGCCGCCTCAAAGAAAGCGGGCTCTTGCTTGTGGCGCATTGCGATCCGGTACCACTGCAAGATAGACATTGCAAAGGAACTCTTCTCCTTGGAAATAAGGCCCGGCATTTCTAGGGATAATGTCGCCGGTCTGAATCACCATGTAATCAATAAGGGTTTCGCTCAATATGAGAGTCCCTGACCGAATTCTGTGAGGGATACGAGGGGATCAAGTGGGTATGGTATGTAGAGACTCTGGGGCACAATGGGACTCAGGGGCTTTCATAGCGACAAGGACCTCCCAGGATCTTACTCTTTACCCTCAATTTTCACCCTTCACAATGGCACGCGGCCGCCCCCGGATCTATGTCACTGAAGAGGAGAGGGTAATCGCGAATCGCGCTAAAAGCAAGCGCAGCTATGATAAGTACGCTATCATTCCAGTGCACCGGGTCAAACCTCACTCGCTGCTCCAGGCGTCGTGCGGCCACTGGTGCAAAGAAGGCCGTGCGCTATCGGGCAGAGAAAAAAGGGTATGTCGTCTTCATCTTCCAAAGGCCTGTCACAATGAATGCCGTTCTAGTCGCATGGGAACACTGGGGGCTGCCTCCCGTGACGACTCAATCTCCAGGTGTGTGCTGTGCCCCATGCATTCCATGGTTTGGCTGACGGACCAAGTCTTGATCCCACCACCATCGCTGGTTGGTTGTCGCTGGTATCGAAGGTGTCCACCGAGTTCGCAGCCCTAACACAGGGTTCCACATACGCTTACGCGGAAGGGATATACCAGCGTTATGCCCTCACTCGCCGCAAGGACGTTTTGGACGACCCAATCCTCGAGCTGACTGGACTCCTAAACACTATTCGCCGGGCCGAAAAAGGCCTTTTGCAACTGGCTGGTGTAGGGGACGAGTACCGTGCCGCGGAGAGCGCGGAAAAAGCAATATGGGAGGGGGAGAGATGTTTGGAGGACATGCTTTGTCACGCCTTATGTGGATACGCAGAGGTTGTGGAGATGTACGAACGGCGCAGCCTTATGTTTCAGGCGCTGTGAATGAATACAGCGCCACTCATTGGACGTGAAGGACGGCAGGCTCGAGGCCAAATGTGCTACGTGAGATACACAGTGAATACGATGCTATAGTACTCGTAAAGCCTGAAGGAGTCATCCAGCCTTAGAGGCTGGATACACGTGGCCCTTCAAGCTTCGAGGGCGAGCATTGGCGGCGAGGACTCGGCGTAAGGCGTCGGGAGCATTGGCAATGGTGATAGATGGATATTCGTCCATCTTGAACTCTGTCAATTTATGCAGGAAACAGTCGAAGCCTAGGCTCTCGCCTTGTTCGTCCTCGAACAAAATCACCACTGCGAAGGTCGTCTCCCAGCGTCGTAGGTCCAGCAGAGCTTGAACTCTCTCTCGGCAGCCTTTACCGAAGATGTCCAAGGTCGCCGTCTCCATCTTGTAGCACGAAGCGAAGCGGAAATCGTGGTAAGGGTGGCGACGCGTGGAGCCTTCTCGCTGACGCAAATGTAGCACCAATACACAGCTTTTGAGTTCTGCGGGATCTAACACATGGAGTGCCAATGCATGCAAATGACGCCCAAACTTGTAGTTGAAACGGGTGATTTTGTGGGCGAAGCCGCGGTGGGGCACCGGCCTGCAGACAATCTTGTGAACACGCCAATCGGCTCGCTGGCAAAGCCTCGTCTAGGTTGTGGATGAGGAGGGATTGAGCAACAAAATGCGCATGACCGTACACAGTAGGTGACACGAGCGCACTGAGCACAACGCTTCAAGAGCTCAGTAGGAATGTCTCGGCGACAAAGCCAGTAGGTACAACGACGATTCAGCTATTATCGACGTGTCAAAACGGAGCCACAGGCGAAGTATGTGCACTTACAAAAGAATGAAGCTTGGGCTTGTCGTCTGCATTATCGAGTGAATCTGGGGGACGGGCTGTGGTGTCGCAGATGGACATTTTTTGGGGAGGGATATCGATGCAAAGTGACATGCCCCGACCTATACCCTATGCATTCGCTGAGGGTTCGCGTGATGATCCGCAGATTCGTGATTGAGGTAGCTGTTGCTTATCTACGCTCTGTGGTTTGGAAAATACGAAAAAGGTCTCGACATCGAGATGACCCAACGTAAGGCGTGAGCCTCGTCAGCGACAACTTGGGCACGAAGACGATTTTGGCAATCATCCACACGATGGACGAGTGTAGACTGTTGGCAAAATCATCCCTCGACAACGAGACACAATGATATGAAGCATTCAGTCTCGACAACGAGACACACGATCCAGCAATGAATGCAACCTGAAGACGCCTGCTGCGCCCGCCGTGTCTTTGGTGAGGTTTGGCGAAGGCGGTGGGCAGCGGCCCGAGCGGAGCGTGAATCACGGGGTCCGCCGAACAACTCCAATTTCGACAAGTCCCAACTTCTTCCCGACATAAGCCTAATTCCTATTACTACCACTGCACCCCATACCTCGTCTCTATCTACGTCTGATCTCTTTGCATACGACGCTGTTGCCGTCCATCTACGCCTGATCTCTTTGCACACGACGTTGTCGTCGTCCATCCACGCCTGATCTCTTTGCATACGACGTTGTCGTCGTCTCTTGTTCTATGACGAATTCTCCACAAGCCGCTGGCCCATGGGAGGAGACCATCATGGGCGCCGTCGCCCACGGTGGAGAGTGCGACGTTTGCGAGCGTTACATGGTACACCTCTCAAGTAGCTGGGCGGCGAACGAAGCGGGGCTACGGGCACTCGCCAGGCACCAGAAAGCCCCTTCGCAAATCACCTATGAAGCCCCCGCCATCTGGGAAGAGGTTGTCATGGGCTGCTTGGGCCACACCATGCAATGCGATCTTTGCGACGGCTACCTAACGCACGTCACTGTCAGCTGGGGAGGGGACGAACCAGGCTTACGGGCACTCGTGAAGCGCCGTCAGAACCGACTCTCGCAACCAACCCATGAAGACCTGATTCCTCGGCTTACGGCAGAGAGAGACCATGCTATGAGGGTGTCGCAAGAGGCGACCGAACGCTTGAATGTACAAACAGAGCGTATGAATCTCCTCGCCTTGGAGAGAGAGAGCGCCGTCAAAGCGACGCAGGAGGCGACTGAAGGATTCGATGAGCAAATGGAGCATATCGGTCTCCTCACCACGGAGAGAGACAACACAGTCAAAGCGTCGAATGAGGCAGCTGAGCGGCTGAACGAGCAGACGGAGCGTGCCAGCCTCCTTGCCTCGCAATCGAAGGCGGAACGTGTGTTGAAGGAAGAGCTAACGGAAAGGTTCAGGTCAGAGTTTTCATTCAACTGTTGCCAAAGTCAGCCTATCTGAGTCTTCTGCCGGCAGGGAGTTGGAGGCCACGTCAGCCCACCTCGAGATCGAGCAGAACGCCCGCGCCAGGCAGAGGTCTGGCGATGCGACGTCACTAGATGGGGCGGAGGTCAACGCCGAACACGACATCCACTTCGACCGCCGGAGCTCGCAAGGATGTCCAGATGAGGTCCATAGCGGCTTGATCAATCTGGATCGGGCACATCAAGAGTATTACGATAGTCACGACCTTCCTCACGATCCGTTGGCCACAGCACACAGAATCAAGGACTCCGCACCACTGACGCGGGACTCGGCGCGTGCCAGCAAGCGCCCACGTCGAGACCTGAAGCAGCCACGTCGAGGGCAGAAGCTGCATGCGGCGCGACATGTGCCTAGCCTACAAGTCCTACCTCCCCTTTGGGACGCACCAATTGTTGACTGGTGCCGTTACGTCTCGTTGCCCGCCAAGGCGCGCGCGGAGACGCCTGGGATTCGAGTTACCACTACCGGTGTCAGACTTCGTCAAGTGCGGGGGTATATCCTCGTTGGGTCACGTGCCCCCGAGACGAACGAGGAGCTGTGGTTTCGCATGTGTGCGGAGCTAATTGCATTCCCGGGTACATACGAGAAGTATACCTCGCAGGTTCAAGATAGACACATGCTCGAGGGTGAAGATCCCAACGTGGTCCCTATCGCGCGCCGATTGGTTGTGGAGCGCGCTAATGTCACAGAGGATTTCACTGTGCGGCAAGCTGCTCATGAACTAGCTCGCCAGGGCGTGACAGTGCCGGATATCAATGACGCTCAGCCTTTCGGGTTTTACTGGCTGCTGGACAATATGCGCCATCCATCCATGAGCAAGGATATTGCATGCGTAGTCAGGAAAATCAACCTCCTGTCCCCCGACATCGTGTCAGGCCTTTCTCGCTTCGAGCCGCAAGTATGGCATGATACCTCGCCACCGAAGATGCACACTGAAGGCCGGACCAGGGCATCCTCGTCCAAGGCCCTGGCGAGATGATCTCCCTCCATTCATCATGACGCAGAGCATTAGTCTCCTTTTACGTATGTAGATAATGTGGATATATCTATCGTGTACTTACAATTATGCCTTGTATTTGGCCGAGATTTTTACAGAGACTTGGGCTTCTTGTATTGATGGCCGTCCGAGGTGTCCTCCGACACCTCGGGAAGAGAAGTAGTCCACGCTAATTTACTGTAATTCCCTTCAAGGATCTCTTATGCCAGCCACTTCTTCAAGATCTGCAATCTCCCGAGCCTTCGCAACGCGCCTCGACTCCAGACCGTTGATGGTTCGATGTATTATAAGGTGAGCGTAGCTTCTTCGTTTATCAATTGTCGCGACCTCGTCACATCACAGACCCTCACATAGGCTGTCATCTCTGAGCCGTGCAACGTTTGCCCATCGCATACGACGCTGTCTTCGTCTCTCGTGACCTGCCGTTACTCTGCTCGCTCGCCCAGCACCACGAATACCCACATCGGCACTGCCCTCCGCCATGTCGACGGCATTACCTGCAACACCACCCAAAACCCCAATAAACTCTGACGACGAGTTTAGGGACCTTGACCAAATTCCCGACGACATCCTTTCACAAATTCCACTGGGGCCCGAAGACTTCAATGGGTACGGGGCGGAGTCCCCGGTATCGGGACAACGTCTGGACCGAATGCCTGATCCATTCACTGTTCCTCAGGTCGCTGGCGGCCCGCGTAATGAAGGTATCGACCCCAACAACATCATTGTCAGGAAATTCCGCCAGAAGATCGAGACAACACCCAGGGCAAAGGCCCAAGGTACGGTAGTCCATATGCACCAGATGCGGACGCAGCGGTCACCGGCTGGCGCTGAGAGGCCCTCCAACAAAGGCGGCAAGGCTTCCCGCAGAATGCTCAGTCCAGCGAGTGACGTGACACGAGATGGCTCTCCGAAATCCAGCCGTGACCCCGCCCGTGCTCTGTCGCATTGTCATCCACCGAGCTCTCCACTTGATCACGAGCGCGGGGAAACACCCTCCTCTCCAAGCACCAACCGCAGCCCTGCTCATCCCACATCCAGCCCCGCTAGCCTCCGGAGATACAGTTCCAGCGACTCCAACAGCGATTCGTCCCGTGGTCGCAGCGATACACGTCGTCGCCGTCACCTTGGCGCTTCGAGTAGCCCCCCGAGAGGGAGCTCCAGCGGTGATTCCTCCTGTGGTCGCAGTCGTGTTCGCAGTCGCAGTCGGTCTTCTCGGGGTCGCAGTCGCGGTGGCAGTGGCAGTCGGTCCTCTCGGGGTCGCAGTCGCAGTCGGTCCTCTCGGGCCTCGAATAGCCCCCACGGAGGGAGTTCCAGTGGGGAGTCTCCCCCCCGCCATCGCAGCTCTGCATTTAGGCCTTGTGAGGAACCATCACGTCCCTCCACCCCTCGAAGTCCATCAGGCTTCGACGGCGAAGGTATGCAAAGTTCTGTATGCGCTGTTGTCAGCGTGCTAACTACCTCCCTCAGGTCTGCTAAAGGCTCGGCGCGCACATTCTCTCGAATCTCCCGCCCGACGCCAGTTATCAGTCACTCGCGCAGTCTCTACGGCACCCTCACCCCACTTGGAGAGGCTGAGGCAGCTGAGCATCCCCCATTTCGATCTAGAAGCTGTGGAAAAGGACCGCCGGCAAAGAGCGTCCCAAAGTCGGGGGACCTCTGTCCAACCCCCATTGACAGGCACCGACTCCGCCCCACTACAGCTCCCAACATTCTTGGCACCAATTGCAGAGGAGTCTCCCGCTCCAGAATGCGATCCCACTGGTACGCACTCTCAGGGCGACATCTCCGCCAGCATCATTGATGCGCTGGTCAATCCTACATCCCTGCCCGACGTGCCTCAGTCGCCGCAGAAGGGGAGGCGTCTGGCGCACGTGCAGTCCGCCATCAAGAGTGCCATCAACATCCTCGATCGTGTTCTCAGTGTCAGTAGTAGCCTCATCGACATTCCCTCCGATGTCATACTTCGACAATGGAACAAGCAAAACGGCCGTCCAACCGGTCAATCAGACTGGAACCTGTTCCAGAACTACATCGCTAGCGAGGAGAACCTTGCGGAGGAGCTTGTGCTTTCAAACATCACACTAGGTGAGGCACGCAGAACTTCACGTACATCGTATTGATATTACCAGCAGAGGGGACCGTGCCATCACGGACTGAGAGCAGCGCCCTGTTTTCTGCCTTCAAAAAGCGCATGCGCGACGGTGCTCACGAGCTCCTTGAAACGTGGAACTCCGCTGCAGCTCTGCAGAAGATACGGACGGTCGCGCAACGCAAGAACCAGTTCCACAGCTATGCCGATCGCATGGAAGAAATCGCCCAGCGCGAGTCCCAAATTGACAGTGTCGAGACCCTGTTTGTCTCCGTCGGCTCCAATATTAACCAAGATACGAGCCATGGGAGGGTCTTTGCCACGCCCCTCCTGAAGGACGTACGTATGATTGATCCTCGCCCTGTTTTCAGCTAACATTCTTACTTAGTTCCTTGAGTGCAAGTTCAATATGTCATCCGATGACATTATCGCACATGTCAGGGCACATGTAATGTGAGCTTCGTTCTTCAGTTCGCCATACCCCACCTTGACTTCAGTCCCCCAGGAACGAACTATCAACAAACGTTCTTATCAGCACTGGCATCATGGAGCCGCCGAAGCCCTCCGTAGCACGTGGCACTAATATCAAATATAGCAATCCGATGAAGAAGGGGGAACCCTGCGGAGGCATGCCCACCGCCCCCCATGCCAACAGTAGACCCCGCGACTGGTGGGAGTCCCAGGAACTCACAAGTCTAACTGCGAATCTCGTCAAGGACAAACAACGGCTGTTCAAGACCGCATTCCGTGCTCGCGCCAGTGAAGCGGGTATGATTATATCCGAGCAATTGCCTTGGTATAAGCTGCGGACAGAACAACTGAAGCATGGGTTCACCGCCCGCAATGTCCCAGAGTGCCTTCCTTTCTGGGGCCTCGAAGCGATGCAGGAAGGCAAAAACAAAGGGGTCACCGGTCTCCTTACTCAACCACTCACTATATATCTACAATATCTGCCACCGAGCGTACAACACGGCATCCAATTCCAGAAGTTAAGCCTGACGGAACACGAAGGTGAACTTCGTCTATATACACCTCTGACCCGTCCGCTGATCCTCTTGCAGACCTCCAAGGGGCCATATCCCTCTCATAGTATCTGCAGCCCCCCACCCTCAATCCGCCAACGCGCGCGGCAAGCGGCTGTTTATGACGTCAACCAAGATGTGGATGGATAGGCAAGGCCCCCCTAGACGCGAATGGAGGGATGGTGATGATCTCAATGACACCGACTTTATGCAGCTTAGCGAGCTTGCAATGGCCTTCGAAGAGTCATTGCTTCGGCCCGGAGGGGTTGCCCTAAGTGCAAAGGGCAAGGCCCCCGCCCCTGACAAGGGGCAGGCAACAAGAAGGGGCAGGCCAGGGTCAAGCGGGCGAAGAAGGTGAAGTCCGAGCCCACGGAGGACGTATTGGATGATGATGATGATGATGACGACGACGGGATTGACGACGACGACGACGACGACTCGGGGTCTACCGACTATTCCAGCAAGGACGTTGGCGATTGGCAGGGCGACGACGACGACGACGAAGATGTGGACTACAGTCGCAAGCCCCGCGAGAACAGGCCGAAGGAACGCATCAGCGCTCCTCACACCGACAAGTCTCCAGCACGATCCCCAATCCAGCTTCGCAGCAGACATGCGTCGCAGACGCAACATTTAACCGCGCCGGAAGATGACCCATTCGGAGACACGGACGCTAGAGCTTCCGCCCAACGTCGTTTCCATCCGTCCGCCACCCTCGGAGAGTCGCAACCAGCAAGAAAAGGCAGGGCGAGAGTTCGTCCCACCCAGATACCACGGCGAAGCGGGCGAAAGTCGAAGGGGTAGAGTCGGTGGAGGTGGAGTCGACTTCGATTCCCAAGCCACGCCCTAGGCCCACCCCCCCCCCAACGACAGCCAATCTCAGAGCCCGTGTCGAAGTCGTTTAAGCGGCGGAGGGATTCTGGAGACGCCAACCACCAAGCCAAGCGAGGGCCGCCCCTCTGCTAAGCCCGCGACCAGTGCATCGACCACGGGCAACAACAACGTTGAAGGCGGCGACAGGCAGCGGGGGGAAGACGAGATGGGGCACATGAAGCACTCGGCAGAAGATGACCGCATTCGTCACGGCAAGGTGCACCGTCGCGACGGCAAAACGCGCGTCAAGGATAGTGAACAAGGTCCACACCCCACTGAGGTCGACGTACGCCGGGACGGTCATCCAGACGCAAAGGCGCGTGACAATTCGATCCATCGAGAGGCTCGTGACAGCCGTAGGGACGGCCAGCGGGGCAAGGGACGCGCTGACGGTGGGCGTGACACCGACGCCCGTAGGGATGATTTGGGTGACTGCGACGAGGGCAGACGTAAGGATGGGGATGCGAAGGGGCATGTAAAGGGCCACGTTGAGGCCAAGGATAGCAGTAGGGATGTGAAGCGACACGATGAGGGTGGACGTGACAGGGGTACCCGCAGGGACCGGAAGGCGAACGAGGATGTGCGCGACAAGGGCAGCCGCAAGGATCGGAAAGAGGGCGAGGAGGTTAGCCGCAGGGATGATGCACGGGCTAAGAGGGAGAGAAGCGATAGCCATCATCAGCGCAAGGCAGGCGATGTCAACAACCGTCAGCATCGAGGGGATGTAGAGCATGACGGCCAGCGTCGTGACAAGCATAGGCATGACGAGCAGCGCTACGAGAAGTCTAGGCGGGCGAGAAGGAACTACATCGCTCACACCGAGCGGACAGCGACAGAGAACGTCGCGAGGACCGTCGCTTGAAGGCAGCTGACAAGGTGAAGGGTGCAGCCGCCGAGCGGGAGAGGTGTAGAGACTGCTTCGAGCTAGGATATTTATGAGACGTTAAGGTGTTATTGCATAGTCAATGTAGTAGTTGTATGTAGTAGGGTACCAGGGCTATTGTACAGCTAATGTAACTACTCAAGTACTCAAGAACGGTCCTCCCCCCTCGGTAGGCAGACGGCGGAACGAGATATCCAAAATCTGTCTATGTTCGCTGGGCGTGGGAGGTCAACTTCCCACGCGTCACTTGCGTTGGACTTCCTAACTTGGACACCGCACCAATAAGTCAACTGGCTTGCGCAGTGAGTCGGATCCATCCCGTAACTCCCCCATCTCATAATAACTTGGTTACGCGACGTTGCGTTGAACCTCGTCGCTCTTATGTCTACGACTTCCGTATCAGACCTGACCGAGCTCAGTGACTTCGATCAGGCTATTCCCCAGGCGCCCAGCGAGAAGCACACCCACATTGTCCAAGAAGCTGATTGCAATACATTCAAAAAGAAATACAAGTATGCATCAATCTGCATTGAATGTCATCAGGGAGAAGTGGACCTTTGCCGATTTCAAAGTAAGGCGAGGCCGCGAATTGACCGTCCTAGGTGCCTTTTAACCACTTCATGCAGACTTGAGGCGAATTTCACGATCATCGCCTGTCGAATTCGACCTACAAGGGGGTCGTTATACTCGATGGGATGAAGCTGAAGTAGGGCTACAGGACTTTTCTTACGACAAGTACTTCTTCCCTCGACTTTCGAGAGAAGTAATATCTTTTTTGAAAGTTAGTATTTGGCATTTATGTGTTATATGAGGCTGTCTGACACGCTTTCAGACATCAATCGCTAAAGTACTACACGGGATAGTGAAGCGGAGCACCCAAGCCCTTGTTACCTTTGGCTGTGAGGCGGCCAATCCCATTACTCGGTCTCCTCGATTCTCTGAAAAATGTGGTATGCCTATACCTCTCTTTCGCTTTCGGATACTAACCGGACAGTGCAAGACACCTGTAACTGGCCATTGGACCTAGTTTCTTGGATTTGTCCCAAGTGCGGACACTTCTGCTGTCTTAGATGCTCGGCTTCACGAAGGGAATGCTGTCGTTCCCGTAGTGCTCTCACCTCAGCAATGGACCCAACCGAACTTCAGGGTCTCGAAGAAGAGCTAAGGAAGTTCTCGGTGGAATCTATAGACCCGCCTCCATCACATCTTGGGGGGGTGTACTCCTTAAGCCCGGCCATGGAGGCTGCCATAGGCGCGGACTACCGCCCCGTACCCAGTCTCATGGAACGATGTTCACTGGCCGAGTTCCATGCGTTGTGGTCAATTGGACTACCCTTGCTTATCAAGGACGGTGCGGACTTGCAGTGTGACTGGTCCCCCGGGACCCTGGCGAAAGTCTTCGGCGGAGATATGTGCGACCTTGTTGATTGCGAGGATGAGGACTTCAGGGAAGGCTGCCATGTTGACGATTTTCTGCGAACAAGGCTGTCAATACGGCACGGCCGCATCCTCAAACTCAAGGTCAGAGCGGCCCCGCACTCTCTTCCAAGTATACTGAAGGATCACACAGGATTATCCATCAGACACGACATTCAAAATGAAGTCATGGGATTTGGCCCGCGACTTCCAGGAGGCCCTCCCCGTGCCCGAATACTCCAGCGACAGTGGGCCGCTCAATATTGCCAACTTCTTCCCCATCAATTACGCCTGTGCTCCTGACCTAGGTGAGTAGATACATATGTATGTACGGAAAGAAAGAGAACGTTGATTCAATATACCACTAGGACCTAAAATGTACGCGGCAATGGCCAGCAAGCAAGATGACACTCATCACGGGAGCACTCGGCTTCATAAGGACATATCCGATGCGGTGAACGTCATGGCAAGCGACGGCAAAGCGCGCTGGGATATCTTCACCAATAATGACTCGAAAACTGTCAAGGAATTCATCAACTCCCACTTTGACCTAGGGGACGTGCAGGCAGCCGACTCGATCAATGCCCACCATGTTTATCTGACGCCAGACCACCTCAGATTGCTGAAGGATCAGTACGGCATCACGCCGTTCACGTTTGACCAGTCATGGAAAGACGTGGTCTACATTCCGGCGGGATGTGCCCATCAGGTACGCGCACATACGATCTGCATGTGCCTGACTCACAGAAATCTTTGGAAAGGTCTCAAATATCACCCCGTGTATCAAGGTCGCCATAGACTTCTTGTCGCCTCAGAGCCTCGAGCGTTGCCTTGAAGTCGATAGAGAGTTTCGGGAATGTAGACATTCTACCGACACGTTAGAACTGTCCAACCTTCTGGTACATAGTTGGATGGCATTAAAGACTTTCGAAAGAAGGTTACCATCGCATTCAACGCCATACGGGTGCGCTTGCTCGCGCTTGCTTCTCCCTTCGCGTATCATCCTTTGACATCCCTCATCCAGCATTTCTTCTACAATGCAGACTGAGCCAGACATACATATGGACATCGACCACGACCAGTCGCCACATAGGTGCGCGAACTCTTGCCTTGGTGTCAGATGTGTTGACGCCCCATCCAGCACTTCCTCGGCGGGGCCACCAGACATAGAGATGGAAGTCGACGAACAGTCTCTTGTCACAACTGCCCCTGCCCCTGGAGGTGTTGGCTGTGATCCACGTCCTTCCGTCAAACCACGGGAAGCATTCACGGGGTCCTCCCAGGTAGACTTGCTACCTGCAGCCCTATTGTCCGGGCTTGTGTCAGGCGACATGCCGCAGGCGGCGGAGGCCCGTCCTGTGTCATCATATATCGCTGGACCGACCTTCGCAGCGTCATTCCGTGACGACGTTCGAGGAGGTAAGAAGGAACGCCGCTGCGTGACGTGTAGACAAATGTATCCAGAGTGTCAGGGTGGGCGGCGGCAAGATTTATGTCCTTTCTACGATATGGCGCGATTAATGGACATGTAATATACACCATGACACCGGCTGCACTGAGCCCGAGCTTCAGGAGGCTGGAATAGGCAATCCAGTATACTACCCCTTTTGGACTCCGGTGGTTGACAATGGCAATGTAGGACCCAGGATCACACTTCCCCCTTTGGGCCAACGCTCCTCCTGCGTCGTCCTTCATCTTTACATCCTGCCATCAATTAACATAAGCTTGTACATGAACAATATCAACCTCATTGATGTTTGGTTACCTTACCGGCGCTCTTCCCCATCAATCCTCGTGTCTTCTCGAGGGGCCATGCTCCGACCTCCGACCCAGGGGGCCAAATCAGTATACTACCCCTTTAGGTGCATGATAGCCAACAGGCGCAATGCAATTTCCAGGAGTACACTTCCGCTCTGTCTAGCAAACTCGCGCCCTTCCCCATCAATCCTCGTGTCTTCTTGAACATGCTCCGCGATCACATCGAAGGAAGGAGTACACTTCCGCTCTGTCTAGCAAACTCGCGCCCTTCCCCATCAATCCTCGTGTCTTCTTGAACATGCTCCGCGATCACATCGAAGGAAGCCTACTCGATTTCGGGTGAGCCTTGAAAGAAACCCATCTGCATATCTACCTTCTAGTTGATCAAACAATCCCTCCTCCGTCGCCCCTCCTCCGTCGCCCCTCCTCCAACTCTCTGCGCCTCCGAACATGACACAGTCAAAGCCAAGTCACACCCCTAGTAGTGATGGGATGAACCGTAAGTCCTATTCTACAGCAGCTCGTGAGCGGAGGAGATACTGAACAAATCGTGGCCTGTAGATCTTTCAATGCTACTGTCTGCGCTATCC
This sequence comes from Pleurotus sapidus, assembly GCA_026743855.1. Lineage (NCBI taxonomy): Eukaryota > Fungi > Basidiomycota > Agaricomycetes > Agaricales > Pleurotaceae > Pleurotus > Pleurotus sapidus. The sequence continues at coordinate 2,206 of JANBWZ010000024.1, read as the reverse complement.
CTGTCACCAGACCAGGCGCGAGGGCTAGCAGCTGCGCTGACGGAGTATGCTCAGAGCTCGGCGGCCGCCCCTGCCACTGTGTCTACCCAAACGCCTCCGGGCTTAACACAGACTACCACGTTGGGACCAGCTCCGATGGTGAGCCCAAGCGAAAAGACAGCATGCAACTGACCGGACTGTTCATGTGATCCAGGCCCCTGCGGTATCTCTGGCCCCCAGCGCCGTCCCGAATCGTGTCCCTGGTACCCCCCTCCCCGCCCGACAATACCACATGCCGCCGCCTCCTCACCCGGCCCATGGTACGCCGTCACCCGCGGGCGCGCCATCGGAGTATTTGCGTCATGGGCCGCTACCTCCCCCCTTGTCACCCGTGTTCCGGGAGCTGTTCACGAAAGGGTGAATTCCCTAGCCGAGGGTCAGGAGCTCGTTGAAGAGGCGCTAGCGGAGGGTAATGCAGCTATTATTGAGTACACCAGACGTCCTCGCCGACGGTAGCGTAGTAGATCATAGCGTTGTAATGCAACTTCCCTTTCCCTGATTACCTAGTGTGTGAAGGTCGTGACCCTATTGGACCGGGATGTCTCTCGCAACAGACGGCGTGCAACAAAGAACGATTATACAAGAGGGATCATTGCAGATATTACACAAGAAAGGACGATTATACAAGAGGGATCATTAATTACTCAATTAGAACATGAAGCGTTCATCGGAGTCGACACCGCCATCGTCATCCGAAGACTCCTCTGCCTTGGACCGCCTCGCCCGCTTGGACTGTGGAGCCTTTTTTTTGTCACGCTGCGACACCGCGCAGGGTCCTCATAGGTTTGAGGTTCGAAACGAGGCACGGCCTGTACAACATTACTGGGGATGAGGTTGATTTGCTTGATGAGGGCTTGAATTCCCTGGCCCATGGCCGAGTCATGCATGTTGTCCATTAGCCACCAAAAGCCGTATGGTTGTGCGTCATCCGCTTCTGCGACGGTGACACCCTGCAGAGCAAGCTCGCGCGCAGCGTGCCATACGCTGAAGCTGGTCTCAGCAACGTGGACGTTTGCAGGTCGCACGGTCCGATGCGGCGCAATATGAAGGATGTGTTCGTCATGATCTTCAATCATGTGTCCGTCGTCGATTTGGGCAGTGAGCTTCTTATACTCCCCAGGGAATGCGAGGAGTTCCGCGCACGTGCGGTGCCATACACGTACGTTCTGAAGCGGGGCACGCGATGCGACGAGAATGAAGCCTCTCACTTGACGTAGTCTGACGACCCCCTTGTTGACTCGTACTCCATCTATTGGTTGTTTCGCATGAGCGGCCGATAGAAAATGCCGAGCCCATTGTTCCAATGGTGCGTTCCAAGGGAGCACCGACGGTTGGGGCTGAACAGCCTCTTCATGTCGAGGAATCGTACCTGCTGCTATTTACGGTGAGATACACTGTTGTCAGGATCTTTGAGCTCACCCTCCGACGACGGCGAACGCCTTGCGCGCTTCTTGCTGTGTGTGCCGGACACAGCTTGCGTCTCCGCGGCGTCTCCCACAACCCGCGCGTTGACATGAACAGTCTCCTGAGAAGCCGTCCGCGCGATATTCGAGCTGACATAAATCGTAGAGCGAAGATTCAGAAAGCTGACTTGAGTCGAAGCAAGCCTCAAACCTTGTCTTCAATTTCTCCTTCAGCTCTTCATTCAACACACGTTCCGCCTTCAACTGCGAGGCAAGGAGGCTGGCACGCTCCGTCTGCTCATTCAGCCGCTCAGCTGCCTCATTCGACGCTTTGACTGCGTTGTCTCTCTCCACGGTGAGGAGACTGATACGCTCCATTCGCGCCTTGAATCCTTCAGTCGCCTCCTGCGACGCTTTGACGGCGTTCTCTCTCTCCACGGCGAGGAGATTCATACGCTCTGTTTGTACATTCAAGCGTTCGGTCGCCTCTTGCGACGCCCTCATAGCATGGTCTCTCTCTGCCGTAAGCCGAGGAATCAGGTCTTCATGGGTTGGTTGCGAGAGTCGGTTCTGACGGCGCTTCACGAGTGCCCGTAAGCCTGGTTCGTCCCCTCCCCAGCTGACAGTGACGTGCGTTAGGTAGCCGTCGCAAAGATCGCATTGCATGGTGTGGCCCAAGCAGCCCATGACAACCTCTTCCCAGATGGCGGGGGCTTCATAGGTGATTTGCGAAGGGGCTTTCTGGTGCCTGGCGAGTGCCCGTA